>JAEQBH010000082.1:0-600000 GCA_016808115.1 Tetrastigma voinierianum | reverse complement strand
TGAACGTAGTGCATACCTCCTCAAAATCCCGCGAATATGGATTTTCATTCTCCATACCATGAAAAGTGGGAAGCGGGGGGCGCTGGTAGAGGGTCTCACTTTGCCACATCTTTTAGCGAGTATGATGCGGGAAGGAGCAACCACAGGAGGTGTATGTGTTCCCTCATTGACTTGTAAGGCATTGGTTCACTAGGGTACCCGGTGACTACTGCGTTTCCTCGGGTAGAGGATCCATATTCTCCTTGTGCACAGCGATTTCACAACTTTGTTCAAGCGGTGTGCGATTCTTTGCGATCTACTTTGAAATCCCTCATCCAGTCTTTAATAAAACCTGTTACAAATGAGACACAGCAAAAGAGCACAAACAAGCTTGCAAAGGGTTAATGTTAGTCCAAATAAAAGCGCGTAGAAAAAAACAAAACAGTCTGTGATGGCAGTCGAGTAGTGAAAACTTGCGATTCTGACAAAACTGAAAATTCAAAAAGGGTCTAAGAAGTCACCTACACTTGTAATGAGGATTACAAGTACACTTGACTCATCATCGTAGTTTGGCACCATCCCGGAAAGCGGCTGAATTGATTACCGTGCCACGGTAGGGTGAGCTGGAGATCAACAAATTTGTTTCCTATGTTCCTCCTAACTGCCACGTAGTCAAACTGCTGCCCGGTATAGCGATCTAGGGTCGAACACGGGGATGAGTTTTCATCGAATGATTTGCATTAGTGTTTGAAAATTGGTGAGGGCTTTAGTTTGGATTTTGGTTGGTTCAAAGCGAGTGGGGGTTGTTTGTTCTTGACTAAGCGCCAATGGTGCAAGTGAAATGTGAAATGGTAACCTTGAAGGCTTGGGTCACTAGCTTGACAACATGGGGGTATTACAGTGTCCTCGGGTTATTTCCTCGCATTATGGCAAGTGACATATAGTCAAAGCCAAAACCGGATCTTTGTTTAGCTATAAAACCTAACCCTATAACCACTCCTATTTGAGTCAACACAAGTACTAAGCATTCAAAGTCCCATTCAGTTTAAAAACCTAGCAATCAACCTCATTTCAATGGCTCGTAAATGGCATCTAAAGGATATCATTGCATCTAGCATTAAGTATGCGAACCACTATACTTTATGAAGTGACCAAGGAACAACATTAAATGGCATTAAACCCTAGTTTGGAAGGTATGGAACCATAAATACGTACATCATTTAAAACAGAGGACAACTGCAGTAGCCCCAAAACCAAGCTAGCAACCCTCCTCTTCAAAGTATGAGGCAGCGGCATCCCTTGAGTTGTCATCCTCAAAGGGGGGTGTTTGAAAGCGGCCGAGAAAATGAAAGAAAGAAGAGAGAGAAGAGAAGCGAATAAAACCTAAAATGAAAGGCTGGAGATTTTATAAAATGAGCAGTACAACTGCCAAAAAAACCATAGGGTTACAAAATTATGAGGGGTTTATAGTCCGCAAGTGTGAAAATACAAGAATGCCTAAAATATTGGCTTACAAAGGGACAAAGTGGTAATACACCAAAGCGTGGTCGTTTGGCATTAGTACACAAAATCCGCAGGGCATCCATTTTTCGCTATGGAGGAGGAATTTCGCTAGCATAGCGAAAATTTCGCTAACTTCCAGTGAAATTTCACTAACTTCAGCGAAATTCTACAGAGATAGCGAAATTGGAAAATTTCGCTATCAACGGTGAATTTCGCTAGCTAGCGAAATTTAAGCTATAGCCGAATTTATGTGAAGACTCAGCGAGGTGGTTAATTTCGCTAGGCACGTGTTGCGCTAGCTAGAGAATTTCCCAATTTCGCTAGGATTGCGAAATTTTCGCTATGGTTGCAATTTTCGCAATCCCAACGAAATTTTCGCAATCATAGCGAAATTTCCTGGAATTGCTTTTGCACACTGCATCCTCTACTGCATTCTTTGTTTATCACTTTGTCTTCATTTCTTCATTGAATCTTTATATTTCATCGCCTCGGCTCGGTGAAATCATCGAGGAATCTCGCACTCGACACCAATACGAAGCTAAGCTTACTGTTTGAAGTCCTCAAAAACCTGCAAAATAACCAAAAACAAGCTCGAAATGGCATTAGTGGAACTAAGTGGACCTGCACACATCAATTGGCTTAATTGATATGATTAGTGCGCAAAAAGCACTCAAAACCTATCTTGGATAGGGCTCAAAATAGCACTTTTTGGGCACTAATTAGTACTGCATTTATGGTTCCAAACTTTCCAAACTTGGGTTTAATGCCATTTAATGTCTTTCCTTTAGTCAATACTTGTCATGCTTTAGGGTTCAGTGCATTCTTAATGGTAGATGCCTTGATATCAACCTGGAAATGTCATTCTGAGCCATTGAAATGAGGTCCAAATGCTAGAGTTTCAAGCGCGGGACATTGATGCTTAATATTTTGTGGACTCTGAATAGAATTGGTTCTAGGAGTTAGATTTCACTTAAGCTAAACAAGATCCGGTTTGGCTTTGACTATATGTCATTTGCCTAATGCGAAATAACCGAGGACACCTTAATAACCCCATTGTATCAAGCTAGTGACCCAAGCCTTCAAGGTTACCATTTCACACCTTAATTTAAGCCATTTCAGTTAACCAGTGAACAACCAACTCCCCTGTTTTTTTAAATGCAAATCCAAAAATCCAAATAAAAGTCTCACCATTTTCAAACATAATGCGAATCATTCGTGGGATGAAAACCCATCCCCGTGTTCGACCCTAGACCGCTATACTGCAGTAGCTTGACTACGGCAGTAGGAGGAACATAGGAAACAAATTTTTGTTGATTCCGGATCACCCTACCGTGGCACGAATCAGAAGCTCATTGAACAATCAATTTTGAGATGCCAGAGCAGTAATTTCAAGGGTCACGTGCCCCATCAAACTATCATAACCTATTTATGCATAAGTAGAGGGGTTAAGTTCAACAGAGAAAAAGAAGAAAGATGACCTAGGACCTCTCCACTCACCCTCACTGCCATAACAAAACATCCATTAGACAAAGGAAAAAGGGAAATTGAATGAAATTGAAGAAGGGAGAAAGAGGCATTGAGCACTAATAGACATACATTCTCAACAGCACAATGAAAATAAGAGATGAAAATGAAGTGCGGTGATTTGGAGCTTGTCTACAGGCAGGCATATCCGAGGAATGTATGAGCAAGATGAAGGCTCAAGGCAACATAGAAGCAATGTAGATGTTATAGAGATGTTGAGTGTTGACTGATTTTTAACATAGACCAAAATTTGACAAAGTGATTAACTCGGATACCATAAATTGTTTCAAATCCCCAGAAATGGAGCCAAAAACTTGTTGGTTCCATATATAAAAATTCTTTTTTCTACTGTTGTCTATAATAAAGCTGTTAAAAATTAGTTTTGGTCTAAATCACTGCAAGTGCACATGTAATACAAGTAATAAAGTGGACTTAATAAGTCTGAATATCATTCCCACAGGTATTGATTATAAAATCTAAAGATTGACTAGCCCTACTACCCAAGATTATTTCTATTTAAACCTCTAATTTCCATAAGATATTTAAAATAAATTGAATAAAATACTTTTATAAATATTATTTTGTAATGAAAAAGAAATATAAAATACATGGATTAGAGAGTTCACTGAACTAAAATAACACTGGGAATGAAATCAGTGTTATGACTATTAATTTTCAAAGTTCCTAAGAAAATATAATTAAGGGCAATCCGAAATTGTCTAAGAGCGGGTTAATGTAGCCTTGGAATGCCTCCTCACACTACACATTTCACTATCTAGATGACCATATTCCTAAACTAGGTCAATGGGTCCAAAGAGCTACTTGTAGGACTTGACTCTCTTGAAGATATGACTGTTTTTCCTTCTCGGTACTTCATAGCCATCTCTTAGGACTGGACACTGCTTGCCCCCATAGACAAGATAATGCAAACCTTTTCTAAAACAATTGGTACCTCAACCATCAATTCTACTAAAATGCCCTCTCTCCTTGATTTGAATCTTAGCTAACATGGGATTGAGATTATTTTACCAAATTGAGGTGAAACCTCTAAGGATTAAACTGATAGATCATAAGGCGACTCTTATGCCTCGGGAACACACTCCTACTGTCACCTAGGAGGGAACTGTTCAATTGGACCAAAAGACATATACAAATTTATGACACTATTACCAAAGGACTATTGTCTAGTCCTCAGCAATAATACCATGAAACTTGTTAGTTATATTTCTTTACAATTATAATGATTAAAGCGTTTTCTTAAGAGTAGATAGAATTTCTTTCTGGTTTTGATCCATGATTACGCAGAGTGTCTGGTCGAACAAGTAATAAAGTGGATTTAAGTCGGATATCGATCTACGAGAGATTTCCAGAATTCTCAATCAACTACCCTGACTACTCAAGCTCTATACTATTTGGACGATGATTTGCAATTGATTTATCCCTAGCAACCTTTAAAATAATGAAAGAATAAAGATATTTAAAATAAGAACAAAATGAAATAATGCTTAAACTAAAATAAAATAAAAATTAAAAAAATAGACTGTCAGTTAGCTTTTAAAGGGATGCATTGAAAATACAGCTATTGTGAAGCATCAATTCCTGCAGACAACTCTGTAACTTTGCTTTATGAACCTCAGATTTAGAATCCGTCCAAGGAAGAATGTAATGCCATGTGGATCTCTCATGCGGCCTTACATTTCATCATCTAATCTTCCCTGTTTTTGAATGCAGAGGATTAGATAACTACTTTTAATCTGAGTTGCCTTGTTCTGGGTATTTTTCTTTTTCAATACTTCATACCCAGAACATGGACTGTAAACCTTAGCACCTAAGACATAGGCAAAACATGGGTTTACACTATACTGGTTTCTCATCCTCAAAATTGGAACAGTTCATTCTTTCCTTGATTAGATCCTTGCTAACACGGGATTGAACTTCTTGTTGAATCGAAGCGAACTCTCTGCTCATTTTTAATTGATAAGTCATTCAACTCATTATCGGTTTCAAGTGAGACGAAGATTATCGATTATAATTCTCTCAAAGCCCATTAGATCCCTGATATTAAATTTAGCATACCCTTGAGATATAGTTGATACTCTCGGGAATGCCTTCTCTACGTGTCACTCGAGAGGGCCTCTTGGAAATCGAGCATGAAACAATCCTATTACGGGTATGGACACTAATATTTGAATAGATACAATAATAAACAAAACCGATAAGTAGATTGAGGCGAGGATTCGGTAGACTTTGATAAATTTACGAAAGAATAAATTCTAACAACAGAGTAATTTCAACGGAAGATGGGTTTCTAAATTACTTCATTACAATAACGGTAGCTCTCTGATCAAAAGAACTACTATAAATCCGAAACTGGAAGTTCGAATTCCAAAATTTGTTTGGACTTCAAACAAACCAGGCAGTAATTTGAAGAAAATAACATTCTGCATTCATCTTCAACTTCAACAACTAACATCTAGATCTAGAAATTCAGATGAAATAACAATCTACTTTAATCTAATCTAAAATAACAGCAAAACAAAGAAAAAGAAACAGAAAATTAAAATACACGAGGCCCATTTACCAGGACTTCTCGTTCGAGCGAGTGAATTTGCTCCTTTAGTATTGGCTGTATTTATAGGGTTTGGAAGTTGGGCCCTAACCGATGCACTTATTTGTGGATTTCAAAATAAGCGGCCCATTTGTTTGTTCATGTCGCGACTCCATGTGTGTGCGACCTTGATGATGTCGTGACCTCTCTTTCACATCCTTGACTTCAACGATTACGCTATGAGCATTTTTTGATGTCGCGACTTCAATCCCGCCTTTACGCGTTGTGATCTCTTTTGGTCGTGACTTCAAATCATATGTCCTGCGTCCGTTTTTACCCGTTAGTCTATAGCGACTTTTTATCTGGTCGCGACTTGCCTTTATCATCCATTGGATATGATGTCGCAGCCGCTCGACGTCGCGACCCTCCTCACTGTAGTGATGTCGCGACCTTGAATGACGTCAGCGACTTCACCTTTACATGTTGTGATCTCTTTTGAGGTGAAACGATCATACGTCAGCGACTTCATTGTTATGCTTATGAGCTCTTTTTGATGTAGGTAGGCTTTTCTTTTTCGTGACTTGTCTTCTGCATCTCTTGGATTTGATGTCGCGACACTAAATGATGTCGCGACCTCCATTCTGCGGCCCGATATCGCGACTGCGAGAAGGGCGTCGCGACTTTCTTCATTATGGCGATGTCGCGACCATAATACCTTGCAGCTGATGTCGCGACCACTAACTGATGTCGCGACCATAATACCTTGCAGTTGATCTCACGACCTCTGAAGGACGTCGCGACATCTTCTGATTCAGTGTTTGATATCTCTAGCTGTTCTAACTGTCGCGACCTCTATGTTCAGTCTCTTTGAAAATCTTTTTTCACAACTTATTCGGTGTCCACGACCTCCATGTCTTGCTAAGCTTTCAGTGCATGCGACCTCAAAGTGAATCAGCGACATCATCTCTACTTCTTCATTAATTCTTGGTCGTCTTATTTGGAGTTTACATTTGCGACCTTGGTGTTAATCTTCCTGCTTGCCAGGTGTGACATCGAGTCCTTTCTTTCAAAATTAGTTGCGACTATTTTACTTGAGAAAATTTTGTTCTTGTGGCTGTAGACGGCTCATGTCGCGACCTCGCCAATTGGTGCGACATCATTTATCTCACGGGTGTCGCTACATCGTAATGATGTCATGACATGAACCTCTTCATTTGGTACTTCTTTTAATCTCGACCAAGTCATTCTTTGTCTCGACTTCTTTCTTAGTCACGACTTCACTTGTTCATTCTTGAGTTTCTTCCTCAAGAAAGCCAAATTTGTTGATGTCGTGACTTGAAATTCTTTGGAAATGCAGCTTCACATCGCGACTAAAATTCCAGTTTTGACTTCAATTCTGCTGCAGGCTGATTTCTTATGATTTTTGCTAAAATTTGATTTTCTCTTTTGTATTTTCACGCAAGTGAATTTGATTCAATTATCAGTTTTCTGCCAACAATTCAACGTTATTCTCATTATAAACTCAGAAAAATGTATTAAAAATCTCATGAGTTTTTGGACTCATCAAATTCCCTCAAACTTAAAATTTTGCTTGTCCCCAAGCAAAGAAAAGAAGAAATTGTTTGTCCTCAAACAAATAAGCTTAGAAAATTTTTAAGGACATTTTTCTGATTTATTCCACATTCTTTCTCATTCCACCCATATGATATGGAATTAAGAGATATCACTATTATTTCAAATTTCAGTTTTGATGCAAGAACAAAGCATGGTGTACTTCTATTACAAAATTTCTTGATAAACTAATGTATTTAAACAGTTTATTTAACAAGTCTTGTTATGTGTGTGTGTGCAGGTCATCAATCCTTTTCAACTTCATGTTGAATTTAGTTAATCTTCTGGGAGTTTTCTTAGACTGTTTATCAAAGTCCCATATGCTTGTTTTTCATATTGATCTCCACTAATGTAGGTAAATTCAACCTTCAAAATCAATGAGGTCTTTGAGGCTTGTAATGTTGGGCTTAGGTAATTGGGTAGATAATGGAAAAATTTAGGTTGTAAATTACCCAGTTTCCATCTTGTCTCTACATTGTTGCCTCCAACTTTCTTCCTTTTCTTCTTTGTTCCTTTACGATTCTACTTAATCTTAGCTGACTCTTTTTTGAATTCTTTTTATGGAATCTCCAACTTCCATATGTACTTGGTCGACGAGATTCCTTTGTTCTTTAACTCCTTTGCCTTTATTTCTCTAAGATTTGGAATAGTGCAATGTTTTGTCTTCTTAGGCTTTCTATTACTCTTAGAGAACTTTGGGCTAGCAACTCCCATACCAGTTGGCATTAGGGTGCTAGGTGTTAAAACACCCCTATGAGCTTAATTGTTCAAGGAAATAGGCCACAAGACAAACTTATTCCTTATTTCACTAACCCCACCTTCTTTACTTCTTGACCCCTTCTTGTCAAAATTTGGGAATATTATTCCCCAAACTTGTTTCTTCCTTTATACTAAACTTCTCGAACTATAAATGGATAATTTGGGTTCTTTCTTGCGGGGTTTATTGCAAGGAATTAAATTTGAGTTTTCAATTGTTGTTTATTGAAAATAAAACTATTTGGCTAATCAGAACTAGAGAATATGCTTAAGCATATTTTGAGGGTAGGCTTAAAAAGGCTCAAGCTACCAAGGATGGCCTCTATCATTTCTTGTTGGTTGTTTTCACCTAGAATTTCGCCTCAATCAATAATCAAACAAGTTCTAGGACTGTGGACTCTAAATCCTGAATTCCTTAGAAGATGTTCTTAATTCTGTCAAAGTTTCGAAGTTTTGTTGACCGTGTGTATTATTTCTTCAAGACGTACTTATTCCTTTGTCTACTTACATTATTTTAACCAAGTATTTTGTTCCATCAATAACCAATTTTCCAATTTTGTAACTAAAGCGAATCTAAACGAAACGATAAATACTCCTAATTCAGTTTCTTTATTCATGCCACGATTTACAATTATTTGTGTTCAAGTTTATCTCTAGTCAAACTACTTCAACTAGTTCAAACAAGCTATAAAATAACAATAAAATCTAACTGCAAGCAAGCTGACATTTCCTTTTTCACAAATTTTCTTGTTTATTCATGATGTGATACAGCAGGTTGAGAACAATCCCGGGAAGGGGAAAAGAAGGATAAATCAATGGGAAGGTCTATTTTTTTCTTTTTGAGGGACGAGCAAAAATGTTGGGAGGATCCAGATCAAGAGTAGCCAAACTAAGATTGAATTTGGGAAATTTCATTTAAGTTCTCTTCTTCTTCTTGTCATTTTCCCTTTCTATCTGTTCTTCAAGGATCAATTCATTCGTGAGATCAATCTTCTTGTTCAGATCATCCTGTCTCGTGCCCAGTGTGTTCGTTGTGCATTCCATTTCAGTCATGACTTCTAAAAATTTGGACAGATTATTGTTGATCAAATCTAAATTTTCAAGCAAGACTTTTCTTCTGAAGGCATCTTTATCATCAAGCTCTTGATCTCTGTCCTTCATCCTTTTCTCGAAATCATGAACATTGACATGTATAGAGACTGAATCCTTTTGATCTGCTCCTTAGTCTTGGCTTCTTGATGCAGATCCCTTTCCTTTATGAGTTTTAGGAGTTGAGGAATCACGATCATGCGATTGTTGTGTAGAATGATTCATGAAGCAGCTAACTTCTTGGTAGATCTTGATCTCTTTCCTCCATTTCCTTCTTAAATTTTTCCTCTTGCTGCTCTAGGATCTTCTTTATCTACTCTCCCCTTCTGCTCATCTCTTCTTCCCATTGTTGATCTTTTCTTTTCATCTCAGCTTCATATACTTCTTCTCTTCTGTTCATCTCCTCTTCCCATTGTTGATCCCTTCTCTTCAATTCTTTTTCATAAACCTCTTCTCTAAATTTTTGCTGGAGGTTCCATTGCTCTTCACTTTCTTCCACTTTCTTTTGAATGGAATTGAGCATTTCCATTATTCGATTATTCTCCTGGGCTCCCCTAGAGCTTTCACCAGGTTCTTTGAAATCACTGTTTCTTATAGGGGGAGAGCTGGCCAGTGGGGTTGAGAAATCTATTGGGCTTCTATCTTCTTGGTCTCTATCCTCTGGGAACATAAAAGTATTCCCTTCTTGATGTGTTTCTAGATTTTCTTCTTCTTGCTCACGCCACGGAAAGTGTCTTTCTTCTGTATTGCATTTTCATTTTCATCCCTTGAATATGTTTCTACTATGAATCCCTTTTCTTTTGATTCTTTGGCCACCTTGCCTCGTCGGGAGTGAGTGGTGAAATATTTATTTCTTAGCCTTCACGAGTTCGCCGCGCGAAGCGCATCGTAGCCTTTGTGATGGTTCTTTGGGTGAGGGATCAAGCTGCACATTACCTTCATGATACCTCATTATGCGAATTTTCAATAAGCGTTCCAACATCGATCTTGTACCCTTGACCCATAGCATAGAGAGGATTGCTTCTTGTTCTCTTGCGTGCGGGCGTGTAGTAGGGATATAACGGATGCTAGGAAGTAAAACCACACTTTGGCCTCTTAAGTCAAATCTCCCGCCGAGTCTTTGCTCTCCTTTTCCTTTCTTCCACTGCCCTTTACCGTCTGTTAATTTTCTTGCAATCTTCTCATGGTTAGGGTTGTTCATCATCTTCTTGAATTTTGATCCATTCTTCTGCCCTTCCATTCCATACATCTCATTAATAGTCTTCACTCCATGGGCACTTGAGCTCCACGACATAAATGAGTTCTCCTTCCTCCCCAGCAGTTGGAGTAAAATTCTCGGACCAGCTAGCACATAACCAGACTTTTGATGTTTGCAGAATTCTCCCCACCCTCTTTGCTCTATCAATTCCTTGAAAGGAGAGATGAGTTGGTTGAAGCCTCTTTCTCCTACGAACCCCTTTCTAGCATAGTGCTTTTTCCAGACGGAGAAAGCTTCTTCTGAGACGAACTCGTCTTCCTTTACTTCTTGCTGCTTTTCTTTTCCCTTTTTCCTCTGTTGCTTGTAGCGGTTGAACTCTTGTTGTTAGATGCTTTGTTCTCCTTTCGATTCGGATGAACTTCCCTTGATGCAGTATACTCCTCCATGATTTCGCTCAGTTTGGGATGAGGTTGAAGGTTCGGCCATTAAATCGGAAGGTTTTAGAATGTTCGGATTTAGGTTTGCGAAGAATTGAAGGCCCAGAGAATATCACGAAGATGAAGGTTGTATTTGTGAGGAAAGAGATGGTAGTGGAGGGAGTTTCTCGGCGGTGCAATTCAATTATTATTGTGGGCTCTTTATTACTTCATTTATTTGTGTTTGTCGCGACTTTAATTTCAGGCTGTAATTGTGTGATGTCATTAAATTTAGAAACGAAAGTCGCGCGGTAGCATACTTGTCTCTTATGTCGCGACTTATTCTTTGTCGCGACATAAGTAAGTAATCAGGGAGGATATGAAGTTATCATCGCTGCGAACGTCGAATTGTTTGATGACATAGTTGAGTTGTCGCGACCTTCACCACTCTTTTGAAGGAATGGTTCTTGTCGCGACCTCGAACTTCTGTCGTGACCTCAATTTATGTCGCGACCTCAATTTATGTCGCGACATAACTTTTGGTCGCTACCTGTGCCCTTGTTCTTCTTTCAATACTGACTAAGTTGCGACCTCAACTTTTGTCGCGACATAAAATCTGGTCACGACTTAGTCTGCACATGCCCTAAATTTGATGATCAGACAGCTTTTCACTCCTTATTAATTTGCACATTCTTAGCATCTATTTAATCATTCCCACATAGCAATTCAAAAATGTATTATATTCAATTTTTCACAGAAGTTATGTAGGGAGAAAAGTACTCCCCTTTTTCGAGGTGCTGTTTTGTCTGTGAAGTCTTTGGAGTAGTCTGGAGTTTGTTCCTTCTACTTTGAGCTACTTGATTCTACATGCGCATATTGTAACAATTCAAAGGATTAAATTAATCTAGTACTAACCTGGCAATTTCTAACAAATCATGACTAGAAATAAAAAATTTCAAAAGCAGCGTAATAAAAAAAAATTCGAAGTCATATAAAGAAACTAAAAATCTATGGGTTTGCACTCCATGGTACGCTCCCGTTTAGTCTTTATTTGGACTAGCTGTTTTAAGCTTTCTCTCTCAATTCACGGTGGAGTTCTTATTTTCTTTCTCCTATTGAGATAGTGTTCGATCTTTGCCCGGCGCTTTGAATTCTTCCCGACGCCGATTTGAGTGTTCTTGCTCCAAAGATAGTATTTGACACTACCATATATGGTCCCTCCATTTTGATTCCGGGTTCCACGGAAATAATCTTAATATGGAGTTAGCAATGAACATCCTATGCGAACTCTTTCCTCAGAATCCTTTGATCATGCCATTTATTTGTCTTGTCCTTGTATATTCTAGCATTGTCATAGGCTCCGTTTCTCAGTTCTTCCAGTTCATTTAGTTGGAGAAGTCTCTCTTCCTTTGCAATCTTGAAATCGAAGTTCAGTTGTTTGATGGCCCACATGGCTTTGTATTCCAGTTCAATAGGGAGGTGACATGGTTTTCCAAAGACAAGTCAGTAGAGGGACATTCCAATGGGAGTTTTAAAGCGATCCTGTATGCCTATAATGCATCATCGAGCTTCAAAGACCAATCTTTCCTGCTAGAACTCACAGTCTTTTCCAGAATTTTCTTTATTTCTCTGTTGGAAATTTCAGCTTGCCCATTTGTTTGAGGATGATAAGCCAAGCTCATAATGTGTTTGTTACCATATTTGCTCATGAGTTTGTCAAACACCTTATTTGCAAAATGGCTTCCTCCATCACTAATTATAGTTAAGTGTCTAAATACGCTAAGAATATTTCTTTGTAAAACCCCCACAAGCTGTGTCGGCATCATTCTTAGGATATTTCTTGCTTCTACCCGTTTGATACATAATCCTGGTAGGAGTATGTATATATTTCCAAATGGCGGGAAAGAGCTATAAATCTATTCCCCAGCATCAAACAATTGCACCACCAGGATACCTTGTAGGGGCATCTCATGCCTTTGTGATATTTCCCATTCTTTGGCATTGATCACGCTTTACCATTAGCAGTCCTTAAAATTGTAGGCGATAAAATCATTTGGAGAATTTTGTGAACATTTTTATCTCTACAAGTGTCCTCCATAAAGGTGCATGACATTCTTGGCAAAATCTTGTTTTGCTCACTTTAAGTACCACATCTCCTTATAATCGGTCGGCTCTCTTTTAAACAAATATGGATCATCGGATGTAGTACCTCTTGTGGAGTCCTTAACCTTTTTCTCTGTTGTAGCTAAATTATGAGGTGGCATAATTCCACAAGCTAGAAATTCACAATATCCCAGTATACCAAGGTGATTGGGTAATGGTCGTCGCGCTCTTCTAGAAAATTTTCTGCTATTTCTCTTCCTTTTTCTTGTACAGTGGGTTCCTCTACTCTTGACAAGTGATCAGCTATCTCATTGTCACTTCCCTTCTTGTCTTTAATTTCTAAATCAAATTCATGCAACAATAATACCCGCCTGATCAATCTTGGCTTTGCTTCCTTCTTTGTCATTAAATATTTAATTGCTGCATGATCAGTGTGTATAACAACATAGGACCCCAAAATATATGACCTGAATTTTTCACATGCAAACACTATTGCCAGCATCTCATTTTTCATCTTTACGTCCCAATACGACTCCATTGCAAAATCAACTTCTGTGATGCAAATTCTGACCAATCTTGTTTTCCATGATAGGAGCTTCCACTAGTCTGAATTTGATTTCTTCAAATGCTTTACATGATTCATCAAATGAAACTTACTATCTTTCTCCCGACAATGCATAGTGGTCTAGCAATTTTGAAATCTCCGATAAATCTTCTATAAAATCCCATGTCTAAGAAACTTATGATTCCCTTGGTTGTAGTGGGTGGCGTTAGGTCTCTTATAATTGAAACTTTGCTTGGTCTACTTAAACCTAGCTGCGAGAAACCATGTGCCCCGAACAAAATCCCTTTTGTAACCATAAAATGACATTTTCCCGATTGACTAGATTTTGTCTTTGCACCTTTGAAGTATTGTCCCCAGGTTATGCAGGCATTGTTCAAAACTAGATCCATACACTGTAAAATCATCCATGAAGATCTCCATAACTTCTTCTACTAGATCAGAAAATATAGACATCATGCATCTTTGGAAGGTACCAGGAGCATTACAGTCGAATGGCATTCTTAAAGCAAAAGTACGAATGGGCATGTAAAAGTGGTTTTCTCTGATCTTGGTGCGATAGCTATTTGGTTATATCAGTATCCATCAAGAAAACAAAATGAGGTGTCTGCCAACCTATCCGACATTTGATCGATGAAAGGTAGGGAAAATGATCCTTTATGGTTGCGGTATTCAATTTTACGTAGTCAATACCGACCCTCCATCGTCATAGTTCTTGTAGGAATAGTTCATTTTTCATTTCGATTACGATCAAAATCACCTTTCTTGGGAACCACATGTCTTGGGCTTACCCGAGCTGTCGATATAGCATATATAAAACACATTGCTCATTCGAACTTCTTTTCGAACAACCTTTCATGTTGGGGTTCAACCTCCTTTGATGCTCAACATAAGTTTTGCATTATCTTCCGGCTAATATTTGTGCATACAAATAGAGGGTATTACCATGGATCTTGATTGACAATGATGGCTTTGTATATTTTCTCGAATTACTAGCAGCACGTTCTTGACGATCCCGATGCGGTGATATGATAGCGGTTTTTTCTTTCTGACTCTAAAAACTCATACTTCAAATGAGCAACTCCTTCAATGTTAACCCTTCTGCACTAGTTTCCTGCCCATGAGTTTCTTTGTATGCAGTACTCACTTACGTCTTGGCTTGTTTTCATTTATACTCGAAATTGTTCATTATTAAACAAATTTGAAAGCGAGCTTCACAATCAAAGCTCTCAAGATGCGAAAATTCATCTCAATTGATAGAGTTTTGAATGATACAATCGAATTCACTTCATCATTGAAGGCTATTACTTCTTCTGACCATACAAGCGTATTTCCTCTACACATTAGGATGTTCTAGACTCCTATTAATATTAAAATACCTTTGCTTCATTCCCAACTCGGTGTCGGTTCACCTTTAAATGCGTCGATCAAGGCGACTCCACATTGCTAGAAAGGTCTTCCAGTATGAGGAACTTGAGGATCTTCCTCCGTCTTGCATGATAACAAAATCTCTTTTGGGAAAATGAATTTCCTAACCTTGGCAGTACATGCTTCCGGAATGCCCTCTGGTTTGTGCCATTGATCATCATCCATACGTAATGTAATTCTTTGTTGGGGTTAGTTCCCACAGTGATCTCACCCTTATTGATGGACATCAGAATTTATACGCTCAAGTCACGCAAAGCTTTGCAGACTCACGTTTCCACATAGAATAGGGAATAGTTAAGCACGAGGGTCTTTCATCTTTCTTTGGGAACTACGTTGGATAATGGCGCATGGAAGTAGTCAATTTAACTATACCCTCCTCAGCTATTTTCTTTTCTTGCTCGGCGCCTGCCAAATTTTGCATAAAAGGAGCATTTGGTGATCACTACGCAAATGGGATATTTATTTCTATTTTCTTGAAAATATCGGGAATTTAGAAAAGCGTTCTTCTCTTTTGACCCACGGGTCTGCGTAAGGAATGCTAACGAGGAGAATAATTGGGTACTCTTCTTTCTTTTACGGTCATTTTCTTCCTTTCATCTGTTCCAATGTTTGTTCTTCTCTTTTTATTTTGATCCCATTCTTTCTTTGCCTTAATCTCTTATTTTCTATCTGTCTTTAGATTCTTTGCTCAAATCCTTCCCACTTCTCAATTGAATTGCCATGCGTCTTTAGGGTTACCAACTGGTGTCACTAGGGAATGTTCCACTTGTTCGATTTGTGGCATATTAGGCCCAGTGCCACTGCGGTAATACTCTAGATTTTTCGGTGAAGCAGCATTCTTGAAACATCTGGGTATCGAGCGGAAAGTTTCCAAGTCGGATAGTTTTACGATCGTGGAATTGTAATAGCCTCTTGTTGTCCCCCATGAACTGCAACATTTGTTCTTCAAATGGTTGGGTTCTCCTCTGACCCTGATATTCATTTACGCCTCACCTCGCTATTTGCTGGCATTTGGAACCTTGGTGGGCTGGCGATATCATGTTGAATGTTGTCCTGCGCCCAGGCCATGTAATGCCCCTCCGCCCATATGAGAAATTCTCATGGTTCTCGGTGCTGGATTGTAGTGTATGAGCGGTTAGGATTGGCTTGAAATGATAACTTCTTTGCCGTTCACGTGCCAACCTCCTCGGCACCATAAGAATCTTCTTCTGTTGGCACACCAGCACTTCTTCTCAACAATTCTCTTTCTCTTTCCTTGTATTTCATGACGTGTGCATCTTCCTCTTGTTTGTCCATCATGCATTATAGCATTCAACTTAGCCTCCACGTGGCTGTCATCTTGCTCATTTACATGACCCGTTTTCCTGCACTCGCACACCTCTGAAAACTGGATGGAGCTTTCATATTGCATTTGCCCGGAGTCCTCTATCGGATCTCTTGCCTCTTGACACTTTTTCGGCTTGAATCTGACGCATGAAGCATCGATAATACCCTTGGATGTATCATTGGGGCGTGATACACTATATCCATGTCTGGGTCTTCAAGTATTCCATGCGTTGGGCGCTTTCTTGACCAATCTTTTGAATCTTTCCCAAGCGACATACATGCTCTCATCTTCCCCTTGTTGGAATACAATTATCTCTCTTCGTCTCTATGGAAAGTGAGAGATGGGGGAAAAAATGCACTCGTAAGCTTCAATAACTCTTCCCAAGTATCAGCGAACCATATGCTAATGATTCATACCATGTGGTACATATGTCTCGAAAATGGGGAAGAGATGGTTACTATCACCTCTGGTCTCACACCGTTCAGCTTCACTGTATTAGCCATCCTGAGAAATCTTCCCAGGTGCTCATTTAGATCTTCGGTGGGATGACCGATGTAATATTCTTTGAACCATTGTAATTGGCGGCTTTAGTTCAAAATTGTTTGCATCTCTTTTGTGGAAGCTATCGATTGCGAGAATACTCTTCTTGAATAATAGGCCTCCGGAAATCCTCCATTATCATGGTAATGGGGGTCTTAACTGCTGTCTCACGTTCCTTTGTTTGGTCATGTCTCTCTTGCACGCCATATTTGCGTTTTCTACTCTTTTTGTCTTTCTTAAGCTCACGACGTTCTCAATTGATTAATCTGGCGGAGTGAGTCGAGATCCACTGTTTCCTATGCGTCAAAGGTTCTCTGAAACAAGCATACTCATATTAATAAGTTAGTCAAACCTAACAAATATTTTCAACATGGCTTGTTAAAAATTAGTGACTAATGTAGTCCTTTGCTTGAAAAGCTATTTTTGTTCTTTTCTTAAAAATGTCCAAATTAGTATTTCCTTCTTTCGTCAGAATATTGATCTAATTAATTCTTTCGATCCCCGGCAACGACGCCTAAAACTTGTTCAATTGGACCAAAAGACATATACAAATTTATGACACTATTACCAAAGGACTATTGTCTAGTCCCCAACAATAATACCATGAAACTTGTTAGTTATATTTCCTTACAATTATAATGATTAAAAGCGTTTTTCTTAAGAGTAGATAAACTTCTTTTTTGGTTACGATCCATGATTACGCAGGGTATGCGAGATCAGACAAGTAATAAAGTGGATTAGAATCGGATATCGATCCCGCAGAGATCTGAGAATTCTCAATCAACACCACGACTACTTTCGAAGCTCTATACTATTTGGACGATGATTTACAGGTGGTTTGCTCCTAAGCCTTTAAAATAATAGAAAGAATAAAGATATTTAAACTAAGAACAAAATTAAATAATGCTTAAACTAAAATAAAAATAAAAATTAAAGAAATAGACTATCAGTTAGCTTTTAAAGGGATGCATTGAAAATACAGCTATTGTGAAGCATCAATTCTTGTAGACGACTCTGTAACTTTGCTTTAAGAACCTCAGATTTAGAATCCGTCCAAGGAAGAATGTAATGCCATGTGGATCTCTCCTTAATGACACATTTCATCATCTAATCTTCCTGTTTTTCTTCCAGATCGCAGGAGGATTAGATAACTACTTGCTGTCTGAGTTGCCTTGTGCAGGTATTTTCTTTTCAATACTTCATACGAACATAATTTGTAAACCTTAGCACCTAAGACATAGGCAAAACATGGGTTACTATCTTTGGTTTCTCATCCTCAAAAATTGGAGCAGTTCATTCTTTCCTTGATTAGATCCTTGCTAACACGGGATTGAACTTCTTGTTCGAATCGGCCCGAACTCTGCTCATTTTTAATTGATAAGTCATTGACTCATTCTCGGTTTCAAGTAAGAAGATTTATCGATTATAATTCACAAAGCCATTAGATCCCAATGATGGGATTCGCATACCCTTGAGATATTGTTGATACTCGGAATGCCTTACGTGTCCTCGGAGGCCTCACGGAAATCGAGCATGAAACAATCCTATGCAATTATAGGACACTAATATTTGGATCCGGATACAACAATAAACAAAACCGGCAAAGTAGATTCAAGGCCGAAGTTCGAGAAGACTCGATAAATTTATGCGAGAAAAGATAAATTCTAACAACGAGTAATTCAATGAAGGCTGGGTTTCTAAATTACTTCATTACAATATACTTGGTAGCTCTCGATCAAAGAACTCTTTATCAAATCCGGCTGGAAGTTCGAGATTCCCCCAAATTTTTGGACTTCAAACGAGCAGGCCGGGTAATTTGAAAGAAAGTAACGTGCGCATTCAGCTTGACTTCAACTGACTAACATCGAATCGAAATTCAAATGAAATAACAATCTACTTTTAATCTAATCTAAAATAACGGCCAAAACAAAGAAAAAGCAGAAATTAAAATACGAGCCTTGACTGCAGACTTCGTTACGAGCCGCCAAGGCGCTTTCGCCGATGCGGTAGCGTATTTACCTCGAGTTTGGAAGTTGGGCCCTAACTTCGATGCACCTATTTGTGGATTTCAAAATCGCGGCCCCATTTGTTTGTTCATGTAGCGACTCCATTTATTGTGTGGCGACCTTGACTGATGTCGCGACCTCTGTTCAGCGACTTCCTTTAATACGCTTATGAGCGTTTTGATGTCGCGAGCTTGATCATGCGTCAGCGACTTCACCTTTGCATTGTGATCTCTTTTGAGATTAGCGACTTCAATCATACGTCCGCGACTCCGTTTTTACGTTCGATGCATGGCCGAAACTTTTATGCGAGTCAGCGACGCCTTTATCATCCATTGGATCGATGCCGCGACCACTAAATGGCGTCGCGACTCTACTCACTGTAATTGATGTTGCGACCAGCGAGATGGCGTGTGACTTCACCTTTCTGTATTGTGATCTCTTTTGAGGTCGCGACTTCAATTATACGTCGCGACTTCAATGTTATGCTTATGAGCTCATTTGATGTCGTGGAAGCTTTTCTTTTGTCGTGACTTGTCTTCAGCATCTCTTGGATATGATGTCGCGATAGCTAAATGATGTCGCGACCTCCATTCTTTGCGGTGATAATAGCGACTATTGAAGAGCGTCGTGACTTTCTTTCGTATGGCGATGTCGCGAGCACTAGCGTGTCGCGACCATAGCCTGCTGCGGTGATGTCGCGACCGCACTAAGCGTGTACGTGACCATAGCCTGTGCGGTGATATCGCGACGTAGCGATGTCGTGACCATAATACCTGCGGTGATCTCGCGACCTCACGGGGCGTAGCGACATCTTTGATTGGTGTTTGATATCTCTAGTTGTTCTTACTGTCGCGACCTCTATGTTCAGTCTCTATGAAAATTTTTGTCGCAACTTATATTCAGTGTCACGACCTCCATGCCTATTGCTAAGCTTTCAATTCTGTCGCGACCTCAAAGTGGTGTCGCGACATCATGTCTGCTTCTTCATTAATTCTTGGTCGTGATTTGGAGTTTTACATTGTGACCTTGGTGTTATTCTTCGCAACTATCAAGGTAGCGACATCAAGTCCTTTCTTTCAAAATTGATTCGACTTCTTTTTTACTTCAGAAATTTGTTCTTGTGGCTTTGTAGACAAATCCTTGTCGCGACCTCATGGTGGTATTGCGACATCATTTATCTCCTTTTGGTGTCGCGACATGAACTTCTTCATTTGACTGCTTCTTTTAATCTCGACCAAGTCATTCTTTGTCTCAACTTCTTTCTTCAAGTCACGACTTCACTTGTTCATTCTTCGGTTCTTTCGAAGCCAAATTTTTGTTGATGTCGTGACTTGAAATTTAAAACCGCGCTTCCCATCACGACTTAAATTCGGTTTGACTTCAATTCTCTTGGTGATTTCTTATGATTTTGCTAAAAATTTGATTTCACCCTCTTTGTATTTTCACTGCGAAATTGGAATTTGATTCAATTATCGGTTTTCTGCCAACAATTCAACGTTATTCTCATTATAAACTCAGAAAAATGGATTAAAAATCTCATGCGTTTTTGGACTCATCAGGAACCTTGAAGTCAGAGGTTAGAACATCACCAGTAATGTATCAAAGTGATCATTAGAGTGCATTAGTTCTTTGAATATCAGTACATTGTACCCCCAAATGACTGCTCTTTACTCTCAGGTCCTCCTTCCTTTTGCCACTCAGGGGGATCCTGGAAATCGGAGCACATGTACAACTCTTTATGGGTATAGAACACTTATATTCAGAACAACTCAATGTAAAAGCAATACCAATTAAATCACTCCAGTTTCATTCATAAAACAACATTAAGATAGTATAAACAACAATCAAAACAATAGGTTCTTCCTAGAGGGAGCTTAGCCTTCCATTACTGAATTACAAATGACAAGGAGTAGCTGATCAAACAAATTCATTGAAATTGTAATCAAAACTAAAATAAAATTAATTCTATAAAAATTTATAGATTTCACTAAACTAAAATTTCTAGATTTACAATCAATCCAGCTTGGAATCTCAACTCGGATCCTCTACTCTAATCCTAAAAGAAAAATAAATCTAAATAAACTAAAAAGAAAATAAAAATAAAATATATACAATGAGACTTTGGCTCCTCCAAAAACACAAAACTGGATGAAAAACGGCTGAAAAGCTATGCACTCCTCCCTAGGAGTTTCTATTCATAGGTTTTAGACATTGGGCCCTAAAAACGAGGCAAAAATCATGAACTTTGAAAAGCCCATAATAATTCTGCCCTAGTCGTTCATGTCGTGGAAATATTGCGACATTGGAGATTCTATGTCGTAGATTGAATCTGGTGTCGCAACATTGAAAATCTGTTGTGGTAATTCTTCCTTTTGAGTTACTAGGAAATGTCGTGGCAATGTCACGACATTGGAGATGCAATGTCATGGATCGATTATAGTGTCGCTACATTGGCTCAATATTACTGAACTCTAATGTTGCGACATTGTTTTTTGATGTCGCGACATTGCATATTCAATTCTGATCGTTTCAGCCGATGTCGTGACATTGATGACCTGCTGTCCTGACATTGAGTTGATATTCTGAGTCTTGATGTCAATGTCATGACATTGGTCCGTTAACGTATCAACTTTAGTTGCCCAGATATGATGTCATGACATTGAGTTGTGATGTCACGACATTGCAATGTGAGATTTTCAGTGTTTAGGCCTTTTCTAATGTTGCGACTTTGCTGTTGTGATGTCGTGACATTGCCCTTGAGTGCTGTAGTCTAGTGTGATGTTGGAGGTGATGTCGCGACATTGATAATTTATATTCTACCCACTTTAGCTAATATTGTGACATAGGTGAATCGATGTTGTGACATTAAAGTCATGTCAAGACATTCTCCACACGATGTCGCGACATTGGAAATCTGATGTCACGACATTGAGTTGATGTTGCGACATTCTTCAATAATGTCGAGACATTACTGCCCTTGCTACACAATGATGATTTCTGCTTATTTTCCTTAATTTCCTAAAAAACATAAATCTGGGTGAAGACTCCATAATTTTACATTAAATTTAACTTTTAAGCCTTAAATATGCATGAACAATGGACTTAAAAATAGATGAGTTTTAGACTCATCATTGAGTAAAATGGAACATGAAAGAAAGAGACTCTCAGTTGAAAAATCAATTGTAAATAAGGGATAAATACTTTGATGATGAAATCATAAGAAGGGACTAGTTCTTGGAGAAGATAGCTAGACTAAGAGATCTGGAATGGAAAGAGGAATTGTAGTAGAGAGATTAGATGTGGAGAGAAGAATTGCAAAGTAGATATGAGGCCTACTGGCAAGGGCAAATAAAAAAAGGGTAATGATTTGGCTAGAATTTTAGAGGGAAGAGACAAGGACATAATTGATATATTGTAAAACATAGGCTAATTATGGTTAAAAAGTCTCAAATCATTCACTGATCAACTCAAGAAAGTTATTGATTTTCAACTTGACTTGAGAGAATCAATGGAAGCACTGGCTCAGAAGCAAGATGAGCTATTGAAGGGAAATGACAACATGGTTGTACCTCTTGTCATCCCACCTCCACCTGAGCATAGTAGCCAAGAACCAACAGCATCCTTAAAACCCATAGAGCCCCAAGAAAACCAAAACCAATGAGTCTCTCTTGTGTGCCATTATTTAATATAAAAACTCTTTTTAAATTGTTTCATAAATATAATGAAGCCTCTATGATGAACTTGTGCAAATTGTGTCTTTGTTTTTAATATTTTTGTAGTTGAGTACATGTTCTGAATACTGACGATTATGAGTTTGATTGTTGGGTTGAATTTGGATGATAGTTGTTGTGTTATTTATGCTATGATGATTGGATTGAAATGAATTGTTGAATCAAAATGAACTTATGAATTTTACTATAGCACAGTAACCTGCTTAGGAACCAAACAAGAAAATTTGTTGATGAAATTGGGCAGGATGATTTCAACAGAATTGAAAGTTATGATGTTAATGACAAATAGGTTCTAGACTCTTGAAGACTGAAATTAATGACAATTTAATAAAGCTGATAATTCTAGCTTGCTTGAACAGTACAGTTCAAATGATGCCTAAAAACATGCACATTGGTCATTAGTACCTTAAAAACTGATAATTCTTGGGTTAGGAACACCTTATTGGATTCACCATAATTTTAGTCTCAAAAAGGTCCTAGAACATGTTATATTATTATTCAAGGCGAAATCCTAGGCAACACAACCAACAAGAAATGATTAGGCCATCCTTGGAAAGTTTTTGCCTTTCAAAGCCTACCCTTTTATATACATATGCATATATGCATATACCCTAGTACCTTGTTTGAGCCTAATGCCAATTTCATCCTAAAAGCCACATGAAAAACCTTAACCCTACCTTAAGTATGATCCTTCAATAAAGAACCCTTTGTTTGCCCAAATTGCAAGATGAGTTCATGAAAAGTAATCAAGAGGACAAGTTTGGGGGAGTACAATTTTAGAATGTGAAGAAGAATAAGAATTAGGGATGTGAAAGGAAGATCAATTCAATAAAGATGTACTAAAAGAGGTGCACAACAGAAAATTGAGAAGCTAAAAAAGCATAAAAGTGTCAAAGGGGGAATGTGTTTTGCCTTGTAGCCTTCCTCCCTTGAGCCATGAAGGTCTTAGGGGTGTTCTACACCTAGTACCCTAATGCCAATTGGTATGGGAGTTACTAACCGAAAGCTTGCTAAGGGTGGTAGAAAGATTAAGAAGGCAAAACATTGTACCATTCCCAAAACCTTGAACAAAATGAAAAGAAAAGAGCTTCTGGAATGAAGAAGGATTGAATTCAAAGTAGAAAGTGGTAAAAAGAAAGGCCACAATGGAGAGTATGCAAAAATATGCACCAAACCAAGTTAAGGGGTGCTAGAAGGATTTTTTTTTAGTAGAAAATAATGAATGAGAAGTTTGAAGGCTAAATGTTGAATAGTATATGCACTTTGGGTTATCTTCAGCCTTAAATGTCCAGTTAACTACCTAATGCACAAGCCATACATTACAAGCCTAGAAGACCTATTTGATCATGGGGGTGGTGTTATGCCTATGAGACCTAAGTCACTCTAAAGAGACTTCCATTATTTTACAATATGTCTCATAAGGTTACCTAACCTGAAAATATGTCATAAAGGAAAGACCAACACATTCTCTCACATCAGAGGTTAAAAACTATGGTTGTTTACACTCTATGAAATATATGTTTGTTGGATGATCTAGATTGAAAATCTTTGAGATTATTGGATTGAAGCTTAGTTGGAATTGATATCACAACTGACATTTCACTGAATCCAAATTGCTGATATGTTTGAAAAGACGATTCAGAAGAAATATGGCCTTAAAATCAGTCTAACTTGCTTGAGGACAAACAATGAGTCTTTTCTTTGGTTGGTGATGAGTGTGAAACTCATATAGTTTTAAGTCCATTTTTCATGCATATTTAAGATCTTACTGTTCAATTTAAGGCAAAATTATGGAATTTTCACCCAGATTAGTGTTTTGCAAGGATTAAGAGCAAAAGAAGCAAAAAGAGCAAGAAAAGCAGCTGATTTGGCCAAGACAGGAAGCATATAAAGTCCTGTCAATATTGTCGTGACAAAACTAAAAGCAATTAGTAGAAAATTTTGTCCCAACAATTTAAGCCCTGTCACGAAAAAGATTGAGAAGAATTCCTAGGAAGACAACTGAAAGTTGTTGCGACATTTCAAAAGTTGTCACAATATTTCAAAAGTTGTCGCAACACACTACAAGGTAGAAGGCAAATCTGGAAGACAACAACAACAATTGTCGTGACAATGTCATAACAACGTCTGAAGACAAACAAGGTTTCTATAATGTTGCGACAATGTATTAAGTGGGCTTGCATTGAAGTCCACAAAATCTACCTAGAATTATGGTGTACCATTCATTAGCCTATAAATAGAAAGAGAAAGGGCATAGAAAGATACACCATAAGAGGACGGACTCAGAGAATAAGAGATATAGAGAGAAAAAGAGAGACTAAAGTTTTTGTACATATTGTTTCTTTTATTTTTATTTTCATATTTAATTTTCATTTTTAGGATTAGAGTTGTAACACCCCGAAATATACCCTAGTCGTTTTCGACATGTTTAGGGTATTTTGTAAGTACTGATGGCTTGTTTCATGAGTTAAATCGCAGCTTAGGAAGCGAGACCAAAATTAAATAAGATTTAAGGATAAAATTGTAATTTTATCCAAAGGAACCTAAAAGACATGGATTAAGAAGATTGGGGGCCAAAATACAATTTGGGAACTTGGAATTCAAATAGTCAAGAGTTGGAGGACTTAAATGCAAAAGGAATTTAACCCAATGGATTTTTGTTGAGAGGCAGGCTCATCAAGCCTTAACTTGAAAATATGATTTAAGACCAAATTGGTCTCCAAAGAGAGCAAAAACCGTGAAGGCCAAGAAGAGGAAGAGGAAGAGGAAGAAGAAGAGAAGAGAAAAGAAGAGGAAAGCCAAGCCAAGGTATGGAACTTTGGATTTTTGGTATGGAAACCAACATTGATTATGAATTCTATGAGATTTGGCATGTATCTTTGGGTTTGTATGATGATTAACTTGCTCAAACCTAGGGTTTTGGTAGGGTTTCATTTAATCCTAAAAATTATGGAAAGTAAGGTGGGTAAAACCTTAAATAGTCTGAGAGATCGTAAATCACTCTGCTTTGAGGGATGGATTCATGTTAAATTGCAAGTAATTGAGTTAGGGTTTAGAATAAATCCTAACAAATCCTTGAGTTTGATTTGTGTATGAGTTATAACCCATATTGGAATGGGTTTTGAAATAATTCATGATAGGTCTTTGAACTAAGATAAGAATTGAAAGATGAATTGAATAGAAAAGAGATTCCAAGGTGAATTGGAAATGGTTTTGATGTGTGTTTGAAGTGTAGGATTGATTTGAGTATCAAAAGTATGGAAAAAAGTGAGAAAACACACATTTTAGGGCATTTCGGGTGTCATGTACCAGTACAAGTTGAGCTTGTACCGGTACAATTTCGGTTCTGGTCATTTTTGGCCAACTTGTACGGTACAAGTTAGACATGTACTGGTACAACCTGTTCTGGTTTTCCTATTTCGACCAGTTTTTTTATTTTGGCCATAACTTCCTCATTTATTATCCGATTTGAGTGATTCAAGTGGATAAGTAAAATAGACTTCAAGGAGAACCAAACTTAAAGAGAAGGAATCGCCAAATTCTGATCCTAAGTGGCCCAAATATTCACTCAAAGTGGGGCCATGTGCAAGAAAAATTCTGATTCCAGCTTTGAACATGGAGTAGTCCGGGTTGTTTCGGACGTAACTTGAGTTCCGGTGCTCCGAATTGGGTGATTCCAGTTGGAATAGAACCCTTAGCACCTTAGATTTAATGGAATACAAAGATACGTTGCCAAATATCGAGACAAGGCACTGGAAAATAAATATTTCAAATTGTCCCTTGGTAAAATCGGTAAACCGACTAGTTGGCATGAAAATGCCATAACTTGAGTTTGGACGATCCGATTGGATTGATTACAATTCCTGGGAAAAGTAGATTCATAGAAGAATAAGAATACATGATTGGAGTGTGATTACGCTGCTCCGTATTACCTTACGGTATATGGAATACGATGCATCATGAACACATAATGTGGCTAAGAATGCCTATTATAAGATAGTAAGTTACTTGAACTCATATAATTGTAAAACCACCTAGGTTATTAAATGACACGACCTACTATCACAGAGTACTTCGGTACTCCTGTTAGTGCTTACGCACTCTGTCACGACTAGTACTTGATTGCACTCACGATTAGTGCTTTCGGCACTCCTGATTATGCCGGTACTCTGTAGTGCTCCGGCCTCACGATTAATGCCAGTACTCACGATTGAGTGCTCGGCATACGATTAATGCCAGTTACTCTGATTAGTGCTACGGCACTCTGATTCCGATTAGTGCTTCGGCACTCTGTCTGATAAGTGCTACGACACTCACGTGCGACTAGTGCTGCGGCACTTAAGGTATTGTATAGTATCTTCTGGTACTATTGTCTTTGTGTCATACTCATTACGCATTCTTGGTCTGAAACAATTCAAAACGGTTATATGATAAGACCCTGAATAAAGAATAAGAGTAAAGATCTGAATGTACCTTTGTATCTGTTCTGTAGTACCTACGGTACTCTTTGAATACATTAAGTTACGTAGTACCTTCGGGTACTCACGTAACGATTAAGATGCATGGTACCTATGGGTACTCCACGTATCGAATAAGTTACGTCACGTATCACGAGATAAGTCTGTAGTACCTAAGGGTACTCTTGTATCTGAATAAGTTCCGTCTCTAATTAAGTCATGTCTCTGCTTAAGTTCCGTAGTACCTCTGGTGCTCCACGAATACGATTAAGTTACGCGGTACCTTCGGGTGCCTCTGTCTTTGATTAAGATGCGTAGTAAGCCTCACGAGATTATACGTATGCGAATAAGTTCTGTCCTGTATCTGAATAAGACCTGTAGTACCTAAGGGTACTCTTGTATCTGAATAAGTTATGTCTCTAATTAAGTCATGTCTCTGCTTAAGTTCCGTAGTACCTACGGGTACTCCTGAATCTGATTAAGTTCTGTAGTACCTTCGGGTACTCCAGTCTTTGATTAAGATCTGTGGCACTCTGAGGTACTCGTATCCCCGAATAAGTACAAACTGCATGGTACCCACAGTACTTCGTATCAGTAATATAAATTACAAGTTTTTGTAGTACCTATGAGTACTCTCTTGTAAAATGCGATAAGTATAAATCCACGGTGGTACCTGACGGGTACCTTCGTATGTGAATATGTGTAGTACCTACGGGTACTTTTGTACGAGTAAGCTAAGTATAAGATCAGTAAGACAAGTACACATGTTCCGTAATACCGATTATAAGATCCAGTGAACAAAGTACATGTTCGTAATACCAAAATAAGATCGAGTAAGACAGAATAAATACCCAATACCATTACACGTTCCGTGTCTCTGTGATACCTACGGGTATCTCAGAACAGAAATATAAACTCCATTAGTTTAAGGATAAGTTGTAACTCCTATAGGAGTCCCCGAATGAAATAAACTGTTAAGTCTGAATAAGAAGAAGCTCACGTAACTCCACAGGGGAGTCCCGAATGAACATAAATCTGTATAGAGTGTAGTTACGCATAAGAAGCTACGCCAACTCCTACGGGAGTCCCAGAATGAACATCGTGCGTATAAGTGTAAGTTCTGCATAAGAAGTAACTCTGTAACTCCTACAGGAGATCCTAATAAGTATAAGTCCAGTAGTACCTATGGGTACTCCTGTATCGGTAAAACAAGTATAAGTCCAGTAGTACCTAAGGGTACTCTCGTATCGGTAAAATAAGTATATGTATACATTTGTTATGATGCATGCTAGGCTATGGACTAAATGTCCATACCTGACATGTATCGTGTAAGTCTGATTTGTTCCGACTTATAGTACCCTCATGGGTACCTCAGAATAAGTGTAAACTCCGTGGTATAAGTATAAGCCCTATGGTATGGCATAAGTCTGTAAACTCATACGGAGTGCGAAATAGATATAAGTACTTGATGCGTGCATAGGACCTGCAAATAAGCATAATACGTAACTTCTATGGGAGATACGAGGTAAGTATAAGATCGAATGTGATAAGTATAAGTGCGTATAAGCATAAGGAGTACGTATAAACTAAGTAATTGTATAAGTTCATTATGTGAATGCACGGATATTCTGAGTACATTCTTGTTATCTAGATTTATGTTTTACGCCCATAAAAATGTTTCCCTTCAAAGCGTAAAGCTTAGCCACGAGTTTTAATCCGTGTGAGTGAGGAGAAGACATCGGCAAACATCCGCATACAATTTGGGCGGTACACTTGTAAGGGGTTCACTACATATGGGTTCCGTGCTTTCGATTTGTAATTGTAAAGTACGAGTTTGTATTTATGGCGGGACTCGATAAATGGATGTAGATTTTGGATACGGTATAGATATGGGCCATACCACGGAGTACCGAGATCGGCTTTAAAAAAAATAAAAATAAAAAAAAATCAGGTAAAGAGTCCCAGTATCTGGTCTCGCGTCCTGGACTCGGTTCGGATCCGCCAATCGGGTCGGACCGGGATTCGGGGCGTGACAAGAGTAGTTGATGTAAGCTGCAATATTAAGTTAGGATCCTTGAATATTAAGCTCCATTTATGTCTAAACTTAATGGAAGACTATAAATATTTTTGGAAACCTTTTTCTTCAGTTTTGATTAAAGTTTCAATGAATTTGTTAAATCAACTAGTCATTGTTATTTGTGATCTAGTTATGGAAGGCTAAGCTCTTTTTGGGAAGGGATTGGTATTTTGATTATCATTTTTGTAGTATATAAATGAATGTTATGGTTTAAAGGCTAGATTGATCTAATCGGTATTGTTCTTTTAAAGAACTGTTCTAAGTATCAGTAGATTATAACCAAAAAGAGATGTATCTGTGCTCTGATTTCCGGGATGCCTTTAAGTGACACAGAAGGATGCTCTTGAGAGCAAAGAGAAGTAATTTTGGGGTATGCTAAATTGGTACTCTTAGAACTAATAAACTCTAATTATGACTATGATGAATCATAGGTGATGTTCTAACCTCTGATTTCAAGGTTCCCTTTGGAGTGATAGGGGAAGTGTGCTCCCAAGGCATAAGGACCATCTGGTGATTTATTAGTTTAATACTTAGAGGTATCATCTCAGTTTGAAATAATTTATGTGCTTCTATTGTTGGAAGTGATTATTCTAATCAAAGTACAGAAATAGTTACCAATTAAATTCGAGGAGGTTTTTGTTACCCGTATCTATGGGGTAAAGTTGACTTCAATCATGAGAATTGGTTGATTAGCATTAGTTTATGAAAGACAACAAATTCCTAGAGGAAAACTAATCCTAAAAGTAGTTGTTTAGACACATGTGTCCTGGTTTAACAACATGGAGGTCTAAATGGTGAAATGTATAGTAGTTGAAGGTATTTCAAGACTATGCTATTATGCTTTTGGACAAATCCAAAATTCAAGCCTATAACTATGCTGTTTTGAACAATATGCAAATTGATAACTGATTAGTGCCCAAAAAGTGCTATTTTGAGCCCTATTTAAGATAGGTTTTGAGTGTTTTTTGCGCACTAATCATATGAATTAAGCCAATTGTCATGTGCATGTCCACTTAGTGCTTCTAATTTGTTTTCGAGATTGTTTTGGATAGTTTTGCAGATATTGGGAACTTCAGTTAGCGAGCTTGGCTTCTTATTGGTGCTGAATGCGAGAATCCTCGATAATTTCACCAAGCTGAGGCGATGAAATGTCAAGATGGGTTGAAGAATTGAAGGCAAAGTGATGAATAAAAAGTGCAGGAAGTGATGTAGCAAGCGAGCGATCGGGTTTTCGCTATGGTGCGAAATTTATAATCATAGCGAAATTTTCGCAATCCTAGCGAAATTTTCGCTATGTGAAATTTTCGCTAAACTAGCGAAATTTTGCTAGCTAGTGAAAATTACTGTTCCTAGCGAAAATTCCCATTTTCGCTATCTTTGTAGAATTTCTCTAGGCTAGCGAAATTTCACTAGCATAGCGAAATTTTCGCTATACTAGCGAAATTTGCTGCATAGCGAAAATGGCTGCCCTGTGTTTTTTATGTTTTTGATTCCAAACGACCACGTTTTGATTAATTACCATTTTGTCCCAATTGTAATCTCATAATTTAGGCATTTTTTTCATTTCACACATTTGGGTTGGCTATATAAGCCACCTTATAACTTTGTAACCATAACTTTTGATTGACTGAAAATCCACGCAGCTTTTCATTTTAGGGTACATTTTTCTCTCTTCTCTCTCTTCTTTCTCTCATTTTCATGGCACAAACACCTTTGGGGATGACAACTCAAAGGATGTTTGGCTAAGCCCCACTCATGAAAGAGGAGGGTCCTTGGTGGAGGTTTGGAGGTAAGTTTTCAGAGCCCTCTCATTTTATCACTTAATTTATGAACATTTAAGCTTCACGCATCTCACCCTAGGTTGAAACCTTCTAGATCCAGCCTTCGCCAATGTGTATTTGGCAAACAGTGATTCTGAGTGGATGTAATCTTAGATCATTGTCATCCATGATTTGTCTCCTATTGGATTTCCGTGGGTTACTCTTTGAGGCCATATACTGCTTGTTAGGGACTTGAATGCTGAATCTGCTACCTCATGAGGGGTAATTTAGGGTTTAGGTTTTAGTGCCAAATCAGGTCCGGTTTGGGAAATGACTATATGTCATTATCCTCAACGCGAGGAAACAAACCCGAGGGCATGAATACACCTTAAAAATCCAATCCAGTGACCCAAAACTTCAAGGAGTCTTATTTTCTAAATTTTCCTTTAATTTATATGCAGTTTACAACCATCCAACCCACTATTTTTGAGCAAAACCCAAAATCCAAAGAGAAATACCATTTTCAACTCAACTGCACTTCTCATTTCACGAAGAAAACCCATCCCGTGTTCGACCCTAGACCGCTATCTTGCGGTAACCGGCTACGACGTGGGAGGAAATATAGGATAAATTTTGTTATTCCGAATCACCTGCGTGGCGCGAATCAAATGGCGCGTTCGCGAAGTGGATGGTTCCCTAATTGAGATGAAGGCTGTTGAACTTGTGATTCATATCACAAGTTTGGTAAAATCTCATTCCTTTGATTTTATCATTTTTCCACTTGCGGGTTCAGCGTAGGGGGTTTAAATTTTCGGTACATTGATTTTCTTTGCTTCAATTTTAGCTAACCTTAACCCTTTTGTGGTTTTGTTTTGGTTGTTTTCTGTTGATTGTGAAGTGTCACGGGAGCGAGTTTGTAATGGGATAGAACCTTGCGGGTAGGCTTGAAGAGGGTGGCCCATTTGCCTGAGGAACAGGGCTTCGAAATTGATCCTCATAGTGCTCAAATGGATCCTCCACAGGAGGAACAACAAAGCCAGCAGGTGCCTAGGGAGCCCAATGCATATCGATCCATGAGGGATCACATACACCCACCTAGGGTGAGTGCACCCTCATGCATTATCCCCCTGCTGAGGATGTAGCAGTGAGACCTTATCTGGTGCCCTTGCTCCAAACTTTTCATGGTATGGAGAACGAAAATCCATACACACACATCCGGGATTTTGAGGAAGTATGCACCACTTTCAAAGAAGGTGCAGCGGACATGGAGCTCCTCAAGTTGAAAGCCTTTCCAAAGGAAAAAATTTGGCTAAATGCATTAAGGCCAAGAACCATAAATAATTGGGGAGAGCTGCAGGCAGAGTTTCTAAAAAAATTCTTCAGTGCTCACAAGACAAACAACTTGAAGAGGCAAATTTACACATTTGCAGCTCATGATAGTGAGAGGTTCTACCAGTGCTGGGAGAGATTTATGGAGACTATCAGTGCATGCCCACACCATGGATTTGATACATGGATGCTAGTGAACCATTTTTATGATGGAATGTCCCCTTCCATGAAACAATTATTGGAAACTATGTGTGGAGGAGATTTCTTGAGTAAAAATCCTGATGAGGCAATGGACTTCCTCAATTATGTGGCCGAGACCTCCAAGGGTTCTGGATGAGCCAAACCCAAGAGAAGCAAATAGATTCAAGCCACCAGTGAACCAAAGTGGAGGCATGTATGCCCTCTCCGAAGATATGGAGTTGAAAGCTAAGGTATCTACCTTGGCTAGAAGATTGGAGGAACTAGAAAGAAAAAGGGTCCATGAGGTGCAAGTAGTAGAAAGCCATACCGCAATTAGCCATTTCAGCGCCGATCGACGGCCCGGAGAACCATGTCAAAACCCCCATTCTGAGGATGCAAATGTGGTGGGCCAAAACAAGCCACAAACAAATGCTCCAAATGGCAACACTTACAACCCCAATTGGAGGAGTCACCCTAACCTTTCATGGAAACATCAACCTCCTGTATATCTACCCCCATGAGCACAGCATCAGCAAGCACCCACCCTCTCTCCTGTTGAGAAAGCCATTTTGAATATGAACAAAGTGGTGGGAAATTTTGTGGAGGAGCAAAAAGGCATCAATGCTTAGTTGAACAAAAAAATTGAAAATGTAGAAAGCTCCTTGAACAAGAGAATATATGGGCTGGAAAGTAACCTTAACCGAAGAATTGACAGCTTGCAAGCATCCATAACAAGAATAGAAAATCGTGAGGCGAGAGAGGTTCCTTTCTCGGCCCATTGCCAAATCAAGGAGTCCATGAGCCCGAGCTATTCCAATGAACCTCCCAAAAATGGATGAAGTCAAAGCTATCATTACAGCAGAAGTGGAAAAGAGGTTGATCGACCAATGCCATTTGTTGAGGAAGCAGAAAAAGGAAGAATTGGGCAGGAGCACATTTTCTTGAAGGAGGACTCGTGTGAAACGCACGCCACCTCCATTTCCCAGCACTAGAAGCAAGAAGAAGGCATCCCGACGAGCGGGCATCTTTAGAAGTCTTAAGGCAAGTGAAGGCCAACATGCCCCTTTTGGACATCATCAAACAAATCCTGCCTATGCAAAGTTTTGAAAGATCTGCATGCGATCAAAAGGGGTTGGGCGTTAACAGGCATTCTTAACTGAACAAGTTAGCTCCATCATCCAATGCAAGACAATGGTGAAATACAGGATCAGGACTGACTATCTCGGTTAACATTGGAGGAACTTTGCATTGACAAAGCCTTTGTTAGACTTGGGTGCCGTGTCAACCAATGCCATACTCGGTGTATAAATGACTAGGTTTGGGGGGCGAACTAACTTGACATAACCACATCTTTAGCGATCGTTAGGTGAAAATACCAAAAGGGATAGTGGAGGATGTGTTGGTAAAAGTAAGATAGGATGCTATCCGATTGGATTTCGTGGTTCGACACGGGCGGAGCGGGGCACTAATCCAGGGTGCCCGTTATGGGAAGGCCATTCACGGCCACATCAAATGCCATTATCAGTGCTAGGAATGGGGTCATCGACTCATTTGGAAGCATGACCTTTGGAGCTCAACATTTTCCACTTGAGCAATAAGAAAAAACCGGTGAGGATGAGGGTAAATATGATGAAGTTTTGAGAGTGGTACACGGGTAGGAAGGCATGATATTAAACGGGAAGGAATTGATGGAGAACAATGAAGCAGTTAATGTAGAATCCACCATTCCTCCTGCAACAGTCAGCCCACTGCCACCAGAGACCAGATTGCCCAAAACAATGGAGTTGAGCATGAAGGCACCTGCAGCACACACCACTGCATGCGTGGAGGAGCTTCTCCTCCTGGACCCTCCTTGAGATCCAATGGCTACACAACTTGGAGTGGTTCTGAACACAGGAGACCCGCTCAAATTTTGTGAAAATTACTGCTTTTATGTTATTTTAGAGTCTTAATTTGGGTTTTTAGTGGTGCCACTACTTTTACCTATTTTCTTTTCAAATATTTTCGCATTTACAAACATCTTATCGAATTTTTTTATTTTTTATTTTTTGAAATGTAGGGAGTTGTAGTGTAGGGGAAAAATCTCATTTTCCTCGCATTACTGATGCGGGTCTGAGTCTTGTTGTTCTGACCATGCCATTCCCTCCCTGGTTCAAACCGTTCGTTTCATCTTCTATTGGAGGTACCACACAGTTTCTTTTTGAAAAAGCTGATAATTTTGTGAAATATACTGACATAGAAATATACCATGTACCTATATTTTGGTATTTCTACTCTTGCCTTTAGTTGAAAAATTGAAGCCCTGTATGTTACCTTAATGTTAGAACAATTCCATGCATGATTTAGTTTTCGGTCAATTGAGATTTCAGCATTTTCAACCTTGAACATTCCCCCTTAGCTAATTCACACACTCCACACCAGATTGTAGCAATAGGTTGAGAAGCTTTGTACCTCTTTCCACTTTGCAAAGCCGACCTTAAATTTGTTGACGACCCATAATAGGTTTGTGTTACCCATGTATGAAGACCAATGTAGTCTTCCAAATGAAAAAGAAAGGAAAAGCAAAGAAAAAGAAAAAGAAAGAAAAAAGAAATAAAAGCCATGGCTTTGCCTTGAAACCGAACACGGTCTGAGGGTATATGGCGAAAAGCCTTTAAAGCGATGCCACTAAACCTTAGTGGTTGAAGTCATCGACTTAGTGTTCGCTACACGGCTGGATGGGTAGAGTTCAGCGTATTATAGGTGCTTAATTCTCGAAGTCATTTGAAGTCCGGGGTGAAGCCTATAGAGTTTGTGGTCAGTTGATCCTTTTGGCTTGATGCCCTAAACCTTAATTGGTTGGGAGTCATCGGTGGGACCCCGTTACGGACTTGATTGAAGTCGGTTTAACATTGCACCCTACATTGCAATCAAGGAAGAAATAAGGTGCTAGTCCTATTTAGGTTGGTCAACGGTTTAGGGCGTGGCGGTAGCTAGGTTGGCGGGGAATAGCTTTGCGATTTATTGGCTCCAAGCGGATTTAGGAACAATTAGATTTTGGTGGAAGTTCGAGGTTGATTTCCTTGGATCAATGTTGACCTAAAACTAATTCTTATATGGTTTTGTTCTTTCATGTAGGTGTTCGAGCGAGTGTAAATTGTTCGTTTAAAGGTAAAGCCTATTTGTACATACACTTTTTGAACCTTATACACTTTTTGTAAAAGCACAACATGCATACCTTTATTGTTTTAGCATTGCTAAGGGACTAACAACGTGTCGGTTGGGGGTGTGATTAGTGCCCAAAAGTGTATTTTGAACCCCTATTTAAGATAGGTTTTGAGAGTGCTTTTGCGCACTAATCATATGAATTAAGCCAATTGTCATGTGCATGTCCACTTGGTATTTAATTTGTTTCGAGATTGTTTTGGATAGTTTGCAGGTCTTAGAACTTGATTCGCAAGCTTGGCTTCTTATTGGTGCTGAATACGAGGATCACCGATAATTTCACCAAGGCGGCGATGAAATGTCAAGATGGGTTGAAGAATTGAAGAAGCGAAGTGATGAATAAGAATGCGAGGAAGTGATGTAGCAAGCAGAGCAATCCAGGGATTTTCGCTATGATTGCGAAAATTCCCATTGGATTAACGAAAATTTACGCAATCATAAGCAGAAAAATTTTACAAATCCCTAGCCGAAGAATTAAGCTAATAATGAAATATTGGCTAAACTATGAAATTTCGTAGCTAGCGAGCCCAAGCTAGCTAGGAAAGTCTTGTTCCTAGCAAAATTCCCGTTCGCTATCTGCGTAAATTTACTGACTAGCGAAATTTCACTAGAACTAAATTTTCTCCTATACTAATTGAAATTTGTTTGCATAAGCGAAAATGGTACATATTTGTGTTTTGATGTTTTTGATTCCAAGCGACCACGTTTTGATAAATTACCATTTTGTCCCTATTGTAATCTCATATTTTAGGCATTTTTGTCATTTCACACATTTGGGTTGGCTATATAAGCCACCTTATAACTTTGTAACCCTAACTTTTGATTGACTGAAAATCCACGCAGCTTTTCATTTTAGGGTACAGTTTTCTCTCTTCTCTCTCTTCTTTCTCTCATTTTCTTGGCTTCCCGAAACACCCCTTTGAGGTTGACAACTCCAAGGATGTAACTAAGCCCCGCACCATGAAGGAGGGTCAGTGGGAGTTTGGAGGTAAGTTTTCATGCCCTCATTTTATCCTGCTTGCATTTATGAGCATTTAAGCTTCTGCATCTCACCTAGGTTCGAAACCTTCTAGATCATTTTCCTTGATGTGTATTTGTAAGCTCCCGTGGTTACAGTGGATGCTTAATCTTAGATCCCACTTGTCATCATAGTTGTCCTATTAGTTGCCGTAGGTTGCCTCTTTGAGGCCATATGCACACTGTTAGGGACTTGAATGCTCATTGAATGCCATACCTCATGAGGGAGTAATTTAGGGTTTAGGTTTTAGTGCCAAATCAAGGTCCGGTTTGGGAAATGACTATATGTCATTATCCTCAGCCTTGAGGAAACAAACCCGAGGGCATGAATACACCTTAAAAATCAATCGGTGACCCCGAAAACTTCAAGGAGTCTTCTTTCTAATTTTTCCTTTAATTTATATGCAGTTTACAACCATCAACCTTGTTTTTAACAAAACCCAAAATCGAAGAATACCATTTTCAACTCAGTTGCACTTCTCATTTCGCCAGAAGAAAACCCGTCCAGTGTTGTTCGACCCTAGACATTATCACGCATTAGCTTGACTACTTCTTGATAGAAAGGCTATAGGATACAAATTTTGTTGATTCGGGATCACCCTACTGCCCAGCACGAGATCAATAGCAATTTATAATCCCATTCTCAGTGTGTATTAAATCTCAGTGAAACCTTTAGTTGCTTTAAATTCAAACATATTTTCAATTAAAGAAAAGTTGACAAAAACACTTTTATTTCAATTATGCTAGTTAGTGTTAGAAGTGTAAATAGTGATGATCTTGAGTAGTAGGGGTACTTGATCTTTAAATTTTCTTATTGATCCCTATGGAAATGATATCTAGACTTATAATCCACTTTATTACTTGTTGACCTATGTACTTGCAGTAATATACACCAAATTGAATGTATAAACAAGATTAAAGTAAATGAAAGAAGTAGAAATTCTAATTTGAACAATAAGTTTTTGGGTGCAGTTGCAGGGCACTCAGTTAGTTCCTAGTAATAGAATCACAATACTTGTTCCAAGAACAATTTGGCAAAGCATCTAACAAGTTTTTGGAACCATTTATAGGGATTGAAACAAGAAGTTTATAGATCAATATTCCATCAAAAAAGGAAATTGCTAATTTGGACATTTTTACCTTTTTACCAAATTTTTAGAAAAATTGAGAAAATAGTTCTAATTGAAAGTAGTTGATTCAGTTGCATGTCTTTCTATTGTGCTAACCAAAGTTATAATAAAATTTATCTAATGATCTCACTTTGATTTCAGTGTGCTATAATTTAAAGTACTTCTTACATGCATAGGAGCATAGAAGTTGAATTATTGCCACTTGACACCGAAATAGAGAAGACACTTAGAAATTTGAAGAAAGTGAGATGAGTTGAAGAAGCAGTCATGGCTGAGCATTGAGAAGGTAACCAGAATATTCTTGTAGTAGCAACAAATAGACCTCAACAAAGGTAGAGAACCATGGAGGATTTTTGGAGACCAATTATAAGGGAAGAATATTCAGCAATGAAGCAGCCACCAATTGAGGCCAACAATTTTTAGCTGAAACCTGCCTTATTCACTATGGTGCAACAAAACCAAGTTACTGGGCATCCAAGTGAGGATCTCAATGAGTAATTGGGTAGATTTATGAAGATAGCCAATACTGTAAAGTTGAATGGTGTAAACCCCGATGTGATCAAGTTGTAGTTGTTTCCATTTTCTCTAAGAGATATCGCAGCTAGATGGTTTGAATCCTTACCTTATGGATTAGTCAGTAATTGGGAGGAACTTGTAGAGGCATATCTCAGCAAAATTTTCCCTCATACTCTCACTTCTGAGAGGAGAGGAGAAATCATAGCTTTAAAAAAAAAAAGGAGGATGAGTCCTTGTTGATCGACCAAAACATATATACAAGTTTATGACACTATTACCAAAAGGATGACACAATGCAAAATCGCCATAAAACTTGTTGTGACCAAAATACATAAACAAATTTATGACACTATTACCAAAGGAATATTAACTAATCCCAGGCAACAGTGCCATCAACTTGTTGACATCATACTATCATACCAAAAATCTCTTAGAGTAGAACAATTTAATTTATTGGTTTTGGTCAGAAATTCTGCCAGTGCAATTAAACAGTAATAAAATGGACTTAAGTCTAGATATCGATCCACCAGAGATCTCAGAATTTTTCATCAACTACCACATTGCTACAAAATTAATACTATTTGGACCATAAATTGATATGGGTGCCGAAGCATGAAAATTTGGGAAATCGGCTTCGCGGAAAAATGGTATTGAAATAAAGCGAAAGAAAACAAATGAAGGAAAATAAATTCCTACAAAAGAAATGAATCTTGACGATTATCATAGGAAGAAACATCAAGAGAAAGCAGTCATAGTGGTGATCAATTCACGTAGTTCATCTTGAATTAATTTCTTGATTATCTCAAGTTTCAAAAAATACGTCGAGAGCATTTGTAGTGCTTATTTGGATCTCTCCACGCTCCACATTTCGTTATCTCTTCTTCTGATTCTCTCAGTTCTGAGGGAATGAGATAACTACTTTGCTTTAAGAACTTCCTTAAATTGGGTATTTTCTTTGCAAATATTTATACCTAATTTATGGACTGTACACCTTAGCTCCCGAGTTGCTCGGTCAGCTTGAGGATATCTGACTTCCAAATTACCCTTCCTCGAGAGTAAAATGAATCAACCTTTCATGATTAGATCTCAGCTAACCACGGGATTGGCCTCACTATCAGATTGAGGTGAAATCTCACCTTGTTTAAATAGATAAGTCGTTCGGCTTCGTTCTTGATTCCAGTGAGAGAAGTTATCTAAGTGAACTACGAAAGTAAAGGATCCTAATAGCCGGGTTGGTATGCCTTTAAGAGCGTACGTACTCGGGGATTGTCTTCCTGTGTCCTCGGAGGACCTCCTTGAAATCGGAGTAACGACATAATTCTTAACCGGGTATAGTAAAGCGTGTGAATCCCAATCGATAAACCCATGTCACGAGTAAGGGTCGTGGCCCAGAGTGAACAAGATCTTGAGGTACTACGGGAAGATCAATTCGACTCTGACGTTTACTAGATGGAAGTTGGGTTCCTGGTGCGAATCACACGGCTTGACATCAACTACGATCAAAGGATAGCTGTTCGGCGAAAAAATCGAATCCAGGAAATTTATGCGGACCGATGCATTCAGTGGTAATTTGAAAAAGAAATTGAATTCTTGCATTCGGCTTCAATAAAGCGATAACATTCGAATCTGAAAAATAATAAAGCGAAAAAATCTGAGACAAACATCTTTGCGCTCTAAAATAAAGAAAGAAAGAAAGAAAGAAAAGAAAGAAAAGAAAATAAAAGTGAAGCCTAGGCTACCCGGATCTCCTTTGATGCGCCTCGGAGCTTGCTTTACTAATGCGGGTAGGCTGCATTATTTATAGGGTTTTCGGTTGGGCCTAATCCCAATATAACCTGCTGTGGATTTGGAGTAGCCGAGGGCTGATTCTTGCTCGGGTTCGTCCTCAGTTCTCTTTGTGTGACATCGAACTCATGTCGCGACATCGACTAAAGTTACGCTTTCCTATGGGCGGTCGTTCGGGTTGTCCGCGACACCAATCTTATGCCCTTGCCGAGGTTTTGAGTTGATAAACGTGATGTCGGCGACATCGCTGGCCTTGTCGCGACATCCATTCTAGTCACTGCATTCTTCGATGGTTGTTCCCGATGTCGCGACATCAGGATGTTGTCGCGACATGGGCTCAAGTCTCCTGCACCCTTCCACTGGTTGTCATGATGTCGCGACCTCAGTTTTCTTGTCGCGACATCACTTAATGGTACTGTTTCCTTGAACGGGTGTCCCCTGATGTCGTGACATCAACCTCATAGTTTCGAAGCCTTCAGTTGATCTCCTCTTGATGTCACGACTTCGGCATTAAGTCTGCTGTAACAACGGTTATTTCTTGGTATGCGAACATCGATCTTCTTGTCAGCGACATGACCTTATCTTCTTGTAGGTTGCAATGGTTGTTGATGATGTCGCGACTTAATAGTTTGTCGCGACATCACTCTTTTAATTTCTGGCTCGCTAGCCAGTGCCTAGGCGTGTTCCACTGTCGCGACCTGCATCCAAATTCCCTTCACTTTTCTAATGTCGTGACTTCGGCCCGGGCATGCGAGACCCACAAATTTGCATCAATGACTCAGCCGATTGCTTTCATTTATACGCCATTCATTGCATTTTTATCCACTTATTTGCTTGCATTTTTCTCTTGCTTTTCTTGCTCTTGCTTAAGCTCTGCTAATGACAAATTGGTGAGTTTCTTCCATAATTACAGCCTCAATGTTATTCAACTTTAGCGAAATCAAATAGAAAATGTACTAAAAAGAGATGACTTTTAAGCTCATCAAACTCCCTCAAACTTAAAGTTTTGCTTGTCCTCAAGCAAAGAAAAAAAAAGATTTGTTTGTCCTCAAACAAAAAGGACATTTTTCTGTTTGTTTTTAGAAGCATTATTCAAATTTTTTTTTTTTTTTTTTTTTTTCGAATCTGGAATTAAAAATATCACTATTATTTCAAAATTCAGTTTAAAATGCAGGAATAGAGCATGGTATACTTCTATTACAAAATCACCTGATAAACTAATGTATGTAAACAGTTCATTATTCAAGTCTTGTTTGTGTGTGTGTGCGGGTCAGCAATCCTTCTCAATTTTGTATTAGATTTAGTCAATCTCCTGGGAGGTTTTCTCAAACTGTTTATTAAAGTCCCATATGCTGGTTTTTCATATTGATCTCCACTAATGTAGGTGATTCCAACCTTCAAAATCAATCAGGTCTTTTAGACTTGTAATGTTAGGCTTGAGTAAAAGGGGTAGGATAGATAGATTTTGAGTGAGACCTCAAACTCTTTTCTTTTCTCCTCAAGCGCTATTTCCTCCCTTGTAATTCCCCAAACTCCCCAAGTTCATGTTTGGGATACTACCTTCAATTTCTTCTTTTCAAAATTTGTATGCTCCCAATTCTCTTCACGTAAATTCTAACTTGGGAAATTTTCTCTCTAATCACCCTTCAGGAATTGTGTTTTGTTTTTGTCTTTTTAGGCTTTCTAACACTCTTAACGAACTTTGGGTTAGTAGCTCCCATACCAGATGGTATTAGGGTACTAGGTGTTGAAACACCTAAAGACTTAATTGTTCAAGAGAGTTCGACTGAGGCCACTTCATTGCTAGCTTTCTTTCCTTTTGTATTTTCCTGTCTTAGATCTTTCTTCCTTCACCTCCCCTGTACATCTCTTTAGCGTTTCCCAAATTAAACTCCCCCAAACTTTATCTCTTTCCTCTCCTTTTTGAGTTCTTGACTCATCATAGGTTCTTCTTGGAAGATTAGTGATAAGGATGGCCGGGCATTCCTTTGGATTATTCGAAAACATGGAATATCTTGGCTCAGGTCGGGGACTAAGGTGTATGCAAAAGCATATACATAATGGTGGTCGGAGAAAAGCTCAAGCGTTCCAAGAATGGCTGTATCATTTCTTGTGGGTTGTTTTCAGCTAGGATTTAAGCCTTAATCAATATTCAAACAAGTTCTAGGACTATGGATTATAATTCCTGAATTCCCAGAAAATTTTCCTAATTTCAGACAAAGTTTCAAAGGTGTTGTTGACCGAGGTGTATTATTTCTTTCAAGACTTGTGTTTATTCACTGTCTAATTTCATTAGTACAATCAGGAATTCTGTTACTTCAGTAATAGCCAATTTCTATTACAACAAATATAAATTGAACATCACAACAAATACTCTTAATTCCAGTTTTTTTTTTTTTCATTCTTTTCAGATAAATTGAGCGAGCAATATTATTACGTTTTAACGAGAAAATAAGCCTTACGAAACACAAACCACAATTCATGATCAACCAAGTTGTAATTCAACATAAATTTTATTCAAATATCAAAAGGACTTCGATATTGTACAAACTGTTTCAATTACAAACATTTTTCACTAAGTTCAAGGAAAACTCTATTTCCTGCTCTAAAATTCTATCTCTTACTCGAAGTTTACGATCACTCTTCAAAATTAGGTTCACGGACAGGCTCACGTGGCTAACAGGTCGTTCAACAAATTAGGCTGCTGCCCACCTTTTTCTTTAGATAGCAGTTTGATGGATTCTAACTAATCCCATATTCCCTTCCATCAACCGCTCTGGATGAAGCTTCGTTTTATGGAACACATAGTGGAATTGGTTTGTTTTCCGACTCCACTCATTCCATAAAACAGTGTTTGCACCCCTCGGACGCTCCTTTCACTCTCATTCTCCCTTCCCGTCATTCTTTCTACTTGTTTCTAATTCCTTGTTCCTCCATCCCTTTTATAGTGAGGTGTCTCTTAGGAAGAACAAAGTCATTCTCGATTTGTTTTCCTTGATTTTCTATGGGAAGATCGTAAATTCATCGATTTATGTCCCGTTTTGTATTTTCAATCCAGATTTCGGCTTTTCCTGGAGAATTTGGAACGTTTTTCTTGAATGACTTAATTTTCCTCTGATTATGCTCTTTGAAGCGAGAATATTCCCGCAGTTGATTAAATCCGAGATGGATTACGTTTACGTATTTATTACTATTTATTCATAAGTGAAAAAATTTTGGGGTGGTGGTTTCATGGACCTTGAATGAAACTGAACTGCTTGGAGTTTAATGTTTGACATTGCCTTTTGAAGTTAATACATTAACTAATGGGCAATAAAAAGTCAGACATTAGCTACGATCCGTTATCGGATTTCTAAGTTGTGACCTAAAAAAATTGGAATTATGACAGAGAATGTTCTTTATTTCGGTTATGACTAAATTTCATCAATTTGGCTTTCTTTTCCACTTATTATTCTTCATTCTCTCATCCTTGGTCGACCCTCTCGGGCAGTGTTATGTCTCAAAACAATAAACAATCCAATTACGGCAATATCACAGTTGTTCAATGTCACTCAAAACAACCACAACTCAATTTATTTTTATCATGCATGAAATTGACAATTTCTATTATTTCTCATATTCAATAGTTAAGCATTCCATGCAAGATAAAAATAAATTCCCCCAAACTTGCAATCATGCTACTTCAAATATAAAATCCTAACAATTATTTCAACTCAAATGCAGATTAAAAATAAAATGAAAAGGAATGAGGAGCTCCCTTTTTATTCAGTCATGTTATATCAGTATCCTGAATGTGATTTTAGAATTCTTCTTTACGTGCAATCTTCATTCTTTCCTGGCTTCTGCCGTTTTTAGCTTTAGTTGGACTCTTTCATTCAACCAATGTATCAATGCCTCCCGGCTTGGCCTCTATGGTGACGATTGTCCATCACATTCATTAAAGCTCTCTTATTTCTGCCATTTCTTCTTGAAATTCAAATGAGCTAATGTTGTATTCGGCAAGATCTTTCCTATCAGCATACATGTTCTCACTTTCCCCATGTTTGGAATTAGTAATTTCCCTTCTTTGTTCAGAGGGAAGTGATGGGGCAAAGAATTTGTTGAAATAAGCTCTCATCAGCTCCTTCCATGTGTTAACAGATTCATATGGTAGGGAGTTAAACCATGGTGCAGCCATATCTCGTAAAGAGAATGGGAACAATTGCAGCTGAATAATTTCTGGCTCCTCACTATTCAATTTAATTGAATTTGCTATTCTCAGAAATCGCCCCAAGTGTTCATTGGGATTTTCAGTGGAATGACCCGGCAGTGGATTACATTGGACCATGGTTATCGATCTTCAGTTCGAGCTTTCAAAAATCATTAGATGATTGATGGGTGTTCTATTGCTAAATATTTATTGTGGATGGATGAATTCCATAAATTCTCCATAGTATCATGCTCCTTGGTCTTTTCTTTGCACATTCTGGTTGGCTATACCGTCTAATCCTTTATCTTGTCATGGTACGTGTATGTTTGTCTTCTGAAATCAAAGTACACTCGGATCAATAGGATTAGCCCTGGTAACAAACATTTTCAATATGGTTTGTTAAAAGTCAGTGGCTACAAGAGTCACTACTTGAAACGCTATTTTTGTTCTTTTTCTTTTAAAAATGTCCAAATTAGTATTTCCTTCTTTCATCTGAATATTGATTACTAAACCCCTTCGATCCCCGGCAACGGCGCCATAAAACTTGTTGACCGACCAAAACATATATACAAGTTTATAACACTATTACCAAAGGACTATTGTCTAATCCCCGGCAAAATCGCCATAAAACTTGTTGTGACCAAAATACATAAATTTGACTTTTGGAGTGTATTAATCCGAGCAATGTGTATCGACTTGTTAGTATCTGCTTATTATCATGTAAGAAATCATCTCTTAGAGTAGAACAATTTAATTTATTGGTTTTGGTGATGCAAATTCTGCAATTCGAAGAAGTATCGATGGACAAAAGTCAGATATCGATCCACAGAGATCTCAAGAATTTTCATCAACTACCCACGACTACTTTCAAAAATTAATACTATTTGGACCATAAATTGATATGGGTGCCCAGCATGAAAGCTGGGAAATCAACTAGTTCACAGAAAAATGAACATTCAAATAAACTGAAAGAAAACAAATGAAGGAAAATAAATTCCTACAAAAGAAATGAATACTGAACAGTTATCATAGGAAGAAACATCAAGAGAAACAGTCATAGTGAACGATCAATTCCTGTAGTTCATACTGAATTAATTTCTTGATTATCTCAAGTTTCAAAAAATCACATCGAAGGCATTTGTAGTGCAGCTGGATCTCTCCACGCTCCATTTCGTTGCTCTTATTCTGATTCTCTCGAATTAGAGAGATGAGATAACTACTTTGCTAGAACTTCCTTAAGGCTGGGTATTTTCTTTTGCAATGCCATGCACCCATTTTATGGAATTTGTACACCTTAGCTCCCAAGTTATCGGTCGAAGCAAGGATGCTCTGACTTCAAATTACTCTTCCTCAAAAATTAAAATAGATCAACCTTTCCTTGATTAGATCTCAGCTAACACGGGATTAGCTCACTATCGAATTAGAGGTGAAATCTACGCAATTTAAATAGATAAATTAGTTAAACTTCGTTCTTGTTCAAGTGAGAAGGATTTATCTAAGTGAACTTACAAAGCGCAGAAAGGATCCTAATGCGAGGGTTAGTATACCTTGAAGAAATGTACATTATTCGGGATTGTCTTCCACTGTGTCCTCGAGGACCTCCTTGAAATGTCAGTATGACACATGATCTTAACGGTATAGTAAGCGATGTGAATCCAAAATCAATAAACCCATGTCTGAAATAGAATTATTAAACCCGAAATGAACAAGATGCTGCAAATTACTCGGGAAAGATCGAATTTTGACTTCTAGCGCGTTTACTGGCAGATGGAAGCTGGGTTCCTCAATTCTTGAATCACCGCAGCTTGACATCCTTGATCAAAAAAAGAATAGCGCAATTGGCGAAAAAATCGAATCCCGAAATTTGTATGGACTTCGATGCATTCCGGGTAGTAATTTGAAAAAGAATTGAATTCTGCGATTCATTCAATAAAGCGATAACATTGAGATCCGCAGGAAAATAATAAAAGCGAAAAAATACGAGACAAACATACGCTCTAAAATGAAAAAGAAAGAAAAGAAAAAGAAAAGAAAAGAAAGAAAATAAAAGTGAAGCCTAGGCTGCCCGAGATCTCTCCTTTGATACGCCTCCGACTTGCTTTACTAATGCGGATGGCTAGCGTATTCTCAGGAGTTTTCGGTTGGGCCCTAATCCCCAGTGTAACCTCTTTGTGGATTTGGAGTAGCCGAGGCCCAAGTTCTTGCTCGATTGCGTCCTCGATTCTCTTTGTCGCGACATCGAACTCATGTCGCGACATCGACTAAAGTTAAGCACCACATGGTAGTGCGTTGGTTGTCACGACACGATCTTATGCCCTTGCAGGTTTCAGTTGATCGCTTATGATGTCGCGACATCATGGCCTTGTCGCGACATCCATTCTAGTCCTTTGCAGTCTTCAATGGTTGTTCCTGATGTCGCGACATCAGGATGTTGTCGCGACATGGGCTCAAGTCTCCTGCACCCTTCACTGGTTGTCATGATGTGTCAGCGACATCACTTATGTCTTGTTTCCTTGAGCGGGTGTCCCTAATATCATTGACATCAACCTCATAGTTTTAGGAAGCCGAGTTGATCTCCTCTTGATGTCGCGACGACATTAAGTCTACTGTAACAACCGGTTGTTCTTGGTGTCGCGACCTCCAGTCTTCTTGTCGCGACATCACCTTATGCTGTTGTAGGTTGCAATGGTTGTTGATGATGTCGCGACTTAATAGTTTTAAATGTGACATCGCTCTTTTAATTACGCTCCTTCTTATTTGCCTAGGCTTTGTGTTCTGTCGTGACTTGCATCAAATTCCCTTCACTTTCTTTGATGTCGAGACTTTAGAAGCTGAATTTGTCTGAGACCCTAGCGCATCAATGACTCAGCCAGTTGCTTTCATTTCTGCTTTGCCATTCGACTGCATTTTTATCCACTTATTTCTGCATTTTTCTACTGCTTTTTCTTCTTTCTTGCTTCCTTCCATCTAATGACAAATTGGTGAGTTTCTTCATAATTCTGTATATCAATTATTCAACTTTAACTGAAAATCAAACAGAAAAATGTACTAAAAAGAGATGACTTTTAAGCTCATCAGTCCTTATAAAATGCTTGTGAAAGGTATAAATAGTTGCTAAGGAGATGTCCCATGCATGGAATTGAGCAGATGATTCAAATGGACATTTTCTATGATGCCATGAACTGTAATTCAAAGGGGACAATGGATGCAGCCTCTGGAGGTGCATTCAGAAGAAAGAGTGCAGAATAAGCAACTTAACTGATTGGAGAACTAGCTAAGAGCAACTACAGAGCTCCATCTGAAGCTTTAGGGAGTAGTAGTAGACTGAGAACAAAAGGTGTGATTGAATTGAACAAAATGTCAATCGTTGAAGTTAAGTTAGATGTTATCATGAACCGAATGAACAATCAAGAAAGAAGAAGTCATTTAGTCCATGAAATGGGAATTGTGGAAGGTGTTGAGTAGAAAAGTGTTGTTGATCAAAGACTTGTTCATGAAGGTCCATACCAGGTTGAGGAAGTTTAGTACTTAAATGGGAATAGAAGTTACAACTTCAAACCCAACAACAACCTACCAACCCACTACACACCTGCCCTGAGGAACCATGGAAACTTATCTTATGGAGGTGGAATGCAACAAGGTCCAAGATTAGCTTAGAATTATCATCTGGATTCCAAGGGCAGACAATCAAGTACAGAAGAGATCTTAATATTTTGAAGAGCAAATGCTGAACTTTATGTCTGAAAATGTCTGAAAACAAAAGAATACTAAACCTGCATGAGCATAAATTTACCGAATTAGTCTAGGGATTCTTTCCTTGGTGATACAAAAAAGAATCCAAAGGACTGCATGGGCCATCACACTGAGAAGTGGCAAATAACCACAAGAAAGAAAATAAGCTAAGAAGAAGCAGATAGATGAGGGAACTGAAAGCAAATATCATAATTCAACAAGTAGTAACCAGGGGTAAAGAAGAAATGAGTTATCATATGAGAACCAATAGTTAAAAGAGCAAAGTGAATTGGCAATAGAAAAGAAAGTGCAAAAAAAGGATGAAGTGAGGGCTTATCAACCTTCAATTCCATTCCCTCAAAGGTTGAAGCAATCAAAATTGGATAATCAGTATGCCAAGTTCTTGAATATGTTCAAAAAGTTGGAGATCAATATTCCTTTTGCTAAGGCATTAGCTCAAATGTCACATTATGCGAAATTCATGAAAGATATAATCAACAAAAATAGGAAATTAGATGAACGTGGAGTGGTGAGTTTGTCTGCAAACTGTAGTGCCATTATTAAGAAAAACCTACCACATAAAATAGAAGGCCCAGGCAGTTTCACTATACCCTGCACTATCGGGAACCATGAATTTGGAAAAGCTTTGTGTGACTCTTGCGCTAGCATAAATTTGATGCCTTTGTCACTGGTAAGAAGATTAAGTTTGGGGGAGTTAACTCCCATTACAATGTCTCTACAAATGGCAGATAGATCAATGGCTCAACCATAAGGTATTCTTGAAGATGTGCTGTCAAGGTGGGAAAGTTCATTTTCCCAATGGACTTTGTGGTAATTGACAAAGAAGAAGACAAGAAAATACCACTTTTGCTTGGTAGACTATTCCTAGCTACAGGTGCAGCCTTGATAGATGTAAAGAAGGGAGAGCTTACTTTAAGAGTTGGCACATAAGAAGTCCACTTCAACCTAAATCAAAGTTTAAGTAGCTTGTTTTTTATAAAGCTCAGTGTATGAGGATTGATAGTGTGATTCTTGTCAGTAAAGAGAAGAATGAAAATTTTATGAATGAGAACTCACTTGATGAATACATATTCAATTCACTCTACAAGGAAGACTTTGAGATGGAAGAGCTAAAAGTAGAAGCTAAGCTGTCTGGAGTAGTGTTGAGGTTGAGTGAGGAGAAGAATGATGAATTAAGGAGCAGTGGAGTAAAAATACAACAAGAAGAAGAAAAGAGCTCTAAAGGACTTATTCTAAAAGAGTTGCCTAAGCATCTAAAATATGTATTCCTCGGTGAAGAGAAGTCCAAACCTATGATTATAGCAAAAAAAATTACTACTAAAAAAGAGAAGGAAGTTGTGGAAATTCTCAGAAAGCAGAAGAAAGTCATAGCTTGGTCAGTGAAAGACTTGAAGGGGGTCAGCCCATCTATTTGTATGCACAAAATCCTCATGGAAGAGACTGCAAGGACTTCCATGAACACCAAAGAAGGCTGAACCCAGTAATGAAGAAGGAGGTCCTCAAAGGTTAAATGTAGGATTCATATATGCCATATCAAATAGCCCTTGAGTGAGATCAATCCATGTGGTTCCCAAGAAGGGTGAATAGACAGTGATCAGGAATGAAAAAAATAAGCTAATAACTACAAGACCTGTAACAGGGTGGAGAGTCTGGATAGATTACATCCTTTGCCATTCATTAACCAAATGCTGGATATACTGGCAGGACATCCCATTACTATTTCTTAGATGGCTATTCAGGGTGCAATCAGATAGCCATAGCACCTGAAGACCAAGAGAAGACTACATTCACTTGTCCTTATGGAACCTATGCTTTTAAAAGGATGCCAATTAGACAATGCAATGCTCCTGCCACTCTTCAAAGATGTATGATGTCTATTTTATTAGACTTGGTATAAGAAATTATGGAGATAGTCATGGATGATTTTTCTTTCTATGGTTCCAATTTTGAGAACTGCTTAGAGAATGTGGCAATTGTACTTCTTATATGCAAGAAAAGGAACTTGGCTCTTAATTGGGAGAAATGTCATTTTATGGTAATAGAAGGCATTGTCTTGGGGCATCAAATCTCTACAACAGGATTGGAAGTAGACCAAGCCAAGATTTATGTGATTAGAATTTTGATGCCACCAACTATAGTAAAGGGAATCAAAAGTTTTCTAGGGCATGCATGATTTTTCAGGAGATTAATCAAAGATTTCTCCAAAATAGCAAGACTACTGTGCAAACTACTTGAGAAAGATGCTAAGTTCGAATTTGATGAAGCATACATGTCTGCATTTGAAGAAATCAAAGCTAGATTGGTCATAGCTCCCATTATGGCAACACCAGACTGGAGCAAGAACTTTGAGATTATGTGTGATGCCAGTGATTATGCAATGGGAGCAGTTTTAGGGCATAGAAAAGAAAAGATTTTAAGAGCTATATATTATGCTAGAAAGACCTTTAATGAGGCTTAAGAAAATTACTTAATGAGCAAAAAAGGAAATGCTAGCAATGGTCTTTGCATGTGAGAAGTTCATACCATATATATTGGGATCTCATATCATAGTACACACAGATCATGCAGAAATTAAGTACCTAATGGCAAAGAGGGATGCCAAATCAAGATTAATTAGATGGGTCTTATTGTTGCAAGAATTTAACTTAGAGATCAAGGACAAAAAAGGCAGTGATAATGTGATAGTTGATCACTTATCCAAGATAGAGAAGCTTACTGAAGATAAAAGAGGGATTGAAATTGAAGAAAACTTCCTTGATGAGTAGCTATTTCAAGTAATAGTTCAAGTACTCTGGTATGCTGACCTAGTGAGCTATTTCACTTATGGTATTATGCCACCAGAATTCACATTTCAACAAAAAATGAAGTTGAGAACATATGCCAGATTCTATATATGGGATGACCCAATATTATTTAGAAGTGGGGGCAGATCAAATTACCAAGAGATGTGTACCTGGGATTGAGCAGGTTGAAATCTTAGACAAATGTCATGTATCACAATATGGAGGTTACTTTGTAGGAGATAGAACAACCCATAAGATTCTCTAATCAAGATTCAATTGGCCAACATTATTCAAAGACAGTTCTGAATGTGTTAAGCATTGTGATAAATGTTAGAGAATGGGCAACATAAATAGAAGAAATGAGATGCTTATACAAGGAATCCTGTTTGACTAATTTTTGTTTACATAAACCAAAAGAATTGATGAGTCCAGGTTTAAAATTTCTATCACTGCTACCAAGGAGTAAATTCAATACCAAATAGTAATGCTAAAAACTTGTTGAGACCAAATATGATGTAAAAACTATTTTCTATTGTTCTATATAATATTATGTAATTAAAACTCGTTTTGGTCTAAATCACTACAAGTGCACAGGTCATACATGTAATAAAGTGGATTATAAGTCCAGATATCATTCCCATAGGGATTTATGAGAAATTTAAAGATCAACTACCCCTACTACTCAAGATCATCACTATTTTAACCTCTAATTTGAAGATTTGAAATATCTAAAATAATTTGAATGAAAGAAGTTGTGTATTTTTGTATTTTGTTCTTTGATGAAAAATAGAAATCTAATCAAATAGAATATGAGATTTTACTAAGTATAAATAACACTAGGAATGGATTAGTATTTTGACTATCAATTTGCAAAACGCCCAAATGCAGAACTGTTAAGGACATGAATCCTGGATTTGTTCAAGAGCAAGGTAGTGTAGCCTTGGAATGCCTCCTGACATTACACATTTCACTATTTAGCTTACTATATTCATAAACCATGTCAATGGGTCTAAATAGCTACTTTTAGGATTTTATCCTCTTTAAGATTTGGCTGATTTTCCTAAACCAGTACTTCTCAACCATTTATTAGGACTGAAAACTACTTGTGCCCATAGACAGGGCAACACAAGCCTTTTCCAATGCAATTGGTACCTCAACCATCAATTAAAATAAACTACTCTCTCACATTGATTAGAAGTTTAGCTAACACAGGATCAAGATTATTCTACTGGATTGAGATGAAACCTCCAAAGATTAATCTGATACATCATCAAATGGTTCTTATTCCTTGGGAAAACACTTATGCTGTCACCTAGAAAAGAACCTTGAAGTCAGAGGTTAGAACATGACCTGTGATGCACCAAAGTGACACTTAGAGTACAATAGTTCTCAGGATATCAGTGCAATATACCAGTAAGTCACTTCTCTTTGCTCTCAGGTAGTCCATCTCTGTGTCACTCAAAGGGATCTTGGAAATTAGAGGACATATGCAACTCTTTCTAGTTATAAAACACTAATAAATAGAACAACTCACTATAAGAGCAGCACCAATCAGATCAATCTAGTTATCACACCCAAAACATCATTAAATAACACCAATAATAATAATCAAAACATCAAATCCCTTCCTAGAGGGAGCTTAGTCTTCCATAATTGGATCATAAATGTCAATTACTAGGTGATCAAATAAATTCATTGACATTATAATCAAAACTGAATAAAAAATGAATTCTAGAAAAATTTCCAGATTCCACTTAAGTTCAAACATAAATGAGAATCGATATACAATGAGCTCAGCTCCAAGATCCAACTAAGATCGACTACTCTAATTCTAAAAATAAAGAAACATAAATAAAAATAAAAATAAAAGAAAAATATATACAAAGAGACTTCAGCTTCTCTCAAAAAGCTTAAGGTTAGCTGAAACTCTGATCCGAAGATATATTCCGTACCCTAACTCTTTCTATTTATAGGGCTCATAAATGCTGGGCTGGAATTCTAGGTTGAACTTGTGGATTTCAATGTAAGCCCATTTGAAGTCTTTGTCGCGACAATGTTGGTCTATGTCGCGACATTATAGCTTACTTTTGTGTCTTTAGGCTTTGTTGTGGCCTTGTCGTGACAAATTCTTCTATGTCTTCAGTTTCTTGCCCTTGAATCGTTTGTCGCGACAAAGTTCATAAATGACACGACATTTCTGCCGCTTCTATGATTTAATCTTTTGTCGTGACTTTGTTGTAGCCTTTGTGAGTGGCATTTTTATTATGTACTTGTCGCGACAAAAATATTTATTGTCGTGATAAAATTTCTTTGCCTCGATCATTCTTTTCGTTGAGACAAAACTATGAAATGTCGTCACAAAATTCAATTGACATAGTCTTGTAATTGTCACGACAAAGTTTTGCTTGTCGTGACATTCTTTACTTGCCTTGTGATCTTGATCTCTGTATGGTTTGTCGTGACATGGAATCCATTATCACAACAAACTCTTAGTGAACTCTGGCCTACTTGTGTCGTGATAATCTTTACTATGTCGAGACATTTCTTCTTCAATATGCCCTTCATTGTGTCGCGACAAGGAATTTGTATGTCGTGACATAATTCAATGATTTCTTCTTATCTTTTTCCGCGCCATATTTCATTGTTGCGATAATGTTTTTCTGCCATTTGCTTTGTTCTTTGTTGCAATAGGGTTGTTAAATGTCACAAAAAAGTTTTTCTGCCATTTTCCCTAGGTTGTGTTGCGACAATGTTTTGAAATGTCGCGACTTTCTTTCAGCTCTTCTATTTTAACAGTGTCACAACAAACTCTGGTAATGTTGCGACAGAGTTCAATGGTCTTCTTAGGCATTCTTCTTAATTTTTGTCATGACAAAGCTTTGATTGTTGCGATAGACTTTCTGCTACTTGCTTGCTGTTTTGTTGTGATAATGCTGAAATTTTCTTGACATTTAACAATTCCTGCCTTAGCCATATTAGGTGCTTTTCTTGTCCATTTTACTTCATTTACTTTAAATCCCTTCAAAACATAAATTTTAGTGAAGATACTATAATTTTTCATTAAATTGAACTTTTAAGCCTTAAATATATATGAAAAATGGGCTTAAAAATATGAGTTTCTATAATAACCTAGCAGTTTTATAACATGTTTAGGGTATAAAATAATTAAAATTGTATTTTTCCGGAATTTATATTGTTAAAGAACAAAAAAATTGATAAAACCCGAAAATTATAAAAGAATTAAGGTTAAATTGGTAAAATGTCAAAATGAGGACTCGAGGGTCATAAATGAGAAGTGTATGTACCAAATGGAAGAAGGGTAATAAGTTGAATAGAAAATGAAAAGAAAAAGAAGGATTAAAATGTAAAAATGAAAATGAGGAAATAATGTACTTTGCTGAACAAGGCTGATAGAAGGTTTTGAGTTAAGACCAAAAAATGATCTTTGAATAGCATTTCGTTTAGGCATATCTTCACATTGAGAACTAGGGCACGGTTGAGAGAGTGAGATAGGAGCTGAGAGTTGGCTTTGAGCTCTCCCGAGATTTAGTGAAAGGAGAAGGGAGGAGGAGAAATTGAAAGAAAGAGATTAAAGGTATGAAACTAACTCTAACCCCCTTTAATGTTGTGTTTGGGTTTAATGAAAACCCCAAATAGGAATATAAGTGTTTTAAATGGTTGTAGATAAGTTTTCAGTTAAGTTGCAAAGTGTTTTTGGGTTAGGATTGGTTTTAAGGAATTTTTGTATAAAGGAAATGTTGGGGTTTTAGGGGAGATGCTGTCAAAATTTTAAAAAAACCCATTTTTTTGTTTTAGCCATAACTTGGCCATCACTCATCTAAATTGAGTGATTCAAATTTTTGGGTAAACTATAATTCTAGGAAAAAAATATTATTTAAATCAGTGTATTCAAATTTGGACCCCATTTGACCCAAAAATTCATCAAAGTGAGGCTCTATTTTCGGGTAAATTCTAGTTCAGTTTCATAGTGTTTTGGTGTTTTGGAACAGTTTTGGTTTTTAGACCATAAGTTGAGTTTCACTCATCCAAATTGAGTGATTCAAATTTATGGATAAACTATACTTCTAGGAGAAAAAAATATCATTTGAATATGGACCCCATTGGACCTAGAAATTCGTTAAAGTGAAGCTCTATTTTTCGGGCAAATCTGGTTATGTTTTGAAAATATAGTAGTTCCGGTTGTTTTGAACATAGCTTGAGTTTTAGTGATCCGAATTGGATGATTCCAATTTCTAAATAAAATAGATTTATAGGTGAACAATGGACTAGAAGGAAGTTAGGAAAAATGTGGCTCATTTATTCCCAAAAAATTTTACTTGAAGGAAGTTGGTTGAAAACAGCCACACAACTAGGAAACTAAATAAACTGGTATGTTGTTCTATAATTGTGATGGATTAGGGGTTGGTGACGAGGAATCCTAACCCAAGAATGCGATTCTGAAGATAGGAATCAAGGAGCGACAACCTTTTTGGGTGTGTTATCCATACCTCTCTTCTTATTTCAAGTTTTGTGATCGTTGGTTGAAATAATTTTCAAGAAGCGCATATGCTGATTTGATTTTTAAGTGATTTTGGAAAATTGATTTCAAATGCATTGCCATAAAAGCGCAGAGCATCAAAATGTATTATTTGGGTATAAATGCATATATATAATATTGCCAAATTACTATAGTTGAGTTTAATGCCCTTAATAGAATGTTGTCGAGTCATATTCGAGTTAAGGATAGATTAGTAGGTAATAAAGAGATTGACTAAGCGATACGTAGGCAAGCGAAATATTGGCATCTTAGATCCATAGCCCAGTAGGGCGGTATCGGTGAGTGTACACCTGATGATTTTTAAATAACAGTTATCGACCAGCGAAGATAGTCTTGTTTTATAAAATGTTTTTTCTGAGTGCAGCCCTAGCCAGGCCGTGTCCGGTGGATAGTTTTCCTAGGAACACAAAGAAATCAGTTAAGAATTCGTTTAATTAAAAATTATAAGGAAAGTAAATGTGTAAAACGTCATGATTTGAGTTTAGACGAAATATTGCATACTTTAGATTGATCATATGATTTGCAAATTAAAGTATATGAAATAAGCATATATATCTTTTGTATATTATTGGACTATTGAAATTGTGCCAAAACATTGTTTTAGAAAAGCTGTATATTTGTGTTTAATTGAAATGAAGAGAGAATTGCATAGAACAAGTAAGCATGAAAATGCTTAGCACGTTGGTTTTATCATCGTGTAGGTACTAAGTGACTAGGGACAATAGCTAAGATCGCAGAGTTCAAAGTCATCATCGAATCGTGCGGAGTATAAGTAAACGCTTTGTCTTATGCATGCATTTCATCCCATGATTTTATTTGATCCTCTTTATAATGAAACCAAAAATGTATAAGTTTTCATGGGAAGAACATATTTGATTTATTTGTGGAGATGAACTCTGATAATGTTTTGTAAATGATAATGTTGAAAGAGCATACATGCCATATTGAATGAAAGTGTTAATTGACAAAACGATGGGCCCTCTTTAATCAAAATGATTATGCGACATTTATTTCTACAGTAGTTGAAAATATATATATGGTAAAACTGGTCCGTGTCCCTAGATTCGGTTCGGCCTCCGAGCCGGGTAGTACGGGGGCGCGACATATTTAGTGGTATTAGAGCCTAGGTTTAGGCGGTACTATAAAATGATTTTTGAAATTGTTTGGGACGTGAATTGCATTTGCATATGAAGGATGACGTGACTCTTATGCAGATCTTATCGGTCTTAATAAGTTAAGCATGGAGAGTTAAAGCCACCATAGGGTTAGAGGTGACTCGGGAAGTCACCCAAATAACCTCTTTAGTGTGGATGGTGGGCAAGCGTCCCATGCTCCATCAATACATGAGCAAGGTTACGAAATATGAGGGACTATCGATATCCTCTAGCAAATAGCTCAAGCACTGCAAAGAGCAGCACAACCAGCTATAGTTGCTCCTCAATGGTCAGTCATAAAGAGAATGGCAAGATACCGACCCATAGATTTTCTTTGAAAGAAGGAAGATGAGCCTTCTATGGTGGAAAATTGGCTTGAAAGAACTGAGAGAGATGCTTCAACAAATGCATTACACACCAGAGGAAAATTTAGAATGTGCGATCTCACTACTTCAGGACGACGCTTACCAGTGGTGGGTGTTCGTGACTAGAACTGCACCATTGGAAAGTGTTACGTGGGAGTTTTTCATAGAAGAATTCAAGAAACAATATGTGGGTCGTATTTACCTTAGCAATATAAGAAGAGAGTTCCATAATTTGAAGTAAAGGTGGATGTGTGTGATAGGGTATCAGAGGGAATTCACCCAGTTGAGCAAGTATGCTCCCGGAGATGCCTGATTCTTGAGGAGAGAAGTCTGTGAAGTTTAAGGATAGCTCATTGACATATTCGTACCTATGTCACAGGATTCGACCATGATGACTTCTCTAAGATAGTGACATGTGCGTTGAATGTTGAAAGGGTAAAGAAAGAAGAGTATGATAGAAAAGAAAGAAGATTGGGTAAGAAAAAACTCTAGTCAGTCAAGTTCTTATCAGCATTAGAATAAGAAATTTAGAGGACCACAAGGTTCTAATCAGCTAACACTCATGGACCAACTCAGACTATCGGTAGCAAGGCTGCTCTCTGATATCGTAGTTTCTAGTACCGTGAGTTCATCGAGATGACCCGACTCCTCCTTATTGCACACATTGTGTGGGAGGAAACATAAAGGAGAGTGTTGGAGATTGTAGTGCTGTTCGGTTTTGTGGATCGATGAGCATAAAGTGGTGTCTAGAGCTTCGTTCTTTCACGACTACCCCGAATTGGGGGTACGGTTTCAACAGTAAAAAAGAGCAACAAAGACAACAAGAGTATTACATCACCGAGTGCTCCGAGATAAGAGACAAAGACCATAGGCAAATAGGATGCCCGTGCTCCAGCCAAGGTGTATGCAACGAAGGTAATTGAAGATAAAGATGCCTCGGATGCAATAGTTTGTAATTTCCATATATTTGAGACTATTGTACATGGATTGATAGATCTAGGATCGACCCATTCCTATGTTTGTACTTCCATTCCGAGTTTGGGTAGTTTACGGAGGAAGTAAAATCGACTATGATATTATCTTGGTGACAAGTCAGCTAGGAGCATAATGTAATTGTGAATGAGTCTACGGAGATTGTCCCATCAAAGGAAATCTGATCTGATTGGGGACTTAGCAGTTATCATTCGAGAGAGTTTGATGTGATTGGTTATCCGGAGCGCAGTGGTAGTTGATTGTAGAATGAAGCAGTGACCTTAAGGACGCAGTAGGAAGTGACATATTGCTGGCGAGAGGTGAGCCACCTCTCTAATGTGATGCTCCGCCGCCATTGCTAGAGCGATCATTTGGAAGGGTATGAAACTACTTGGCATATGTGATTGTCTGAAAAGAGGCGGAGCCCTGGTTTATCATACATCCTTTACATTTTATGATTATCAGAACATGTTTTGGAGGAGTTTCCAGGATTTGCCTCCATAAGAGAGAGAGATTGAGTTCCTTGATCGACCCCGTTGTTCAAGTGCCACTCAGGCATCCCATTTACCATATAGAATGGCTCCGGTGGGGTTAAAGTTAGCTCAGTTGCAAGAATTATTAGAGCAGGGATTTATTTGTCTTAGTATATCACCATGGGGAGCTCCAGTGCTCTTTGTTAAGAAGAAAGATGGTACACTTCAGTTGTGCGTTGATTATAGGCAACTGAACAAGATGATAGTGAAGAACAAGTACTCGTTACCTAGAATTGATGACTTGTTCAACCAATTGAAAGGTGCAAGTGTATTTTCTATGATTGACCTACGATCTAGGTATCATCAATCAAGGATTAAGGACGCGGATGTGCATAAGATGACGTTTAGAACGTGGTATGGACATTATGAGTTCCCTGTAATGCCGTTTGGGTTGACAAATGTACCAACGACTTTCATGGACTTAATGAATCGTGTTTTTCGACTGTATGTATATTGGTTTGTCATGGTGTTTATAGACGACATCCTCATGTATTCAAAGGATTGGGAAGATCATGATATGCACCTTCGAGTAGTGTTAGAAACCTTGAGAAAGGAACAGATGTATGCAAAAATAAGTAAGTGTAAATTTTAGTTGAAAGAAGTGTCCTTTTCTTGGACACATTGTATCGGAATAAGGAATTAGGGTGGATCCAAGGAAGATAGAAGTGATTCTTTAATGGAAACCACTGAGAAGTGTCACGGAAGTTCGTAGCTTCCTATGCTTAACAGGTTACTACAGAAGGTTCATGATGAGATTACTCCAAAAGAATGTGAGATTTGAATGGAGTGAAAAGTGTCAAGCTAGGTTTGAAAAGTTGAAAACATTTTTAGCAGAAACTCCGTTTTGCTCAGCAGGCGCTGATAAAGAATATGTGATACGTCGTGATGCTTCGTTAAATGGACTTCGGATGTGTCACTTATACGAAGGATAAGTTGTAACTTACATGCTTCAAGGCAGTTGAAGCTGCATAAAAAGAATTACCCTACGCATGATTTGGAATTGGCCACCATTGTGTTTGCATTGAAAATATGAAGACACTATCTTTACGGAGAAAAGTATTTCATCTACATCGATCACAAAAGTCTTAAGTATTTGCCTTGCAACGAGAGCTTAACTTGAGAACAGCGTGAATGGATCAGGTGATCCAAGAATCATGATTGTGTGATCAACTGCCATCCCGAGAAAGCTAATGTTGTGACAGATGCAATGAGTAGAAAGTCAATAAAAACGCTACGAGCATTGAATGATCATTTGTCTTTATCAGACGATGGTACAATAGTAGCATAATTGATAGCAAAACCGAATTTGTTAAATAGAATGCTAGAGGCATAAAAGAGTGATGAGAAAATTTCTGCAATTGTAAGTCAGAATAGAGATGGGAAAGAAACTGAGTTTTTAGCGAATGAGGATGGATTCTTGTATTATAGAGATCAAGTTTGTGTACCCAATGATGATGAGTTGAAGAAATCCATTCTTGAAGAGGAACACAGTGGATCCTTTGCTATGCACTCTAGTAGCACGGAAATGTATCAGGATTTAAAAACTACATACTGGTGGTCCGGAATGAAGAGAGATGTTTTGGAATTTTTGACCAAATGTATGGTGTGTCAGAAAGTGAAAGCTGAACATAAAGTTCCTTCGAGATTGTTGCAACCTATTAGAATATCCAAGTGGAAATGGGATCAAATCACAATGGATTTTGTGGTCGGGTTACCATTGACAGGGAGAAAGCATGATTAAGCTTGGGTCATGGTAGACCGATTGACAAAGTCAGCTCACTTCCTACCAATAAGAACTAACTATTCACTTGATAAGTTGGCAAAGCTTTACATAAAGGAAACAATTCGGTTACATGTCATTCCAATGTCTATCATTTAAGATAGAGATATGAGGTTTACCTCGAGATTTTGGGGAAAATTACAAGAGGCTTTAGGCACTCGACTGAAAACAAGCCATTGTATGGAAAATCTATGATTTAAAAGGAATTAGCCCTTTGCTTTGCACTCATCACATTACATGGAGGAGGAAGCGAAACCAGTGCAAAAACCACAGAGACGGTTGAATCCCCATATGCAAGAGGTAGTGCGCGCTGAAGTTCTAAAATTGTTGTAGTCCGACATTATCAACCCCATTTTAGACAGTCCATGGGTGAGTCCTATTCGGGTTGTACCCAAAAAGTCGGGGGTGACTATTGTGCAGAACGAGTGTTAAACTAGGGAAAAATTCAATTTTTCTGAAAAAGGTAAAACAGTAATTTTGGTTGGAAATCGGAAATTCTCTAGATCTCGGAAGATGAAATGGACTTCGTCATTGAATTCATCTCGCGAAATCTAGTTACCCAGTCGAATTTCGTCTGATTTCGAGATAGTAGGAATTTCACGTTTTTCGAGGCACCGAGTATCGGGTGACACATGGCATGATCATGTGGATGCAACATGGAGTGACACATGGCATGAGTCATGTGGTGCACTTGTGTGAATGGCTCACATTCAGCCATGTTTCAAAAGAGGGAAATGAAAGGAAAAGAAAGAAAATCATGAAAACTTGTGGAGAGGACATGTGGCATGTGGGGATGAGAGTATGAAGGGTTTGCCTGTGATTATATAGACTAAAACCTTCAAATTAACTTAGTTACAAGAGCCTTACAATTCTCTTGATCTTTGTCTACTTGGAATTACTTGGATATAACTGATAAAATTACTTTATATTGCTTAATTTGAAAATGGTTTTAATATAAGACACTATAAGTGCATAGGTCATCTAGTAATGCAAAATGGATGAGGTAAAGATATCATTCCCACCAGATTGATGATTTGGAATCAACACCCCAACTTCTACTTAGGTCCACACTGTTTGAACTTCAAGTGAATAGTGATGGTTCAATCTAAGAAGATAATAGTTTACAAACGATACATAAGAATATAAAGGAATTTAAATATTACAACGATCACACAAAATAAATAAAATAAAATAAAATAAAGAACAAAATATTGTATTGAATCGTTTCCATAGAAATGAACACTATCAAGGAGAATTTTATGAAACAACCAATTCCTACATTGTATGCATTTACTCTATTATGTTGCTGGATGTGGTTATCAAAAATCTTGTAATATGCAATTGGTTTCTCCATATTCACCAATTAGAGCCTTTGCTTTTCTAAAGACAATGATTCTTATTTACTTGTATTTTTTTTACCTTCTTGTAAGATACAGGTAGTTTTCTTTCTCAATACTTCACACCCACATTTGCTTGGACCTCACCAGTTTCTTGCTTCCCTTTGCGGGATTCTTGCAAACTTCACACAACTAAATTGATGACTCATCCTTTAAATCTAATGGTTCTTCCCTTCCCTTGATTAGATTTCTGCTAACATAGGGTTAAGAACTTCCCCTCATATTAAGGTGAAGTCTCTGATTATTTACATTGATAAATGTTCCCCTCCAACATCAATTATGAGTGAAAAGGGAATTTATCAAGGTGAACTTTCAGAGCTTAGTAATTTGTCAATGGTAGTCTATCATACCCACAAGTGGAATGTTCCCAACTCTTAGGAATCTCCATCTCTGTGTTATGCAGAGGGCTTCCTAGAAATCAGAGCAAGAAACAATTCTTGAAATGGTATAATGTGTTACTATTGGGAATTGGTCGATTCAATAACAACATCAATCAATTAAATTCCAATCCAAGTATTTCTCTCTAAATGATGCAGAAAAGACTGTAACAAACGGTAAATCCAATCTAGTGAAACTTTGTTCTCAATATTGCATTACAATAGACAATGGATCATTGATCAAGTACACCCACTGTAATGGTAATAAACTGAAACGAACGAATTCCATAAATTTGTCCAGACTCCATTAATTTCAGGTAGTAATGGTGAGAGAAAATCATAAATTAAATCTAGCTTCATCGTTTCTACACAGATCACTGGTTCAGATCTAGAAAAAGAAAATAAAATAAATTATATTCTAAAAATATACAGTGAGTCCGCTACCCTCCTCCAGGTTAAAGGTATCGAAAGGCGAGCTACTTTACTAAAAAATATAAAGGGCTATTTATAAGCATCCTAAATTGGGCGTTCGAAGCTCAGGTGGATTTCCTAAAGGAAGGCCTAGTTCTTGTTTTGATTACGAACTCAAAATGCGTGTGACATGGCTCTTTGCCTCTTTGTTGCGTTAAGTGACTTAAATGCAGAATTAAATTTGACCACGTAATACGTAGCCATGTCTTCAGTTCTAGGTCATGACTTCTTTTTCTGGTTGTGACTTCTTTGTTTGAGCTTCTGTCCTCATACATGTTGCTTGTCACGACGTCGATAACAGGTTGCGACTAAGTAATTTCTCTTATCACCGCTTTCCTGGTCGCGACCTCAAAAGCAAGTCACGACCTCTTTGTTACCTTGCTGACCCTTTGTCTTTGTCTCAGTTACATGTACTTAGTCAGCGACCGCAGATTATCTACGTAGCGTTCTACCTTCATCGATCGTGAAATTTTTAATCATAGCCGGAGAAGCGGGTCGCGACCTCAATTAATACTCTTGCCTTCTTTGCAGTGTGACCCTATTCTTTCGTTGTAACCATTTTCCTTTTCTCCAGTCTCTCTATTTCCAGATTAGCGACCACAAAATGGTGTCGCGACTTATAGTACTCTTTTTTTTCGGTAGGTTTTTGTCTTAATTGCTTAAATGTAGTTAGAGCACAGATGATTAGTCCTTGACACAATCCTCCATGTAGAGACCCCTTGTCTTTGTTTCATATTGCGATCTTAATTGCACGTCGCGACTTCGAGTTGATTCTTTCAATTAAGAACTAGCTGCAACTTCCATTTTCCTGTAGAGACCTCATCTATGGCTTCATCAACCGATCAATGTCGTGACCTCAAGTTTATGTTGCGACCTGCGTCATCTTCATTTGGCGTCGCAGCCTGAGTTATTAATCGCGACCCGCGGTATCTTCCTTGAATATTCCTTACATTTGTGACTCTTCATTGCAGTCTTAGCGTCTATTTAAAGTCGCGACCTCACGCTCCTGTCGCGACTTGGCAGTCATCAGCCATTTCTCCCTCAAGACTCGTCTGGTGGTGTCGTGACACAGGAAATAAGCCGGCCAGGCGAGTTCCCTTGTTAATGACTAACTTCTCGGTTGCGATTTCAATTACTAACATTAAGGCTGGTTTCTTACGGTTCTTGTTGGGGATTTTGATTCGGCTGTAATTCTCTGTAAAATTATATTTGAGTAAAATATCCATATTTCTGCCTATTAATCAGCATTCATATTGTCATTTAAATTAGAAAAATTTATTAAAAATCCAATGAGTTTTTGACTCATCAAATTCCCCCAAACATAGTATTTTGCTTACCCCCAAGCAAAGAAAAAGAAAGAATTGTTTGTCCTCAAACAATTGAGCTTTATTTTTAACGACATTTTTTTGATTTAAACCACAGTCTTTCTTATTGTACTATTTGACTTGAACAAGAAGGTTGCAGTATTATCTAAAATTCAGTCATCAATTGAGAAAAAGGAAATGTTTGCAACCTTAAATCACAAATAAGCGGTAAATTTTCATGTAAGCAGTTGATCAAAATAAATCTTGTTATTGAGTGTGTGTGAGTCTTCCTTCCTATTCATCTTTTGTGAAATTAGTTAATCTTAAAATTCTCATAGAAGCTAATTTAAGTCCCATAGGCTTGTTTTCATATTGATCTCCACTAATGTAGGCAAACTTCGACCTTGAATCAATTATTCCCGGGCTTGTAATGTTAGGCTTAGGTAATTTGGTAGATAAATGGAAAATTTTAGGATGAAAATTACCCATATTCCATTATTTTTCTTTTTGTATAATGGCCTTCATCTTTCATCCTTTTCTTTCTTGTTCTTGTAAGCTCTCCCACCTTTAACTTATCAGCTTAGTTCCTTTTTACTAGAGCTCAATTCAAAGAATTGGAATAGTGCAAAGTTTTGTCTTATTAGGCTTTCTATCACTCTTAGAGAACTTTGGGATAGTAACTCCCATACCAGTTGCCATTAGGGTACTAGGTGTTGAAACACCCCTACGAACTTAATTGTTCGAGAGATGAGCCCGCAGACAAAGCGATTCCTTTTCAATTTCTTTTCCTTTCTTTATATTTCTTCAATTTATTTTTCCTCCTTTATCCTTGTAATCTAAAAGAAATATATTCCCCCAAACTTGTTCCTTTCTGCATAGCAAACTTTCCTTTCTTGAAAACTGGGTAATTATTGGGGTTCTACGTGGTATTTATTAATTCGTGAGGAATTTAGGTCTTGATTCTTTGTATTTGAAAAGAAATTAGGCTTTAGGCTAAATCATGGAACTAGAGTGTATGCTTTTGCATATAATAATGGTAGGCTTGAAGAGGTTCAAACTTGCAAGGATGGCCTCTATCATTTCTTGTTAGTTGTTTCTGCCTAGGATTTCGCCTCAGCTTGAAAATCTAACGAGTTAGAACCATATGCTTTTGAATTTGATTATTCGGAAGATATCACAATTCCTCTTAAAGTATTAAAGTTTTCCAGGACCTTGTGCATAGTCTTTCCCGAGATTTGTGTGGACTTGGTTGTTTACTCAAAAATTCCAATCATTTTATTTATTCTTTTCATTCGTATATTTTTCCTGATTCTGCAATTTAAACCTGGTTCAAACTAAAACTGCAACCTCTTATTCAGGTTCCATAGTTCTTATTTAACCTTTCTTTTAAGTGTTGTTACGGATCTCTTATCAATGGTAATTGTGTCATTGTTATACAAAAAGCTCGAAAATATAGATAATTTCTTACGGACAAATAATGAACCCTGAAATAACTTGGTCACTTAATCGGTTCATGAATCGAAAACATTCCCTTGATCCCGTCAACAATTTATTTAACAGAGTATTCCTGCTATGACCTTATTGAACGGAAAAATCAATTATCAGTAATTAACTACTATCATTCATGCAACACACAAAAACTCTTTCAATGAATCAAAAGAGTATTATTAATGTTAAGGTACGATGACAATTAAGGAGATTACAAGAGACTGGTTATTTTCTTCTTTTATAGGCCTTGGGAGGTATGACGTTTGGAGGATCTACATCAAGGCTAGCCAAACTAGGATCAAATTTTGGGAAGGTCATCTCTGATCTTTTTTTCTCTTCAGCAGGGGGTATGTCCCTTCCTGTTCAATATATATCGCTTGTCAATTCTACTGCAGTTATCAGAGTGTCTTGTTTTAACCCCACCTGATTAATTGTCTTTTCCAATTATGTGATACACTCCAATAGTTTTGACATGTTCTGGTTGATCAAGTCTCAGCTCTCCAGCCAGATATTCTTTATGTAGGCATCATTGTCTTCAAGATGTTTATCTCTCTCCTCCATCAACCTCCCAAACTCTTTGAACTACTCTTTGTACAAATATTTGAAGGCCTCTATTTTCTTCAACATATTCCCTTCCATCTCTGCCTTACTCTCTTAATATGGTAAGCGGTTTGCATCTCTTTTAGATGGATTTATTATAAAGGCTTGCCAAACACCTTGGAGTTCTCATTACTTTTTCTTCTCTTCTTTTTTAATTCTTCCTTCCATTCTTCCTCTCTTTGCTTCACATTTATTCCCACATCTGTTTCTTCCTTGAATTAAACTGTAAAATTCCTCCTAATTTGCTACCCTTTTTCCCATTTTTGCTTCCTCTCTTCGGGTCTTTTTCATGGATTTGAGCATTTCCATTATCTACCTCACTTCATTCCTTCTTAAGCTATACCTTTGCTCTGCGGATAGGTGACTGATCGGATAATTCCGGATGGTATCTCTTCTGCTACTATTGGAGGAATGTCTTATGGAATTGCTTCCATTTCTTGCTTCATTCTCCTCAGCAGGCTCTGTTTCTGCCTCTACTAACCCTTTCTGCTTTTTGTTCCTTGGGCATCTGATAACTCCTGTAAGGGTAAGAGGTGAAACCCGAGGACATTGCTCCTCTTCCTCCCAAGCTCCTTTCACCCCTGCCATGATACATAGTCTGGTGATGGTGGATGGGTGAGGGATCAGTCCTCTCTTATTGTGTAGGTGGTATCCTTTGATTGAGCCTTCAATTAAGCCCCTAACATTCATCTTATAACCTTTTAACAGGGCATACAGAATCATAGCCTCATGATCCCTTACTGAGCACAAATGTTTTGTTGGGAAGATGACTTAGCAGATGAAGTAAAACCATACCACTGACTCTTACATGAGGACCCCCTGATGATCAGCATAGTGTAGGTTTTTTCTTTGTCGCCTCCCATTTCCTTGCCCGTGGTCCGACTAAGTTCAGGATTTTATCGTAGTTTGGGTTGTCGACCATGTTTTTGAATTTTGACCCATGCTTGAGGTCCTTCAACTTGAAGATCTCGTTGATCCTTTTGTGCCAGAATGATACCCAGACCCCTCTCACAAAAACTTTATCATCATCCTTTATCTCTACCATATTTGTGTAGAACTCTCTTGCCAAATCAGCAAAACACAGTGCTGTGCTCAGCGAAGAACTCCATCCCTACTTCTCTATTAATTAAGCGGGAAATTGGTTTACAAAATCCCTTTCTCTATAAATCCCTTTTGGCTTCTTGCACATTCCCACAAACTTGAGCTTAGCCCAGAAAGAAATCTTCTTCTATCTCATTTTCTCCTTTCTCCTCCTGCTCTGCAATTCTTTTTCTCTTGGTAGCTCTCTCTTCTATAACTTTCTCTTCCACTTATGGTTGAGTTTCTGGCTCGACATTGGTTATTTTCTCAGGTTGAGGTTCCAATTGAACCTCTTCCTCCCCCTGGACATACTCATGCATAATCTCGTTGATCATTAGATTGAATCTGGAAGTACCTTGTTGATTGCATCCATGAATGAAATTTTGGAGGTTAGCAGGGTTCGCCTCTAGGCTTGGGTTTGGAGATTGAAGAATGAGGGAAGTGGAGTAAAGAGTTGGAAAAAGTGAAAGATGAATGAAGTTTTTTGTATGAAATGGATTTTGGCTTCACTTGTTTTGATGGGCTCTAGGTTATGATTCTTTGAATGAAGGTTGCAACATTAAATTTTGAGTCCACCACACTAATGCGGTTAATTACCTCCTAAATGACGCCAAGCTACATGCTATTGGAAAAGTTAGACTTAAATTCGGGAGTTAACCGTTCTGGTCGCGACCTACTCGACCTATGTGAGCTGAGATGTGGTACCAGCCAGGAAGGGTTGATGTTGCGACTTGAAATTTTCGTCATTCTAACAATTCCATTTCAAGTAATTTCAATTCAATGAAATCCAATCAAAACAAGTACAATTCATTCTTAGCATTGGACATTCACGAATAAACTCTATAATGTAGTTTAAAAATTGAATCAAAATTAAAATTTCCACAAAATTTCAATGTGCTTTATTTGAAACAATTAGCATTATTGAAAGGGTATCTTGCCCTCTTTTTTTTTTTTTTTTTTATCGTGTGCAACTGAAAGTTTGGATGCAAAGATTCCTCCTTGTATACATTTTTATTTTCCTGCAAAGAACATACATACATTAAAGCAGTAATAACAAAATCACATCAAGCTTACTAAAAAAAATCAAATATTTCTAGCACAAAACTCAAAGCTTAAAACAAACTGTAGTGTGGGTTGCCTCCCACAAAGTTGCTCCGTTTTGAGTCCTTAGCTGGACTTGCGTATTAAATCCTTGTTTCCTCAAATTTTTCTCACTCAAAAACTAGAATCATTTTGTATCCCCTGATTTTCTCTGGTAGTGCTTCAATCTCTGACCATTGACCTTGAATTCCTCTCCATTGCTGGTTCTCAATGTCACTGCTCCAAAGGTTGTACTTGATACTACTGTGTATGGTCCACTCCATTTTGATTTCAGCTTCCCTGGAAAGAGTTTTAGTCTGGAATTGAATAACAGGACTTGATCTCATGCCTTAAATTCTCTCCTCAAAATCCTTTGATAATGCCATTTCTTTGTTTTATCTTTGTAAATTTTGTCATTATCATAGGCTTCATTCCTCAGCTCTTCCAATTCATTCAGTTGAAGTAGCCTTTCTTCTTTAGCAGCCTTGAAATCAAAATTTAGTCTCTTGATAGCCCACATAGCTTTATATTCCAATTCTAGAGGTAGGTGACAGGGTTCACCCATTCAAAACAATCTTTGAAAATAGTAGGCCAATAAAAACCTGATTGAAGAATTTTATGGGTTGTTTTGTCTCCTGCAAAGTGTCCTCCATATGGTGATGCATGACATTCGTGTAAGATCTTGCCTTGTTCACTCTCTGGTACACACCTCCTGATTATCATATCAGCTCCTCTTTTAAATAGTAGGTCATCCTAGATGTAAAATCTGCTGTCAGTCCTTAAATTTTTTCTCTGTTGGTAGCTGAGTTACGGTGAATTACTGACCAGCATGCTAAAGTTCACAATATCCCGACTATACGAGGTGATTAGTGACAATTGAAATAGCGCTCATGTCACGGAAAATGTTACATGCTATTTCTTTTCTTCAACCTTCTTACTCTGATGACTTTTCAACTCTTGACAGTGATGAGAGCTATCACATTGTCACGACCTTTCTTGTCTTTGATCTCGGATCAGTGAATTCTGTAATAACAATACCCACCTGATCAGTCTTGGCTTTGCTTATTTCTTTGCCATCAGATACTTAATTGCAGCATGATCAGTATAGATAATGACATGGGACCCTAATATGTATGGCCTAAATTTTTCACATGCAAATACTATGGCCAACATCTCCTTTTCAGTAGTTGAGTAATTCTCTTGAGCTTCATTAAAGGTTTTGTTGGCATAATATATGGCCTTAAACATCTTGTCAGTTCTCTGTCCCAATACAGCTCCCATTGCATAGTCATTGGCATCACACATGATTTCAAACTCTTTGTTCCATTATGGTTTTTCCATGATGGGCGCTTCAATTAATTTTGATCCGATCTCTTCAAAAGATCTATGGTAGGACTCATCAAACTTAACTTGGCATCTTTTTCCAGCAATCTGCATAATGGCCTAGCAATTTTAGAGAAGTCTCTGATAAATCTTCTATAAAAACCAGCATGTCCCAAGAAACTTCTTATTTCATGTTGTTGGTGGCATAAGATTTTTATAATTAGAGCAACTGCTTGGTCTACTTTTCGATACTAGCTGCGAAATCATTGCGAGACAATGCCTTACGTACCATAAAATGGCATTTTCCCAATTCGGGGCTAGATTTTTTGTCTTGGCACACATCAAATCTTGTCCCCAAATTATGCAAAAATTTTCAAAACTGGATCCATACACTATGAAATCATCCATGAAGATCTCCATAACTTCCTCTGCCAAATCTGAAAATATAGACATCATGCATATTTGGATTGTAGCAGGAGCATTACACAAATCAAATGACATTCTCCTAAAAGCAAAAGTACCAAATGGGCATGTAAAAGTGGGTTTCGCTTGGTCCTTAGGTGCAATGGCAATTTGATTATATCCAGAGTATCCATCAAGAAAACATAAGTGAGGGTGTCCTGTAACATCGACATCGATCAATGAAGCGGGAAAATGATCTTTTAAGTTCTCGGTCGATTTCCTATAGTCTATGCACCACTCCAAATACTGTCCGCAGGTTCTTGTAGGAATTAATTCATTTTCCTCATTTATGATCACAGATCTACCCTTCTTGGGAACCACATGAACTGGGCTCTGAGAGGCGTCTAATATTAACATATAAACTACATGACGTTAAGGCACATATTTCTGACCTGTTTATATGTGGGTTAAACATATTTGGTGACAGTCACATCTCTTTCAACTAATATAATATGTTTATTTTGTGGAAGGGATGATGCCCTTTAAATCATCGATTGACGAAACAATAGCTTCCCTTGTACTTTCTCGAAATTTACCTTGACTTTGTTCTTCAATTTAAATTGATACGGCCGAATATAATTCTTGGTTTTCCTTTTTACGTTCTAGAAAGCATATTTCAAGTGGTAGGTAGTCTACGTTTCCTTCTTTGCATATGTTCTTGATTGTTTTCATTCAAGGTCAAGCCCTTCTATATTTTGCCAGCGGAAGGTAATAATTAATCAATACTCTCGAGATAATGGAAATTCATCTCAATTTCATTGATAGAATGGTGAAGATTACAATCGAGTCGATTCAGCGGCGATAGGACTCTTGTTTTCTCCTGACCATACAAATCCTGCGCATCAACATCAGGTTGTTCCAAGCTCTTGTTAAGGTTAAAGTGCACTGCTTCATCTCCTACCCTTAGGGTCAACTCACCCTTTTGCACATCGATCAAGGCAGCTCCAGTTGCTAAGAAGGGTCTTCCTAGCAATATACGAACTTGGGTATCCTCTTTCATTTTCATGATCACAATGTCCACAGGAAAGATAAATTTCCCCACCTTAACAAGCACATCTTGAGGGCACCATACGGTCGATGCCATGGATCTATCCCGACCATGCAGCCAATGTATTCTTGTTGGGAGGATTTCCCAAACTTAATCTATGCACTCTTTTGATAGAGCATCAGTGTCCCAGCACGAAGTCACATAAGGCCTTCTTGAATTCATATTTCCCTATGGAGCAAGGAATGGTAAAGTTGCCTGGGTCCTTCATTTTTGCTGGAAGACTTCTCTGGATAACTGCACTATAAGTGGCAATTAAGTTTACTATTCCCTCATCAACAATCTTCTTTTTCTTAATCAGTATCTCTTTCAGAAATTTTGCATAATTCGGCATTTGATTGATTGCCTCTACAAAGGGAATATTGATTTCTATTTTCTTGAATATTTCCAAGAATTTAAAAAGCGCTCTTCCCTCACGCATACGAAGCCTGCGAGAAATGGAGGCTGCGGGGTGTAAGCTTGTATTTTCTCCTTTTGTTTTAGCTCACAACTCTTCTTAGGCAGCTCAGTTAGCTCTTGCTTTTCTGCATCTGTTGTCTTTTCTGACATATTCTTCTCTTATTCTCTTCCAGTTTCTTTTTCTTCTTTATCGGTCTTTTCCTTCTTTTCTTTCACATGCATCCTTCTTCCCACTTCTCAGCGGTACCATGCAGTCCTTCGGATTTTTATACAGGTGTCACTAGGAACACCACCCTTGTGCAGTTACATATTCAATGCCGGTACCCCTTACACTTGTGTTTCCAAGTTCTTTAGTGATGCGCCTGTGTTTTCTTGAAACATATGAATGTTGGATTTGAAATTTTCCATCTCATTAAACTTCTATTCATGGAGGTTTATCAGCTTCTTGTTATCCCCCATGAACTGCAGCATCTACTCTTCAAAAGACTAGGCCCTCTTTTACCCTTGATAATCATTTCTGCTCTCTCCTTGCTGCTTTTGGAACCTTGTTGGCTGATACCCTTGCTAGTAATTCTGCTGATTAGTGCCCAAAAAGTGCTATTTTGAACCCTATTTATTATAGGTTTTGAGTGCTTTTTGTGTACTAATCATGCTAATTAACCGATTGCATTAAGGTCCTAGTATTTTAATGATCGCATTTTGTGGCAAATTTCACAGTTTTTGCGAGCTAATTATGCGAAATTGTTGAGTCGATCTAGCGCGAGAAGAATTGAAGTCAGCTTCGGCATTCTGCGTATCGAATCAGAAGGAAGAAGAAAAATGTGAAGAAAAACACCCTTCTTGGGGAAAAACATTCACAGCGTGCCTTTGTTCCTACGAAGCGCCTTTGTTCCTTCCTGCTGACCCTGTTCTCTGCATCTCACGCTTTTGTTCTTTTTATTTATAGCTTTTGGTTTTTCCATTTTACCCACAATAACCTTCGATTTTGGTTTTGTAACTTCCCTTGTAAGCATCTATATAAGTCTCAGTTTGTACAAATCAACGGACTTGAATTTCGGATATACAGTAAGCAGGAGGCAGTTTCCCCGCAGCTTCCTTTTCCCTTTTTCTTTCCTTTTCTTTTCCATTTTCTCGGCTGCCAAACACTCCTCTGAGGATGACAACTCGAGTGGATGTTAAATTCTCCTCTTCCTCCTTGAAGAGGGCGGTGTTGGTAGGGTGTGGAGTAACTCACGGTTCCCCCGATTTTAACATGCGTATTTATGGTTGTTTGTGTTCTGCTTCTCACTTAGGTTAAAATCTCTTAAGCATGCTCTCTTTTTAATGTGTATTTAGCGAAGCTTTTTGGGTTCAATGTATACTTTCACTAGAATCCATTGAGGCTCGGTTAGTTGTCTCCACTCTTAGTTGCTCGTGAGTAGGGTTTTGAGATGTGTTTTCAGCATTGGGGACATTTATCCCATTTAAATGCTATGTTTCAGGGAAAATCATAGGGTTTAGTTTTTACAAAAGCTAAATGAAGATCCAGGTTCGGGAAATGACTATATCATCCTCCCTAGCCTTGAGGAAAAATACCCGAGGACATGTTGGTTACCTTAGAACCACTAACAAGTGGCACGAGACTTGAGTTACATTTACATTTTACTTTATTTAAATTTCAGTTTGTAAACCAAACCCACTGTTTTACGAACCCCGAAATCAATTTAATTCACCAGTTTTGATTTCCACTCAAATCATTTGTCTGAAAACCCATCCTGTGTTCGACCCTGGGCTATCTTCGCGGTAGCTTGACTACGGCGGTAGGAGAACTTAGGATATAAATTTTGTTGATTATTTCGACCTGCGTGGCACGAATCAAATGGGCGCGGATTGGGGATGGTGCCTTAGTGTAGTGAGAGCTGTGGAACACTTGTGATCCCCTCATCACAAGTTTTTTGGTGAATTTCTTTTATATTTCATTGTCATTTTTATTTTCATTTCATATAAAAATAAAAATCTTGGTGTTCTGAGGATCGTTTACGTGTTGTTTTGTGTGGCCACATTTCTCTTTGCTTGGTGCATTTCCGATTAGTGCAGATTGAGAGAAAATGGAACCCCAATATGAAACAATACGATCGGGAGAGGGTAACCACTAGAAGCTTACATGACAATGAGGGACTATAGGAACCTTGCATGGCAAAATCGTGACCCTTGGGAGAAATCCAAATCGAATAGGTCACATGAGGTTATAGAGACCCGATGGATGAGTGCACTTTGTCTATAGTGTTCCCTCGAAACTTATCCACCTCCTCGCGTCCACCGGTATGCTTCTTTGTCTCGACCTCGACCATCACAGCCAATCTCCTAATTACAGGCAAGCAATTATAGACCTGGCGGGTGGGTGATCTTTGTGGTAGAGCAAAGAATTCAATGCCCGATTGAGTGAAAAAATCCATATTGAGGAGAATTCCCTGGACCAAAGAATAGATGGGTTGAACATTGATTTTGAGCATAAATGGGACAACCTGCAAGATTCCATTGAAGACCTAATTGATCAGCAACAATGTCCACCAGAGGAGGATTGTCAAAGTGACATAATGGCAGAGGAGCAGTGTGAACAACAGCCACACCAGGAGCTTATAGAGGATTTTATTGAATTATCTGAAGGATTGGATGAATCCTCAGATATGTGTGATATTGTTTTCAAAGGGAGAACCAGAAGAAATCATTTCCTTGTTGAGGCGAGGAGAGCTGAGTAAAACAAAAGCGAGTGGAAGTCTTAAAAGAATGTCATTCAACCAAACCCCATAGATTTGGACACCACTTGCCTTTGCCAAGACACGAATACCCGCGCGTTAGCCCCTTCGGTGACCACGTATATGTTCTACCTTCACGCACCCTGACCCGACCTGCGGCAAACTCGAAACCTGCGGCTCAGCTAAGTCCGACCAATTTGCATGTCATCACCGAGAACTTCAAACTAGTGGCCATTGCTCGGTTACACCACTACATCAAAGAAAATGGCGGTGCTCACATCGCATGCACGGAGTGGTTGGTTCGAGGTCTTAGGTCGGGTTTGGAACTTTGAACCTCGGCATTTCTAAGCTCCCTCCCCACTTTTTGTTTAATTTTTTTATTGTCTTATCTTGTTTTTATAGTATTTTATTTTGATTTGGTTAATTTTTCTTCTTAGGTTTTAACTAATTTTTAGTTAATTTATGTTTTAGATTAATTTTATAATACACTTGAATTTTTTCTTAATTTTTCTTGCATTAATTTTGCGGTTTTAGTGAAAATTTTGGGCTTATTGAAGAAATTGGAAAGCATAAATGAAAATGAGGTACCGCAACTATAGTGAAAATTTCGCAATTCTAGCGAAATGTGAAATTTTCGCTATAGATAGAATTTTCGCTAAGCTAGTGAAATTTCGCTAGCTTGCGAGAAATCTATTGAAACGAAAATGAAAAATTTCGCTAGGAACAGTGCCTAGCGAAATGGATCGACATAGCGAAATTCTAAGCGAAATCAACGTTCTTCCACTACAAGACAACCGATTACCTGATATTTCCAATTTGTTTTTTTTCCTTTTATTTTATATTTTATTAAAAAATAAAAAAATAAAAAACGATTTGTTCTTTATATATTATTTTTATTTCTAAAAAAAAAAAAATTTATGTTTATTTTTATTTTTAACTTTTTTATTATATATTAAAAAAAAAAACGTTTTTTTTAATATATATTTATAAAAAAATTTGTGAAAAAAAAAAATGTTTTTTATTTTTATTTTTATTATTTTATTATTTTTTATTTTAATTATTAATTATTTTATTTGATTTTTCAAAAAAAAAAATCAAAAAATTAAAAAAAAATAAAAAATTTTGCTATTAGACATAGCGAAATTTTCGCAACTTTAGCGAAATGCCAAATTTTCGCTAGCTAGCGAAATTTCGCTAGCTTAGCAATTTTCGCTATGCCAGTTTTGACATCGATTTTGTTTTTATTCGTAGCTTTTTATCCGAACTCCGTTTTAAGCGTTCTTGGTACCGTTGAATCTTAGAGTGTAGAATCAAATATGGCCCAAGAAAGAACATTTTGAATTATTATGAAAGTGTAATTTTAAAAAATGGTCAATTGGTCACTTTCCCTCTCTTTTCTTCTCTAACTTGTTTTATTTGAGAAGCCGGCGAGTGAAGATAAGGTGTCAATGGAAAGCTTGTGAGGTCTCCTATCCAGAAATGATCACATCTCATCAAGGAGGTAACACTCCCTTCTCTAATTTTCCAATCCGAACCCCATTTCGGACATCGAGATGTTTGGGTTGGGGGGAGAGTTAGCGAAGTAAGTGGCTTTTGTATTTATTCTTTTGTATTATTTTGTGAAAGCCCATTTTGTGATGTTTAGTGGCTTGCTGGGTCCCCTTTCTATAAACCTGTTATACTTTACAACACTTTTTCAGAATTTGAGCCCGTTTGCAACCAAAATTTTGTGTGTTTTGCCTAACTTATAGTTGGAAAATTGAAACTGTCCAATTCTATTGATGTAGATTGGTTCCATGCTTAGTTGAGTGAATGATTAGTTGAATTCTTGTGATTTTGACATTTTCTTCCACCTTTAGCTAACCACACACCGAGCACATTAGGTTTTGATGATAGGCTGAAAAACTGTGCAACCTCCTTTACTTTGCATAACCTACCCTAGTTTCATTGACCGCCTTTAATAGGTTAAGGACCCCTATGGAAAAAGAAAAAGAAGAAAAAGAAAAAGAAATGAAAAAAAGAAAAGAAAAGAAAGAAAAAAAAAAAAGAGAATTGCAATGCTTTGCCTTGAAGCAGAGCACGGTCCGGTATATGCTTTAAAGCCTTTAAAGCAGTGCCTAAACCTTCAACGAGTTTGGGAATACCGACTTAGTGTTAAGATTACATGGGTGGATGGGTGAGTTTAGCAAGTTGTAGGTGCTGGGTCTAAAATCATTCAAAGTAGGAATTGAAACACGAAGAGTTTGTGGTCGAAAGATCCTTATGACTTGGTGCCCTAGAAAGCGCAATTGGTTGGGAGTCATCGGTAGATCCCGTTACATGGACTTTGGTGAGGAGTCGATTCCTCGGCATTGCACCCTCTGATGCAGAGGTGTGGAATAAAGTGGGTCACAGATCTGTTCAAATTTGGTTAGCATGCTAGGTCGTGGTTGTAGCTAGGTTGGAGAGTACGGTTGGTTATTATTGCGAAATAATCAAATAAACATACTTAGATTTTGGTGGAAGTTTCTGGTTGGTCATCGAGAAGGAGCTCTTTTGACATAATTTTGTATGGCATTCATTCTCTCATGATAGTTATTGGACACGGCTTTGATGATTTTTCCTTATGGTTAGGCATTACTGTTCTGCCTTTTTGAAATATAATTTTGTGAACATTGTTTTGTTATGGATTGTATGTCTTTCCTTTGCTGCCTTCCATTGCTAAGGGACTAGCAATGTGTAGGTTGGGGGGTGTGATTAGTGCCCCGAGTGCTATTTTGAACCTTTATTTATTATAAGGTTTCAGGTGCTTTTTGTGTACTAATCATGCTAATTAACCCGATTGCATTAAAGGTCAAGCTATTTTAATGATCGCATTTTGTGGCAAATTTTCACAGTTTTGCTTGGCACATAATTATCTGGAAATTGTTGAGTCGATCCTAAGCGCGAAGAATTCAAGTCAAGAGCTTCGGTAGTGCGGATCAAAGATCAGAAGGAAAGAAGAGAAAAATGTGAAGAAAAACACCACTGCAGGAAAAACATTCATGCGTGCCTTTGTTCCTTCCTCCATTGTATTTGTTCCTTCACAGCCCGTCTCTGCATCTCAGCTTTTGTTCTTTTGTTACCAACTTTGGTTTTCCATTTACCCTGTAATAACCTTCCGATTTTGGTTTTTTGTAACTTCCTTACAACGACATCTGTGAGTCTGAGTTTGTACAAATCAACGGACTTGAATTTTAGGATGATGGCGGAGTAGTTTCCCCTGGCTTCCTTTTCCCTTTTTCTTTCCCTTTTGCCATTTCTGGCTGTAAAGCACTCCTACGAGGGACAGCTCAGAGATCATTTGTTGTTCTCTTCCTCCTTGAAGAGGGCAATTTGATGACGCTAGGGTGTGGAGGTAACTCCGGTTCCTGTTTTTAACGTATTTATGGTTGTTTGTGTTCTATACTTCTCTTGGGGTTAAAATCTCTTAAGCAGTGCTCTCTTTAATGTGTGTTGGCAAGCTTTTGGGTTCAATGGATACTTTCACTAGATCGTGAGGCTTGGATCAATTGTCTCCTGCCTAGTTATCGTGGAGTAGGGTTTTTTGAGATATGTTTTTCATGTTGAGGACATTTATGCCCATTTAAATGCTATGTTTAAGGAAAATCTATAGGGTTTAGTTTTAAAGCTAAATGAAGATCAGTTGGGAAATGACTATATGTCCATCCTCCCAAGCCTTGAGGAAAAAATACCCAGGGGACATGTTGGTTGCCTCGAACTCTAAACCGATTGGCCGAGACTTCAAGGTTCTATTTTACATTTTACTTTATTTAAATTCGGTTGCAAACCTGACCTGTTTTACCCAAACCCCGAAATCCAAATTTATTCACCGGTTTGATTTCACTCAGATCATTTGTACGAAGAAAACCCATCCACAGTGTTCGGCCCTAGACCGCTATCTTTGCGGTGGCATTCTGACGGTAAAAGGAGGAACAGGATATAAATTTGTTGATTCGCCAACTCTTGTAGTACAGATCATGCGCCCGTGTCTTGTGCCACTGTATTGGTCCTCCATGCGTATGAGAAGTTCTCATGGTTCGTGAGTGCCGGATTATAGTGTGTAGGTAAGTTGAGATTAGGCTTGAAATGATAGCTCCTTTATTCATTCAAGTATTTGGCCTCCTCAACTTGGTAGGGATCCTCTTCAGCTAATCCCTCAACACTTCTTCTCATTCCTTCTCTGTCTACTGCTCCTATCTCATGAGCAGAATGCAACCTCTTCTCTTGTCTATCCATCCGGTGCATGATTGCATCTAGCTTTGCTTCCATGGTTGTCATTTTGTTAAGTTCAATGATCCCACTCCCCTTTGCTCTGCTGTTACTCCCTGAAGATTCAGATGGATTCTTCATATTGCACCTGGCCAGGTCCTCTATCAAGTCCCTTGCCTCCTCTGCACTTTTTCTTTTGAATGCCCCACAGCAAGAAGCATCAATAATACCCTTGGAGGTATCATTCATGGAGTGGTAGAAGATGTCCATTTGTCTCTTGAGATCTATGCCATGCATAGGACATCTCTTTAACATTCTTTTGAACCTCTCCCAAGCTGTATATAGGCTTTCATCTTCCCCACGATTAAGTTCTGTGATCTGCTTCTTCTCTTAGAATTGAGAGAAGAGGGAAAAATTTACGAGAATAAGATTCATGAAGCTCCTCCAAGTATTCTTGAGCCATATGTGGTAGGGGTAAAACCGGGTGTGATAATGTCTCTCAAGGAAAAGGGGAAGAGTTGCAGCTTGATCACTTTTGGTATTGCACCATTCAACTTTACAGTATTTGTCATCTTGAGGAATCTACCCAAGTGCTCATTAGGGTCCGCAGTAAGCGTGGCACATGGGAATTGATGTTGAACCATTGTGATAAAAAGCCCAGTTCCGGCCGTTCCAGTGGTTGTCTAATATTGAGTGATACTTTTGATATTGGTCTCCAAATCCTCCATAGTATCTTGCCTTTGAAGTCTCTGTTCTTGTCTCTTACATTCCATTGTCAGATTAATTCTCTTACCATGCTGATTTGCCTCTTTATTTTTACCTTCTCGAAATTCCTCGGTATTTTCGGCTCGAGTATCAAAGTGAAACGGTCGACTCGGCTTCTTGTGCATGAATACCTTCACGAAAATATGAATACTCAGTTACATGAAGTCGAGTGGTAGTAAAATAACTATCGATTAAGCTTTCTAAAAGATAAGTGGCTTGTCACGACCACTTCGGTAAAACTATTTTTGTGTTTTTCTTTTGTAAAATTTATTAAAAAATGTCAAGTAGCATTTGCCTTTTGGTGAACTATTGATTTGTCAAGTGCTTTCAATCCCAGACAACGAGCGCCATAAACTTGTTTACCTATGATTATATAGACTAAAACCTTAATTAACTTGAATTCTGAAACCTTACAATTCCTGCCATCTTTGTCTACTTGGAATTACTTGGATATAAATGATAAAATTACTTTATATTGCTTAATTTGAAAATGGTATTAATGCAAGACTTCTGAAAATTCTTACAGAGATCATACAACTAGTAAAATGGATGTAGTCAGATATCTATTCCCATAGAGATTGACAAGAATTTGAATCAACTTGCAACTGACTTAAGGTCCACACTATTTGAACTACAAGTGAATAGTGATGGTTTAATATAGAAGATAATAGTTATAGACGATACATAGGAATATAAAAGGAATTTAAATGTTACAAACAATCACATAAAAGAAATAAAATAAAATAAAATAAAATAAAGAACAAATACTGGACTGAATCAGTTTTCCATGAGAAATGAACACTATCAAGAATCTTGTGAAAGCGACCAATTCTGCATTAATATGCATTACTCTGTCGTTCTGTGGATGTGCATTTGTCAAGATGCCTTAATATGCAATTAGTTTCTCCGCATAGTCACTGGTTGAGGCCCCTACTTTTCTCAAAAGACAAAGGATCTAACCGACTACTTGTATTTTTACCTTCTTGTAGATAAAGGTATTTTCTTTCTCAATACTTCACACCCATTTCTTGAGACTGCAGATTTCTTGCTTCCCTTTGTAAGGTTACTGCAAAACTTGTACAACTCAATTGATGGCTCATCCTTTAATCTAATGGTTCTTCCCTTCCCTTGATTAGATTACGCTAACATGGGTTGAGAACTTCCTCGGATTAAAAGGTGAAGTCTGCGATTATTTACATTGATAAATGTTCCCCTCAACATCAATTATGGTGAAAAAGGGAATTTATAAATGTTAACTTTTAGAGCTTAGTAGTCGTCAATGGTGAGTACATCATACCCATAAGTGGAATGTTCGACTCTTAGGAATCTCGATCTACGTGTCGCATGAGGAGAGACCTTCTAGAAATCGGAGCGAAGCAATTCTTGAAGTGGTATAATGTGTGCTACTATTGGGAGCCCCGATCGATTTAATAACAACATCAATCAAATAAATTTGAATCAAGTATTTCTCTCTAAATAGTGCGAAAAAATGTAACTAACGAGTAAATAAAATCTAGTGAAAGCTATGATTAATCTTACATTATAATATAGATAATGGATCATTGATCAAGTACACCTTATAGTATAATAGTAAGCGAGCAATTCCATAAATTTGTCCGATCTCCATTATTTGGTGATGTGGTAAGAGAAAATCAAAGTAAATCAACTTCATCGTTTCTACGAATCCTTTGGATTCCGTATTTAGAAAAAAGTAAAATAAAATAACGAAAATAAAAAAATATATTCTAAAAATATCTGATGGTCCTTCTCACTCCTCGATTCTGTAGGTATCGAAGGCGGGAATAATTTATAAATATTATAAGGATATTTACTATGGCTTGTCTAAGTGGGCACGATTCAAGCTCGGTGGATTCTAAGAGAGGCCAGTTCTTAATTTTCAAGTCACGACCTCAAAAATGGAGTCACGACATGGCTATTTTTGCCTTCTGCTGTATTCTGCGTTGCGACCTCTATTTCAGGTTGTGACCATGTCTATAGCCGTAATCTTGATTCTAGGTCATGACTTCTTTTTTAAGCTTCACATTTCTTTGTTTGAAACACATCCTTATATGTTACTTGTCACGACGTCGATAAAAGGTTGCGACTAAGTAATTTCTCTTATCACCGCTTTCTTGGTCGCGACCTCAAAAGCAAGTCGCGACCTCTTTGTTACCTTGCCGACACTTAGTCTTTGTCTCAGTTACATGTACTTAGTCATGTTTCTGGAGATTATCTACGTGGCAACCTTCTCTGTGAAGTATCAGGTGCAGTCCACGACCGCCAAACTAGGTGCGACCTCAATTCAATACTCCTTGCCTTCATACATTGCAACCCTATTCTTTTAGTTGCAACCATTTTCCTTTCTCGGTCTCTGTTAAATTAGACCACAAAATGGTGTCGCAACCTTATGGTTGCTCTTCTTTTTTGGAAGGTTTTTGTCTTAATTTCTTAAATGTTGTTGCGACCTGAATGATTAGTCGCAACCTAAAAATCCTCCATGTAGAGACCCCTTGTCTTTGTTTCATGTCGCGATCTCAATTGCAGGTCGCGACTTTGAGTTGATTATTTCAATTAAGAACTAGTTGCAACTTCAATTTTCCTGCAGAGACCTCATATATGGCTTCAACAACCGATCAACGTCACGACCTCAAGTTTATGTTACGACTTGTGTCATCTTCATTTGGCGTCGCGACCTCAAATTCTTCCTTGAATATTACTTCTATTTCAACAAGTCTTCCTTGGTCGCAACGTCTATTTCTGGGTGACTTAGTATTTCTGGTTGCAACCTCACGTTCCTGTCACGACTTTGCTTGATGCATCCTTCCATTTCTCCCTCAAGACTCGTCTTGGTGGTGTCGTGATCTGATTAGTGCCCAAAAAGTATAATTTTGAACCCTATAATAGATAGGTTTTGAGTGCTTTTTGTGCACTAATCATGTCGTGTGACCAATTAGTATTTCAAAGTCTTCTGGTATCCCCCTTATCTTGTTTAGGAGTTATTTTTGTTTATGGGGTTTTTGTAGCACTTTGGGAGTTCAATATCGAGATGTATGACCCAGATCATGAAGTTTGAACTCAAGTGTCAAGCCATCAACCAGCCCAAGAATCAATGAAAAACTGAAGGCAAGTGAAGAAAAGTGTCTGGAGTTGAGCTGAGAGGGATGGAATGCGTGGAGATCAAACAAACTTTGGAATTTTAATAGAGTTATAGAAATTTTGCAACCTGCTTGAAAATTGCAACCTTGGCAGTACCAATTTCGCTGGAACCAAACCGATTTCTCTGAAACCTTTGTTCCTAGCGAAATTTTGTATTTTCGCTACTCACGAAAATTTCGCTACGCTAGCGAAATTTCGCTAATATGATACGGCTTTAACAAAATTTCACGTTTTAATGTCACTGGTGATTTACGCTGCCTAGCGAGAAATTCTTGACCTAAGCGAAATTTGCACCTGGAATCATGCTTTTGTATTTAATGCTAACAGACTTCAAATTTGGTGTATTACTCTCTTGTCCTTTAACTTAGCCAAATTTGTAGGTTTTTTGGTATTTTCATGTATTGAGGTGGCCTATATAAACCCCTCTCTTTTTGTAATAGTGAGAGAGAGAATTTTTGGGAGAAGCAACATTTGGGGGGAGAGAAGAATTTGTAAGTTTTCATTTTTGTAAATAAAGTCTCGTATTTTAGTTAGGGTTTTGCTTTTCTCTCTTCTCTCTCCTCTTTCTCTTACTTTCTTGTTTGAACACCTCTTGAGGATGACTGACTCAGTGCTTAGCTAAGCCTCCCTTTCTTTGAAGGAAGGAAAATTTGCTTGGTGGTGAGACATATGCATGTTGTCCTCTTGTACTAAAAGCCATAGGTACTGTGTTCATGACCCCCATCTTCTCAAATTAGGGTTGAATAGCATTGAATGTTATTGATTTGGCCAATACTCTCCATGCTTTAGGATACAGTGCATACTTATTGCTAGATGCACTGTGGTTCTTTAGATGGTCTTCACGAACCTCGAAATGATATTTAAATGTTAGGGTTTCAATAGTAAGGGAGCCATAGATGCTGCATGCTACGTGTTGACTCAAATAGGAGGTGATTTCAAGGAGTGAGGGTTTACTTCTAGTTAAACATAGATCGGTTATGCCTTGGACTATAGGTTGCATGTCATAGCAGAGGATAAAACGGAACACTTGTTTGCTAACTTACTAAGTTAGTGACCTAAATCTTCAAAGTTAACTTTTCACACTTCATTTCGATTTTACAATTTCTCGATTTCAACCTACTTCCCTTTGTTTTGAAACAAATCGAGTCAAATGACCTTTCCTTAATTGCACTTATGCAAATCATTTTTAGGATGAAAACCCATCCCCCAGTGTTGATACAGACCCTTTATGCTGCGGTAGCTTGACTACGGTGATAGAAACAGGTGTATATAAATTTTGTTGATTTGCAGCTCGACCTATTTAGCGACGAATCAAATAGCGCCCGTTCTTGAAGGATGATTACTTAAGCTTCACTAATGGTAAGTTGATGTGCTTGTGATCGACATCCTGAAGTGAAATATTCACCTTACCTCTTTTTGTCCTTTCGGTGCGATAGCGCAGTTTGACTTTACTTAGCGATATACGCATTCAGTTTTCATTCGATTGTAGTTTTAATTTTGTTAGCTAATCTTAACCTTTTCTGCGGCTTTGTTAGTTCTCTTTGTTGTCTCTACAATTTCATAGCAGTGTTTAATACCTTGATGGGATAGAGACACATCGGGTGAAAGCGCATAGGATAAGTACACAACCGACCTAGCTAGTGCGGTCGGTGTACCTTGATACCATGGATCGATACACGAGGAGCAACGAAAGTCAACGGGGAACCCCATGAATCGAATGCTTATATAGAACCATGAGAGATCCCATCACCCTCTGAAGAGTTAGTGCCGAAAATCTGTATCCATTCCTCTATTTGAAGTCTTAGTAGTGAGGCCTTGTTGGTACTAACCATATCATGATATGGAAAATAAATCTCCTTTTACTCACCATTAAATTGAGGAGTTTGCACTATCAGGAAGGTGTAGTGGACATGGTTCATGTGTCTTGTGAAAGCATTTCCATTGACCACAAGGACAGGCAGTTTTGCTAAACTCAGTGAGACAGAATCATGGGGTGGGGTATTGAGGCGAAATTCTTAGAAAGTTCGGTGCTCCTGAACCCGATAATTTGAAAAACAATTATACCTTTGCGCTCAGCAGGTGAAGAGATTTTACGGTGTTGGGAGGAGGGTTATGGAAACCATCGAGTGCCCATCCACATCATGGGTTTGACACTTGGATGTTGGTGAACCACTTCTATGGTGGTATGTCTCACGCCATGAGAGGCGACTTTGAAACCATGTGTGGAGGACTTTTAAGCAAGCATCCGGACGAAGCCATGGTTACCAAATACGTGAAAAACTTCTAAGAAGGTTGGGATGAGCTAACCTGAGAAATTGAAGGATGAGACCAAGTTAACCAAAGAGAGGTGGGATGTCATGCTTGCGGAGAAATAGAAATGAGAGAGGAAGTAGGATTTCTAGCTGTGGAAGGTAGAGGAGCTTGAAGGCAAACAACTCCAAGAGGTGCATGCAGTGACTGAAAATCCTACACAATCCAATTCTTGCACCAATTTCCAATCCCCTGTACACCTAGTAGAGCCATGTCCACATGACCTGCGTTGAAGGTTGTGTCGGAATGTGCGACAACATAGTCTAATACAACCACCACAAGCCCAGTCTCCATATGGTAATACCTACAATTCCAATTGGAGAATCACCTAACCTCTCATGGAGACCAACTTGCTTATCTTTTGAGGTGCCAAACCTCAGTTTGGTACCTACTCCTATCCTGACAACCACCATCCTCTTCTCCATTGGAACAAACGTATTATTGGTTGGTAAGGTGGTGGGGCAGCTTTGTTGAAGAACAAAAAGGAATCAATGTTATGGCGGCACAAGGATTGATATTTGCCAGAAATTACCTTGAATAAGAGAATGAGTAAGACTTGAGAACGTCTCTGACCAAAAGATTAACGATCTACGATGAGTGAATCCTGCCAAGATCCTTTCTGGTGCTGAAGGTTATAAGAGAGAGTTTCCATCACAAACACTTCCAAATCCAGAGGGAATTCAACGAGGTGGTCATCAGTAATTAGAATGGATGAAGTTAAGGCTATAATTACCTGAGGAGTGGAAAAGGAGTTGATCAACCTATGCTAGCTTACGTTGAAGAATCGATCAAGGAAGAATTGCGAGTCTGAGCATATTCCTCCACAAGGAGGATTCAATGAAATACATACCATCCATTTCACAAGCATGAAAGTAGAAAGAAGGCATCTCGTGGGCATTTTGGGAGTCTTAAGGCAAGTGAAGGTTAACATACCTTTGTTGGACATAATCAAACAGTGCGCAACATTAAAATTTTGAAAAGATCTTTACCTGATTAAGAAGGGATTGGAGTTGGCTGTTTCTCATGGCGAAGTCGATTGCCGTAATCAGCAAATACATCCATCTGAATCCGGGATCTCCTTAATTTCGTCAATATTGATGCAGGAATTGCATAAAGATCCTTGCTTGATTTAGGAGCGATTGAACCTTGTACGTGTTCGATTATACAAGCATCTAGGTTTAGGTGAACTTAAACATAACATCACTATCATTGGCGATGAATCGGTGAAAAATCCTATGAGAGGATGATTGAGGATCCCTTATGAAAATAGACAAATTCTACTACCAGTAGATTTTGTAGTGTAACTCTTAGAGCCAGTACAAGTGAACTAATCATGTTCCAATCATGGAAAGACCATTTCTAATACAACCAATACAATAATTCTTAGGAATGAGTCATTAACCCAACCTTTGGTAACATGACTTTGGAGTTAAACACATTTCCATTTGAATAACAAGCAAAAATTTGTTAGAGCGAAAATCAAATTTCGATGATTGTTTCAATTGATCAGTGTGCAGGAAAACACAATGTACAGGAAATGCAAGGAGTAATAAGCCATGGAGATGAGGAGATATTGATCTCTCCATCGACACCGACTATGATAGCTGCTCAATTCACAAGCCATCGGTGAAATGTGGATCAGCATTTGGGCACTTGACACTGTAAAGTCACCCAGACTCAATTCCACACAACGACGGGTTGGGGAATCATTCTCCTTGACCCTCCTTGAGTAATATTTGAAATTGAACACAATTCGTGTTTCAAGCAGGATTCTTTGATTCAATTTCACTACGTCTTAATTTAGTTAATTTTGATAATTTAGTTATTTTTAAGTTTCTAAATTGGCGATTTTGTTTTTAGTAATTTAGTTTATATATTATGATAATTTATTAAATTTCTATTATAGTATCATCTAATAATTTTGTCATAATCTTTTATTTTTATATATTATCAATATTAAAAATTAAAATTCTTGAAGTGCGGGGAGGTGTGCGACTTTTAAAAAAAAAAAATTAAGCTAAAATAACTTAAAAATATGAAGAAATGACTCTTAGGATTTGTCAACTAGGCTATAAGAAGGGAGGGTTGTGCGATCACTTCATGTTCCTTCCCTAAGCGAAGCCTCTCGGAAGAAGCTCTGAAGGTCCATCCTTTGCCCGCAGTGGTCAACGCCCCCTTTCCTTCTTGGGATTCTTACTGCGGTAGGTGCCGGGTTTATTGCCGTTGTAGTACGTGCACCTTAGCCCGCCATTGCCTCGGTCTCAGCCTCGCGGGCCACGCGATGAGCCTCTCCTGCGCTACGGTACGGCGGATTTATTGTCGGCTGACCACCTGCATCCAGTCTTGGTGAGCCTCAGCGCGATGCATCATGCCGTGCCCGGTTCGGCTATTTACGCCACGCCTCGGCATTTGGTCTTTTCTTGAGCCTTTGTTTGCGGTTCGGTCGGTTGGTGTACGGTGAGCCTTGGTTCATTTGCTGTGAGGAAGTGCACCGATGCGTCTTCGAACCCTCGAGTTTAGTTCTCGATTGCATCATTTGCATTTTCGGTTAATTAGAGCCCTTTTCCGGTGTTTTATTTCGATCTGTTATGGTTACGTGGGGTGGGTCCGCGCATTGGCGTGGGTGAATTGAATTACATCGAGAGAGGCCCGACTCAGGTCCCAGGCTCCGGTACCATCGCGGTCCCCCAGTAGTGCACGAGGAGCCTCGGGGATTAGGCCCAGTATCGAACACGGATGGGACCCCGTGCCCCATCGCCTGTACCTCAGAGGAGAGTTCGGAGGCGAGGCCTCAGCGAGCCCGCACATCGAGACTGAGCAGTCATCATCCTCTCGGCCTTGGCCGTCACGATCGCATCTGGCTGCGGGCGACTTCATCGCCTCGGTATGCTTTTGCCTCGAGTTCGAGGCCATTGTTGTGAGGAACCCATTAGAATGTGCGACTCCATCAGCGGAGACGTTCCATCGAGGAAATTAGTACTACGGCGTCCCGCGAGGCTGATCCTAGATGCGAGTCCATGAGGTTGATCGGTATTCACTATTACCTTTTATGACTCAGGCGTACTACCCGCGGTGGTGTGCGGTTTACCACTTTCGATGACCTCTGAAGGATCACCTAGTCGGCGTGACTTCAGTGGTATTGATGATGCCGTGGGTACTCGAAGCGACCGATATTTCAGCAGCTCTTGGCCTGCGTATACCGCTGGCCATCGGAAGATTCACCGGTGGGCCCACCAGCCTCCATCGGCGAGATGGTTCGAGCAGCGGAAGACACCAACTGGCTGGACCCGGTGTATTTTCTTGAGGCGACTCAGCCTGGATCGGCATTTGACCATACGTTGGGGCGAGCTTATTTCGCTCCGGCATTCTGCGTGCAGAGGAGAACCCACGTCTTGGGCGCTTCACTGGGATCTCGGGGATTTTGGTTGATCCTCGGTGGTGATGGCCTCTACGTTTGGGAAGGTCCGCCGGAAGGACACAGTGCGGCGGCATTCCACTACTTATGTCGAACTCCTCTGCCGTAATTCTCGACCTGTGGGATTCGGGGAGGAGCCCAGGATCGAGATGAGGGTTTGATGCCCCCTAGTCATGTCAGTGGAGCGGGTGATATTTATGCAGGTATCTTTCACCGACCACGGGACCCGGGGAGGAATGTAGGGTCGGAGCGAGGACCACCATCGGAATGATATACCTGCCCTGACCGGGATACAGCGAGTCGGTTCCACGGATAGCTCCATCCTCCTCCTGATTTACGTCGACTATGATGGAGATACTCGGCCCATCTATTCCGACATCATTCGCGAGATGCGATCATGCGGCTTCGAGAGAGATAAGCGGTGTGATGGATGCTATCGCTCATTAGCGGCTACGAGCATCGGGATCGAGGTTGGCTAGTGCCATTCCATCGCGACCTGGTTATGGCGCTCGGGTCTTCCTCGTGTCCACGATCGGAGAGAGGACCCCATACGGTCGTAGCTTCTACTGGATGTTACATTGCGCGGCGGTAACGGCGCCGACTTGAGCCCACCACCACCACCACCACCCGCAGTGTTGGTGGTTGGAATCTTTATGATTTTGTATAGTTACCGACTTTATCGTACTGCGATTTTAGGAGTTATGTATTAATATAGTAGGCGGTGAAATTTTTTGTGTTTAGCTTTGTATGCATGTACTAACCATTTGGCCATATCAAAAGCTATTCAGTTTATATATACAGCTTTTTGTACATATCATGTTTGTACCGTTACAGTGTAAATGTTTTCTTTTCAATTGAACAATTGAATTGCTCTGATGGAGCAATTGGTGCTTTATGTTGGGGAAATTGAAGCCTTTGTTTGTCGCTATGTGTTAGAACAAATTCCATGCTGAAACAATTTTTGGTGCCACGGTTCCGGCTTTGTGCTCAACATTTCTCCCTTATGTGCTAATTCACACAACGCACTCGGATTATTTCAGTGTTAATTTGTTAAGCTTCCTTTAAACACATGGCGAAGGCCTTAAGCATATTGAGCCTAGGATAGTTTTGTGTTACCGTACTTGAGATTCCAATGTTGTCTTCAAAGGAAAAGAAAAAGCAAAAAAAAAAAGAAAAAGAAAAGAAGAAAAAAGAAAATAAAGTCGTGAAGTTTGCCTTGAAATACTGACCTGCGGTCAGGGGTATGGTAACAACTGACTTAGATGCCACCAACCTTAATTGGTTGGGAGTCATCGATTTAATTCTCGTTACATGGGTGGATAGGTAGGGGAGTCTAACGCGATTTGTAGGTGCTTGATTTTGAAGTCATTCGAGTCAGGGGTGAAGCACCGTAGGTTTATTAAGTGATCCTTTGGCAGTGCCACCCAAACCTTAATTGGTTGCTGGGAATCATCGGTGGACCAGTTACCGCGGACTTTGGTGAGTCGAGATTTTAACGTGCATCCTACATATATTGGAATAAAGAAGAGTGCGTAACATCATATCTGGGTTGTTCAGCGACTTAAGGTACATCGATTATGCTAGGTTGGGGAGAACAAATTTTGCAATTTATTGGCTTAATCTGGTTGCTCTCATAGAAGAACCATTAGACTTAGGTGGAAATTCAAGTTGAGAATCATGAACCAAGATTGACCTAAATTGTTCTTATGTAGTTTAGTTCATTTCATATCGGTTTACAATTTTTAATGTCAATTTTCAGTTTAAAAGCCGATGTCTATATGTGCATATACCTTTTGAATCATAAACTTTTGAAAATCACCACATGCATCTCCTTTTTATTTTTGCATTGCTAAGGGACAACAGCGATTCAGGTTGAAGTGTGATTAGTACTTAAAAGTAATTTGAACCCTATAATAGATAGGTTTGAGTGCTTTTGTGCACTAATCATGTCGTAATACGATTGAAGTGTTGAGTCTTCTTAGTATCACTTATCTTAGTTTAGAGGTTATTTTGTTTGTTTTGCGGGTTTCTTTTTGGGAGTTCAATATCGAGATGTTGTAATGAATCATGAAGTTTGAACTCAAATTGTCGATACATCAACCGGTAAAAATCAATGAAAAACTGAAGGCAAAGTGAAGAAAAATTGATCTGGAGTTAGTAGAGGATGGAATGCGGTGGAGATCAACAAGCTTTGGAATTTTAGCTAGGATTGCGAAAATTTTCACTAGGATGATGAAAAGATTTCGCAACCTTAGCGAAAATTTAGCAACCTTACTTGAAGTGCAATTTTCGCTAAGACCAAACCAGGTTGTGAGCCTTTGTTCTAGCGAAATTTGTATTTTCGCTTCTCACGAAATTTCGCTAAGCTAAATTTCGCTAGCTAATAATGCACAACTTTAACAAATTTCTGTTTTAAGCTATGCACAGTGATTTAGCTACCTAGTGAAATTCTTCAGCCTAGTGAAATTTTAACGCCTAGATCATGCTTTTGTATTTAATGTAATCGACTTCAAATTTGAAGTTGTATTTTCTCATGCTAACTTAGCCAAATTTGTGGGTTTTTGGTATTTTCATGTATTGATGGCCTATATAAACCCCTCTCTTTTTTGTAATAGTGAGAGAAAGTTTTGGGAGAAGCAACATTTGGAGAGAAAGGAATTTGTAAAGTTTTCATTTTTTGTAAATAAAGTCACCATTTTTAGTTAGGGTTTTGCTTTTCTCTTCTCTCCTCTTTCTCTACTCTTGGCTGCCCAGGCACACCCCTCTTGAGGATGACAGCTGAAATTAGCCTCCTTTCTTTGAAGAGGAAGGAAGCTAGCTTGGTGGTGGGGCATATCATGTTGTCTCTTGTACAAAAGCCATAGGTGCTGTGTTCTTGACCCCGTCTTCTCAAATTGGGGTTGAATAGCATTGAATGTTATTGATTTGTGATACTACCCATGCTTTAGGATACGGTCATCTTATTGCTAGATCTTGTTGTGGTTCTTTAGATGATTCTTTCACAGGCCTGCAAATGATATTTAAATGCTAGGGTTTCAAATAGTAAAAGGGCCATAGATACTTGTGTTGACTCAAATAGGAAATTTCAAGGGTGAGAGGTTGCTAGTTAAACATAGATGGGTTATGCCTTGGACTATAGGTTGCATGTCATAGCAGAGGATAAAACCGAGGACACTTGTTTAACACTAAGTTAGTGACCTAAATCTTCAAGTTAACTCACACTTCATTTCGGGTTTTTCTGATTTCTCAGTTTTTCAACCTACTTCCCTTGTTTTGAAGCAAATCCAAAAGTCGAATAAGCCTTACCTTGTGCACTTATGCAAATCATTTTTGAGATGAAAACCCATCCCAGTGTTAGACCCTAGACCTTCCTCTGCAGTAGCTTGACTCTCCCGATCGTAGGGCTGGGTGTATATAAATTTTGTTGATTTTAGCTCAGCCTACTGTGGCACGAATAATGACCTTGAAATAATTGAGATGACGAGTTCCTTGTTGCGACTTCACTTCTCAGTTGGGATTTCAATTCTGCTATTAGACTGGTTTCTTCTGGTTCTTGCTGGGGATTTTGATTCAACTGTAATTCTCTGCAAAATTATATTTGAGTAAAATATCCATATTTCTACCTATTAATCAGCATTCATAATTTCATTTAAATTAGAAAAATGGATTAAAAATCCAATGAGCTTTTGACTCATGAATGGGGAGGAAGCTTCCCCACTTGGATTATTTGGTGGATAAAGGAAAAAATGAGGAAAATCCAAACAAAAGGAAAAGAGAAAAGGAGATAAGGAGAAAAGAGAAAATGAAAAAACGAAAAATAAAAAGGAAAATGAAAAGAATAAAATGAGAGTAGGAAGCGAGAGCAAGAGAAATTAGGGGAAAAGAATCTTGCGGGGAGAAAGAGATAGAAACGGTGAGAAGAAAGAAAAGAGGAGATTTTCGGCATTCAACGATTCGAGAAGTTTGTGATCTAGGAAAATGTCGATCCACGTAATGCGGGCTATGAGTGGGTACCAAAATCTTAGAGTTTCTTCAAATTCCACGAGGTAGGGAATTTTCCTACTTCGGTTATTTTTAGCCTAAAGGCCATTTAATGGCTTGGGGTTTTCTTTGAGGCCGTAAATTTTAGTCCCAAAATCTTGGGACCGAGTGTAGGAATTTTTAAGACTATTTTTGGACAGTCCAGACAAAATTTTAGGGAATGTTTTCGAATAGTCTAGACTAAATTTTCAGGACTGTTTTCGGATAGTCCGGACTTAATTGTTAAATTTGTTTGAGCAGATCCGGGTTGAATTTACAGGAATTTGTTTTTGGACAGCGAGATAGGATTTCGAATTTGTTTTAAAGGCAGTCTGTTTGTGTTGAGGTATGGTTTTGATCCCGGGACTGATGTCTTCTGGTTTTGTTGTATGTTTTAGTATCATAGTAATTTGTTGATGAATGGAACCAAAAAATGGTTCATGGCCATGAAGGGACCAAGAGGTGCCCTGTTTTATATGGGTCTTAGATTCGGGCCATTAAAAATAAATAATATGCTTTTGTATGTAAAAATCGTGTTAATATGTGCTTATGTGATATATTAACATGGAAATTGTGATGAATGAAAAATATATGTAGAAATATAGTATCAAATTTATAATGTTGCACATGTATGACATAACTTAGGCGTGACTCGCATGCACGGTCACATCATCAGTCAGTGTGGGTGCATGGTATTGGTTATTCACCATTCTTGGTAGATGTGTAGTGACTTGGAAATTGGGACAGCGTCCAAGTGGGAACTCAGATTGCATAAAATAATAATAATTTCATGTGTTTGGGTGAAGTAAGATGGGGCGGAATCCAGGTGATGTGTCACGATGTAAGTTAAGCGAAAGTGTTGGGCGTCTGGCTTGGGGTGATACCTCGGAAATTCGCCGCACATGGAAACCTGCAGGTTAGGTAAAGTGAATAAACATTGGAGGTTGTCCAATGGGTTGAGTCATTAGGTGAAGTACCCGATGGCCGGTTTTTCACAGCATCTGCAGTGTGGGAGTAATCGGGACAGGTTTATGGGGCATGAGAGTCTCATCTCATGCATGACACGTAATATTCTATATAGAGAGTACGTGTTATGTAGATAGCAGTTGGACGTTTCATAGTTTCCATTGTGTGCATTTGGAATTGGTGTAGCCCTTGGAGGAGAATTTTTCTATTGGGCATTGGTCACCGTGCTTGGGACCCACTGGGGTACAAGAGAGACGGTGCTCTCGACTAGATGCATTGATTGCGAAAGGAGAATTAGAGCATGTGGCCTCGAGTAACATTTTTGTAAAGTGTTTTGTATAAAAGAATTTTATAAAAAATTATTTTGGATTATTGTATAAATAGTCGGGGATGTAACTATGGTAAAGGGTCGTGATTGGACCCTTACGGACTATAATTATTCATTTTCTTTTCATATTTTAGATTTAAATATGAATGAATGAATCTGATGCATTATGGAGTGGTTACGGTAACTTGGTGTCCATGGGTGGTTGGTAGATTCGATACTAGACTTAGGTCTTGAGCGACCTAAATTGTTTGGTTGATGGGTTGTCGGCGAGACCTATCGAAAGTGGGCGTCATAATGAGAAGGAGAAGATATGCTACACGCCTTGCCATGGTTGGAGGGTATGTATGGGCTACGGGAGGCTAAATGTGAGTGTGAGGGAAGGACCGTTTTTTCCTTGCCCTTCATTGAACAACTTCTAGAGAGACTTTCCGGGCACCCATTTTATTGCTTTCTAGATGGCTATTCCAGATATTTTCAAATAGAAATTGTTGTGGAGGACTAGGAGAAGACCACCTTCACTTGCCCCTTTAAAACTTATGCCTACAAGAGAATGCCTTTTGGCCTCTGTAATGCACCTGCCATATTCCAAAGGTGTATGCTCAGCATTTTTAGTGATATGGTGGAACAAATTATGGAAGTGTACATGGACGACATCACCATATATGGAGGTACTTTTGAGGAATGCCTGGCCAACCTTGAGGCTGTTCTAAACAGATGCATTGAGAAAAACTTGGTGCTTAATTGGGAGAAATGCCATTTTATGGTAAATCAAGGAATTGTCCTTAGACATGTCATCTCTAACAAGGGCATTGAGGTTGATAAACCCAAGGTTGAGCTTATTTCTAAGCTACGATCTCCCACAAATGTCAAGGCAGTGAGGCAATTCCTTGGCCATGCAGGTTTCTACAAGAGGTTTATTCAAGATTTTTCAAAAATTGCAAAACCCCTCTATGAGCAGCTGGTGAAGGATGCCAAATTTGTTTGGGATGAAAGGTGCTAAAAGTGCTTCGAAGAACTCAAATTACACCTGATTATTGCACCTATAGTGAGAGCACCCAACTGGAAACTACCCATTGAAGTGATGTGTGATGCAAGTGATTTTCCATTAGGCGATTCTTGGCGAAGAATATGGAAACTCTCGTGGTTTTATTATGCGAGCAAGACTACGAATGGTAGCGAGAGAGAATTTACGACCCGCGGAAAAGCAATTACTAGCGATGAGTCTATGCCTTAAAGCAAAGTCGGAGAGCATACTTGGTGGGGTTGTTCATTGTTATTTTTACAGACCACTCTGCTTTGAAGTACTTGTTAACTAAGAAAAAACAAGATGCTAAAAACGAGACTTACCGAGGTGGGTTCTCACCGCTCGGGGAATTTAATCATCGAATCAAAGACAAGAAAGGGGTAGAGAATGTAGTGGCAGATCACCTCTCCAGGTTGACCATAGCTCATGACTCCCACTGTCCCCCTATTAATGATGAATTTCCTAAGGAGTCTCTACTGCTTGTAGAGAATGCCCCTGGTATGCTCATATTACTAATTCTTTAGCAACAGTGAAGGTCCTAGTTGAATGGAAACATAGGACAAGAAATACTTCTTTGCTAAAATTCATTCCTATTATTGGGAGGAACCATTTTTATTAAAATATTGTGCGGATCAAATCATTAGAAGGTGTGTGCTTGAAGAATAACAACAGGGGATTCTCGGCCACTACCATGAAAATGCATGTGGAGGTCATTTTGCTTCATAAAAGATAGCAATGAAGGTCCTGCAATCTAGTTTCTATTGGCCATCCCTCTTCAAAGATGCTCATGCTATGTGTCAAGGTTGCGATCGATGCCAATGACTTGGGAAGCTTACTCATCATAATATGATGCCCTTGAACCCAATTTTAGTAGTAGATTTATTCGATGTTTGGGGCATTGACTTCATGGGGCCATTCCCTACATCTTTCGGTTACTCGTACATCTTAGTGGGGGTTGATTATGTGTCTAAGTAGGTTGAGACCCTTCCTTGCAAAACAAATGATCATAGGGTGGTACTTAAATTTCTAAAGGAGAACGTCTTCTCCGGATTTGGAGTGCCCAAAGCCATAATCAGTGATGGAGGTACCCATTTATGTAACAAACCCTTTGCAACACTCCCCAACCATATGGGGGTGAAACAGTGGCGGCTCCTTACCATCCCCTTGAGCCGAGTGGAGTGAAGTTAGGCTAGCTAACAGAGAGATCAAGACCATCTTGATGAAGATGGTGAATTCAAACAGAAAAGAGTGGTCCCTCAAGTTGCTAGACTCACTGCAGGCATACAAAATATATTTCAAGACCATTCTTGGGATGTCCCCATATCGGCTAGTCTATGAAAAACCATGCCACCTCCCTGTGGAAATTAAATTCAAGGCATGGTAGGCAATTAAAAAGCTGAATTTGGATTTGGGGAGAGCTGGCCTTAAGAGGTTTCTAGACCTCCAGTAGATTAAAAGGAACTAAAGGAACCGATGCTTACACCTAAATTCCAAAATTTCCAAAGAAAAGATCGAAGAAATGGCACAATCGGATGGTGTCAAAGTACTTTCCCAGCAAAGGAGATAAAGTCATGCTCACATGATTCTGACTTCATATCATACGGAAAACTGAGTCAAGGTAGTTAGTACCTTCACCATTCATCAAGTATTTTCCTAATGGAGCAATGGAACTCCTCAATTCAAATGAGAGCCAAACTTTCAAAGTGAATGGGCACCGTCTCAAGCCTTATGCAGTCCCATTTGGACCAGACAAGGAGGAGCTCACTGTTAAGACCAAAATGTATGATGTGATCAGTGTATACCAAACTTCTGGTATTGCCACTCAAGAACTTTTCAGTCCTCGATAACCGCGCTAAAAACTTGTTAAGACCATTTTTCATATACAAAAAAATGGATTTGTTTCTTTTTGTAAAATTATTCTTTTAAACTTTGTGTGTATGGTCTTGATCACTGCAAGTGCACAAGTCGTACAAGTAATAGAAGTGGATATTTAAAGTCCAATTATCATTCCCTCGAGGAAGGATGATAAATCAAAAGACTAATTATCCCAGCTACTCAAGATCATTACTATTTAAACTCTACTGTTATGTGATAAGGGGACTAAAAATGTAGTCCTAGACTGAAATTGTGAATTTACAAAAGTAAAGTTTAATAAAATTGGGTTGAGGATTCACTGAGTGAGACAAAATTGGTCATGGATCAATTAGTAATAATAAATTTCTACATGATTCGTGCCACAGTAGGGTGATCCGGAATCAACAAAATTTATATCCTAAGTTCCTCCTACTGCCGTAGTCAAGCTACTACAGTATAGCGGTCTAGGGTCGAACACGGGGATGGGTTTTCATCCTATGAATGACTTGCATCAGTGTTGAAAATGGTGAGGCTTTTAATTTGGATTTTTGGTTTTGTTTAAAGCAGTGTGAGTTGTTTGACTGATTTATTGTAAAACTGAAAGTGAAGTGAAAGGTAACTTTTGAAGGTTTAGGTCATAGCTTGACAACATGGGGTTAACAAATTGTCCTGGGTTTTATCCTGCATCATGGCAGCAACCTATAGTCCAAGCCATAACCGGATCTTTGTTTAGCTAGAAAACCTAACCCTAGAATCACTCCTATTTGAGTCAATACAAGTAACATGCATCTACAGCCCCTTTTAGTTTGAAACCCTAACATTCAACCTCATTTCAGTGGCTCGTAAAGGCCATCTAAAGAACCACCGATTACATGCCCGATAAGTATGCATTGTATCCACAAGAATGGTAAGTATTAGTAGGTAATGACATTAAATGATATTCAACCCTAGTTTGAAGATGGGAGCCATAAATACAGTACCTGTAGCATTTAACACATGAGGACAACTATGTTGCCCACAACCAAGTGGCTACATTCCTCTTCCAAGCTAAGAGAGCAGCAGAGCATCTCTTGAGTTGTCATCCTCGAAGGGCTGTTTGTAGCCTGAAAATGAGAGAAAGAGGAGAGAAGAAAAACAAAACCTCAAATGAAAGGCTGCGGGAGATGTTACACAAAATGAAAAAATGTGCCAAAGATTGCTTCCGAGGTTTTCTTTAGGGTTACAATTTGGGGGGCTATATAGGCCGCTGATGTGTAATCTGAAAGCCTAGCACATTTGGCTAATATAAGGGACAAGAGTAATACACCAAAATGAGGTCGGTTTGCATTAATTACAAGGATGACAAGGCGGGGAAATTTCGCTAAGGAAATACAATTTAAGCTGGAGTAGCCCGAAAAATTTCGCTAGGTAGCGAATTTAAGCTAGGTAGCGAAGTACCTGAAATGCGAAATCGGAAGAATTTTGCTAGGCATTGGCAATTTAAGCTGGCTGGCGAAATTTTTAAGAGATAAGCGAAAGTGTGTAATTCGCCCCAGGAGCAGTGCATATGAGAATTTTGAAGCCTAGCGAAATTTCTCAATTTCGCTAGGATTGCGAAATTTTCGCAATCTTAGCGAAATTTCCTGGAATTGTTGCTCTTCACTGCATTGCCTACTGCTCCTCTACTGCATCCATTTTCATCACTTTGCCTTCATTTCTTCATTGAATATTGGTATGTTTGAAGGCTGATAAATGGGTTCAATCTTCATGGTTAAGCATATATCTCGATATTGAACTCGAGTGCCTTGAGCACAAAACAACCAAAAATAACCTCTAGCGGCATAAGTGATACTGAAGACCTGAACACTTCAATTGGCCTTATTGACGCAGTTAGTGTAAAGCACTCAAAACCTATCTCAAATATGGCTCAAAAATAGCACTTTTTAGTGCTAATCACTGACGAAACGTTGCTAGTCCTTAGCGATGCAAAAGCGATAAGGACATGCATGCGTGATTTTCAAAGAAGTTTATGGTTCAAAAGTATATTTACAAATAAAATTACCTTTAAAATTGAAATTGGCACCAAGTTTGAAAACGGCATGAGAACATAAACCATACAAGAACAATTTTAGGCGACATCGGATCCATGATTCTGTTTGAATTTCCACAAGTCTAATGATTCTAAATATAACCCGGTCCGGGCAATAAGTTGCAAAATTATTCCCTCCCCCAACCTAGCTCTTGCTGGCCTTAAGCTGTTGAACAACTATATAGGAATAGTTACACTTTTTCTTTCTTTGTTAACTACATTGTAGGGTCTGATGCTTAAAGCAAACTTCACCAAAGTCCGTGTAGCGGGGTCTAACGATGACTCCCAATAACCAATTAAGGTTTAGGGCATCAAGCCAAAAGGATCATGACCACAAACTCTGAGGCTTCACCGGACTCAGAGATGACTTGAGGTCGCACCTCTGGCGGCTAAACTCTGCATCCACCCGTGTAGCGAAACACTAATGGAGAAGCTCCCAACCAATTAGGCTTAGGGCCTTCAGCGGGCTTCAAAGGCTTTCGCCCTCTCCCTCGGGCCAGTGCTCGGGTTTCAAGCCAAAGTATCACGACTTTATTTTCTTTCTTCTTTTCTTTTCTTTTTCTTTTGCTTTTTCTTTTTATTTTCCTTTTTTGGAGAACTACATTGGTCTTTCCAAATGTGGGTAACACAAACCTATCCTAGGTTGCCAACATGCTAAGAGCCGGCTATACAAGTGAAAGGAGGTAAACAAATTTAACCTATTGAAACAATCACAGGTCAATGCCGTGTGTGAATTAGCAAGGAGAAATGTTACAAAGTTGAGCATGTTGGGACTTATTTGACGAAATTATTTCAAACATGGAATTTGTTCTAATATAAAGGTAACTTACAATGATTCAATTTTCCAATAAAAGGCAATTCAATTGTCCAATTAAAGCAATTCAATTGTTCAATTGAAGCAATTCAATTGTCCAATTGAAGATAAAAATAGTTACACATGGTGAAGGCCTGAAAACATGATATGCAAAGAGTACGTATATATCTTGAATAGCTTTTGATATAGCCAAAATGGCTGGCACACATGAATACAAAGCTAAACATACAAAGTATCACTTTGCACTACTATGGCTAACACATAAATCCTAATCAAAATTAGTAGGCGGGTTGATAAAGCTGGTAACTATACGAGAAAACATAAAAGAAACCTAACCACCTCCTTTGCTGTGGTGGTGGTGGAGTGCAATAGCTATTCTTTGTAGCGGTAATACATCAAAGATCTTCTGTAGCTGTTTGTGGTGGGCTCCTCTCTACGATCGGAACACGAGGAAGACCCGGGTAGAGTCATAATCTAGCTACGGCATGGAGTGACAGCGAGCGACCTGCGATCTATCTTTGGAGTAGCACAATGAAGCACGGTCGCATCCATCCGCTTTGCTGTCTCTCGAGATGGCATGAACGTACTCCGGCAAATGATGTGATGTGTAAGATGGGCAGTGTATCGGTGCGGTGTGGATGTAAGTGTGGAGGAGGGAGATGGAGGGACGCGGGCTGGACTCAGCACACCTCGAGCTCGGGGGGCTGGAACCTCCTCTGAGTCTCTTCTTTGGAGGATAAAAGATACGGGCATGGCCATCACTCGCTCCAATGACAGAACCAGAGGGCATCAGATCCTCCTCTCTATCCGGGGCTCCTCCGGAAAACCTAAATGCTCAAGGACACGGCCGCAGTAGTCGTGGCATCGCGTGAGTAGACTATCTGCTCGGGTTTCAGGCCCTTCGGTGTGATTTTCTTGAAATGCATCGGGAGGTCATCACCCATTTCGGAGGGACTAAACCCGGTATCCCGGTCCGTTAAGAAGCCTCTAGGATGGCCCTCACATTTGTCACGTAGTGCTGCGGTGGGAAAGGGCACAGTCCTGAATATGTGATCGATCGGGAGCATATGGCGAGGCTGCCTCTGAGAAGAGCAGCCCGGTTGTGGTGTCTCGGGCGGTGTCTGTTCATCTCCCGAGGTGGGTGGGCCCTGGCTTCGGTAACCCTCTGAATTGGCCGGCGGGTATACGAGGGCTTTAAATCTGATAAAAGCTCACGAGTACCGAGGCGATCATCTATAGAAGCGGCTTCGGTGGACCGGCTACTCCCGAGATGTCATCGGTGATAAAGCTGCTGACACCACCGGGGTAATATCTTTGCCTCGGGTCATGAAGGCGATGGGAATGATCCTCAATCGACCTCGCCGAGAATCCACGAATGCAGGATGTTGCGTCACCAGGACGCGTAGTAAGACTCGATGAAAGTCCCACTCGAGTGTAATCACATTCCGGAATGGGGTGCGAGCAAACAATGGCCTCACGATCACGGAGCGAGGGGCGACAACGAGGCGATGATGTCGTCTCGAGGTGCGGATGTGCTGCTTGATGGGTGAGGCTGGATGAGGGGATGACTCACAGGGCCTGATGTGCGGGCTCGCTTGGAGGGCCGAGCCCTCCTAGATCTCAGTTGAGTCTGGTGGGGCAGGGTCCCATCAGAGTCACAGTGTCGTCGAAATCCACGAGGCTCCTCGGGGGGCCCACCTCCCGGGGCCAGGCCGAGTGTAGGGGCGGAACCTCTCTCGCTACAGTGTACTAAATCTGACCCGCGGCCGAAGGCGGGACCCACCCCTAGTACGAACCATAGCTGTAATCCAAATACGATACCGGAAGAGGGGTCCGCTGGTGAAAATGAAACAGTTTCTATCGTGATCTAGGGCTCACTTCTTGTAATTTGGATCACCTCTGATGGGACAACGGCGACTTAGGGCTCGGCCCAGTATAGCTCGCTAAGCTACATTATAATATAAGATTTCTATGTGAATGACTAACGTGCGAGCAGACTAAGCGAGCCAAGACGCAGACTCTGCGGGCGCGATGAATCTGCATAAATGATGCTTGTATTGTGATGTATGGAAGTGGCGAGGCTCGGCGGTGTCTGTTAAAGTCTTGAGACGTGGCAATCGACGGGGCTCTTGTGTGGCTTGATGACCCCAGGCTTAGTCTCGTCGTCTTGTAGCGGCTGGTGCGAGGAAACGAGGGTCATCCAGCGGTGGTGGCGGCCGGTCGGGCGAGGCACGGAAGAGCGTGGGACCTTCTGACGCGCGGAGCGTAGCCTTGAGGGCAGCGCAAGCGGGGACTCAAGCTCGGGGAAAGAGGGACCAGGAGGAGGAGGAGATGGTGTGAGCAGAAAAGCCAACCCTCCCCTCTTCTTGCCAGCCTGTCGAAGCGGCCAGAGCCTTTTCCCATAATTTATAATTATAAGCGAATTTTGGCTTAGTCACCTTAACACCTGCAATTCAAAATTTTTGCTCAAATATTAATAATATATGAAATAAAGATTAATATAATAAAATTATTATATGATACTATAATTAAAAATTTAATATAAAATATTTTAATATACTTATAAAGTACTAATAATGGAAGCGCTAAATTAAGAAACTTTCTAAAAATAGCAGAAATTATTGAAATTATTTAAACTAAAACAAAAGCAAAAATTGTTGGCGTTTGCAATTTGGTTTTGTGAAACACAAATCAGCTCAATTTTACGATGCTCAAGGAGGGTCAAGGAGGATGATTTCCTCAAACCGGCGATGGTAGGCGACTCGCAGTGTTGGATTTCCCATTGTTGTTCGGTTTCTCAGCAGTGGATTACGAGATTGAGAAATTGCCCTACGTGACCCGATGCAGCGAGTTCCAACACACTTCTTTGCATCCTGGTTAGTCATTTCTGCAGTTCTTTGGACACTTAGCTTTCACCACATGCGACCAGAACTTTGAACTAACTTCATCGATTATTTGATTTCATGCTTCCATTAATTGTGCTTGTTCAAGTGGAATATGTTCAGCTCCAAGGTCATGTTGCCAAATGTAAGTTGCATGACTCCATTTCGGCAATTGATGATTGCATTGGCAGTGGCTAGAAATGGTCTTCCTAGGATAATTGGCACATGAATGGGTTCATTTGCAAATGGCTCGGTGTCGAGCACTACAAAATCTACTGGGTAGTAGAATTTGTCTATTTTCACTAAGACATCCTCAACTATCCCCTTAGGGATCTTCACCGATCTATCGGCCAATGATAGTGTGATATTGGTAGGTTTAAGTTCACCCGAGCCTAGCGCGTACACAGTCTGTGATGGGATTCCTGCAGCTCCTAGGTCAAGTAAATTTGTCTATACAAGTCCCACCAATATTTGAAATTGTGGGAGATCACAGATCCTTGTATTTGGCGGATTCTTGCTTTGGATTATGTGACATTCGAGTGAGAAATGCCTTTTCGATACAATCACTTCTTGATTGTGCGAGATCTTTTGAATTTTGCATGGCGGGGACTTGTTTGATTATGTCCAAGGCATGTTGACTTTACGCCTTAGGACTTCTAGGATGCACCTTCTTTGAGATGCCTTCTTCTTGCCTCTAAGTGCTTGTGGAAATGGAGGGGGCATGCTATGTTTCATTGAGTCCTCTTTCGAAAAATGTATTTACGGCTCCATTCTACTTTGCTTTCTGGTTTCCCCAACGAGGTTTTGGCATTAGTTGATCAACCTCTTTCCACTCCTTAGTGTAATTATAGCTTTCACCTCATCCATTTAAATTGCTAGATAAACCTATTTCATGGACTCCTTTTAGGTTGCGGTGTTTGCAGGAAGGAGACATTCCTCTCTCCTGTACCTCCAGAATATTGTTGATCTTTGTGATTGAGTTCTGTAGATTGTCAATTCTTTTGTTTATATTGCTCTCAAGCCCATATATTATCTTATTCAGTGTGCTCTCTACAGTATCAATCCTTTGTGCCAGTTGCACATTGATCCCTTTTTGTTCTTCCACAAAGTTACCCACCACCTTACCAGGTAAAATAGGCATTCCACGGAAGATGAGGATGGAAGTGGTTGTGGTTGAAGGTGGAGACAAAGCGTGGTTTGGCACGGGGTATAGGCGAGGGGATTAGGTTTCCATGAGAAGTTAGGGTGATTCCTCTAATTGGAATTGTAGGTATTTCCATATGGAGCATTTGGTTGTGGTGGCTTGTATTGACCTACAATATTTGCTTGCTTTGACATCAAATCCTTCATTGATGGAGCACTCGTATCATGTTCTCCTGGATTACACGTGGGTTGAAGCGGGTGAATGGGTTGGCACTTGCGGTGTTTCGATCCTTTGTGCACTTCATGGAACCTTTTTCCTTCAAGCTCCTCCACACTTCACAGCTAAGGTTGAAATTCTAGCTTTCATTTCTATATCCTCTGCGATGCGTACATCCCACTCCCCAGGGTTGGCTAAAGGCATTTTCTTTCCATTTCTCTAGGGTTTGGTTCATCCCGACCCTTAAGTTTTTCAGCCACATAGTTCGAAAATCTTTGGCTTCATCGGGATGCTTACTCGGAAAATCTCCCCCACACATAGTTTCAGGCGCTTCATAGTAGGAGACATGCCACCATAAAATGGTTTACCAGCATCCGGTAATGCCGAAACCATGATGTGGGCCAGACCTTTGATAGTCTCCATGAATCTCTCCCGACAACGGTAGAACCTCTCACCATCTTGAAATTGCAAAGGTGTAAATTTGTCTCTTCAAATTGTTGGTCTTATGAGCACTGAAGAATTTTTTTAAAAACTCTGCTTGCAGCTCGGCCCAATTTCTTATGGTTCTAGGCCTCAGTGAGTTAAGCCAAATCTTAGCCTTGTCCTTTAGGGTCAGTGGAAATCTTTGTCGACTTTAGCAAATCCATGTCAATCATACCTTCCTTAAGGTTGTGCACACCTCCCTCAAAATCCCTTATGTGTGTGTATGGATTTTCATTTTTCCTTACCATGATATGTGGGAGTAAGGGGTACTAAATAAGGCCTCCACTGCTACATCTTGACGGGAGGTATGATACGGGAAGGGGGCACTAACTCTAGGAGGTGGATGTGGTCCCTCATTGACCTATATCGATTGGATTCATTGAGACCTTCTTGACTCTGGCATTCTTGACTGAAGGATCCAAATATTTTTCCACTTGCTCTAATATCTGTGGTATCGATCACAGTAATCCCATATTGTTCATAAATGAGTGCCTTTATTACCTTTCATTCGAGACTAACAAAACTGACAACTTTTGCGGTTGGTTGCTTTAAATGTATGTTGTATGGCTCAAAAACGGTCGGAGATGGGTACAGTTGATGTTTTCTGGTTGGGCTGGCGAGTTGAAGAAAAAGGTTGAGTCTGCCTTCACTTGTGATGTTGATCTGATACACTTCAACTTATCAATCGTAGTTTGGCACCTTCCCGACAGCGGCGCCAGGTGATTCGTGCCACGATGGGGTGATCAGGAATCAACAAAATTTATATCCTAAGTTCTCTCTTGCCGTAGTCAAGTGTGCAGTATGGCAGTCTAGGAGTTGAACCACGAGGATGGGTTTTCATCCTATGAATGACTTGCATCAGTGTTGAAAAAGGTGAGGCTTTTAATTTGGATTTTTGGATTTTTGTTTAAAACAGTGTGAGTTGTTTGGCTGATGATTAATTGTAAAAACTGAAAGTGAAGTGAGAAAAGGTAACTTTGAAGGTTTGAGTCGCCTTAGCTTGACAACCTTAGGGTTAACAAATTGTCTCGGGTTTTATCCTGCATCATGGCGAGCAACCTATAGTCAAGCCATATGGATCTTTGTTTGGCTAGAAAACCCTAACCTAGAATCACTCTGTTGAGTCAATACAAGTAACATGCACATCTATGACCCTTTTAGTTTGAAACCTAACATTGACCTGTTTCAATGGCTCGTAAAGGCCATTAAAGAACTCCACCGATACGCCCCAGCAATATGTAATACCTTTGTATCCAAGCATGGTAAAGTATTGGCCAGGTAATGACATTAAATGATATTCAACCCCAGTTTTGAAGAGAAGATAGAGCCATAAATACGATTACTGTAGCATTTTAACACATGAGGACAACTGCAGCGCATGACAAGCTAGCTACCTTCCTCTTCCAAAGCTAAAGGAAACAGCGAAGCATCTCTCTTGAGGTTAAATAAATCCTCAGAGGGTTGTTTGGTAGCCTAGAAAATGAGGAGAGAAGAGAGGAGAGAGAAGAGAGAAAAGAACAAAACCTCGAATGAAAGTACAGGAGATGTTACATAAAATGAAAAAATGTGCCAAAGATTGCTTCAGTTTCTTTGGGGTTCTGATTTGGGGGCTTATATAGGCCGCGATGTATGAAAAATACAAGAAAGCTAACATTTGGCCCAATATAAGGGACAAGGTAATACTACACCAAAATGAGGTCGGTTTGCATTAATTACAAGGATGACAGGCGGAAATTTTTGCTAGGAAATACGATTTCGCTAGGTAAGCGAAAATTTCGCTAGCTAAGCGAAAATTTGGCTAGCTAGCCGAATTTCTCTAGGTATTAGCCCGAAATTGCACGAGGAGATAGCGAGATCATAGAGATTTCGCTGAACCAGCTGGCTGTTTAGCCCATGCCGAAATTTTGCTGGCTTAATGAACCTTTAGAATAAGCCAGTGTGTAATTTCGTAGGAGGCAGTGCATGGCGAAATTTTGAAGCCTAGTGAAATTTCTCGATTTAAGCTGGGATTGCAATTTTCACAATCCGGTAATTTTTAGCAATCTTAGTAATTTCTGGAAATTGTGCTCTTCAGTGCCCTCTTTGCTCACTCCTCACGCATCCATTTCATCCCACTTTGCCTTCATTCTTCATTGAATATTGTGGTATGTTTGAAGGCTGATAAATGGAGTTCCAATCTTCATGGTTAAGCATATATCTCAATATTTGAACTCAGTAAAAACTTTTGCAAAACAACCAAAAAATAACCTCTAAGCATAAATTGATACTAAGAAGACACAGAACGCTTCAATTGGCCTTATTGACATGATTAGTGATCAAAAAGCACTCAAAACCTATCTCAAATAGGGCTCAAAATAGAACTTTTTGGGTACTAATCACTACATCATTTATGATATTAAATAGCTCAACCAGGGTGGAAGCGAGTTTGTCAAAGATACGAGGTAGTATAGTTTGGATTTCTGCATAACCATACTTTCACTGATTAAAGTTCATAATAATTTATGAGACATGATTCTAATTAGTTACTTATAATATGTAACCCTCTTTCTAAGATTTAAGTATTTTTCCTTTTCAGTACTTCATACTCAAATCTTAGGACTAAAGAATTATTACCCCATATACAGGATATTGCAAGCCTTCTCTAGTTTGATTGACACCTCATCCTACACTTCTGATGAACATTTCCATTTCCTTGATTACATCTTTGCTAACATGGGATCAGAATCAATTCAGCAGAAAGAGGAGAGACCTCTGAGTGATTAAAATATACTTCATTCAACTATCCTTAAATTATAAGTAAGTTGGTGATCTATCTGAATACTTGATTCGTTCTGATTCAGGTAGGTGTTCGGAATCAACAAAATTTATAACATAGGATTCCTACTACTAACGTAGCAAAGCTACTGCAGTATAGTGGCTCTAGGGTAGAACACAAGGATGGGTTTTCTTCGTGAGAGAGGGGTTACAGTGCATTGAAAATGGTGTTTTCTCCTTGGATTAAAAGGTGTGTGTGGAAAACAATGTGTGAATGGTTGCAAACTGAAATAACTGAAGTAAAAAAAATTAAAAGAGAAATCCTTGAAGTCTCGGGCCACTGAGCTTAGTGTTTTAGGTTAACCAACATGTCCTCGGGTCTATATCCTCGCATTTGGGAGCATGACATATAGTCATTTCCCGAACCGGATCTTCATTTAGCTTTAAAACCTAAACCATGATAACTAATAGGAGACAACTAACTGAGCCTCAATGGATCTAGTGAAAGTATTCATTGAACCCAAAAAGCTTGCCAAATACACATTAAAGAGAGCATGCTTAAGAGATTTTTACCTCAGTGAAAAGCAGAGGCACAAATACCCTAAAATACAAACATGAAGAACATGAGAACATGCAGCTAAACCTAAAAACAACACCTAGTGGCCTTCCCTTTCAAGGATCAAGGGAGATTAGCCAAGCATCCCTTGATTTGTCATCATCAAGGGTGTTTGGCAACCAAGAAAATGTAAGAAAGTAAAGGGGGCAAGAAGAGAAAATCACCAACAGCAAGGAGGGAGGAAGCTTCGTGCTTGACTGATTGATTGAATAATAAGATGTCTTTTTGATTACAAGCATGGCTGAGCTTATATAGGCTCAGTAAAGAGGAAATTACAAAAGTATATTAAAGAATCAAAATTACATAAGGGTAAACTTGTATAAAACCACCAACAGAAGTGGATAAGCGATTAACGGGGACATGCAGTATGAGAAGCGGTGTTCGCGGGTTGCGGGTGGCTGACCTGCCGAAATTTCCTGACACAAAAATTTGCGGGTTAGAGTGCAACCCACGAAATTCGACGGTTGCTTATACAATCTTCAATAAATGTGCTCCGAATTTCCACTGATTTGATCATGAGTCTTCGAATTTAGCTCATGTTCAATGTGTTGGAGTCAAATTGAGGAATCATGAGGCATTTGACCTACAAAACTAAATAGCTGAAATATGATCGAGTAGCAAGCGGGATCCCGATGTAACAATTAGGTTATTGAAGTCGATTAGTACACAAAAACGCACATAAAACTTGTAATAAACAAGGCTCCAATATTGTACTATTTGGGTACTAATCCTCCCCCAATAGAGATATTGTTAGTCCTTAGTAATGATGGGTGTCATGTAGGATATGTTTTCAAAGGTATGTCACGATTCATGTCTAACCTTTAGTATGACAAATTAGGACTCTGTATAAAAACCAGTTTGGGAGAACAAATGCCATATAGAATAAGTTTCAATCGGCATCTATTCGAGGAAATCGACTGATTTCCGCAGACTACACATAAGTGTTTGAATGATAAGTTTAAACCAGTAAGGCTGCTGCCTCCCCTGACAGAAGCGCTGCGAAACCTTGGACATGCTGACCAACCTAAATAGATTCAGTTCCTCACTTATGTCATACTTCTAATGTATTATAAGGTGCAATGTTTAAAATTCGACTTCACCAAAGTCCGTGTAGCGGGGATCCACCGATGACTCCCAACCAATTAAGGCTTAGGGCACCAAGTCATAAGGATCTTTCGACCATGAGCTCCTCGGGTTGAGACTTTGAATGATTTCAAGAATCCAGCACCTACAACTCGCTAAACCCACACCCATCCACCCATGTAGCGAGCACTCAGTCGGTGACTCAACCTTGATTGGTTTTAGGGCACCGGGCTTTAAAGGCTTTGCCATATACCCCTCCAGGCAGGTATTTCCGGGTTTCAAGCCCAGCTTGTGTGGCTTTACTTATCTCTTTTGTTTTTCTTTTGTCATTTCTTTTTCTTTTGGAAGACTCATTGGCCTTCATACATAAGGAACTTTAATCTATTAAGAGCGATCAACGAGAAGCTAAAGTGGTGTTGTAAAGTAAAGAGGAAGCGACTTCTTAACCGTGAAGAAAACTAATGTAGATTATGTGTGGCTAAGTAGTGGAAAGGGACGAGGGTTAATTACCAGGGTCATCAGCGACCAAAAACTCATCATGAATGGAACCATTCTAGCATTTGGAATTATACGGTCTCCAGATTCTTCCAATTTACGAAGAGCAAAATCCACGAATATAAATTGAAATGATATGTAAAAGTAGGAAATAGATTTGTATTATATATATCAAGGTGAATTTACAAAATTTTTGACTTTTTCAAATAGAAGTAAACATCAAGCCTCTATATAAACACAAAAAGGGCCTTGCTGGGCATGAAGTACAAGTAAAACCAAAACCAAAAGTATGAACTTCACTTCCAACACTAACTATCCCGGCAATGGAACTAGAAAGTTAGTGGAGGAAGTGGTACCTCCTGTCGGTGGCTGGAGAAATATCCTCCTTTGGGCGTTTACAGTCTTGCCCGTAGGTGATGGCGTCTTGTGATTACTTGTCTGAAGAAGAACAAGTCACGAAATGACTCTGACGGAATTATTAGCAAAATGGAATCTTAAATAAGAATAAGCAATTAAATTGGTGGCTTATGAGACACTGTAGGAGCCACTCCTAAATGCATAGCCTGAGGGGCTCAAGGAGGGTCCAGAAGTAGAATTTCCTCCCTATCTGCACTCTGCTGCACAACATAGGGCTTCACCCTCTGTCCATTGACCTTGAATATTTTGCTATCATTTGGATTGAGCAGGTCTACTGAGCCATTGGGGTATGCTTGTTGAACAATAAATGGTCCAGTCCATCTTGATTTGAGCTTGCCTGGAAAAAGGTGGAGTTTGGAGTAATAGAGTAGGACTTGGTCCCCCTGACTGAAGTTCTTCCGGGTTATGAGCTGATCATGCCACTTCTTCAATTTGTCCTTCGCGATTTTTGAATTGAAGTAGGCGTCATTCCTGAGCTCTTCTAACTCATTGAGATCAAGGAGTCTCTTAAAGGCCCGACTCTTCCCGTATCATATTCAATTTTTTTATTGCCCACCATGCCTTGTATTCAATTTCCACCGGAAGGTGGCAGGCCTTGCCATAAACTAGACGATAGGGGGACATTCCAAGGATGGTATTATACGTTGTTCTGTATGCCCACAAGGAATCTAGAAGCTTGAGAGACCAATCCTTCCTGTTTGAGTTCACCACTTTCATCAATATAGTCTTGATTTCTTTGTTGGCTAGCTCTACTTGGCCACTGGTATGAGGATGGTAAGGGTGGCCACTTTGTGCTGACATATACTTGGATAGGAGATTCTCAAAAGGTTTGTTGCAGAAATGTGAACCTCCATCACTGATTATGGCTTTGGGAACTCCAAATCTGGAAAAAATGTTCTCTTTCAAGAATTTCAATACAATCTTGTGGTCTGCTGCTCTACACGACACTGCTTCCACCCACTTTGACACATAGTCGACTCCCACGAGGATGTAAATATATCCGAAGGAAGTGGGAAATGGTCCCATGAAGTCGATGCCCCAAACGTCAAATAACTCGACACGAGAATAGAGTTCGGTGGCATCATATGGCGGCCAGAGATTTTCCCAACCTTTGGCATTTGTCACCTTGTTTGCATATGGCATAGGCGTCCTTAAATAAAGATGACGATAGAAACACACTGTGACCTGCCCCGTTGTGGTTTTGGGATGTAAAATGGCCTCGCGGTATACTTGTCATAGCAGTGGCTGAGTATCCCTAATTGTTCTCCCTCCAGCACACACATCCTGATTATCTAATCAGCACAATATTTGAACAAATAGGGCTCCTCCCAATAGTAGGAATGAATTTTTGCATGGAAGAATTTCTTGTAGTGCTTTCCGATACGTTTTGCAAATCCACATTCTTAAAAAGTTAGCTAATAATGAGCGAACCGGGGAGCAGCATCCTGATGAGTAGAGACTCACTCAGGGAGATTCGTCAAAAGAATTGTTAGGAGGTTATGGGTGTTGTGTGCTATGGTTAGTCGGAGGTGATCGGCCGTGACAACATTTTCTACCACAGTTTTATCCTGAATTTGCGGAGTTGAATTCACGTAGTAAGAGGACCCACTTGTCGTAGCCTTGGCATTTTGTAGTAAGCAGATATTTCAAAGGCCCCGAATGGTCGAGTGAAGATAATTATTTACGCTCCTAACAAATAAGCCGCGAAACTTATTACATTATAAACTACTACCGATAATTCTTTCTCGATGGTGTAATTCCTCTACTCATTCTAATGTTTATAACAAGTGACCACATCTGTTTCTGGCTCTTTGTCAAATGCTCGCGTGGTCGCTTGCATCATAACCTCGAAGGTAGCGCCAGTGGGGCCCTCACTATTGGTATGATGGTTAAATAGTCTTGAGTTCTTCAAACCTTTGTTGACATTACGAATCCACGTTGGCAGCGTCTTTCGAAGCTTATAAAGTGGCTTGGCAATTTTTTGGGAAGTCTGCGTATGAACCTCTGTAGAAACACCCGCGTACCCCACGGGAATTATTTCGCCCGTCTTAACGATATTCGTGGGTGGAGCGGTTGGAAATCAAAGTCAACTTTGCTTTATCAGCTGTAATCCCTACGGAATGATATGCCTAATACAATGCCTTGTCACGACCATAAAATAGCATTTCTCCCGATTCAACACTAGGTTTTTCTCTATGCACATGTGCAGGATGGTTTCCAGGTTGAATAGGCACTTCTCAAAATTCTCTCCATAGATTGTGATATCGTCCATGTAAACCTCCATAATGCGCTCAACTAAATCGCTGAAAATGCTGAGCATACATCGTTGAAATGTGGCAGGGGAATTACAAAGGCCAAAGGGCATCCTTCAGATGCATAAGTGCCAAATGGAGCAGCAAAGTTGTCTTTTCCTGATCCTCTGCAGCGATCTCAATTTGGAAATATCCTGAATAACCATCCAAGAAACAATAAAAGGGGTAGCCAGAAATCCTCTTAAGTAGTTGATCCATGAATGGAAGAGGAAAGTGATCTTTCCGTGTTACTTCATTTAACTTCCGATAATCGATGCATACCCTCCACCCTGTAGTAAGACGAGTGGGTATCTCCTCTCCTTTTTCATTATGCACCGTGGTTATACCCACTTGTGGTACTACCTCGGGCCGGATCACCTGTAAAGTCGCCTCCTGACATACGGGTATATGATGCTAGCGCAAAAACGCTGTCTTTAAGACTTCGCTTCGTAACTTACTCAGATATGTGGGTTCAAATTTCTTCATGGTTGCCTCACCGACTTTGGCTTCCTCCTTCATAGCGTAGGTACGTAACGCCTGGCTAATGCCCTTCAACCTGATATTCTCCACCCAAGGGCTTTCGTTTTGCTTGAGGACTCATAAAGAAAGTTATCCTCTGCAAGTGCTATCGATCAAGGCTTATAAATGACCACCTGATATTGTTCATGATCAAATAAGCATACCTAATCTGAGAAAAGCGCTCGAGATCCATTTTCCTGGCTCACCGATTTCTCTCCAATCACCAATGGCAAATTTCATTTCTTCTCCTCCAATATCCTTGTAATGGATTTCATGTCAACTTTCCGTCTTCGCACACTCCCAACTCTTCCCTCTATAAACCGCATACCCCTGATCGCTCTGTTCCTCCGTGGGATGGAAAACAATCATGCATGCTTCTTCCGTATCTTCTTCCTGGTCGTATGTGCTTTTTGCTCAGATGGAAGATGTTGCTTCCAAAGTCAGGTTTCCAAAGTTGGTTGCATGAGCACTCATTCCCGCAGCTGATAATTGCATTGAGGGCTAAGACGGTCTTCATAATGATAAAAATATGTACGCCCCCCATCGGGTTCTTGCGGTCGAGTATCACAAATCTACCGGATAGTAAAATTTCTGTCCACTTGAATCATTACATCCTCATCGTTCCTTCGCATTTTGATCAATTTATCAGCAAGAGAAAGTGTGATGGAGGTGGGCTTTAGCTCCCCCAACCCGAGCTGCCTGTACATCGAATAGGGGAGGAGATTCACACTTCGTTTTAGATCCAAGAAGGCTTTCTCTCACGCAAATGCCCCTATATCGATCGAAATGGTCTATTAACCTGATCTTGTATTTCACCGAGTCTCTGCATTGGCTAATGGCAACTGACTTGTTCGGGGCTTAGGGAAGGCTTTCTGTCAGCTGTCAACCCTTTGACTGCATAACCTTTAGAAATTTTTGCAGATAAGTAGGGTTTTCATTTATCATGTCAAGTAGTGGAATGTTGACCTTTACTTGCCTTCAATACTCTAAAATTTCAGCCCGATTAATGGCCTCTTTAAGTGGCTAGTGATCGAGGGAAAGGTGGGGTGGGCCTCAGTTCTCAATACCGTTTAATCACCACCTCCCTGAAGCCCGGGATTGGTCATTAGCTTCCTGCCTCCTGGTCTACCGCCTGTGATGGCCTTAGGTGCCTGCTACTCTTAGTGTGATGATTGCCTTTACCTCATTCACCTGGGAATCTGACATATAGAGGGAGCCTCTTCGTCGGCCCATGGGGTTTGCTGTTTTTGAGGGGGAAATTTTCCTTTTTCTTGTATGTGATGCTGGCTAGTCAACCTGGAGACTGACATTTCGATTTTTTGTGTGGTCTCAGTGATCTGTCTGCCTTATGTTCTTTTCAACGAAATCACCCACCACTCCTTGCCTAAATTCAAATGGCTTGCTCTACAGTGACGAGTAGGGTGGTGTTTGTTGTCATAGAACCTGTGGGAGGTATAATGGGGTTTAAGCTTCCATGATAAATTGAGATGGTTCCTCCTTAATCCGGACAGGTATTCTATATGGAGCACTTATTGATGCCTACTTTGATCCACTATGTTTGTTTGTTTAAACAAATTTAATTAGTGCATCAATGATCCCTCGAGGACTGTGGATTGCAAATTGAACATGATTGAGAGAATAGGTTCAGCCATTGCACTTCATGCCGATTACTTAGCACTTCCAATCTTCTAGCAAGAAGATAACTTGGCTTTCATTTCATTTCCTCCTCGAGCAGAAAAATGCCCCTTTGGTTCATCGGGGGCCTATGTCTCACAATTTCTAGGGTTTGTCTATCCTAAGCTTTAGAGATCTCCGAACATAGTTGAGGAAATCCATGGTCAGATCTCATGAGAAGTCCCCACACACATGGTTTCAAGAGTTGTTTCATGGAAGTAAGATTCCATCAAATGGTTGACCAACATCCATATCAAACCATGATGTAAAGCACAAAGATCGCTCCATACCTCTTCCCACATTTGATAAAACTCCTTTCTCCACAAGAGTCATAAAGGTGTAGATCCTCCCCCAAAGTCAGCACCTGCATTGAGTTCAAGAACTTCTTAAAGAATTTTGCTCGTAGCTCAACCTGGGGCTCCTTCGATGGTCCTAGCCTAATGAACAAGTTCAATTTGGCTTTACCTCGAGTGTCAAAGGAAAGCCTTTATTATAAGTCCATACCAAATGCACCTCCTTTGAAAGTCTTGCAAACTTCCTCAAAATCCCGAATATATGGATTTTCGCTTTCCATACCATGAAAGGTAGAGCAGGCACCAAATAGGGTTCATAATCGCCAACCCCTCCCAGTGGTGATTATACTGAGTGGCGACCTTCGCAATCCGGCATGATGAACTATCTCCTCACGATTCAGTATCGGTATCTCACAGTCTCCGCTGTTCACTGCTTCGCAAGAGTTCATCTCCATCAGGTAGGGCCAACTATTAAACTTCTTCAATCATGACTTAGTTTCTCCAATCAGCTCGCAGCAGTTCGCCCCATTGCAGAACCTCGCATGATCACCATACAAGAAACCAACAAAACCCGTACCAACAAAAGGCTATCGTGGCTAAAACTCAAAAACAATATTACTGGCCCCACTGTAAGCTCTCAAAACCCCATGCAGATAGCACTTCACTCTCCTTCCGCAAGAACTCAAAGTAGGAAAAATGAATAAAATAAAAAAGAAATGAGATAGCACTAAAATCCTGTGATGCAATCAAGTTCACCTGCTTTTCTTTCACTAGGCATCATTCCGCAACTGCCGCCAATTGATTCAGCTCCGATTCGTAGGTGTTCTAAGCAACAAAAATTTATAACCCAGGGGCTAGGATTCCACCATCGACGTGAGAAAAGATACTATGATAGTGGCTCAGGTCGAACACGGATGGGTTTTCTTCGTAGAGAGGGGTTACAAAGCAGCACAAATGGTGTTTTCCCTCGTGATTGGGTAGGCGTGTGGAAAACAAAGGTGTGAAATAGTTGCAAAACTTAAATAACTCCGAAGCAAAAAAAAATTAAAACAAAACTCGTCTCAGCCACCGAGCAAGGTGTTCTGTGTGTTAACCAACATGTCCCCTGGTTCATATCCTCGTATTCGTGAGCATACATATACTATTTCCGATCCTGATCTTCGCTTTAGCTTTAAAACCTAAATCCTAATAGCTTCCTTTTTAAAGATAGCATTTTATTAGTAAAATGTCCCTTGCTTAGCAGTTGAAAACACATCTCAAAAACTACAATTCCCACATAACTAATATCAGAGACAACTGAATCGAGCCTCACTTGATCAGTGAAAGTAACAACCCAAAAAGCTTGCCAAATACACATTAAAGAGAGCATGCTTAGATGCACATTTTACTCCTGAAAGCAGGGCAATGTATACCCTAAAATACAAACATCATGAAGAACATGAGAACATACTAAACCTAAAAACAACACTCACATTTCCCCTTCAAGATCGGGGAGATTGAGCAAGCATCCCTTGATTTGTCATCATCAAGGGTGTTTGGCAAACCAAGAAAATGTAAGAAAGTAAAGGGGAAGAAGAGAAATCACCGTCAAAGAAGGAGTGAGAAGCTTCGTATTTGACCGATTGATCAATGATAGATGTTTTTATTATAAGCTTCTGGTCAGAGTTTATATAGCTCAGTAAAGAAGAAATTACTATATATACATGGAATCAAAACATTATAAGAACTTGTATAAAACCACCAATATGGATAAAAGTAGCCAATGTGCACAGGATGAGAGCAGACCCGTAGTTGTGTTAAATTGGCAACCCGCGAATTTACAGGTGTCAAGCAATTTGCAACCCCCAAAATTTCGATGTTTGGCTTTACTAATCTTTAATAAATTTGTCTAATTTCCACTGATTTGATCATGAGTCTTCTAATTGCTTCGTTCAATGTATTCGAAATAAATCGAGGAACTATAGAGGCATTTGACCTACAAACTACCAAATATAAAATATGATCAATAGCAGTCTGATCCCAATGGGCAACGCTGAGTGGCTTGTGTCATTAGTACATAAAAAGCGCATAAAACTTGTAATAAACAAGGGTCGATATTTCACTATTTGGGTACTAATCAGTACTCCTTCAAAGTTCATTAGTTCCATAGTATTAGTCTACCATACCCACTAGGAACCATTTTCTCCGCACTCCTCGTGATCTCTCCATCCTCATACAATCAAAGAGCCTCCGAAATCAACAAAGCAAGATAGAAACTTTGCATTAGGTACACTAGATTTTGCGTCGAAAAAGTAAATTTATAAATAATACCAACCAAATAAATTCAAGAAATTCAATTTAAAGCTTTCTTCCAATTTTATGTGTAGAAAAATGATCATCAATAATGGACCATTTCTAGCGGAGCTCAAATCAAAATTGTCTTACTCATATCGTGATTAATGTGACGTAAAATTTTACTTAAATCATTAACGAACTGAAATAAATGAACTCTAGAAACTTTCTATCATCCATTTAAATCAAATAGTAATGAAAAATGTGATTTTATATTGAAATACTAGCTCGAAGTTGCACTTCAATACAATACCCAAATCCTGAAAATTAAAGGTAAACTAACAAAATAAAGCTACATTAAAACTAGATCTACTAAAAATGGAAAAAAAATAAAAATATATATATATATATATATATACAAGAGTCTTCAACCACCCAAACGTCCTGAAGTTACGGATGCTTTACACATTGCCTTAGAAGTGTCTATTTATAGGTTTTCCAATGTTGGGCCTCACTTCATTAATTGCGTTATGGATCCCCAAAATTATGGCCCAAATTGGTCTCTCTTTGTCACATAGAAGTTATGTTGCGCATAAAGAGATTTCATTTTGTTGTTATGTCTCTTATCGTAGCTTCGCTTTTGTCGCGCTGACTTGACTTTAATTTGTAATTTGGATTATGTCACAACATACTTTGATAATGTCGCAAGATAGATTTTATCTGGGAATTTGCCTTGCCTTACAAGAATGCCTTGTGTTATACACACCAAACATGTTTGCAAATAGCTTCATAAACTCATATTCTTTCCGAATCGTGGTCATGTATATAATTTTCTCCTTGTTGCGACAAACATTTTCCCCTTTTCAACCCACAACTCGCTTTCGTGACAAAGTTTTCCGTCATGATATTCTTTGAGTTCTCTTAGCAATTTCCAGCCATGACCGGAAAACCTCGGTCACGCTGCATCTTTCTTCAATTCCTAGTTTGAGTCGGTATTGCGCATGTATAGTCTATTTGTCAGGACACACCAGCCTTCGCTACCTCTTTGGCTTTTTCTTCAATTCAAGTTTGACCTAATTTTCTCTGTCACATACTTATCATTCCATAGCTTTTATTTTCGCGACAGGAAACTTCTTTGTCGCCAATCTTCTTGTGTTGCTCTTCAATTTCTTGTCGCAACAGGGAATTCACCTCCTTCATGTTTTAGTTGTCAAGATAGAAATAATATTTGTCGCAACATAATTTTTTTGCTCTTGGTTGTGAATTCTGAATGTTATTTAATGATTTTCTTTGGTTATGATAACAATTCTTCCTTATTATTTTAATGGAGCGAATAATACTTTGTCGTAAATATGTTTAATTGTCTCTGGGCTGACTATGTTTGGCCTGTTAAATTTCAAGGCAGGATGTAATTGTCTTTGTCGCGACAGAGTTCTATCCGTTAGCCTTCAGCTTTTATAAGGCGGCATAAATTATATTGTCAGACACAAATTCTTCCTCGCTTAATCATTTTCGATAGAGTCAAGAATTATCGCGATGTTTTCTTCTACACACAACTTCTTCAATAATGAGCTATGAAAATCCCTTCATTACTTGACAAAATTTCTCCTTCAACAATGAGTTATGTCCAGCTTATTATATATATAGTTGTCAGGGCGTGATGATAGCCCTTCTGCTTGTTTCACCTTGTGTCAATATTATTTAAAATGGTGCTCACAAAGACTACAGATTTTCCACCTTTTTACTTTTTCTCGCTTGTTTTCTCAATTTTCAATTAACACTTGCAAAACACAAAGTAGTGTAATATTCCATAATTTGCATGTAATATATATCATAAATCACAAAACATGCCGAAAATGGATTAAAAATATATGAGAGTTTTACTCATCACTCACCTCCTTGAAGCCAAAATACTTGAAAATCTGGTTGGCCGGACTCATTTCTTTGAGACTGCAAAGCCTATCCCATTTTACTTATTTCTCATATTATTTTACATTATTCTAATTTTCCTTAAATTCTCTCTCTAATCTTGGTTCTTATCTCCTATTCCTTCATTATTTATTTGAATTTAATGTTCATTTTACAAAGAAATTGCTATATTTAAGTAGGAAGCCATAGTGAAACCACTCAGAAACATCAATTTGCACAAACCACAACATTTTCGCAAGGGTTGCGTATCACATCCCCAGTTCCCACCTAGGTGGGATGAAGGGGCGGAAACTATACCGGACTCTTTATCTACTTTTCATACATTCAGGCTTCCAAGTCTTATAACCAAATCAAAACATCATATACAAATAATACAAATAAACTACCATCATCGTGGTGCTGATAAAGGTCAATACCCCATGTACCCAGAAAGGTCCCATTTTACATATATATATACAAAAACTGTACATTTACATTTCCATAATCAGAGTGCAAAACCTACGATGATGTACTCCTACTAGTTTGTTGGCCCAACAGTATGCGGAAGATCGCAGACGTCCTCCTCTGTACCTACACGTATTAAAACCCGTGCTAAGCTTAACTCTTAGTGGGAAACATATGACTTATACGTATACACATGCACTAATACTCATTTACAGTAAGCATATAACAGTAACAAATATACAGTAGCAGATATCATAATTATTCATGAATTCATATAACAAACTTATACACATACTTGTACTTACAACATACCTCTACTCCTTGTTCTGCTTCCTCCTTTAGAGTTATAGAGCTTATACTTTTACTTCTGAGGTGCCTGTAGGTACTATAGACATATTTATATTGCAGAGGTACCCGTAGTACTACAAGAGAGCTTATACTCAGATAGAGGCACAATACTGACCTTATTCGTTATTCGTGCTCTTATCATATAACTATTTTACTACCTATAATCAAAAGAATAAGAAAATGAGCTCAGACACAAGACAACAGCACTCAAAGGTACGGTACAGTACTAGTGCCATAGTGATAAAGCAGAGTGCGGTGGTTAATCGATAAAGAGGTTGTTGCACTAATCGTAGAGTACCGTTACTAAATGTAAAGTCGGCTACCAATAAGAGAGTATCAGCACTAAATGTTCCGGGCATGGTTTCCGAGAGTGTCACACCCTAATCGTAGACTACCGAAGTACTACACGTGCCCGGCAATGTGAGGTGCTGCTCATCTAATATCCGTTCTTAGGCAGTCCTACAATTATATGTGTTTAGAACTTACTATCTTATCACAGTGGCACAGCCTGCCAACATCTCGCCTTCAAGCAGAGGCGGCGAGGTACGATCTAATTTTTCCTTTATCTTACAAACATGAATGGACCCTTTCATACACTTATAGGGTCCTTATTAGTCCAATAGACAAGTCCTTGGAGCAACGAAAAAACAAAACAAAGCAAAACAAAAAACACCGTGAACAAGAGCTATGCTCCAGCGATAGCACCATGGCACGCCACGCAAACCTTCTCCGCGACGCAGATCGCTTACATCGCGGCTGCACTTGTGCTGGCCAAACTTCCTCTAGTCGCATCTCGCATTGCGGACATGCTACGCCTTGGCGTGACCTCCACATCACAGCAAGTGGATCCCTGGCGCCGAGCATGTGACCCCGAAAATTTCCAAATTTTGATGATTTTGTCCATTTTTCTAGAAAACCAACCAAAAACAAAAGAAAACTCATATACTCTCCATAAAAACATATTCCAAGTGTGTTCTAACCTAACCAAGACCAAACATAGAGATTAAATAGGGTTTTTCCAAACCCAAACTCGAATACTTGTAAGTTAGGTTCACTTCCTAACACCCAAAGAGGTATCCATACATCATAAACCAAGAATCCATACTTGAAGGGAGGATTCCATACTCATCTTATACAAACTACGGTTTTTCCAACCCAACTTTCAACAAATCTAGGGTTAGGATGAATTCCTAGGATGAATCTATACAAAACCATAGCAATCCATACAAACCCCTAGTATCCACACACAAATAGTTTCTATACAAAATCATAGCAATTCATACATTTCCTCTTCTTCTTCTTCTTCTACTTCTTCTCTTCTCCTCTCTTCTTCTTCACGTTTTTGCTCTCCCAAAATGAGAGACCAACTTGGTCTTATACCTTTTTGCTTTTGACTTTCATTTTATTGCACTTTGGTCCTCAAACTCCCTTCTATTTGCACTACAATCCCCATAATTACACTTTGGCATATAATCTTATTATCTTATGACTTTTATATCATGTTTTGACAAATTCTACATTTACACTTGTATCTTGTACAAATTCCGGGTTTCGAAATTTTCTCACTTAGCAAAATAATAATTACGAAAATTTTCAAAATGCACTTATAATATACCCTAATTATGTTGAAAATGACTAGTGTATATTTCGGGGTGTTACATTGTGGAAAATTTGCAACCCTCACAAGTATTTTTACAATGGTTGCGAAATTTCGCAACCTTCCCTGTCTGTGCATCGTAGGGCCCCCCACCCCCCTCCCCCCGCCCCCTCCAGTTTTGCGCACCCCTTTTTCCAAGGCCCTACAACTTATGCCAGCCTTTAAGCCAAATCCACTTTTGGCATTCCCGACTTCTATTCCCAAGACCTGCAAAACTTGCGCCCCTATTTTTTATCCTCCATCTCCTACACTCCTCGGCATCCCAGGTCCATACAAAGCTAACCACCCCCCTTCTCTTTGCACATACACTTTCTCCCTCCTCATCCTCTCCTGTAACAACCCCACCCCCCCCCCTCCGTCTCAAGCCATGGCCAAACCCGAGGAGGGCACAACTCTTCCCTCTCACCCCCGTCGACGACCTCCCTCCCTAGACCCACCAAACAAGGCCGAGCCCCTCCCCTAAACCACCAGCCCGCCGAGCCCCCCACCCCACCGCCTCAAAGCCTTAAAACCCGAGGAGGGCACAACTCTTCCTCTCAGCCTTGTCGACGACCCTCACCCCCTTCCTAGACCACCAGCGTGCCGAGCCTGCTATTCCTACCCCGTCTGCTGCACCTCCGTCTCCCATAGTTCCTAAGTACACGACTAGGGCTGAACCCATGCCAGCAAGTCCTCCTTACCCATAACCAACGCATAGACAACCTCCATCTAAGCAGGCCATGACCTTTGGCCCTGGTAAATGTTCACAACCATAGCCTCAGGTACCTCAACAATCCTCCTCTCCTCCAGGCATAACTTCTTCCATTCCCGAGACAGAGTCTCTAGGCTTCGCCATTAGGAGGCCACTATTCGTCTATGCCCCAATAGCAGGGAACACTGATTGTAGCAATAGGGAGTTTCATGATTGGAACTTCTATGGCATCCTGACCTTAGCCAATCAGCCGGAGCTCCGAGATTCAATGGGGCTCATTCATCGCTACTAAGTGGACCTGAGAGTAGTGATAGATTTTTACCAGCCCATGACATCTCGGGGTGAGCGCCACCCTACTGCTCTTCATTTCACCGCATTAATGGCCGACAAGGTGTATCGAGAGCATCCGATATAGATACCGCGTTTCAACTTCTAGTGACCCTTGCCAATTCAATAGATTTAAGGCAGTGACCCCACCATTTTTTCCGAGAGATTGTCTAGGTTCTCTCCTGGAACACATCCACTGGTCCTATACTTCACTGGAGGCAGCTTCCTTCGGGAATGCTCTTTGTGGACCACATGCTAAATTCCAATTTTTTTCAGTTGCAGCATTTCATATAGAGGAGATGCGCCGTCCTTGAGGCTTTATTCTGTATCTCGGAGGGCTTCTGGTTTGGCCCTCAGGATCTGATCATGTCAGCTTTATTCCACTTCGAGGAAAAGGTCCATAAAAAGAATCTTAGCAGGGCCTAGGCCATTCCACTATTATTCTCGTGGCTACTCTCCTATGTTTTGGAGCATTTAGGCTTTCCCGCTGAGCCGTATCATGAGTGTCATCGTGTTTACGAGGCCACCATCACATTCTATAAGTGGCAGTTTGTGGTCGGAGGTCCTCCTCTTTCTACCATTCTTGCTATTGTCATGGACATCGAATGACTTGTATGGAAGCCATCTCGTTAGGATCTGGGAGCACCTAGGCTTGTCGCCTATATCCCGCTCACCCCTCCAATCAGAATAACTCCAAGATTACCAGTCCACCAAACAGTACAAAAGCATCTTCAACACCTAGTCCATAGCTCCACCACAAATTTCCAATCGCTTCTACTAGCTAATCATCCTTTAGTTCCTACACGATCACAAGATGAGGATGAGGTTCCAACCCCGGTGACTCGTCTCGAGGAGGCATCACTCCTCCCTTTGCCTCCCTCGAGCCACATCAAGACAATGTATCATTTCATTCGAGGGAGTTAAACAAGGAAGTGCACTTTATGTTTCAAGCCAGTTTATTTTTTAGTTGAATGGCTTATAGTTTCTTGAACAAGTATAGTACATGTTTTTTTTAGCTTCTAGTACATGTCTTTAGTTTATCAAAATGTTTTTAGTCTCTCAGTTTCTTATTTTTCCATTGGATTTCTCTTTTTTTTTTTTTGTAATTCTCAACTGACAATGGGAGAAATTGAAACCTTATCTCAATACACTTGATTTTAGAGTGGTATTATGCTTATAAGAGTTGATGAATTGTTGAAGCTCTTCTTTTCTTCAATCTCACTTCTTCTACTTTGATCTAACCACACACTAGGCACATTAGTTTTCAATTATAAGCTGAAAAACTGCCTTTCCTCTTAAGCCTTGTAAAAATCTAGCCTAGTATTTTTGACTACCTTTAATAGGTTGGGATCCCTAAAAAGACCAATGAGTCTAAAAAAAAGGGGAAAAGACTAATGTGTCTTAAAAAAAAAAAAAAAAACATAGAAGAAGAAAAAGAAAATTGTGTTGCTTACTTTGAAACCCGAGCACGGTGCGAGGGGTATATGGCAAAAGTCTTTAAGACCTGGTGCCCTAAGCCAATTGGTTGGGAGTCATCGACTTTTCTGCTCGTTACATGGGTGAATAGGTGGAGTTCAATAATTTGTAGGTGCTGGAGTGTCAAACTTACCAAAAGTCTGGGGTGAAATTTGAAGAGTTAGTGGTTGAAAGATCCCTATGACTTGATGCCCTAAACTCGATTGGTCAGAGTCATTGATTAACCCATATTGACAATTGCGATCATACCCTCAACATTAGACACCTACAAAAAAAAAAAAAATTTGTTGTGAAATAAATGAGGCTTCCAGTATGTTGAGGATGGTTAGTCTATTAGGTGTAGAAAAGAGCAAGGTTGGGGGGAGAGGACAGTCTGGCCGACTATTTTTGAAAACTAATCAAGTCAACACTTAGGTTTTTGTGGAAGGTTTTAGGTTGGTTCTTTAGGAGTGGAAATTCTTTTGATACTTGAATTTGCATAGCACATACTCCTCTTTAGATAGTCATTGAGCAAGATTCTGATGACTTTGTTAAAGGTTGGGTTTTATCACCTCACTGCTTTTCGAAAACCATATTTTTTGTGTGGATATATATAGTTCAACTTGCTTTGGATTTCTTTATTCTTCCTTCATTGCTAAGGGACTAGCAAGGTGTCGGTTGGGGGGAGTGATTACTACCCAAAAAGTGTTGTTTCATAGGCTTAACACTCCAGGTTTTAAGTACTTTTGTGTAGTAATCAGCCTAATTAACGCAGTTGGCATGTTAAGGACTTGGCAAGGCTACTAATCAAATTTTGTGGAAAAATTTTGTTCTTTTCAAAGGCTATATATCTTGAAGAAATGGATTCAACTAAAGCATGAAGAAATCAGTAGAAATTTAGAGTTTCAGAGCAAAATGAGGCAAAAGCAGAAACTAAAGAAAGATGTAGTAGCAACCTTGCCAAAATTCGCAAGGGTTTCGAAATTGTCTTCCATATCTGACTCTTTGATTTCTTTTTGATTTCCCAATTTATCCCCATGTAATAGTGTTTATTTTCTATATTTTGGTAATTTGTATTGATTGTGGTGATATACAATATCCAAAAAGAAGACTTTGTAGAAAAAATTTTCATTATTGAAGTTTTAGGGAAGCTTATTCAATAAGCTCCTGTTTTTCCTTCATTTTTCTCTCATTTTCTTTCTCTCTTTCTCACTAGCCAAACACCCTTTGAATATGATTTCTCAGAGAATGAGTGGTTAAAACTCCTCCCTCCTTGAAGTAGAAGGCCACTGGGCAAAGGATCCTAAGGCAAACTAAGGGTTTGGCTACTTTTCAATGCGTATTCACTGTCATTAATGTTCTTTCCTTCAACCCTAGGTTTTAATCCCTTCGAGTCACCTTGAATGGTTAATATTAGGTAACCTTTCAGGGCTCATTGGATACTTAATGCTAGATCCAATGATGTCCGTTAGTTATTGCTTATGATCCATTGGAAGGTGAGTCAAGGAGACATGTGTTTTTACTGACTAAGATAATTAATGGGCAATTAATGCCATTTTCAAAGATATTTAATGAGGGTCAATTTTTATAGCTAAATGAAGATCCAATTTGGGAGATAACTATATGTTATCCTCCCCAAATGCGAGGAAAAGACTCGGAAAACCCTTAATTTGCCTAAGGAACCTAAACCCAGCGTCCTAATACTTCAAGGGATCTCTTACCATATTTTAATCTATTTTATTTTCATTTTTAACCATTACAACCAACCCTTTTTTTGATAACTCAAGTATCCAAAATGAAATCACCAGTATAAGCTTTATTGTTAGTCATTTCCACAAAGATTATGTTGCGACAATCGTTTTTATTGTCACAATCCAAAATGACATAGCTTTTGCTTGTTCTAATGAGGTTATGTTGCGACAATCTGAAATTATGTAGTGACAATTTTGCCTTAGCCAATTTTATGATTTTCTTGCTAGAATATTCTATTTTGCATTAAAAACCTGCAAAACACAAAGTTTGTGAATATTCCATAATTTAGAATTTAAATAAATCATAAACTTTTAAAAATATGCCAGAAAAATGGATTAAAAATAGATGAGTTTAGGACTCATCAAATTCCCTCAAACTTAAGGTTTTTCTTGTCCCCAAGCAAATAAAAGAAAATTTTGTTTGTCCTAAAACAATTTAGCTTTTATTTTTAAGGACATTTTTCTGTTTTTCCCTAGACATATTTTCTATTAAATCCATAATTTGGCATGAAAAAGTAAGTTAGTTGTAAAAATTTTTTAAACATGTTTCGAATCTAGAGCCAGGAAGACTTTTAATTAAGTTCACCAAACAACCAAATAATTTCCATGGTGTAAACAATTCAATTATTCAACCTTGATTTGTGAGTGTGTGATGGTCTTCTCTCTTCTTCATTGACAGATTAGTTAATCTTCTAGGATAATACTCAAATAACTCCTTCATTCTTTAAAGTCTCATATGCTTGTTTGTCATATTAATCTCCACTAATGTAAGCATATACAACCTTTAAGATCAATTAGGTCTTTTAGGCTTATAATGCATGGATTGTCTAATTGGGTAGGTAATTGGACAATTTAGGCTGACTTTTACCTAGATTTCACTTACTACTTAACATACTTGCATTCATTCTGCATCCTTAACTTTTTCCATTAATGTTAACTCAAACACGCTACTTGGTTTGGCGATCTTTCTCGCATAATTCACTAATGTGTGGTATTTTTTTCGACTACTCTTGCATCAGAGATTCTCGTCCTCATCATAGAAGCTTTTTCACTTTTCATCTTCTATCAAGGTTTATGGAATAGTGCAATGTTTTGCCTTTTTATATGACACCCCAAATCCGAGGGTCCCGTTGACAACCCGTCAACCCACTGAATTCCTGTGGATTTCGGGTGACCCGGTACCACACTGTTGTGTCCCATTTATCGGGATCCATATTTTCACAAAAATCGGGCAGAGTCTCCTTTGTTCGGGGAGCTCTACCCAACATACAACCTGTATAACAGTATAAACATACCCCATCCAGGGTCTCAACAGAAGTAGTATTACCCCACAAGGTCCATCTGTTCATATCCCCAATATACATCCCTTTACCGGGACCTAGTCATTCACATTTAAATCCAAAATATGAAAATAAAACTCTTAATTACAGTCCATAAGAGTCCAATCACAACCCTCTTACCATAATTACATACTCGACTATTTAGACAATAGTCCCAAAAGAATTTAGTTACAATTCTTTTATACAAAATATTTTTACAACAATGTTACTCACACATAATATCATAAATACATCGCCTCTTCATAATCACTACCGCTTCTGAGCATCGCTCTCCCTATACACCCCCGCATCGAAAAGGTCCCACAATGGGGTGAGCAATGCCTAGTAGAAAAATTCTAATACAAGGGTTACTCCAAACTTAAAATGCACATGCAATGGCAACGAGAAAATGTCCAATCACATCCCATATAAATAATGTAATCCTATATGGAATATTACGTGTCTGCATGAGATGAGACTCATCATGCCCACAACCCGAGTCCCAACCGACTCCCTCACACATGCAATGACAAGTGTGAAAACCAACCATTGGTGTTTCACCCAATGACTTAACCCATTGGACAACTCTTCAATATTCATTTGAATTTTATCAAATCTTGTGTGTTTGTTTGGGTTGCGAATTTTCGAGGTCTCACCGCAAGCTTCGCACGCCTTCCAACACTTTCGCAAACTTTCATCGTTGGATACCTATGTCTGACTAAGAATAAAATTTGGGTCTTTCACCCTAAGGGGAGGGGGATCCGCCCCATCTTGCTTCACCCAAACACACGTGATTTATTATTATTATTGTTTTACACAATCGTGAGTCTCGATTTTGGATGTTGTCCCATTTCTGAGGTCACCACACATTCACGAAGAATGGTGAATAACCAACACCATGCACACACACCCAACTTGACGCGATGTTACCATGCATATGAAATGCATTTATGCCATTTCATGCTATGTCATGCTACATGCACAATATTTATAAATTCCGGATAATTATATTTCCTACATAGTTAATACATCATGCAAACACATATTAACATGATTTTTACACATAACATAATATTATTTATTTTTCCAACAATACACACAAAATGGCCCAAATCTCGAACCCATACAAAATAGGGCACCTCTCGTCCCTTCACTCGCTCGGCCACTCGACCATCGCGGATACTCAAAAACATACCACAAAACATGAAGACATCAGTCTTGGAATCAAAACTAAACCTCAACCCAGTCCGGGATTGCTCGGAACTAGTCCTGTGAAATTTTAATATTCAGTCCCAAAATTCGACTAAAACTCACATGGCCTATCAATACCAAGACAACCTATGCTATTACATGGCTTTTAAGCTAAAAAGATTCCAAGTAGGAAAATTCCCTACCTCGCAGATTTTGATGAAACTCCAAGATATTGGTACCCATGTAGCTCATGGCGCGTGGATACCTTCACCGTCAGAGCCGACCGTTTACCGCCGGGAAAATCTTCCTTTTTCTTTCCTCTCCTTTTCTTCCTCTCTCTCAAAGTTTTTCTTCCTCTCCTCCCCGCATTCTTATCCACCAATTTTTTTCTCTCTTGTTTGCTCCTACTCTCCTTTTATTATTATTATTATTTTTTTCATTTCCTCATTTCTCCTTATTTCCTTTTCTCTTTTCCTTTTGTTTGGATTTTCCTTTTTTTTCGTTTATCCACCGAATAGTCCAAGTGGGGAAGCTTCCTCCCCACCTTCCTACTCTCATCCCCCACATGCCACATGTCCTCTCCACAAATTTTCTTGATTTTCTTGATTTTTTTTCTTTTCCTTTTATTTCTCTCTTTTGACCCATGGCTAAATGCCAGCCATTCACATAACTGCACCACATGGATCATTCCATGTGTCACTCCCCTAGGGTTCCATGTGGCATCCACATGATCATGACATGTGTCACCCGACACTTGGTATCTCGAAAAACATGAAATTTCGACTGTCTCGGAATCTGATGAAATTCGATTGGGTAACTAGATTGCATGAGAAAAATTCAATGAAGAAGTCCATTTCATCATATGAGATCCAGAAAATTTCCGGTTTCCAACCGAAATTACCGTTTTACTATTTTTCATAAAATTTGTATTTTACCCGGGTTTTACATTTTAAGCTTTCTACCACCCTTAACGAACTTTGGGTCAACAACTCCCATACCAGTTGGCATTAGGGTACTAGGTGTTGAAACACCCCTAAGAACTTAATTGTTCAAGGGAGGAAGGCTATAAGACCAAACTCATTCCTTCTTGATACTTTTCTTTTCACAGCTTTTTCTGTTCATTCTTTTCATCTTTCTTCATCTCAATTGATTTTCGTTTCTCAACCCTTCTTATCCTTTTTCATAATTTGAGATCATATTCCCCAAACTTGTCCTCTTCTATCATTGATGTATTTGTCATGCAATTTGGGCAAATAAGGGTTCTTTACTGTAGGATTATATATAAGGGAGGGTCTAGGCTGTTCATTTGTTGTTTGATGATTAAATTAGTTATTGGCTCAAATAAGGAACTAATGTATATGCTTATGCATATTATAAGGGTAGGGTTTGAAAGGCTCAAACTTCCAAGGATGGCATATATCATTTCCTATTAGTGATATTGCCTAGGATTTCACCTTGACTAATAATCTAACAAGTTTCAGGACATTTGGAGATTAAACAATGATAGATCCCAGAAGATGTCCCTAATCTTAGCACAATTTGTTTCAAAGTTACTAATTATGCAATTGTTTATCGTGGATTCATACAATCTAAACTGCTACAAAACATAATTATAGGTCTTATTTGTTGCATCAATTTGTTGAAATCTTCTTTATTCTTGAAGTTCAACACATTCATTGATAATTTAACAACTTCTCTTTTTTCAATTTAGTTCCTCCTACCCCAATTTCATCTATCAAATTTTTGTTTGGTTCCTGGACATGTTGCTATGCTATTTTACAAGTCAAAAGCTTATTTAAATAAAACCATTAATTAAGAGAAATTTAACACAACAACAATTCAATTCCATCATCATTCAAATTCTACCAAACAATTCACAACTATACATCAAATAACCCCTGGGAAAACTGGTTTGTCCATTATTCAGCAAAGCTATACATTAAAAGTCATCAATTTTTACTTATTTAAAATCAAGGAATGAAAAATAAAATAAAAACAAGAGAAATGAAAGATGAGAATGGACACAAATTCTTGAAAAAGATTTTTCATTTATGTTTTATTGTACAAGAGATTCAGTCACAAAGCGTGAGGAATAAGGAGGAAAAAAACAGTATAATCATTTTGAAGATTTGAAGGCCTTTTCCTTGGCTGCTTCCATTTTCAAATATTCTTCAACTTCCTCTACTGGGGTAAGTTCTTTCATTCGTATTGTACTAGAGGTTTTATTTTGAGATGGTGCTTTACAAGGTACAGAAGGTGTTTCTTAATTTGGATTCGGGTTAGAAAAGGGTATTGGAAGGTATGTGATATCTTGAGGGACTATTGTGTAAGGCATACAATAAAAAATTCTAATTTGTGGGAGTGGCATCTTCTTTTTGCCTGAGACTGTTTTCATAGCCCAATCCAAAATCTTTGCAGTGCTCTCTGTAAGTTCACGCTCCCTTTTAGCCAATGATTCCATGAGTGTCCTTTTGTTCACTTGCTCATAAGTCATCAGTCTAAGCTTTCTTCGCAATGCTTAAGACTATTCAACCAATCTTTGTCCCTTGATTCTAGGGTTGCCTTCGTAGCTTTGTCTCTATCCTCCAACATTTTCACTAAATTGGCCTCATGTATGCTTGCCTCTCTCCAAAAGGCTACTTCTCGATCTCTTATCACTGTTCTCCATTTTGCATCTCTCTTTTCCAATTCTGCACTACATTCTATATCCCTTTGTTTTATATCTTCTCCCCAATACTGATCTCTCATTCTCAATTCCTTGTTCAGATATTCGTCTCTCATCTGCAACTACAATCTCAATTGTCTGTCCCTTTCTTTCATTTCTTCCCTCATCTGTTTCATCATTTCCTTAAATTCTTCATTATTACCCTACTGTCCAGAGCTCTCTGTTGTCTCCTGATGGGTTTCTCTTACATCTGGAGATATATTCCAGATGGGGCTCAAGCTTCTTTGAATCTCTTGCTGCTCTTTGAGTGGACTTTTCCACTGTCTTGACTCATTGTCTCTTTCATCCCCCTCTTATTTTTCTATTTCCATTTCTTTCTCTTTACTTATGTTTCTATGACCATTCGTCACTTCAGTTAATGTTAGAGGAGAAGCCTTGGGGCATGTTTCTTCGTTTTCCAATCTCCATTTACTCATATAAGGCAAAGTTTGGCGATTGTAGCTGGGTGTGGAATCAAGCCCCTGTATTTCCTTATGTAGTAAATCATAATGGAATTCTCGATTATCTTTCCCACATTGATTTTATACCTCTTCAGCAAGGCGTATAGGAGTATTGCTTCATTCTTTCTCATTATGCTGAGCTGCTTTGATGGCAATAAGACTAAGCTGACAAAGTAAAACCATACCTTAGCTTCTTTTGTCAAAGAGCCTCTAGCAATGGATTCATGTGGGGTTTTCCTTGTTGCCTTCTATCTTCCTTTTCCACCTATTAGTAAGTCCACAATCTTCTAGTACTCTGGCTCTTTTAACAGTTTCTTGAATTTTGACCCATCCTTTTGCACCTTTAGATTAAACGTTTCATTTATCGTTTCTTTGCTGAAAGATATCCATTTTCCTCTCACAAACACCTTCTTCCCTTTTACTCCCACCTTGTTAGCATAAAACTCGTTTACCAATGCAACAAAGCCAGGTGCCTTGTGCTCGCCAAGTAATTGCCATCCTCTTTTCTCAAGCATTTCAATGAAGGGTGAGATGAGCTTGTTGAACCCTCTTTCAACAATGAAACCCCTATCTTTTAAACTTTTTTCCATTAAAACAAAGGCTTTGTTTGAAATGAAATCTCTTACTCTTTCATACTTACTCGCTTCAGCCTTCCCAGCCTCTTCTCTTTTTCGCTCTCGCAGCTTAGTTGTTTAGTTTCTATTCTGCCTACATCTTTCTCCTCGCATTGCCTCGACCGATTTTCTTTAACTGCTTCTTCTTCACACTCTACGGACTCTTCCATCATTTCGTCTAGGTTAGGAACAAGGTGCGACTGCTCATACATGGTCAGAAATATGGTTTTGGGAATCTAAGGTTTTCAAAAGGAGATGAGAGATATTTGAAGGAAGATGAGTGGGTTGATGGGTTATGAGGAAGGTGGCCTTTCAGATTTAAAAATTAACTATTTACGGGCCAAATGTTTTGTTGTGCCTTATATAAATGTTCGACAAAGGCTAGCCTAGGGTTTATTCCCTTTTTTAATCCTATGATGCAACATAAAGCAATAATGTCGTGACATATTTCTTGCAATCAATTAAAGGTTAGGTCAATCTTTTGTTTCAATAGAGCAATAATGTCGCGACATAAAAATGCCTTGTTCAATTGTACTTATGTCGCGATAAAAAGGAGTAATGTCGCGACAAACACTTTCTTGCAAAATCTGAGTTTAGAGCCAACTTTGTCGCGACAGAGAGAGATAATGTCATGACCTAATTCAGTCATCTCAAATTAAATAGTGTCGTGACATAAGGAAATATGCCGCGACATACTTTCCTACGACTTCAAAAAGACTAGTCCATTCTTTGTCAAGACAAAGAGAACCAATGTCGTAACATAGTCAGAACAATGTTGCAACAAAAGATTATATGTCACGACAATCTTATGGCCTTCCTCAAAATTGCACAATTAACATTTTTCAACCTACACACACAATATAGTATGCAATATATTCATCCCACTCAAATCATACTTGTGAAGACACATCTAATCATCAAAGAACCTCAATTCAAGTATGAACAACACATCTCATTTCTTCACTCAATATAATTCAACATGATTATCATCAAGGTAGTCAATGAACGAGCACAACAAATCTATTTCAAATTTCCTGCTCTAAAAAAAATTCACTCCCCCAAACTTCAACTATGCATTCTCATTAAGGACAATTAGGGAAAAAGAGAAACTCCCCCTTGTAACACTTTCTGACTGATAAGTCTAAGAAGGAATAATTCCAAATAATATCCATATCTAATACAACTTCCTTTTCTTGAAAAATTAACAGAATTCACAAAATAAAATTTAAAACAAAATTAAAACTAAACTTCAAACACACAAAATTTAAAAAAGAAGTCAACTATGAAAATTAAAATCTTTGTCAATGCTCCCAGTCCGTTTCATTTTAATGTTTTTAGCTAGACATTTACTGTAACATGTTTCTCTCTTCGTAAAATTCTCCCTATATTCAAAACTGAACTAATCTTCATTTATAGTTTCCCAAGATAATGCTTCAATCTCTCCGACCATTCACTTTAAACTCACTCTTAACTGCTAGTGTCAAGTACTCAAAGGTTGATGAGTGGCAACTCATCTAATCTTAAGCCCATTTTCATGAATATTTTAAGGCTGAAGCTCAATTTAAAATGCAAATTTATGGAGACCCACCCAAATTTGTGTTTCTAAGAGAATTAGTGAAAAGAAGCTGAAAAGAAAGAAAAAACATCAAATGAGGCTACAAAGATAGTAGCAGGAAATTTGGCTAAGGCAGGAAGCAGCTATTATTGTGACAAAGAAATGAGCAAATGGCCAAAGGATTTTCACGACAACAGATTCTCTATCGTAACAAATATCCAGTAGAATTTCTTTGTAAACAAAAGAATTATGTCACCAAATTATTTTATTGTTTGACGCGACACAATACTAGGCAAAGACAAATGAACTTTTGTCATGACATAAGAATTTTTTGTCTCTACAATACTGAAGAGAACTGCTTGGGAATTCTACTGAACTTTGTCGCAACATTAAGAAACTTTGTCACGACAATCATGCAAGGCCATTAGATGAGCACAACTGAAAGTTTGTCGTGACAATAGAAATTTTGTCGCGACAATAGAAAGGTAGCAGCATATGTCACAACAATTGAACAGTCCAGAAGAACAATGAAGAATGTCGCGACAATTCACACTTATGTCCTCGGCGATATTTATATGTTTACTGGTAGAACTGTACACGCACTCAAATTTATCACGATAAAACCAACCCGAAGCTCTGCCATCACTAAATCCAAACTATGTAACCAAGCTTATATCGAGAACTATGTCGAGACATAGAAATTTGGTCATTACACATAGTGCAGAATGAAATGAATTGCCATGACACAAGCAAATTTTGTCACTTACGTAGTCGGTGAAGTTGTTATGTTGAGTTTGTCACAACCATGATTTTTATGTTGTGACAAAAATTTAAAAGGTTAACAGTGTAGGCATGGAAACTATGTCGCGACATTAGAAAACTATGTTGCGACATAATTCAAGAGAAGAGGTAGAAACTTTGTCGCGACAAAGACTCTAGATTAGGCCATTTCTTTATATTGAAGTAATAAATGCCAATGGCTGCATCCTATGACAAAGACGTGACTTCTATGTCGCATAGAATAACAGTGTCATGACAAAACCCATAATCAGCCCGCACAAAAACCCACATCACCAACCTCGATTTTCGGCCCAACATCATTAATGAGCCTATAAATAGAAATATTTAGGGTACAAATAAAAGTAAGAGGGGGCAAAAAAAGTAGAAAAGAAGGAGAGCCGCCATTTTAAGAATAATAGAAATTTTGAATTTTTTATATTTCATTTTCTTTTCTTTTCTTTTCTTCTTCTAATTTCTTTTATTGTCCTTGCCATAAAACTAGAATAAGGGATATGAGTTGTAATCTTGAGTTGAGATCAATGAATATTTCGTTCCATTTATGTCTAAACTTCAAGGTTTTTTGGAAAATTTCTGAAATTCTATCTTTCTTTAGTTTAATTGCAGTTTCAGTGAATTTTCCTAATCAGCTAGTCATTGATAGTTGTAGTCAAGTTATGGAAGGCTAAGCTCTTACTGGGAAGGGGCTAGGTGTTTTAGGCATGATTTGTAACATTTAAATGTTTGTTTTGGGTTTTGAGAATTAGATTGATTTAATCGGTATTGTTCATGTAGTGAGTTGTTCTTAATATTAGTAGCTTATACCTAGAAAAGGGTTGTATCTTGCTCTTATTTCCAGGATGTCATCTGACTGACACAAAGATGGAGATTCCTAAGAGTATGGAGAAGTTACTTACGAGTATGTTAGACTAATATTATGGAATTAATGAACTCTAAATGATTACCTTCATAAATCACTAATTTACCCATGTGAGGATTAGTTGGATGATGTATCAGTTTAAAGTTTAGAGGCGTCGTCTCAGTTCGGCAGAACAATCTTGATCCCGTGTTAGCTAAGATTCTAATCAAGGAGAGGGAGAATTCTACTCAACTTGTAGATTGTGGTATCCATAACTTTGAAGGAGGTTTGTGTTATCCTGTCTATGGGGCCAAGCAAACTTCAGTTATAAGAAATGGTTGTGAAGTATGGGAAAAGAAAAACAACCAAATCATAAAGAGAGTCAAATTTTACAAGTATCTACTTAAACCCATTTGTCCTGAAAAGGAATATGGTGTCTTATTTAGTGAAATGTATAATGTATGGAGGAATCCAAACTATACTACATATCTCTTGAACAAGTTCAGGATTCAAACCCATAACAAATACCTGTTTTAAAGAACCTCAATAAGTAGTATTTATGACCGTAACACTCCATCCCATTTCCAAGTGTTAGATTACATCTCAAAGAACTCGTTATTTCGGCCTTATTTATACTATTTTCATACTTAGATTTTGTTCTTTCAGTTTATGCATTTTAGTTGTAGTTTTAATTTCCATCTTTACCTATTGAAGTTCAAATAATGAGGACCTTGAATAGTAGGGGTAGTTGTCAGTTTTTGCATTTCAAGTTTATTTTTAATGTCGATCTTTAGATATTGAAGTTCAAATACTGAGGACCTTGAGTAGTAGGGGTAGTTGATCTATAGATTTTCTTATCTATCTCTGTGGGAATGATAACTCGTACTTAATAGTCCACTTTATTACTTGTACGACTTGTGCACTTGAAGCAATTTATCTTTTTAGACCAAACTACATTTTTATTTGCATTTTAAATAGAGAAAAACTAGTAGTAGAAATTTCATTCCCAAATAGTGACAAATTTTGGGCAGTAATGCTGCTGGACATTTTATTGAAAAACGAAACTAAAAAAAAAAACAGAGAATTTTGGTCTATGAAAAAATAATTTGACAAGAAGTTTTTGGTGTTGTTGCCAGGGACTTTAGTTAGTCCTTGTTAGTTGTGTCAGAAAATTGGTCAACAAGTTTTTGGTGCCCTTTGTCGGGGACTTTAGTTTGCTTTGGTAGTCATGTAAAAAATTTGTCAACAAGTTTTTAGCACCATTGTTAGGGATCGAAACAAGAGGTTTATAGGTCCATATTCCAACAAAAATGGGAATTGCTAATTTGAGCATTAAAAACTTTCTTTTCTTTGTCCTTTCCTTTCCTTTATTTTCTTTTCTTTTCTTTTCTTTTCTTAAACTGACATTTTATTTTATGAATTTTGTTTACTTTAGTTTGTTTTTCTTTTATTTATAGTTGTCTGCTAGGTGCTAAGTACAGATGAGCAGCAAACTAATGGAGGAGCTCCTATATGAATGAAAAATAGAGGCTGTCACATAACTCCTTGACCAAAGAATACCTCAATATCCCAACTCAATGGACAGTTACATATGTCCAAAACAAATCCAGTAGCCTTCTTCTGAAGAAGAACTAATAGATGCCTTATGGAAGAGGTGAAGAAGGACAGAAGGGAATGTGACAACATGCTTTTGAAAATTAAGGAGGAAATTACAAACCAAACAGTTGCTGAAGAGAAAAATAATGAATATGAAAATAAGGTAGAGCTAACAATGGAAAGGAGGAAAGGTGAAGAGTAACATCAACAGATCAAATTTCAAAATGTTTTGGTTAGGATTTACAAGTTCAATTTCCCCATAGACTTAGTGATTTTAGGCAAGGAAGGGGATAAACAAGTTGTATATATAGGAAGACTATCCAATGCCCTTAATCAAGCATGTATTGATACAAAAAATGGGGAAATAACCTTACTAGTAGGTAAGGAAAAAGTGAAGTTCATTCTCCACCAAAGCATACAACTGACTGATGAAGAAAATAATTGTTGTATGCGGATAAAGAGCTCACTTCAACATTTTGAGGGGCAAGCACCAGACTTCCTTCAAGAGGAAACTCTTGAAGGAATTGAATTAAAAATCAACTCTATGTCCACAAAAGAGTTGGAGTTGGGGCTTAAACTGCTGAATATGGATGTGGATGAAGTCATTTTTAGAACTATTGAGGATGGAGAAGGAACATTGGCCACAAAAGATGAAGGGTCAAAGCAAAGACCTAGTACTTTTCCAATGAGTCTAGCTGGACTCTAAAAACGGAGCAGCTGCTTGGGAGACAACCTAAGAATGAAGAGAATAAGGATTTTTTTTCATTTTTTATTGTTTTTAGTTTTTTTTAATTAGTTTAAAATTTTATTTTAGGTTTATGTTAGTTTTTGTTTCTATTTTTCAGGGTGTTGAGGTTGGATCTCTTGAAGATTTCATCAAGCCTAAACTTCAAACAAAACTCAAAGATGCCGAATTGATCATCCAGGGGAGTTTTCTGATCTTAATTTACTTATTTAAGGATGATGCATGCTTTAAGTTTGGGGGAGTTATATTTTTTTAGCTAGGTTCAGAAATTTCAGTCACCTTGTTTTTAGTGCTTTTAGTATTTTTAATATTTATTATTTAAATAAAGAAAATATTGGTGGATGAAGTAAGCAAAATGATCTTAAAAGGATTAGGGAGTTGTGATATCAATTACAAATAGACTGTTATTCCAGAATCTTGAAGACTTAAAATACTGATTAAGCTGATTATTCCAGTTTGCTTAAACAGTACAGTTCAAGATGACTGAAAATTATGCATATTGGTCATTACTACCTTGAACAACTAATTATGCTTGGGTGAGGAACACCTTATTAGATTCATCATTTAGTGTCCTAGAACTTGTTATAATATCATTTAAGGTGAAATCCTAGGTATCACAACCAATAGAAAATGATTTAGGTCATATTTGAACAGTTTGAGCCTTTCAAAGCCTACCCTTGGATATGCATATGTATATATATGTATATACCTTACTACCTTGCTTTAGCCTAATGTTAACTTCATCATTTGAGACACAAGAAAAACCTTATGCATACCTGAAATCTGATCCTTCAGTACTTAACCCTGTGCTTTCTGAAACTGCAAAATGAATGCTGAAAATTGATCAAGAGGACAAGTTTACGAGAGATTATTTTTAGAAGGATAAGATTTAGGGATGTGAAAAGATGAGGAACTGAGTTAAAATTTAATAAAGGAGGTGCACAATAGAAATTGAGAAGTTTAAAAAGAATGAAAGTTTCAAGGGGGAATGAATTTTGCCTTCTAGCCTTCCTCCCTTTAGCAATTAAGTCATTAGGGGTGTTCTGAACTTAGTACCCTACTGCCAACTGGTACGAGAGTTGCTGACTCAAAGCTTGTTAAGGGTGGTAGAAAGCTTAAAAAAGAAAAACATTACACCATTTCAAATCCTCGAACAAATATGAAAAAGAAAAGAGCTTCTGGAACATAATGAGAAAGAACAAGCCACAGAGGAGAAAATGCAAAAAGATGCACCCAACCAAGTTAGGTGGTGTTACTGAAAGACTGTTTTTAGCAGAAAATATAGGATGAGCAGTAAAGGAAAAATGTAGAGAAAATGTATGCAGTTTGGGTAAACTTGTGCCTTGAATGTTTAATCAACTACCCAATGCCCAAACCATACATTACAAGCCTAGAAGACCTATTTGATCTTGAAGGTAGTGATGTACCTAAATTAGTGGAGAGTACTATGACTAACGAGCCTATGGGACCTAAGTTACTTTGAAGAGACTTCCACTCCTTAATGTATATCTCATAAGTCTACCTAATTTGCAAATTAGTTATAAGGGGAAGACCAACACACAATTCCACAACAGAAATCAAGAACTATAATTGTTTATCATTCTATGAATTATCTGCTTGATTATATGAAATGAATTGAAAATTTTAAGATTTTTGAAATAAAGCTTATATGGAAATGACATGGCAACTGACATTCTACTGAGGCCAATTTGCTGTTTTGTTAGAAAAGACGATAGAAAAAGAAAAATGTCCTTAAAAAAAAAATTCTGAATTATTTGAGGACAAACAATGACTCTTTTCTTTTCTTGAGGACAAGTAAAATTTTAAGTTTGGGGGAGTTTGATGAGTATAAACAAATCTAATTTAAATGCAAAATTATGGAGAAGTCACCCAAATTTGTGTTTTGCAAGAATTTAGTGAAAAGAAGCTGAAAAGGAAGAAAAAACATCAAATGAGGCTAAAAAGAGAGTAGCAACAAATTTGGCTAAGGCAGGAAGTGGCCATTTTCGTGACAAAATGAAAATTTGTTGCGACAAAGAAACGAGAAAATGGCCAGAGGATTATCGTAACAGATATTTCGTCGCAGCAAAGATTCAGTAGAATTCCTTTGTAAACAAAAGAATTATGTCATGACATTTTATTGTTTGTTGCGACACAGTACAAGGCAAAGATAATTGAACTTATGTCACGACAATACTGAAGAGAACTACCTGGGAATTCTACTAAACTTTGCCACGACATTAAGAAACCTTGTCGCTACAATCATACCAGGCCAATAGCTAAGCACAACTGAAAAATTGTCGTGATAATAGAAATTTTGTCGTGACAATAGAAAGGCAGTAGCATATGTCACAACAATTGAACAATCCAGAAGAACAATGAAGAATGTCTTGACAATTCACATTTATGTCGTGACACTTGAGATTTATGTTGCAACATTTTCGAAGTTTGTTGCGATACAGTTAGAGGAGAAGAGTGAAAAGTATGTCGTGACACTTGAAATTTATGTCGCGAAATAAAACCAAGTTGAAGGCTTCGAAGTATGTCGTGACAATCCAAACTTATGTCGCAACAGAAAACTAAGCTGAAGGCTGAGAACTATGTCGCGACATAGAAATTGTTTGTCACGACGTAAAAAGTGTAGAAGGAAGAAATTGTATCACAACACAAGCAAACTTTGTTGCGACATAGTTGGCAGTCAAGTTATGTTGAGTTTGTCATAAGAATGATTTTTGTGTTGCGACAAACATTTAAAAGGTTAACAGTGCAGGCATGGAAACTATATCGCGACATTAGAAAACTATGTCGCGATATAATTCAAGACAAGAGGAAGAAACTTTGTCGCGACATTTACAAACCTTGTCGTGACAAAGACTCCTCAAGATCAGGCTACCATATCATGACAAAATGCCATGGATGTGAGCCTACAAAAAGACAAGATCTCCTATGTCGCGACATAGAATGCAACAAACAAATGTGACAAAATGACAATTTAGGCCTGCACAAAAACCCACATCATGAACCTCAATTTTCGGCCCAACATCATTAATGAGCCTATAAATAGAAATATTTAGGGCACAAATAAAAGTAGGAGGGGGCGAAACAAGCAGAAAATAAGGAGAGCCGCCATTTTAGGAATATTAGTAGTAGAGTAGAAATTTTGATTTTTTTAAATTTCATTTTCTTTTTTTTGCTTCTTGTAATTTCTTTTATTTTCCTTTCTGTGGAACTAGAATAAGGGATCTGAGTTGTAATATTGAGCTGAGATCAATGAATATTTAGTTCCATTTGTTAACTTTAAGATTTTTGAAACTTTCTAAATTCTTTCAATGATCATAGCCAAGTGAATTCTGCCTAACAACTAATGGAGAAGAGTACCACTATGAAGGCCAAGCTCACTGAAGGCTAGGTGTGTTTTCGTATTACTGTAAATACTTAAAATGATTGCTTTCGGGGGTTTTGAGAACCATCGGTTTTTAATCTGTATTGTTCATGTAGTGAATATTCTTGTTATTAGTAGCTGTCGAACCAGGAAAAGGGTCATCTTGGTCTTATTTCAGACGCCCTTCCGAGTGACACATAGATGGAGATTCTCGAGAGTATGGAGCAAGCACTGGGGTATGTTAGACTAATATTATGTATAATGAACCCCAATGATTACTCCGACATATCCCCTAATTCTACCCATGGTGAGGATTAGTCGGATGATGTATATGTTTAAAGTTTTAGAGGTGTCAATCGAGTCGGTAGAACAATCCCATCCCATGTTAAATAAGATTCTAAATGAAGGAAGAATTGTGCCCAACTTGTGCATCGTGGTATCGATTACTTCAGCCAGCTTCAGGTTATCCTATCTACGGTGACAAGGCACTTCAGCTCTAAGAGAAAAGGTCGAAGTACTGAATAGAAAACACCGAATCTTAAAAGAGAGCTGTAATTTACAAGTAGTTACTAAACCCATTTGTCCGAAAATGAATGTGGTGTGTTAGATAGTAAATGTATAAAGCAAGGAGGAATCAAAATTATAATCACGTTTCTTCTTCAACAACGCAAAGATTCAAACCTATAACAAATAATTCCGTTAAAGAACTCGTGTAGATTTAAGTGACCGCACACCGATCCTTACTTCTAGTGTTAGATTACGATCTCAAAGAACTTTGTTCTTTCGCTTTATTACACTGCTAGATTGCATTTTTGTTCTTTCAAACAGATTTCATAATTTAATTTCATCTTGATATTGAAGTTCAAATAGTGAAAGACCGAGGCAGGGTATGTCGACTATAGATTTTCTTATCGACTGTGGGAACTTATAATCCTGGATTTAACAATCCTTTAATTACTTAAAATAACATTTCAGACTTAAAATAATTTCTTATCTTTTTAGGACCAACCGCATTTTTCGTATTTTGGGGGCCAGAAGAAAAACAAGTAGCATAAATTTTTGGTCCCAAACAAGACAAATTAAGTATACACGCTTTAGACATTTTATTTGAAAAAAACGAAAAAGAAAAAGAAGAGTAATTTCTGCCCATAAAAAGAAAAGTCGACAATGTTCAGATACATGCTTCTGAGGATTTAGTTGGCTTTGGTAGCCATGCTGGAAAATCAATAACAAGTTTCGGGCATCGTCACAGGAACTTTGAAGGTCTCAATTGTGGTCTTCAAAATTGGTCAACAATGGTGTACTTGCTACTATTGTGTAAGGACCACTTATTCGACTTCACTCTTCCCCGGAAATAAATTGCAGCTTGGAATTGCATAATAGACTCGTTCTCCAATCCTCAATTCTTTCCTCAAAATTTTCGATCATGCAACTTTTGTCTTTATCTTGTAAGATCCTAGCATTATCATAAGCTTTATTTCTCAGTTCTTCCAGTTCATTCATCGAGTTACCCTTTTCTCCTGTGAGCTTAAAATCATTGCAATTCAGTTTCTCGATGTCTGGCACATAGGCTTTTATATTCGAGTTCTAGAAGGAGATGACAAGGTTTTCCCAATACAATTTCTATTGTGCCCCTTTTTTGGTAAATCTTTACTAAGTTGATCTTCCTTTCACATCCCTAATTCTTATCCTTCTTCACATTCCAATATTGTACCCCCCCCAAACTTGTCCTCTATATTACTCTTCATGCTCTTATCTTGCAATTTGGGCAAAGAAAGGGTTCTTTACTGAAGGAAGGAAAGGTTAAGGTCTTTCATGTGGCTTTGATGATGACATTGGCATTAGGCTCAAACAAGGTACTAGGGTATATGCATATATGCATATGCATAGCATAAGGTAGGCTTTGAAAGGCACATACTTCCCAATGATGGCCTAAATCATTTCCTATTGGTTGTGATGCCTAGGATTTTGCCTTAAATAATAATATAACAAGTTTTAGGACCCTTTTTGAGACTACAATTATGATGAATCAAATAACGTGTTCCTAACCAAAGCATAATAAGTTTTTAAGGTAATATGACAAGTGTGCATGATTTTAGTCATCATTTGAACTGCATTGTTCAAGCAAACTAGAATTATCAGCTTTATCAACATTGTCATTAATTTCAATCTTCAAGAATCTAAAATTCTAACCTATTTGTCACCGATATAACAACTTTTCACCCTCATGAACATCCTCATCAATTTACCCACAATGTTTCTTCTTTTGGTCTTAAACAAAGAGCAGTTACATAAGACAGTTTAAAGAAGTTCATTTTGACAGCAATTCATCTTTTAAATTAATTATTATAACAACATAAATGATGAGTCTACTACTCATATTTTGCCTATTTTTTCACTACTTTTTAGAGTTTAAGGTCTTATTTAATGAAGAATCATGGAATCTTCACCCCAAATTTGTTTTTGGAGGGTTTTAATGCAAAAGAACAAAAAACCAGCAAGAAAAGCAGCAAAAATGGCTGAGGCAAAAAATTTAGATTGTTGTGACATTTATGAATTAATAGTTTATATCAATGAAGTGGGACAGATAGTTGTCTGTATTGAATCATTGTTGATAAAATTAGAGATTATCTAAGGCGCAGGTCAAATGTGTTCCTGGCATATGTCGTTTAAATGAGAAATCCTGTAATTACTAAAACTCTGTCATAACATAATTAGGTAAAGTCAGCTAAGTGTGTCAGTGAACACTGTTAAATCTTTGTAGAGGTCAGGTGATGTATAAAACATCAATATGACATCTAAAGATTATCTATGCGACAAAGAATACAAGAAAAATCTGGATAGAATGTATCGACATAACACTTTATTGTCGTGACAAAATAGAAGGTAGAAAATTGGAAGTATGTCGCGACAGTTCTACTTTTAGTCGCGACAAAAGCTAGCAAGACTTTAAGATCAATTGCTGCAACAAAGTTTGCAATGTCGCGACCAACCATCCAGAGACTAAAAATGAAGAGCTTGAAAATTATGTCATGACATGAGAAACTTATGTTGTGACTATTACAAGATGAAGTCAGTGGAACTTTGTCGCGACATTTCCAAAGTATGTCGTGACACAAATTGAGGAGAGGGAAAAGAACATTGTCACAATATTCTTTTCACTGTCATGACAATCATAGAGAAGAAACTAGAGGCTTATACTAAAACCTTGTCACGACACAAGAAAAGTTTGTTGCGACAATGACTCGAGAAGAATGCCATTCATTATTGTTGCGACAAACTCACAATAAAGGGTCAAGACATAGAAGCTTCATATATGTCGTGACATTTGTAAACTATGTCGCAACATAGACTCAAGAGGATTAAAGCAAGAAATGTTGCGACAAAGCGACAACAAATCCTGAAGACACACAAGTTAGCGGCAATGTCGCAACATAGACCAACTTTGTCGCTACAAAGACATTAGCTAGGCCTACATTGAAATCCACAATTACCGCCTAGAATTTTGGCCTAACATTTATGGGCCCTATAAATAGAAAGAGCTAGGGCATCAAATTATATCTTGGGATCAAGAACTTTTTAGCAACTTTCAACCAGCCTTCTAGCTTTTCGGAAGAGATGAAGTCTCTTTGTATATATTTTCTTTTTACTTATTTTCTTTTTCTTTTAGGAGTAGAGCTAAATCTGAGCTGAAATTTGGTGGCTCAATTGTAAATCAAGATTCATTTATATTTGAAATAGAGTGAACTCTAGAAATTTTCTGGAATTCATTTTTATTCATTTTTAATTACAATTGCAGTGAATTTATCTGAGCAACTAGTCATTGTTACTTGTGATTCAGGGATGGAAAGCTTAGCTATCTAGGAAAGGATTTGGTGTTCTTACTGTTATTTTACAGTATTTGAAGTGCAGGTTTTTGGTAAGAAAACTGGGTTTATCTAATTGGTATTGCTCTTGTAATGAGTTGTTCTTTTTATCAATGCTTTTTACACAAAAAGAGTTGTATCTATGTTCTGATTTCCAAGATCCCTCTGACTGACACAGAGATGGACTACATGAGAGCATAGAGCAGTCACTTGGGGGTAAAATACATTCATATTTGTGAACTAATATACTCTAAGTATCACTCTGATGCATCATAGGTGATGTTGTAACCTCTGACTTCAAGGTTCCCTTCTAAGTGACAGCAGAAGTGTGTTCCCAAGGACTAAGGACCACTAAATGAAATATCAATTTAATTCTTACATGTGTCATCTCAATCCAATGGAATAATCTTAATCCTATGTTAGCTAAGATTATAATCAAGGAGAAAGAGAATTATATTGAATTGATGGTTGAGATACCAGTTAAATTGAAGAAAGTGTTACCTGTCATGGGAAATAGTAGTCTTTAGTCACAGAGATGACTGGAAATCTTGGTTTTAGGAAAAATAGCCAAATCTTGAAGAGGATTAAATTGTAAGAGTAACTATTTAGGCCTATTGACCTAGTTTAGGAATGCAGTAAGATAAATAGAGAAATGTGTAGTGTCATGAGGCATGCCAAGGCTACACTACCCTGCTCTTGGACAAGTCAATGATTCATGCCCTTAACAATATTTTATTTAGAAAATATGCAAATTGCTAGTTAGAATACTGGCCCATTCCCATTGTTATTTCTATTTGGGAAATCTCTAATTCTAACTAATTTGGATTTATGTTTAGAAAGAATTCTTTCATTCAGTTTAAGTTTGATAATTCAAATTTCAAATTAGTGGTTCAAATAGTGAGGATCTTGCGTAGTAGGGGTAGTTGATCTTTAGATTTTCTAATCAATCCCTCTGGGAATGATTTATGGACTTAAAAATCCACTTTATTACTTGTATGACCTATGCACTTATTGTGATTTAGACCGAAATGATTTTTAAATACATATTTTTACATACAATAACAAAAACAATCTTTACATATGTATATAGTCAATCATGTTTTTGGCATGTATGCTGGGGATTGAGTATAATCTTTGGTGGTAGTGCAGAAATTTGGTTAGTCTAGGATAACATTTGGTCTATGCAAAAATCAGCAAACAAGTTTTTGGCACCGTTGCCAGGGATTGAAATAAAGTTTAAAGGTCATTATTCCGACCAAAAAGATAATTACTAATTTGGACATTTTTATTTTATCTTTTATCAAATTTTCTTAAAAATTTTCAAAAATAGGTTTAACTGTAGAAGATGATTCAGCTACTGATTCCTTATATGAGCTTATCATAATATATTTCTATTGTCTACTAATCTCAAAATATTTGCATTTCAGGTAGTTCTTACACGCATAGAAAACTAGAAGGAGAACTTCTACCACTAGATACTGAATTGGAGAGGACATTGAGAAACCCGAAGAAAGTTAGAATTGCTGAAGCACTAGTCATGGCATAGCAAAGTGAAACACATAAGAACACTCCAATTATTGTAGCTGAAATACCTCAAAGACAGAGAACTATGGAAGATTTTTGGAGACCTATCATTAGAGATGAGTATTCTACAGTTAGGTAGCCTGCAATAGAAGAAAATAACTTTGAGCTTAAGCCTGCACTCATCACCATGGTTTAGTAGAATCAGTGCACTGGGCATCCAAGTGAGGACCCCAATGAGAACCTAGGAAGATTTCTAAGGATGGCAAACAATGTTAAACTAAATAGAGTTAATCCAAATGTCATAAAGTTGTAGTTGTTTCTATTCTCATTGAGGGATGTTATAGCTACTTGGTTTGAGTCTATCATATGGATTAGTCAACAATTGGGATGAGCTGGTTGAAACTTTTATGGAATTGTTTTTCCCACCAGCCCTCACATATGAAAGAAGAAAAGAGATAATAGCCTTAAAGCAAGGAGAATAAGAAAGCCTCTATAATGCTTTAGATAGGTATAAGAAATTGCTGAAAAGATGTCTAATGCATGGCATTGACCAGATCACCTAAATGGACTTTTTTTTATCATGCAATGAACTACTCTTCAAATAGGATCATTGATGTAGCCTGCTGTGGAGCATTCAAGAGGAAGAGTGTTGAAGAGGCCAACCCACTTATTGAGGATTTGTCCAAGAGAAACTATAGAGCTCCATTTGAGACTTTAGGGAGTAGCAGCAGAATGAGAGGAGGTATGCTGGAATTGAACAAGATGACTACAATTGAAACAAAGCTGGATGCATTGATGAGGAAAAAGAGTGCTCAGGAAAGGAGAAACCATTCAGCTTATACAGTGGGAATAGAGGAAGGAGTTTAGCAGAAATGCATAGCTAATGAGGGACTTGCTCATGAGGGTCCCTATCAAGTGGAGGAAGCTTAATATGTGAGTGGTAATAGAAGCTACAACTTTAAGCCTTGACCTTCGACCCACTACGCCAATATTGAGAAACCATGAGAACTTCTCATATGGAAGTGAATTTGCCGGCGAGAGTCGAGAGCGAGTCGCGGAAATTTCTAGCATCAGTATGCTCCACATAGTTTCCAAGGATAGCAGCAAGGTAGCCAAAGAGCTGAAAACCAGGGCCAAAAGAGCTCCCAGTCTTTTGAATAGTAGATTATGAACTTCATGGGAGATGATGAGTGCAAAATTCATCTATGTTTTGAGTTCATTTCACATGCTATTTTGTGCATTTTATATCCATATTCATGTAAAACTCATAAAATTTCCTCTACACTTGGTTTTGTAGGATTATTGATGAAAAGCAAGTGATTTGGCAAGAAATGAAGCGATATATTTCCAAAGAAGAGTCAGCAGAGTCTCACAGCGCGCCACTGGGAAGATAAATTTTTATGTACCATATGGAACATCAAATGGTTCAAATTCCCTCATGGCTGCATTCTACATTCAAAGAGCTTTCCAACGAGTACTCACCGCCGTCTGAGGTTAAAAATGGAAAGTTATGGCCCTCGACAAGTTGGAGAAAGAAAACAAGTTCTTTGTCAAAACTTGGTCGCGACCGAGAAATTGTGCCATAACGAGAAAATAATTCGCGACCAAAAAAGCGTATCGCGACAAAAACATGGAGAAACCTAAAAAGTAGAAAATTGATATTTTGACCTAATTTCAAGCCCATTTCACCCTAGGACCATATATATACTCATTTTTTAGGTAAAGAGGGCAGCGGGAAGATTGGAGAGCCTTTCTCATGGGGTTTCACTCTCTAGACTGCCCTTTTTTCCAGTTTTTCTGCAGATTTTGATTTGTTATAGATTTTAGAGTAGTTTTAGAGTATATTTTTATTTCTATTGAAGAGATTTTGATGTTGTATAACGAGAGATTCAGATTTCACTAAAGGTTCGAGACAAGATTGAAGCTAAAATGCGGATTTTTCTCTCTCATGGAGTTTCTCTCTCTAAAAGCGCCCATTTTCTTAGTTTTGCTACTTGATTTTTATTTTAATAGATCTAGAGTAGTTTTAAATGATTTTTTTATTTCTATTGAAGAGATTTCGGTGTTATTACTCGGATATTCAATTTATTTCTTGCATTGAGGCGAAGATTGAAGCTCAAATCTGGATTTTCTATTCTTGTCTCTTGATTTCTTTCTTCGTTTTCTTACTTTTTGTTGATTGAGTGATGATTGGAATTGATGAACATTAAGCACCACTTTAGGGTTGAGTTAATTGTTGAACATTCAGATTTGCAGTTTTTCAGTTATTTTGTGGGTTTGAAAACTAAATTTATATAATTGGTATTATTCATATAATGAACTGTTTGGAATATTAGTAGCTTATACCTAGAAAAGATCTGTATCTTTGCTCTGATTTCCAGGAGGCCCTCTGAGTGACACGGAGATGGAGATTCCTGAGAGTAAAGAGCGGTAACTTAGGGGTATGTTAGACTAATATCTTTGAACTAATGAACTTTGAAAAATTACTTTGATAGATCACTAATTTGCTCATGGTGTGAGGATTAATTAGATGATGTATCAATTTAGTTGATCAAAGGTTTCTCCTTAGTCTGATAAAAGGATCTTGATTCCTTGTTAGCAAAGATCTAATCAAGGAGATAGAAAATTTTATTAGATTTCAAGGATGAGATACCAATTACATTGGAGAAGGCTTGCATTTTCCTGTCTTTGGGACGAAAGAATTCTTCAGTCTAAGAAATGGTTGAAGTATTGAAAAAAAATAATCAAATCTTAAAAGTGGAGTTTCTAGTAGCTATTTAGACCCATTTGTCTGAAAAGGAATGGTGTGTTAGATAGTGAAATGTATATAGTGCCGGAGAAATCTAGCTATACTACCTTTGCTCTTGGACAAATCTAGCGTTCGACTTACAATTGTTGAGCTTTCAAGGAAATGCAAATGTTTGTAAATAATTATCCTCATCCCACTAGTGCCTCTCTTCATACCTTTTAAAATTAAGTAGTTGTTTTATTTGGTGATTTTTTGGATTAGTTTTAAATCAGTTTTGTTTCAATTAAATTGATTTTATTCCCATCCCTATTTGATGCCTAAATAGTGAAGAACCCTTATGTCAGGTGACCAAATTCAATTAGAACCTTCAATCCTGCGTGGGTATGATATCGGGACTCTAGAGTCTACTTGCTATTCTGTATGGCTAGTGCACTTGGAAGGGGTTGAGTGTTAGTAATACTTTTCATTTCAGTTTTTGAGTACACTTACTTTTGTTTCAAATTAGTTTTTGAGTATTTACCACATTCACTCCCTTGGCCATATTTTCACATATACATCATGTGGTCTTTAAAGGAGAGAACAAGAGACTATTGAACATCCATGAGTAGAAGTTTTATGAGCTAGTAGCATTCGAAGCATGCACAAATATGTTTCAATCTAACACCAATGCATCTCTAAAGAATCTAGAGACTCAGGTAGGGTAGCTGGCCCTGAATATGCAAAATCAGTCTAGGGATTCTTTCCCTAGTGACACTAAGAAGAATCCAAAAAATTGTATGGAAATTACACTAAGGAGTGGCCGAGAATTGAAGAAAAAAAGAAGAAGAAGACAGAAAACAGACTGAGAAAGAAGAGCAAGAAGAGATTGACAATAGCAAGCTGAACAATTCAGAAATAATAGTTGAAAGTGAGAAATCGAAGTGCGAAAGACGACAAACTAGGAGGAAAACTGCAAAATAAAGAAAGTAAAGAGCTACCCATTTTCTTATTCCATTCCATAGAATGCGAAGTCTAAGATGGATGAGCAATTTGCTAAATTCTTGAATATGTTCAAGAAAATAGAAGTCAATATTCCTTTTGCTAAGGCATTGGCTCAAATGCTTTATTATGCCAATTCCATGAAGGACATCCTGAGTAAGAAGAGGAAGCTCGATGAAGAAGGAGTGGTAAGCCTATCAGCCACTTGTAGTATAGTGATCCAGAAGAATTTACCATTGAAGATACAAGATCTAGGCAGCTTTATTATTCCCTCCACTATAGGGAACTATGAATTTGGAAAAACATTATGTGATTCTAAAGCAAGCATAAATCTTATGCCATTATTTGTGGTAAAGAGAATTAGTTTGGGGGAGCTTACTCCTACAGCTATGACTCTGCATATGACCTACATAACTCTAGCTCAATTAGGGGGAATCCTTGAAGATGTACTAATCATGGTGGGAAAATTTATTTTCCTTGTGGACTTTGTTGTGATAGATATTGAAGAAGATAAACAAGTTCCACTACTGCTAGGAAGGCCCTTCCTTGCCACTGGAGCAGCCTTGATTGATGTTAAGAAAGGAGAAATCACTCTTAGGGTAGGAGATGAAAAAGTACACTTCAACTTTAATCAAAGTTTGAAATAGCTTGATTTTGAGAATGATGATTGTAAAACTGTTGAAAATGTAGTCCTTATCAGATCTGAACTGATTTATGATTGTAAGATGGAGAATTCAATGAATGAGAATATGATGAATTTATAGTATATTGAGGATCTTGATGTTGAATATTTGAATGCCAATTCTAAATTGAAAGAAACAGTACTCAGTCTGAATGAACATAATGCAGAAAAATCAAGCAGCAATGAAGAGAAGGTACAAGAGACTGAAAAAAGTTATTAGGGGTTAATTATGAAAGAATTACCCAAACACCTGAAATATGCCTTTTTAAGTGCAGAAAAATCAAAACCAGTGATCATATCAACTGATTTGACAGAAGATAAAGATCAGAAGCTGATAGAGATTCTCAGAAAGTATAAGGAAGTGATAGCCTGGTCAATAGAAGACTTAAAAGGAATTAGTCCTTCTATTTGCATGCATAAAATCCTCTTGGAGGAAAATGCAAAAACATGAATAGAACATCAAAGAAGACTGAATCCAACTATGAAAGGAGTTGTTAGAAAAGAAGTACTGAAATGGATGAATGCGGGATTCATTTATGTAATCTCAAATAACCCTTGAGTGAGAAGCCAAGACAAGAATCTAGCATTTAATTGGGAAAAATGCCTTTTTATGGTAACGGAAGGCATTGTCTTGGAGCATAAATTTTTTGTAGCTGGATTAGAAGTAGACCAAGAAAAGATTTATGTTATTTAAAGTTTGTGAAATGGATTAGATGTTTTTTGGGACATGCTAGATTTTATAGAAGATTTATAAAGAATTTCTCCAAAATATCAAGGCAATTGTGCAGACTGCTTGAAAATGAAGCAAAATTTGAATTTGATGAACATTCTAAATGTGCATTTGAAGAGATGAAGGCTAAGTTGATCAGTGCTCCTATCATAGAAACACTAGACTAGAACAAGGAATTTGAAATCATGTGTGGTGCCAGTGATTATGCAATGGGTGCAGTATTGGAACAAAGAATTGACAAGACTTTCAGAGCCATAAATTATGGCAACAAAACTTTTAATGAGGCACAAGAGAACTACTCAACTACAAAAAAAGAGATGTTGGAAATAGTATTTTTGTTGTGAAAAGTTTTGGCTATACATATTGGGGTCCCATGTCATCATACACAATTATCATGCAACAATCAAATATCTGATGACAATGAAAGACGCCAAACCAAGATTAATCAGATGGGTCTTATTGTTGCAGGAATTTTATTAGGAGAAAAGCCCATTAAAGATGAAAGAGGAACTGAAATAGAAGAAAATTTCCTTGATGAACAACTTTTTTAGGTATCAGCTCAAGTACCATGGTATCTTAACATTGTGAATTATTTAGCCTATGGAATTATGCCATTAGAATTCAGCTACAAACAGAAAAGAAAGTTAAGAACTGATGTCATATTCTACTTATGGGATGACCCACTGTTATTTAGAAGAGGGGCAGATCAAATCATCAAAAGGTGTGTACTAGAAGTTGAGCAAGGTGGAATTTTAGATAAATGTCATGCATCACTATATGGAGGACACTTTGTAGGAGACAGAACAACTAAGAAAAATCTCCAATCAGGTTTTTATTGGCCAACTATATTCAGAGACCGTTTTGAGTGGGTGAAACATCGTGACAGATGTTAGAGAATGGGCAACAAAAGTAGAAGAAATGAGATGCCTCTACAAGTGATCCTAGTAGTGAAAATTTTTTATGTATGGGGGATAGATTTTATGGGACCTTTTCCACCATCATTTGGAAATTTATACATTTTCCTATCTATGGATTATGTACCAAAATGGGTGGAAGCTAGAGCTTGTCCTATAAATGAGGCCAAAACAGTTGTGGGGTTTATTCAAAGAAATATATCGAGTAGATTTGGGGCCTCAAGAACAATCATTAGTGATGAGGGAAGACACTTTGCAAACAAGTTGTTTGTAAAATTGATGAGCAAATATGGAGTCAGACATGTTAAGGGATTGGCTTATCACCCTCAGTCAAATGGGCAAGCAGAAATATCCAATAGAGAGATAAAGAAAGTATTGGAGAAGACAGTAAACACAAGTAGAAAAGACTGGTTAGTAAAATTAGAAGATGCATTGTGGGCTTATAGGACTGCTTATAAATCTCCTATTGGAATGTCCCCATACAGGATTGTATTTGGAAAGCCTTGTCATCTCCCTCTAAGTCTTGAATATAAAGCTATGTGGGAAGTTAAGAAGCTGGACTGTGATTTCCAAGCTGTTAAAAAGAAGAGATTACTTCTAATGAATGAACTGGAAGAACTGAGAAATGAAGCCTATGACAATGCAAAAATTTACAAAGATAAGACCAAGAAATGACATGATCAAAGGATATTGAAGAAAGAATTCAAAATAGGAGAATCGGTCCTTTTGTACAAATCAAGTTGGAGTGGTCCTTACACAGTTATATCAGTTACACCTTTTGAAGCAGCTACACTGAAATCAAATTCAGGAAATGAACTTAAGGTTAATGGCCTAAGATTGAAGCATTATTTGGGAGGCATTTTGAATGAAGAACAATCCAAGATTTTAAGAGATTGAAAGAAGTTTATGAAAAGAGAACATATGGTAGCAATGTCTAGCTAAAGGCATAAAAATGAGCAGCTAGTTAGGAGGCAACCCAAACAAATTTTTATTTATTTTATTTTCAATTTTTATCAATTTGATTTTGTTTAAAGTAGTGTGTTTTTATTAGTTTAACTAATAGAGTAGTTTTATTTTAGTTTTGTTTGAATTTTATGTTAGTTAAAATTTTGGCTTAATTATGGGACAAGAAAGCTGACTATGGAATTGAAGTTATCGACAAAGAGAAACTTCAATGAAATGAGTGAGTTTATACAATTTGAAGAGAAAGATCATGCTCTACAATTGTGAGAAGTTCCCAATTAGCTTCTTTATTCAATGCTTATATTTTCTATATGATTTCATACATTGCTTGGTGGAAGAATTTGAATTTAACTGATCATGCTTGAGTTGAGATGCTTTGTGTTGTTAAAATTGTTTTCACAAGCATGATTTGAGTGATTGAATTGCATTGTTTACTGCCTACAATATTAACATATGTAAAATGGGTTAAATTAGTAATCTAATGAAAATTTGATTGAAAGTGTAAATTTTGTCGCAACACAATTTTCCTTTGTTGTGACAAATACAATTATGTTCCTAATCAGCTTAAGGCTAATTTGTTGTGACAATATGTTTTATTGTCGCGACATTTTTATGTTGTGATATTTAAAATCTTTGTCGCGACATGCATTTAGTTAGGAGGCTTAAGAAATTGTTGCAACATTATCTTGAATGAGAAGATATTTCTCGTGACATTATTCTGGCTCTAATAATCATCTATTTGACTCGACATAAGCAATATTTGTCGCGACAATTCGGTCTTGCAACATAAAATGCAAAATTTCGTGACCTAATTTTAAAGTTTAAAGTTAAGTTAGTGTTGCAATATGAAATTTTGTTGTTGCAACAAAAAATTGTCGCTACATATTCCTTGACCTATAAGAGAGAACATTAACCGTTTTAGGGGATTTTTATTCAAATTTGAAACATCTATTTTCGTCTTTCAAGTGGTTGAGCCCTATCAACCTTTCTCTACCTCTCTTAAACCAAACCAACCAGCAATCATGTCTGAAAAATAGAGTCTGATTCCGAATCTGAACGAAATTATGGAAGAATATGCTGGAGGTGAAGAAGAAGGAACTCCTAAGCTACATATTGTAACTATTCAAGAGGAAAGGCCTGAAATAAGAACGGAAATAGAGCAACAACCAGAAGAAAGTAGAAAGAGGAAGAGAGATGCAAAGGAGTCAGAAACAGAGCAAGGGGAAGATGAGGAAGTAGATGATTTGGTTTTTGAAAGAGCGCACGTTGTCATGGAACAAACTTTGTTGCTAAAGGATTTCATTGGGGAGAGAGGTTTTAACAAGCTCATTTCACCGTTTAAATAAGAGATTGAAAAGAGAGGCTGGAATTTACTATGCGAGCACAAACCAACTTGGTTTGTTGTAGTGGTGTGAGAGTTTTTTGCAAACATGATGGGACAAAAAGAGATGAATTGCTACGTCGAGGGAAAATTATCTCCTTCAACCAGAAGGAGATCGATAAGACCTACCATATGAAAAACATGAAAGACGGTTCCAAGTTTAAGAAGCTAGTGAAGGAGCAGAACTACCAGAAGATTGTTAAGCTACTCACAGATAGAAAAGGTGAGTGGAACTCAATAAAGAAAAACCCTTATGAGTCCATTGCGAGAGGATCACTAACTGAGGAAGCAAAAATTTGGTTTTACTTCCTTAGCTTAGTACTTCTCCCTTCAAAACATCTTAACACTATGAGAAAGGAAGAGGCATTATTCCTGTATGCCATTTTAAAGGATTACAAGTTGAATGTGGGAAAAATCATCAAGAAGTCAATCATGAAATATTATAGTAGGAAGTACATAGGTCTTATTCCTCATCCAACAACCATCACTAGGCTATGCATATTGGGGAGAGAGGTTTTAACAAGCTCATTTCACCGTTTAAATAAGAGATTGAGAAGAGAGGCTGGAATTTACTATGCGAGCACAAACCAACTTGGTTTGTTGTAGTGGTGTGAGAGTTTTTTGCAAGCATGATGGGACAGAAAGAGATGAATTGCTACGTCAAGGGAAAATGGATCTCCTTCGACCAGAAGGAGATCAACAAGACCTACCATATGAAAAACATGAAAGACGGTTCCAAGTTTAAAAAGCTGGTGAAGGAGCAGAACTACTAGAAGATTGTTAAGCTACTCACAGATAGAAAGGTGAGTGGAACTCAATAAAGAAAAACCCTTATGAGTCAATTGCGAGAGGATCACTAACTGAGGAAGCAAAAATTTGGTTTTACTTCCTTAGTTTAGTACTTCTCCCTTCAAAACATCTTGACACTATGAGAAAGGAAGAGGCATTATTCCTGTATGCCATTTATAGGATTACAAGTTGAATGTGGGAAAAATCATCAAGAAGTCAATCATGAAATATTATAGTAGGAAGTACATAAGTCTTATTCCTCATCCAACAACCATCACTAGGCTATGCATATTAGGAGGGGTGAAAGAAACCTGGGAAGAAGAAGAAAGGTGTCCAAGGACTTCCCTTTTAACTCTTACTGGTATGACGTAACCTCCACCTAGCCAAGGTAAGTAGAAGGTGCAAGAAATTGAAGAAAAACATAGAGATGAAAGGGTGAATGAGTAAGCTATTATGGTGAGCTCAATGAAAGAAATAGAAGAGAGACAGAGGAATATGAGCCTAATCTAGAATCTATCACTAAGAACTAGAGAATAGCACCAATAGCCAGCTAGAAGCTCAGGGTAGCAAAAAAATAATGCAAATATTATGGATATGTTGATTAGAATGGAGCAATGAATAAAAGAAAGAGATGATCAACTAAAGGCTCAAATGTAGCTTAGAGATGAATATATGGATGTTGAACTAAGAAGGAGAGACTAGTACCTAGAAGATATGATTAGACAGGGAGACTTGGAATGGAAAATGGAGATAGAAGCGAGGGATGCAATGTGGAGAACTTAATTGAAAGAAAGAGATGAAGAATATTAGAGAAGGCAGAAAGAAAGAGATGACGGTTTATCAAGGATGTTAGAAAGAAGAGATCAGGAAATCCATAATTACTTTACTTCAAGAGATCAAGGATGGTTGAATGATTTGCAGCACTGGAAGGATAGCTTGAGGCTCAACACTGAGGAATTGATCAACAACAAATATACATTGGAATCAATAGGCAAGAGGCAATGTGAGCTCGTAAAGGGGAATGCAGACATCTTAGATTGGGCCATGAAGACATTGTCAAACAAGAAGAAAGTACTACTACCAAACATCCAAATTTTAGATTATGTGCCCTATTACATAGTGCCAAAAGATGTAACAAATCCTTCCATACCATTTACCCACCCTGACGAACCTAGAGAGATACCTTTTTTCCCTTTTAAAACAATACCTCAAGATGAGACTTATGGTACAATAAGAATGTCAAGAAGAACCCTTAAGGAAATTGAAAAATATAAAAAGGAGCAAGCACAAAAGGCAAAGTCTCTAGAAAAATCTCCAAAAGAAACAAAGAAAAAATGAGTCTTTCTTGTATTTTTTTTGTTTTATCTGAATATCTCTTGTAATTATCTCATGAATTCAATGAAGTGTCTTTGTTAAATTTGTGCAATTGCATCTTGTTTGAAACTTTGAGTAATATGAATAATGAGTATTGTGAGTTTGCTTGTTTGGTTGAATTTGTATAATTGTGTTCAACTGTTTGTACTATTATTATGGATGAAATGAAAGGAAAGGTCTAATCAAAACGAGCTTTTAAGTTGTACAACAGCACAACAACATATATAGAAACCAAACAAGAAATTGATTGATGAAATTGGGGTAGGATGAGCATAACTGAAAATTGGAAGTTGTGATGTTATTAATGAATAAGTTGAATTTCAAGACTCATGAAGATTTAAACAAATGATGGAACAAATAAGATTTATAATTTCTTTATTGTAAGCAGTTTCTTCATTCAAAAGTACCTCTACAACTAATTATGCTAAAATAGGGAAATCTTCTGAGATCTATCGCAGTTTTAGTCTCCCCAGGGTCCTAGAACTTGTTAGATTATTATTTAAGGCAAAATCCTAGGCAACACAACCAACAGGAAATGATATAGGCCATCCTTGGAAGTTTGAACCTTTTAAAACCTACTCATATAATATGCATATGCATATACCTTAGTACCTTGTTTGAGCCTAATTACCAAATTCATCATCACAACCATATAACAGAACCTTAGCCCTTCCTTAAAGCTAATCCTTCAGTAAATAACCCTAAGTTTGCCCAAATTGCAGAATGAGTGCAGAAAAATGATCAAGAGGACAAGTTTAAGGGAGTATTTTTATTTTATTTTTAAAGAAAAGAAGGATGAGAACTAAGGAGGGGAGAAGTGAGTCAATTAAGTGAAGATGTGCTAAAGAAGGTGTACAACTGAAGATTGTGAAGCTGAAAAACAAAAGTATGAAGGTGGAATGAGTTTTGTCTTGTAGCCTTCCTCCCTTGAGCAATTAAGTTCTTAGGGGTGTTTCAACACCTAGTACCCTAATGCCAAATAGTATGGGAGTTGCTAACCCAAGACTCTCTGAGGGTGGTAGAAAGCTTAAAAAGGCAAAACATTGCACCATTCCACAAACCTTGATAGGAAATGAAAAGTCAAACTCTTCTAACATGATGAACTGAATGTGAATTATGAAAGTGGAGAAAGGAAAATCCGTAATGGAGAGTATGCAAAAAGATGAACCCAATTAAGTGTGTTGAGTAGAAAAGAAAGGATAGCAGTATGAGGCAAAATGTTGAGAAAGTACATGCAACTTGGGTAAACTTGAGCTTAAAATTACTAGAAAACTACCCAATGCCCAAGCCTAAAAGAACTATATGATCTTAAAGGTTGTGTCTGCCTACATTAGTTGAGATTAATATGATCAACAAGCCTATGGGACCATAGAAAAATTAGGAGAAATTTGATAGTTGATTATTATCTTAGAAGATCAACAAATTTACTAGATTGATAAAGGGGGAAGACCATCACACTCTCACTAATTCAAGGTAAATCATTCGATTATTTACATTACATGAATGATTTGTTTGTTTAGTGAATTTAATTGAAATCTTCCTAATCTTTTGGACCCAAAACTTTCGACAATAGCTACAAGCGTCACTGTTATTGAAATTTGAATTTGTGGATTTAAAGGAAAGAGATGCCAAGAAATGGCCTTAAAATTGAATTAGCGAGCAAACAAAAATTATTTAACTCTGTGAGGGACAAAGCGAAAACTAGTTGGGGAGTTTGATGAGTCTAATACTCATATATTTTTAAGCCCATTTTTCATGCATTTTTAGAGTTTAAGGTCATATTTAATGAAGAATTATTTAATCCTCACCTAGGTTTGTATTTTGCAGGGTTTTAATGAAAAAGAACTAAAAACTAGCAAGAAAAACAGCAAAAACGGTTGAGGCATAAAATGCAAATTGTCGCGACATTTTTGAATTGTGTCACGACAAAAGTTTAAGACAACCAGTAAGAGTTTTTCGCAACAAAAGAATCTATGTCGCAACAAAGATGAGGAAGATTGCCTAAAAGAATAGTTGAAGAATGTTGCGACATTTCACAACTATGTCGCGACATATTTTGTGTAGAAGGCAGAAGAAGTTTATCGGGACAATTTAAAATTTTGTCATGACACAGATGGAAGTATGTCGTGACACTTGATAGCTCTTTCCCGATAAGAGAAAAGGCAGATGCCAAAAAAACATGGTTGCGAAATAAAAAAATTATATCGCGACAAAAAATACAAGAAAACATTGGATAGAATTTCGATACATAACACTTTATTGTTGCGACAAAATAGAAAGAAGAAAATTGGAAGTATGTCACAACATTTCTACCTTTAGTCACAAAAAAATCTAGTAAGAGTTCAAGAACAATTGCTATGACAAAGTTTGCAATGTCGTGACTAACCATCCAGAGGCTAACAATGCAGAGCTTGAAAATTATGTTGCGACATCAGAAACTTATGTTGCAAAAATTACAAAACGAAGTCAGTGGAACTTTGTCGCGATATTTCCAAAGTATGTCGCGACACAAATTAAGGAGAGGGGAAAGAACATTGTCACAATATTCTTTTCATTGTCGTGGAAATCATAGAGAAGAGACTTGAGGCATATACTGAAACCTTGTCGCAATAATGACTCAAGAAGAATGCCAGTCATTATTGTTACGACAAACTCACAACAAAGGGTTAAGACATAGAAGCTTCAGGTATGTCGTGACATGCATAAACTATGTTGTGACATAGATTCAAGAGGATTAAAGCTAGAAGTGTTGCAACAAAGCCACGACAAAACCACAACAGAGCTTGAACACACACAAGTGAGTGGTAATGTCACGACATAGACCAATTTTGTCACGACAAAGACGTCAGTTGGGCCTGCATTGAAATCCCCAATTAAAGCTTAGAATTTTAGCCTAGCATTTATGAACCCTATAGATAGAAAGAGCTAAGGCAGCAAATGATATCTTGGGATAAAGAGCTTTTTAGTAGCCTTCAACCAGCTTTTAGCTTTTTGGAAGAGCTGAAGTCTCTTTGTATATATTTTGTTTTTACTTATTTCTTTTTCTTTTGGGAGTAGAGGTAAATATAAGTTGTATCAATTGCAAATCAAGCTTCATTTATGTCTGAACTAGAGTGAAATATGGAAATTTTCTGGAATTCATTTTTATTTAGTTATAGTGAATTTGTATGATCAACTAGTCATTGTTACTTGTGATTTAGAGATGAAAGGCTTAGCTCTCTTAGAAAGGATTTGGTTTTCTTATTGTTATTTTGTAGTATTTTGAGTGAAGGTTTTGGGTATGAAAATTGGGTTTATGTAATTGGTATTGCTCTTGTAATGAGTTGTTCTTTTAATCAATGCTTTTTACCCAAAAAGAGTTGTATCTATGTTCTGATTTCCAAGATCCCTCTGACTGACATAGAGATGGACTACCTAAGAGCATAGAACAATCACTTGGGGGTAAAATACATTGATATTTGGGAACTAATATACTCTAAGTATCAGTCTGATACATAATAGGTGATGTTCTAACCTCTGACTTCAAGGTTCCCTTCTAGGTGACGGCAGAAGTGTGTTCCCGAGGATGAAGGACCACTCAATGAAATATCAATTTAATTCTTAGAAGTGTCATCTCAATCCAATATAATAATCTTAATTATGTGTTAGCTAAGATTCTAATAAAGGAGAAAGAGAATTATATTGAATTGATGGTTGAGATACAAGTTGAATTGAAGAAAGCTTGTGTTACCCTATCAATGGGGGCAAGTAGTCTTTAGTCCTAAGAGATGGCTATGAAGTACTGGTTTAGGAAAAATAGCCAAATCTTGAAGAGGATTAAATCTTAAAAGTTACTATTTAGACCCATTGACCCTGTTTAGGAATGTGGTAAGCTAAATAGTGAAATGTGTAGTGTTAAGAGGCATTCCAAGGCTACATTACCCCGCTCTTGGACAAATCAAGGATTCATGCCCTTAACAATATTTAATTTAGAAAATATGCAAATTGCTAGTTGGAATATTGGTCCATTCCTAGTGCTATTTCTATTTGGTGAAATCTCTAATTCTAATTAAATTGGATTTATGTTTAGCAAGAATTCTTTCATTCAATTTAAGTTTGATAATTCAAATTTCAAATTAGTGGTTCAATAGTAGGATCGCGGGTAGTAGGAATTATTTGATCTTTAGATTTTCCTAATCAATCACATGGGAATGATGTCACGGACTTAAAAATCCACTTTATTACTTATATGACTGCAATGCGCTTGAGCAGTTTAGACCCGAAATGAGTTTTAAATACATATTTTTACATACAACGTAAAACAATCTTTACACATATTTATATATAGTCAATTGAGTTTTTGCATGAATGTTCAGAGGATTAGGTATAATCTTTGGTGATAGTCTGAAATTTAGTTAAGTTTAGATAATTTGAATTACATTAAAAAAATCGACCAAACAATAGGTAACTCAACAATAATCATCCCAATTCAACCACACAATGAAATTCACAATCTTCGGTATTCAGAATTTGTATTCAAATGCAAGAATATTCAAGACAAAGACACAATTTACACAATTTCATCAAAGAGACTTCATTAAAATCATGGAACAATTACAAAGAGATTCGAGATAAAACAATTACACTAAAGAGACTCATTATTTTTTATTTTTCTTGGGCTCTACTTGAGATTTTGAAGGTTCCCCTAGAGGTTTTGAGGATATCATTCGGGTTCTTAAGGTTTCAACTGGAGTATTTGAAGGTTGTACTGGAGGGTTAAAGGGTATTTCTTGAGGTTCAGTAGGTTGACTATAAGGTATTACAAAATCTTGCGCATCCTAAGGTACAATAACATAAGGAACATAATCTGAGATGTTGATCTTTGGCAATGACACCTTTTTCTTCCCTGACACTGCTTTCATAGCCTAGTCTAGAAGTTGTGCATTTGACTTTGTTAATTCACACCACCTCTTGCTTATTGACTCCAAAGTTGCCCTCAAATTTATTTGTTCTTGAGTCATCAACCTTAGGCTTTCACTACATATGCAGACTATTAAACATGCTCTATCCCTAGAAACCATAGAGTCTTAGATTCCCTTATCTCTTCTCTCCAACATTATGACTAGATCACCTTCCTTCTTATTTGAATCCTCCCCGTAGGCTGCATCTCTCTCCCTTATCTCATTTCTCCACATTGCATCTCTTTCCTCCAGTTCTCTCTTCCACTCTCGATCTCTCTGTTTGGTAGCCTCATTTAGGAACTGATCTCTTCTTCTTAATTCTTCCTCAAAGTATAGGTCCCTCTTTTTCAATTGGGCCTTCAACTGATAGTCTCTTTCTCTCACGTTTTGCTCCATTCTAGTCAACATTTCCATAACCTTTAACGTCATGTTGTTGTTATGCGGAGCCTTGACTTGCTCATCTTGACGTTCTCTGCTTATCACGAGCTAAGTTCCAAAGCTAGGCTGGCATGGCCCCTTCATCTCTTATTTTCATTGTGCGACCATAATTATGCCTCCGGTCCCACTCCTTGTCTCTTCTCCTTTCTTTAATTTCTTTCATTTTTCCTTTGCCTTTGTCTATTGGAGGTTTGGTTATTGCAGTGAGGGTAAGGGGAGAGGTCTTTGGGCATCTTTCATCTTCTTCTTTGTTGAACTTGACCCCTTTACTTATGCATAGATATGTTATTATAGCTAGATGGGGCAGGTGACCCTTGAAATTGCTACTCTAGTACCTTAGAATCAATTGTTCAATGAGCTTTCTAAAGTTGATCTGGTACCCCTTTAGAATGGCATACAACAAGATTGCCTCTTCTTGCCTCACTGAGCTGACATGCTTTGTTGGCATCAATATTGAACTTAGGAAATAGAACCAGACCTTGGCTTCTTCAATTAGGGACCCTCTGGCTAATTACCCATGGGGATTCTTCTTGTTGCTCTTCCACTCTCCTTTTCCATCATTAAGTACTTGTACAATCTTTTGGTAGTCTAGGTTTTTCTTTAACTACTTGAATTTTTCTCCATCACTCAACTTTCCCAGTTTCAAAACATGGTGTATATCTTTCTTGTGGAAGGAGACCCACTTCCCCCTTACATAACACTAGGTATTTTTTTCTACCAAGTTTGCCTAGAATTCCCTCACTAGTGCAACAAACCCATATGGCAAGCGCTGACATGTGAACTTCCAACATCTCTTCTCGATAATCTTCTTGAAGGGTGTTTGCCTCTTTCTATATAGACTAAAACCCCCTCAAAATCACATAGTTGTAAGAGTCTTACATTTCTCTTGCATCCATGTCACTTTGGATAAATTTGCTTGATAAAATATTTATTTCAGAAGGTTCATGATTTAAAAAATAAGGGTTTGGTGTTAGTCTATGACCTTGCAAATTACTACAAGTCATAAGTAGTAAAATGCGAATGTAAGTCCAAGTATCATTCCCACGAGAGATTAGTGCGAATTAAATATCAACTACCCTGACCTCACTAAAATTCTAAACTATTTGGACTCTGAAAGCTCCTGATGAAGGTTTATCTAGAAAAATAAAGATCCTAGACTATTGACTATTGTTGAACTAAAATAAAACCAAAGTAAATGAATAAAAACAAATAGTAACTAAAATCTTTGGGGTGAATCGGTTTCTGTGAAAGCGAAACTATTAGTAAAAATACAATGAAGCAGTCAGTTTCGTACTAAAGTACATTGCTGTTACGTGTATGGATGCGAGGTTTTGTCTAAGATTTTCTAAATATTTGGAAATTGGATTTCTCCATATTCATAGGTGGATACCCACTTACTTCTCTCGAAGATAAGATAACCGGCCGCGTATTAGATCCTCTTTGCAAGATCTAGGTATTTTCTCTTGATACTTCACCTTCCATTTATTGTTGGCCAATGAGACCTTTGCATTTCCTTCTTAGGATTTTGCAAAGTTTCTACCACTTAATTGATATTTCGACCTCTAGATTTGTGGGTTCGTCCCTTTCCCTTGATTAGATCTCGGCTAACGGGTTAGGAACTTGCCTTTAGATTAAGGTGAACTCCTACGATTGCTTATATTGTTAAATGCTCCCCTGACTTCAAAAATTATGAGTGAATGGGGGTTTATCGAAAATGAACTCAGCTCGGCGGAGTTCATTAATGGTAGTCGAGCATACCGTAAGAGATTTTTTCTCAACTCTTAGAATCTCCGTCTGCGGTATCACCTTGAGGAGGGCATACTTTAGAAATCGAGGCAGATACATTCCCTCATTTGAGTGGCCAGTGCTCTTCTTGGGAACTTATCAATTAACGACACGAATAAGTAAAATCGAACCCAAATTAGTTCTCCATATTTTGCGGGAAGGCGCTGTAAGTAAATCAAATCAGTGAAACAACGCTCGGTCTTCATTGCAAATTAAAAAATGGAGCACCGATCACGTATAACCACTGTATTTGCAATAAAACATAAAAGAAATGAATTCCAGAAATTTTTTTAGATTTCATAAATTTTCAGGCAGTAATTCTAAGAAAAATAACATAAATAAAATTTCAGCTCCACTCATCTCTGCACAGTTCTCAGATTCAAATCCAGAAAAGAAATAAACTAAAAATAAAGAAAGTAAATAAAAATCCTCACAAAGCTATACCTTGAGTTCCTCTCCTTTTTCCACACTACGGGTAGTGAAGGCGGAAGCTACTTTACTATTCTAACCTTGTCTATTTATCTTTGCATCCAAAGGAAATGGGCGAATTTTAAAAGCTCGGTGGAATTCCCCGAAAAGCCCGGCTCATTGTCTATGTAGACCTCGAAGTTGATGTCGCGACATGGATTCCCTTGTTTGCTCTTTGTTCGATCGCAACCTCGATTGTACATTTACAACGATTCCTTGCTACTATATGGTTAATGGGTTGCGACATCGTTTAATAATCGCGACCTTGTATGCTAGATGTTTCGAGAGTTGATGCTCGCGACCACGGTTTCGTAATAGAGCATCGCGTCACTTCTCTTAACCGGTTTTAATTGTGACCTTAATTTTTAGGTTGCGCCACGATTCTTCTGTGTAAGACTGACTTAAGGTCGTGACTTTCTTTTTACGGTTGCGATTGTGTTTGAGGGGTCTTTTTTTCACTTCACGGGTTTCTGGAAATTCGTCGCAACCTCGAGGTTGTCATCGCGACCTCTTTTGATGTCATTTATTTTCTTCTTGTCTGACCTCGGTTCTTTGTTGTAACAATTCCTTCTTTCAGCTCTATTCATTAAGGCCACAAAGGTGATGTCCAGACCTCATGTTGTTCTTTCTGTTCTTGTGTAGTCCCAGTTTGCTTGAAAACTAATTGCGACCTTGATTTCTTCTGCTCACCTCTTCTTTAGGTCGCAACCTGAATGAGTGGTCGCGACATCGTTTGTGGTCCTTGATTAATAAATGGTCGCAACTTAGGTTTTCCCAGGCAGAGCCGGTTTGGCTTCGAGGTTGCGACCTCCCTTTACGCGTTCTTCAACGAATGTGGTTGCGACGATTTTCTGTTGAGACTCAGGTTCTGTTTTATGTAGCGACCTCAGCGGTATGTCGCGACCTCGAATGGATGCTCATTTGGAAACCCCAGATTTGCAACTTTGTTTTCTTTGTAGAGACTTCCTTTGTAACCGGTGGTGATCCACGTGCGACATGGTGACGTCGCTACCTGGGTTATATTATTCAATTGGCGCGACATCGGTGTGGTGTCGCGACCTCTTCATTATTGCGCTGCCATTTCTGAGTAGTAAGCTTAATCTTGATCGCGACTTAGCTTGCTGAGTCTTCTATTTCTTCCCCAAGTGATCTTGGTGATGTTGTGACTTGAAGTGAACAATTAAGTTTCTGTCGCGACTCCCGGAGCTTTCAATTCTGCGACTTCATTTTGTAATTTGGTCTCTTCGGTTTCTTTGAGATTTTAGCCTGCTTTGTATTTTCTGAAATTAAATTTAGATAAAATATCCACATTTATGTATACAAATCAACATTTATCTTTGTAATATGCTCGAAAAATGGATTAAAAATCTAATGAGTTTTGGATATCAAATTCCCCGAACTTAAAATTTTGCTTGTCTAGAAAGAAAAGAAGAATTGTTTGGCCTCCAGAACAAATAAAGCTTAAAATTTTAGGACATTTTTCTGATTTATACCACAGTCTTTCTCATTCCACCTTCTAACTTGAAATAGGAGATACATCATTTTAAATTTGATTTCGATTCAAGAATGAAATGGTGCGGCCATCACAAATTTCTTGATGAAATAATGTATTTAAACAGTTTATTCAACAAGTCTTGTTTTGTGTGTGTGTGCAGGTCTTCAATCATTTTCATCTTCATGTTGGATTTAGTTAATCTTCTCGGAGTTTCCTTGGACTGTTTGTCAAAGTCACATAGGCTTGTTTTTCATATTGATCTCCACTAATGTTAGTAAATTCAACCTTCAACATCAATCAGGTATTTCAGGCTTGTAATGTTGGGCTTAGGTAATTGGGTAGATAATGGGGAAATTTAAGTTGCAAATCACCCAATTTCCACCTTTTCTTTGTACTTGTTGCCTTCAGCTTTCACTCTGTTGCTCTTTTGTATTTGTTGATTCTCCTCAATCTTGGCCTGATTCATCATTTGAATTCTTTTTATGGAATTTTAATTTCCATATGCACTTTATTCAGGCCAGTTCCCTTGTTCTAGAACTCTTTTGTTTATGTTTTTCTAAGGTTGGGAATAGTGCAATGTTTTGTCTTCTTAGGCTTTCTATTACTCTTAGAGAACTTTGGGCTAGCAACTCCCATACCAGTTGGTATTAGGGTACTAGGTGTTAAAACACCCCTACGAGCTTAATTGTTCAAGGGAAATAAGCCACAAGACAAAACTTATTCCCTTTTTCATTAATTTCTGCTTCTTTACTTATTCACCTCATACCTCGTAACATTTGGAAATATTTTTCCCCCAAACTTGTTTCTTCCTTTACAATAAACTTTTAAATGCTGGCTGGATAATTTAGGCTCTTTCTTTGCGGATTATTGCAAGGAAGAATTTAGGTTTTCGATTCTTTGTTTATTGAAGAAGCAGGCTCATTTGGCTCGAATCAAGGAACTAGAGGGGATATGCACTTTAGCATATATTGAGAATGAAGCTTGGGAAAAATCAAAGCGCCAAGGATGGCTCAATCACTTCTTGTTGGCCTGTTTTTACCTAGATTTCGCCTCAATCAATAATCTAACAAGTTATAGGACTATGGACTCTTAATCCTGAATTTCCCAGAAGATGTTCCTAATTCCTCTCAAAGTTTCATGAGTTTTGTTGACCAAGTGTATTATTTCTTCAAGACTTGTACTTATTCACTATCTATTTATACTATTTCAACCAAGTTATTTGTTCCATCAGCAATATCCATTTTCCAATTTTGCACAATCATTGGATTTAAAACATGTAATTGCAACTCTAATTTCAAGTTTACTACTCTAAGCCCTTATTTTTTTTCCTGCGTTTTTTTTTTTTTTGTTCTTGGGAAAGAACTAAATTGTTTGTTTGATCCTTGCACAGACAAGGCACTTATTCTTTTCATGCTAAATAGGAAATGACAAAAACACAAAATTCAGTATATCAATTAGTGAACTCAAAAACAACTAATTTGTAAGTCAACAAGAATTTTATTCAAATCGAAACATTTCGAATTGTACAATACTTTCTTTACAAATGGTATAACTAAATTAGAGAAAAAACTTCTGTTTCTTGATCTAAAACCTATATCTTCCTTACAAAGAGGCGTAACTACGCTGCTGCATTCCCCAAATCTCGAACTTGCTCCGGAAGGATTCGGTTCATTGTAGTGCGTTCAACAAAATTGGGGCCCTTCCTTCCTTTTCTTTTGGAGCTCCTCTGGATGATGGGTTCTAATTAACCCTTCTTTCCCGATTCCGCCATCATCCACTCTCACCCGACTACCGCATTTTTATGAATAATGAATGGAATTGGTTTGTTTTCCGACTCCATTCATTCCATAAGCTCTGTGTTTGCAACCTTGGAACTCTTCTTTTTCTCTCATTCTCCTTTCTCTTCATTCTCGTTGTTTATTCTTCCTTTGTTTTCCCATCCTTTTATAGTGATTTTGCTTCTCTTGGGAACTTCTGAGGCTCTTTATTCCTCTTTTTCCAAATTTAGATGAATGAATCAAATGAAGTTTTGCAGTTTAAGCTTCTTTGCTTTTTCAACGAGAGGATGTGGAAAAGTGATGAGGAATTTTGATCGTTTCATCTTGGAGTTGTTAGAATTTTCTTGAATTATTCCTTTTGAAACTAAATAAACTAAACTAAAATTCATTTAATCAAGACATCGGTTCTGTTTCTACGTATAACAATTTATTTGAAGGCTCTGAATAGATGATGCAGGCGGAAAGTTAAGATGAATTAGAGCGACATAAAAATTGGAATGGACTTTGGGCTCAATGCTTGATTGCGTCTGAGAGGTTCGTGTTATTAAAATTTTGAGCCTCTCAGTGTGATTTTCTGTGGATCTTATTTTAATGTTGAAATACCCGAAAATGAAAGGTTTATTTTATTGAGTTTTGGATTATTACGAAATCGCCAGCTTCCAGTTACTTTGTTCGAGCCTAAAATGTAGTCACGATAAGGGAACTTTGATGTCGACTTTCTCTTTTCTTTCCTTGCTTTGGCTGGTCGTGACCTTAGTTTCTTGTTTGTTTCTTTTTCTACTTTATTGTTTCCATCCGACATTCTTGGTTGCCTTTTGGATTAGTGTTGCGACCGGAAAAATTTAGGTCTCCTGAACAATTAAATTCTATGACAATTTCAATTTATTCAAATCGATCAAGACAAACACAACTCAATTCATCTTCATCATGCAAATATTCAACAAAATCATCCACTATGCATCATATTCAAAATTTAAGCACCCCGAACAAGTAATTTACAACCTTGATCATTCCATATCGAGACGAAATTTAAATAAATCCAAGAAAGAGTACTTTGCCACTTTTTGTCTCGATGCATGTTGAAACTTGATTGTGAATGCTCCCCCTTTTGCACAATTTCATTGTCTGCAAGCTAACAAAAGCATATTACCTACTCTTCAATCAATAATGAATCAAATTACACAAGCTATTAAGTTTAACATAAAAATATAAGAAGAAAAACTTAAAACAAATTGAAGTGTGGATTGCCTTCCGCAAATGCTCGATTTTAGTCTTTAGGCCCCAGACTTCTTTGTGCCATAGTTCTGTTTCTTCAAATTTTCTCATTCGAACTAGAGTCATTCTTCCAATTTCTTTCTCGAGGTGGTGCTTTAATCTCGGCCGTATGCTTTAGATTCCTCATGATTCTTGGCTCACAGGAGTGTCCGCCCCAAATTGTGTGCTTGATACTACTGTATATGGTCCACTCCATTTGGATTTAAGCTTTCCTGGAAAGAGTCTTAGTGCGAGTTGAATACAAGACGATCTCACCTTGAATTCCTCCTCAAATTCGTTGATCATACCGTTTTTTGTTTTATCTTTGTAGGTCTGGCACTATCATAGGCTTCATTCCTCCAACTCTTCCAATTCATTTTAAATTTGGAGTAGCCTCTGCTTATTTACTTGACCTTGAAATCAAAGATTTAGCTTCTTGATGGCCCACATGGCACATATTCTAGCTCAAGATGTAGATGACAAGGTTTTCAAAGACAAGCAATGGGGACATTCCCGATAAGTTTTTAAAAGCGATTCGTATGCGAGTGCATCATCAAGCTTCAAAGACCAATCTCTTATGCTGGAACTTACAGTCTTTTCAAGAATTTTCTTTATCTCCCTGTTTGAAATTTCAACTTGCACATTTGTTTAAGGGTGATAAGCCAAGCTCATAATGTATTTGATACCATATACGCGTAGGTTTGTCGAACCACTTTATTTGCAGTGGCTTCCTCCGTCGCTTATTATAGTTCGGGTGTCCCAATCTGGCGAGAATGTTCTTTGTAAAAAATCCCCTGTTGTATTAGCATCATTCTTGGGACAATTCTTTATAGCATTTTGATATAATCCACGGTATGAGTATGTATATATTTCCAAATGAAATTGGAAAAGACCCCGTAAAATCCATTCCCCGTACATCGAACAAATTGCACCACGGGATACCTTGCGGGGGCATTTCATGCCTTTTCGATATTTCCCATTCTTTAGCATTGATCCCACATAGCTTCACCATTCAAAAGCAGTCCTTAAAAATAGTAGGCCGATAAAATCGTAATTTGCGGAGAATTTTGTGGGCTGTTTTATCTCCTGAAAGATGTCCTCCATATGGTGATGCATGATATTCTTGTAAAATCTTGCTTTAATCACCTTCTGGTACACATCTCCTTATAATTAGATCAGCTCCTCTTTTAAACAGTAATGGGTCATCCCATATGTAGTACCTGCTGTCAGTCCTTAGCTTTTTTCTCTCTCTTTGTGATTTGAATTACGGTGGCATAATTCCCACAAGCTAGAAGTTCCTGATATCGACTATACGAGGTGATTAGGATTGATAACTGTAATAACTGCTCATCTGGAAAAATTTCTTCTATTTCTCTTTCTTCTTAACATCTGTGGTTTCTCTACTCTTGACAAGTGATCGGCTATCACATTGTCACAGCCTCTTGTCTTTTATTCATAAATCAAATTCTGCAATAACAATACCCACTGATCGATCTTAGCTTTGCTTAACTCTTTACCATTGGATACTTAATTGTTGCATGATCGTGTGTATAATAACATGGGACCCAAAATGTATATTTGAATTTTCTGCATAAATATTATCCTTGACATCTCCTTTTTTTAGTAGTAGAGTAATTTTCTGACCGTTAAAGGTTTCTTGGCATAGTATATGGCCTTGAATACTTTTTCGGCTTTTGTCCCAATCTGACTCCCGTTTGCAAAATCCGCATCCTACGTGATTTGAATTCTATTTCCAATGCGGTTTTGCCATGATGGGAGTTTCAACTAGTGCAGTTTGATTTCTTCAAAGAAGATTATATTGGTTCATCAAAAATAGAACTTAGTATCCTTTTCCGGCAATGCGCAGTGAATTACAGCGATATTTGAAATCTATGATAAATCTTACGTAAAATCCGGCATGTCTAAGAAACTTCTAATTCCTTGATTGTAGTGGGTGGCATTAAAGTTCTTATAATTGAAACTTTTCTTGGTCTACTCGCCCCTCTTGAAATCATGTGCCCCAAGACAATTCCTTCTGTAACCATAAAATGACATTTTTTCCAATTCAGAGCTAGATTCTTGTCCTTGCACCTTTGAAGTATTGTCCCCAAGTTATGCAGGCACTGTTCAAAAATGGATCCATACATTGTAAAATCATCCATGAAGATCTCCATAACTATTACGCTAAATCATAAAATATAGACATCATGCATCTTTGGAAGGTACCGAGGGCATTACCTGAGCGAATGACATTCTCACAAGCGAAAGTACGAATGGGCATGTAAGTGGTTTCTCCACGATCCTCGGGTCGCGATGGAAATTTGGTTATATCCAGAGTATCATCAAGAAAACAAAAGTGAGGGTGTTATGCCAATCTATCTAGCATCTGATCAATGAAAGGAAGGGGAAAATGATCCTTTCTTGTTGCGATGTTCGAGTTTTACGTAGTCGATACACACCCTGTCCTGTCACGGTTCTTGTAGGAATAAGTTCATTCTTTTCATTTTACGATCAGTGGAATCCACCTTTCTTGGGAACTTCATGCCTTTGGGCTCACCCAAGAACTATATGATATAGCATATATAAAACCTGCATTTAACCATTTCAGAACTTCTTTTATAACAACTTCTTTCATCACTAGGTTCAGTCTCCTTTGATGCTTAATAGAAGTTTTGTCATTATCATTCAGCAATATTTTGTGCATGCAAATTGAGGCGATACCCTTGGATCCTCAATTGACCAACTTCCTTGTATTTTCTCGAGAGAATTTCTAGCAACCTTGTTCTTGACTTGATCCAATGCGGTGATATGATGGTAGTTTTCTCTTTTATGGTTCTAGGAACTCATATTTCAAATGATTGGGCAATTCTTTCAATGTTAACCCTTCTGCACTAGTTTCCTACTCATGAGTTTTCTATTTTTGGCTGCATACTTCATCTTAATTTGTTTTCATTTTATGCTTTCGAGGCGTTTCTTTGTTTAACAAATTTGAAGCGTGTTGCAATCAAGACTCTCGAATGCGAAAATTCATCTCAATTTCATTGATAGAATGTTGAAGAATACAGTCATAATTTAATTCAACATTGAGAAGGTGATGAGCTTAAAAGTCATCTATTTTTAGTCCATTTTTCTGTTCGATTTTCATCTAGAAATGAATAATTAATACTCTGAAATATGGAAGAAACTCCGCGAAATTTTATTAGCGGGAAGAGAGAAAGAAAGTAGAAAAATCTGATAATAAGTGGAGGAAGGTGCGGTCGAATGGCGGAAGCGAGAAATGAAAAGAATTGGCTGATTCATTGATGCGGTTTGGGGTTTGCAGTCAAGTGCAGGTCGCGACACGAGGGTGAAGGAATTTGATGCGGTCGCGACCCAGTGGAGTACCCGGATCATTTGAAGGGTAATCGGGTAGAGAGCGGCATCACTGACGGCGTTAATTGCGACAGCGATTGATGTCGTTGACTAGGATGAAGGTCGCGGCAAATAAACACCTTTAAGCTATGAGGGTTTGGGTAGTGAAGGCTGCGGGACTTAAGTTGATCGCGACATCGATGATGTCGCGACCAATTTGAAATCCGCGGCGTCGAAACCATCGAAACAAGCCTGGTGATGTCGCGACGCCGAGATCGAGTCAGCGACGCGGACGCTTCGATTGAAGGGTGAAGTTTCATGGAAGTGAGGTCCATTCTTATTTCCCGAAGTCGCGACGCCGAAGCAACCGGTCGAAAGCCTCGAAGAACTAGGCGATGTTCGCGACATGGTCGAAATCGCGACATCGGGAGCGACGAATCGATGATCACGAGCCTTAAAGATGTCGCGTGAATATTGATGTCGGCGACGACGCGAGCAACTAGTTGAAGCTACGGTTCTTTAAGATGATGTCGCGATAAAGAAAAAGGGTCGATACGCGACATCCGAGGCTATCGATTGAAGGCTGCGCGGATGACGAGCGAGTATGACAAGATATCGGCGTCGCGACATCGGAAAACAGTGAAACACGCGAGATGTGAAGATGTCGCGACGAATGGTGATGTCAGCGACACCAAAACAAACTAAATCAAGGCTACATAAGTAAATTTGAAGCGCGGCGTGGGATCGAGTCGCGACATCGATGATGTCGCGACGAGAAGCTGAAGTCGTGACTTGAGCATTGACTTGGGCACGGATGCGAAAAATCCGCAATTTACATTGGGATTAGGGCCCGGTTGGAAAACCCTAATCTGTGACTATCCAACTCATGAAGCGGCAGCGGCCCGCAGACGAGAATGCGGATAGTACGAAACTCATTTTCTTTCTTTATTTTTTTCTTTTCTTTTATTTTCTTAATTCTTCATTTACAGTCGTTTTAGAAGCGGATTATGCTCTCATATTTTTATTTTTCGTTGTATTTTGGTCGGATGTTGCTCGTTTGGTGAAGGTGAATCACGAATTATTTATTTTCAAATTACTACTGAAATGTTTGAAGTTCGGACAAATTTAAGGCCGATTGTTTCCAGTTTCCAATTTCAAGTCATTCTTATGATCGGAGGACCGTGTCGTGTAATTCGATGGTGGGAATCCGGCTTCCATTAAGTGAGCGTTATAGTCATAATTTATCTTTCACGTAGTTGTTTATGACTTGTTAATTCAGGTTAATAGAATTTACGCCGGTTTTAGGTTTATTTTCTTGGGATGCGAGATATCGGTTTCTTATACTGATTAAGATTTGCGTCATTGCTACGTTTCCAAGGAGGTCCTCACGAGTGACACGGGAAGACATTCTGGTAATGTACATTTCTTTGAAGGTATACTAACACTGCTATTAGGGATCTCTTGAGCTTTGTAAGTTCACTTAGATAAATCCTCTTCTCATGAAATCGAGACGAGTTGAATAGGTTATCTATTTAAACAAGCAAAGTTCACCTCGATTCGGATGAGTGAGGCCCGATCAGTGTTAAGGCTGAGATCCTAATCAAGGTTGATCTATTCTAATTTAGAGGAGGAGCAATGCGGGAGTTGTATATCCTTGCTTGGCCAGATAACTTGGGAGCGCTAAGGTTCTGAGTCCATAAAATGGGTATGATATTCTGAAAAATACCCCGGATGAAGTCCCACTTTTAAAAGTATAGTTATTTAATTCCTGTATTCGAGAGAAGTCAGGATTATAAGATAGATAATGAAATGTGGAGTGTGGAGAGATCAGTACTACAATGCCTTGAACAGTTTCAGCTGGAATTGGCTATCAAGAAATTTTGCTCCCGGGGAGTAAACTGGGAGATAGATGGTTCACTATCACTTGTTTCTATTGATGTGTCCTGCGGATAACTATTGATATTCAATTCTTTTTTTATTAAGAAATTCTTTATTCTTTATTTCTTTATTTTCCAGGTATGTTGGACAGTTCAGTTAATTTCCTCTTATTGGTTTAATTTTCCGGCACCTTAATCTTTTGGATCTACTATCATTTGTGGTCAAATAGTATGGAAATTGAGTAGTCGAGGGTAAGTTGATTTAAATTCTTGAGATCTTTTTGTGGGATCGATATACGGACTTAAATCCCATTTATTACTTATCGACCTGTACGCTAAGAATGTCGGACGAAATAACTTTGAAGGATTTACTCTAAGAGATTGGTGGTTTATATAGTATAATATCATGAGTTTTTATGGCGCGCGGATTACTTAGGGTGATTAGTTAATAGTCCTTTGGTAATAGTGTCATAAATTTGTAAATATGTTTGGTCTCAACAAGTTTTATGGCGCCGTTGCGGGGGATTAGACAATAGTCCTTTGGTGATAACGTCATAATCTTTCATGCATAATAATGCATAAATGTCACGATATGTTTTGTGGTCTCGACAAGTTTTATGGCGCAGTTATAAGTTAGACAATAGTCCTTTGGTGATAACGTCATAATCTTGCATGCATAACTAATGCATAAATGTGCAACATGTTTTGGTCAACGAGAGGCTATTGTTTTCTGACCATACAACTTTGCGCATACATCAGGTCATTTCCCGGACTCATATTAAGATTAAAGTGCACTGTTTCATTCCCCACCCTTAGTGTCAGTTCACCTTTCTTCAAATCTATCAAGGCAGCTCCAGTTGCTAAGAAAGGTCTTCCTAGCAGCAAAGGAACTTGGATATCTTCTTTCATCTCCATGATAACAAAATCCACTGGGAAAATGAATTTCCCAACCTTGACAAGTACATCTCCAAGAATACCTTCTAGTTGTGCCATTGATCTGTCAGCCATTTGCAATGTAATTGTTGTTGAGGTAAGTTCCCCCAAACTAAGTCTTTGCACAACTGATAGAGGCATCAAATTTATACTAGCACCAGAATCACATAAAGCCTTCTTGAATTCATATTTCCGCATGGAGCGAGGAAATGGGTGAGCGCCGAGAGTCCTTAATTTTCTTTGGGAGCTTTTCTTTGGATAAACGCCTTTGCGAGTGCTTGATCAAAATTCACTATTCCCTCCTTAGCTATCTTCCTGTCCTTGCTCAGTATCTCCTTCAGAAATTTTGCATAAGTTGGCATTTGGTTGATTACCTCTGCAAATGAGATATTGATTTATATTTTCTTGAAAATGTCGAGAATCTAAGCTGCTCTTCCTTTTGCATACATTCTCATGGAAATGGCCTTTGTAGGTGTATAATTGGTACTCCTTCATGCATTTACTTGCTCATTACTTCCTTGGTGATTCGATCTGTGTTCTTCTCTCATTCCTTTCGAGTATCTTCTTGTTACGCCTCAGGTCTGTACTCCTTTCTTTCCTTCTTTTGTTTGCTCACTTCTTTCCCACTTCTTAACTAAATTGCCATGCTGATCTTTTGGATTCAGTGTCACTAGGAATGTACCCTTGCTCGATTTAACATATTCGGGCCAAAAATTGCCTACTTGTGTCTCGAGTTTTTCAATGAGGCACTTGGCATTGATAAATACTTGAGTGTCGGACTTGAGCTTCCAAGAGTCGGACAGGTTTACTGTTCATGGAGTGTATAAGCATCTTGTTGTCCCCATGTGAGGCGGAAAATTTGTTCTTCAAATGGTTGAGTCCTCTATGACCACTGATAGTCATTCCTGCCTTCACCCCCCTGATCCTGCTGTCTTTGGAACCTTGGTGGTACAACGATATCCCTGTTGAGGATTTTGTCCATGCCTTGGGCCTTGTAATGCCTCTCCATCATATGAGAAATTCTCATGGTTCCTCAGTGTTGGACTGTAATGTGTGGGCAGGTTAGGATTTGGCTTGAAATGGTAATTTCTTGGTTTAGTCATGTACTTAACCTCCTCATCACCATAAGAATCTTCTTCTGTTGGTACTCCAACACTTCTTCTTATCTGTTCTCTTTCCACTGGTCCTATTTCATGAGCAGTGTGCATTTTTCTTTCTTGTTTGTCCATCATGTGCATGATGGCATCTAACTTTGCCTCCATGGATGTCATTTTACTCAGCTCCATGACCCCTTTTCCTCTGCTATTACCCCTTAAAAACTCAGATGGAGCTTTCATATTGCATTTGGCCAGGTCTTTTATCAGATCTCTAACCTCTTCAGCACTTTTTCGTTTGAATGCTCCGTAGCATGAAGCATCGATAATGCCTTTAGATGTATCATTTAAGGCATGATACACTATATCCATCTGGGTTTTTAAATCAATTCCATGCATAGGGCACCTCTTCAGCAACCTCTTGAATCTCTCTATAGGCTATATATAGGCTCTCATCTTCCTTGTTGGAACATTATCTGTATTCTCTCGAGGTGAGAGATGAGTGAACACCTTGGTAATGCTTCTACCAGCTATTCCAAGTATCAAATGAACCATGTAAGTATTGATTCATACCACGTGAGCTATATCTTGTAAGGAGAATAGGAAGAGATGTAGCTTTATCACCTCTGGCCTCACACCATTCAGCTTTACTGTATTTGCCATCCTGAGAAATCTACCCAGGTGCTCGCTTGGGTCTTTGGTGGGGTAACCGGAGTGAGCGTCTTTGTACACCATTGTTATCAAAGCTAGCTTTGGATTCGAAGTTGTTGCATCCACGTAAGGTATGCAGTGCGAGATATTCTCACGAATAATATACTCCATTGTGTAGAGTAATAGGAGGCCTTCGCTATCTTTGTCTATATTACTCTGTATGGTCATGTCTCTAAATGCGCCATAGCTACATTTTACGCTCTTTTAGTCTTTCTTAAGCTTTTGAGTGTTCTTAATTCAATGCATTTGGAAAGCAGTGGAATCCTATTTCCTGTCATTAAGGATTTTCTGAAATCCAAAACACACTCGGATTAATTGGATTAGTCAAAGTAAGCAAAATATTTTCCAACATGGCTTGTTAAAGATCGGTGGTTGATGTACCTTTGCTTGAAAAGCTATTTTTTGTTATTTTCTTTTATAAAATGTCCAAATTCTTGTTTCTCTTTTTGTTAGAATATTGATCCTATATAATTCTTTCCTCCCTGACAACAAATGTAAAAGCTTGTTTGCCTCTTTCTATATAGACTAAAAACTCCCTCAAATTCACATAGTTGTAAAAAAGTGTGTTTCTCTTACATCCATGTCACTTTGGATAAATTTGCTTGATAAAATATTTCTTTTCGGAAGAAGGTTCATGATTTAAAAATAAGGGTTTATTCTATGACCTGTACCAAAGTGTGAGTCCTCTGGTATTAAAATGAATGTAAGTCCAGGTATCATTCCCACGGAGATTGGTAAATTAAAGATCAACTACCCAAACTACACTAAATTCTATACTTTATTTGGACTCAAACTCCTGATGAAGGTTTATCTACAAAAATAAAGATTCTAGACTATTGACTGCTGTTGAAAACTAAAAATAAAACTAAAGTAAATGAATAAAAACAAATATTAACTAAAATCTTTGGGTGAATCGGTTTCTGTGAAAGCAAACTATCGAGTCAATACAATGGCTTGATCGATTCCGGCTTACTAAAGTACATTACTGCATTACGTGTATGGATCTGGTTTTGTCCAAGATTTCTAAATGTTGGAATTGATTTCTTCCATATTCACGGCTGATACCCTTGCTTCTCTCAAGACAAGATCAAACCAAATACTTGTATTCCCAATCCTCTTGCAAGATCCGGGTATTTTTCTTTCTCAATACTCTTCACATCCATTTCTTATTAATAAAGATCTTTGCATTTCCTCTCGGGATTTTCAGAACTTTCTACCATTTAATTGATGGCTCAACCTCCAGCATCTACGGGTTCATCCCTTCCTTACTAGGGATCTCAACTAACACCTGGTTGAACTTACCTTAGATTAAGGTGAACTCTCGATCGCTTATATTTTTAAATACTCCCTCCAACTTCAAATTATCAAATAATGGGGGATTGACAAAATGAACTCGTAGCGCTCAAGAATTCATCAATGGTGTAGCCGAGCATACCTTAAAAGAATTTTCTCACTCAGAATCTCGCCTCGTGGCCACGCCAGAGGGCATCCTAGAAATCGAAGATATATTCCTCAACCGGGTATTCTAGCCAATTGGGAACTTATCAATTCAAAAGCGACACCAAATAAGTAAATCGAACCCAAATTAGTTCTCCATATTTGTGCAGGAAATACTGTAACTAAATGTAAATCAATCCAAAGAGTCAAGGCCCGGGACACGCATTGCAAGTTAAGAAATGGAGCACCGATCACGTACAACCACTGTATTTGCAATAAAACTAAGAAGAAATGAATTCCATAAATTTGTCTAGATTTCATAAATTTTCAGTGCACTTCTAAGAAAATAACATAAATAAAATTTCAGCCCACTGCCTCCGCTCTCGCATATTCAAATCCAGAAAATAAATAAACTAAAAATAAATAAAAGAAATAAAAATATACTCTAAAGTATACACTGAGTTCCTCTCCTTTCCCATTTTTCGGTAAAGGAAGACAGGTTACTTTACTCATTCTAACACCGTCTATTTATACCGCTGAAAGGAATCGGGGTCGAATCCCCAAAAAAGCTCCGTGTGGAATTCCCAAAGAAAGCCCAAATATCAAGTCCCATGTCGCGATCTCAAGCGTCGCACATGGATTTCCTTGCTCGCTTCGTCACACTGTTGCTTCCGCTGCAACCCGATTCCTTGTCGCATGGATTAATGGTCGCGACATCGTCGTAGTCGACCTTGTTTGCCTGTTTCTCAAGAGTCGATGTCGCACCAAGGTTTCACGTCACATCGTCATTCTTCATTCATCCGTCGATGAAATGCGGACCTTAGTTTTAGGTCAGCACTACGCCTGCTTCTAGTCGACTTCGTGTCATGACTTTTTCCGGGGTCGCGATTGTGTTGGTGGTCTTCTGCCTTCATAGCTTTCAAATTTACGTCGTGACCTCAAGGTGATGTCGCGGCCTCTTTTGATGTCTATTTCTTTTCTTCTCGTCGCAACCTCAGTTCTTTGTTGCAACCAATTTCCTTATTTCAACCTCTATTCCAGGTAGCAACCTCAAGGTGATGTCGCGACTTCATGTTGTTCTTTCTCTGGCTGCGTGTAGTCCCAATTGCTCAAAAGTAGTTGCGACCTTGATTTCTTCGTCACTCTTTCTTCAAGTCGCAACCTAATGAGTGGTCATGCATCGCTTGTGGTCCTTGACAATAAATGGTCGTGAACTTCAGTTTTTGGGCAAGGGCTTCTGGGCTTGATTAAAGTCATGGCTTCTCTTTCCTCGTTCTTCAACTCTTAATGTGGTTGTAACTTCAATTTTCCTGTTGAGACTCCAGTTCCTGTTTTTTTATGTCGTGACCTCAACAGTATGTCGCGACCTCAAATGGCCTTCATTTAAAAACTAGTTGCAACTTCGCTTTGTAGAGACTTTTATGTCTCTATCAGGATCCATCGTCATATTAATCGTAATCGACGTCACCTCAAGAGATATTCAATCAAGGCCACGATGCATCAAGCAGGGTGTCGCGACCTCTTTCATTTGTTGCCTTGGTCATTCTGGTCGCAAACTTAATCTTCAAGGCATGACTTCGCTTTGCTACGCCTTTCATTTCTTCCCCAAAATTGATTTTTCGTGATGTCGTGACTTGGAAATGATCAAAACTAAGCTCGGGCCACGATCCGATTTTCGCTATAATTTCATTTTGCTTGTAGGCTGGCTTCTTCTAGTTTTTGCTGAGATTTTAGATTCTGTTGTATTTTCCTGCAAAATTAAATTTGAGTAACATATCCACATTTCTTCATACAAATCAACATTTATCTTGTAATATGCTCAGAAAAATGGAATAAAAATCTAATGAGTTTTTGGACTCATCAAAGGGTGGGATGAATTTCTTGAAAAGTCCTTCTCCATTATCTTGTACGCCTTATCAGAGAAGAATTCTTCCACTTCTTCATCACAGCTTTGTTTCTCTTCTTCCTGAACCCTTTTTCTTTTCCTTCATTCTTTCTCGACCTCAGGCTCTACATTTTGCTTTTTTAACTTCTTTTGAAACAATTGTCTTTACCTATTTGACAACTGTAAATTTTGCAGTTTCCACAAACTCTTCCATGATCTCATTCAAATTTGGGATCAGAATATGTTACTCAGTCATTTTATTGGAGGATAGTTTGGATATAGGGTTTAGAATGGAGAAGGGTTTATCTGGCTTCTAACGATCATAAATATAAAAAATTATTTGGGGCTTTTCATATTCCCTTCATATAAACATCAGGAAGTATGTCGTAACAATTGATTGTTGCGACATAGAATTTATTGTCACGACAATCAATTTGTCCAAATTTAATAAAATAGCTTCACGACAAATAATTAATCCAATAAGACTAAAATAATGTCGCGACAATCAATTTGTCAGGACATAAAAAATATTGTCGCAGCCAAAATTTAGGCCTTAAGGTTTAAAAATTGTCGCGACAAATGATTTTGTTATACAGTTAGAACTAGGCAACTAGTTTTTCACGACAAATAAAAAAAATGTCACAACAATTATATCTTAATAACAGTTTAAATAACCCAACTTTCTGCACATTTTTCATTCATTTTTCACACAAAGCAACACACGTTATTCTATATCACAACAAATCATGCTTGTGCACACAAATTTATTATGAACTAGACATCTCAATTCAAGCATGTGCAATGAAGTTCAATTTTCTCAACTTAGCAACAAATTCAATTGTAAGTATAAAGAAAATTAACTACTAATAAAGCTGATTGGAAACTTCTCACATAATTGTTGAGCATGCTTTTTCTCTTCAATTAGCTGAATTTTATTCATTGATCAAAGCTACTCATTTGCAATAATTCCAATTAATATTCAGTTTTCTTGTCCTAAAAAACAATAAAAATCAACTAACATTAAAAATCAAACTTGAAATAAAAAATTCAAATACACTAAATTAATTAAAAACAAACTATCAATGGAAAATAAAAATTGGTTGGGTTACCTTCCAAGAAGCTACACAGTTTTATGTCTTTAGCTAGACATCGTTGCAATATGCAATATTCTCAGCAAATCTCTTCAAAATTTTCAAATCTCATATTGTTCTTCATTCGAACTTCCTCCAATATAGTGTTTCAGCCTTTGACCATTAACTTTAAATTCATTTCCAGACTTTGTTTTCAATGTAACTGCTCCAAATGGTGTGACTACAATAACTATGAAAGAACCACTCCATCTTGATTTGAGCTTCCCTAGAAAAAGTCTGAGCCTTGAATTGTATAGTAGGACTAGTTCTCACACCTTCAACTATTTTTTTAGAATTCTCTAATCATGCCATCTCTTAGTCTTGTCCTTGTAAATTCTAGTACTATCATAAGCTTCATTTCTTAGTTCTTCCAATTCATTCATGTAGAGAAGTCTCTTTTCCTTAGCAGCTTGGCAATCAAAATTCAGCTTCTTAATTACCCACGTAGCTTTATATTCTAGTTCAAAAGAAAGATGAAAAGCCTTTCCAAACACAATCATGTATGGGGACATCTCAATAGGATACTTGTAAGCAATTCTATAGACCTATAATGCATCATCTAGCTTTATTGACCAATCTTTTATGCTTGTGTTCACTGTCTTCTCAAGTATGTTCTTTATCTCTCTATTAGATATCTCAACTTTCCCATTTGATTGAGGATGGTAATCCAAAACCATAGCATGTCTTACTCCATATCTGCTTAAGAATTTTGAAATTTTTTTTTAGTAAAATGTCTTCCCTCATCACTGATGATGGTCCTTGGGGTTCCATATCTATTCAGTATGTTCCTTTGAATAAACCCCACAACTGTGTTGGCATCATTTATGGGGCAAGAAATGGCTTCAACCCATTTGGATGCATAATCCAGAGTAAGGAGAATGTATAGATTTCCAAATGATAGTGGGAAAGGTCCCATGAAGTCTATGCCCATACACAAAAAATTTACACCACTAGGATTCCTTATAGAGGCATCTCATTTCTTCTATTTATGTTGCCTATTCTCTAACATCTATCACAATGCTTGACCCATTCAAAACTGTCTCTGAATAATGTTGGCCAATAGAATCCTGATTGGAGAATCTTCTGTGTTGTTCTATCTCATGTAAAGTGACCTCCATATGGTGATACACGCCATTTGTCTAAGATTTCAGCCTACTTAGCCTTAGGTACACATCTCCTGATAATCCGATCTGCCCATTGTCTAAATAATAATGGGTTATCCCATATATAGAATTTGGCAATCGTTCTCAATTTCCTTTTCTCCTGATAGGTTAGTTCTGGTGGCATAATACCACATGCTAGATAGTTCACTAGATCAGCAAACCAAGGTGCTTGAACTGTTACTTGAAATTGCTACTCAATTGGAAATTTTTGTTCAATGTCAATCCCCTTTTTCTCTTCATTAGGCTTCTCTATCCTTGATAAGTTATCAGCTATCACATTAGCATTGCCCTTCTTGTCCTTGATCTTTAAGTCAAATTCTTGCAAAAATAAGACCCATCTGATTAGTCTTGGTTTACCATCTTTCTTTGCCATTAGGTACTTAATTGGTGCATGATCTGTATGTACTATGACATGAGATCCTAATACATATGGTCTGGACTACTCACAGGAAAAGACAATTGCTAACATTTCCTTCTCTGTTGTCGAGTAATTTTCTTGAGCCTCATTGAAGGTCTTGCTAGCTTAATATATAGCTCTAAATATCTTTTCTATTCTTTGCCCCAACATTGCTCCCGTTGCATAGTCACTAGCATCACACATAATCTCAAAATTCTTACTCCAGTCTGGTATTGCCATAATGGGAGCTATGACCAATCTAACTTTGATCTCTTAAAATGCAGACATGCATACTTCATCAAATTCAAACTTTGCATCTTTCTCAAGCAATCTGCATAGTGGTCTTACTATATTGGAGAAATCTTTGATAAACCTCTTATAGAACCCTACATGCCCTAGAAAATTTTTTATTCCCTTTACTGTAGTTGGTGGCATCAGAGTTCTAATTATAGAAATCTTGGCTTAGTCTACTTCCAATCCTACTGCAAAAATTTTATGCCCTAGTACAATTCCTTTAATTACAATAAAATGGCATTTCTCCCAATTAAGACGTCTGCCTTTGTCTTGCTGAAGTACAATTTCCAAATTCCTCCAAGCAAATTTCTCAAAACTGTAATCTGCTATACGTAGAAATCATCCATAAATATTTCCATAACTTATTTTACCAAATTTAAGAATATTGACATCATACGTCTTTGAAAACTGGCAGGAGCATTGCATAGTCCAAATGACATCCTTTTAAAAGAAAAGGTGCCACAGGGCCATGTGAATTTAGTCTTCTCTTGGTCCTCAGGTGCTAGGTCTATCTGATTGTAGCTTAACTAGCCATCCAAGAAATAATAGTGTGGATGTCCTACCAATCTATTCAGCCTTTAGTCAATGAATGGCAAAGGATAATGATCCTTTCTCGATGCAATATTCAGCTTCTTATAGTCCATGAAGGCACTCCATCCTATCACTGTTCTTGTAGGTATCAGCATATATATATTATTTTATTTCTGATCACTGTCATTCCACCATTTTTGGGAACCACATGCATTGGGCTCACCAAAGGGTTGTCTGATATGGCATATATAAACCCAACATTTAACCATAGAGGACCTCCTTCTTCACCACTTCCTTCATTATTGAAAATTCCTTTCAAGTCTTCCATTGACCAAGCTATTGCTTCCTTATGCCTTATGAGAATCTATTTTACTTTTTCCTCATTTTCAGTAGTCAAATTTGTTGCTATTATCATAGGTTTGGACTTTTCTTCACCTACGAACACATATTTAAGATTCTTAGGCAACTCTTTTAGCATAAGCCCTCCATAGCTCTTTTCTTCCTCCTGTATTTTTACTCTACTTCTCCTCAAATCATCAATCTTTTCTTCACTCAAGCTAAACACTACTCTAGTCAACTCAGCTTCTGCTTTCAACTCTTTCTTCTTTAGATCTTCCTCATAGAGTGACTTGAATATGTATTCATCAAGTGAGTTCTCATTCATAAAATCATCATTCTTCTTTTTACTTATAGGAATCACACTCTTAATTATCATGCATTATGCTTGTTCAACATCATGTTGCTTCAAACTTTGATTCAAGTTGAAGTCGACTTCTTTTGTGCCAACTCTTAGAGTAAGCTCTCCATTTTTTACATCTATAAAGGATGCACCCGTAGTTAGGAATGGTCGCCAAGAAAGAGTGGTATTTTCTTGTTTTCTTCTATGTCAATCACCATAAAGTCCATTAGGAAAATGAACTTTCCCACCTTGACAAGCACATCTTCCAGAATACCTTCTCGTTGAGCCATTAATCTATCTACCATTTGTAGAGGCATTGTAGTGGGATTTAACTGATGAGTCCTAAACTCATCCATTTTTAATCCACTTTTCTAGCATATTTTTAGAATTTTATGATTGATTTGAATGCTAAATTATGAAATATTCACCAACTTTGTGTTTTGTAAGTTTTTAATGCAAAATAGACAATTCCAATAAGAAAATCATAAAATCGGCTAAGGCAGAATTGTCGCGACATATTTTCAGAATGTCGCGACATAACCTCAATAGAATCAGAAGAAGTTATGTCACAATAAGAAATGCAATGTTGCAACAAAGTTGAAGCTGAACTCAATGTTAGAAGTGTTGCTCTATCGCGACATTTCACAGCTTTTTCGCGACACAAAATGAGAAAGATTGAATGATAAATGTTGCGACAAAGAAATGAACGTTGCAACATAATGGTAATCAAAAGACAGAACTTTGTCGCAACAATGGATTTTTGTGTCACTACAATGATTGAAAAGTTGTTGAAGAAGAATGTCGCAATATTATTTGCTTTGTCGCGAGAATGATCAAGAAAATGGTAGGAGAGTTTTTTCTCAACAATCAAATTTGTGTCGAGACATAAAAAGTTGTAGAGTGAAATATTTATGTCGCGACAAAGTAAAATTATGTCTCGACAGAAAATGGAAGAGCAATGAGACAAGTCAAGACAAATTTGTTGCGGCAAAGATTTCAAAGTTGCAACAAACAGTTCAGCTAGCGACAAAGAGCAAGGAAGGAAATATGTCGCAACATTTTCAAGGTCTGTCGTGACATAGAGTTCAGATTCAGCAAAGACAAGACAACAAATTAAGGGACGCGACATGTAAAATATTTGTCATGACAACAACAAGATGTAACCCAGAGGAACTCTATCTCGACAAAAGAAAATATTGTCACAACAAAGGTTGAGAAGAACCCCATAAATAATGTCGCAACATAGCAAAGTATGTCGCAACAAAGTTGAAGAGCTAAAGGCAAAAATTATTTGTCGTGACAAAAAAAATTTATGTCGTGACATAAGATGAAGAGAAGAGAACAGAAAATTGTCGAGACATAACGTGAGCAAAAGAATGTTTTATGTTTCCACATTTCAAAATTATGTTGCGACATAAAACCAAGCTGAAAGGTAAGAGGCTTTATCGAGACAAAGAAATTTCATGTCGAGACATTTTTCAAGAGTTGCAGGAATGACAAGTTGGTTGCAACAGAGTTTTTTTGTCATGACACAAGACACGTATGTTACGAAAATTACTAGACAACTTCAGCAGAACTTTGTCACACCATTTTCAAATTATGTCATGATAGAATCTAAGAAGACACCAAAAAACCATGTTGCGACAAAAAACTGCAAGCCACAACAAAAGCAACCTACTGGGCCAAAAATTTTGGGGATCCACAACTTCAGCCTTGAAGTGCGGCCCATCGTTTGAAAATCTATAAATATAAGCATCTAGGGCACTGTGTGCAGCTTCTGCCAAACTAGGAACTTCTTGGTAACTGGAATCTCCTTATATATTATTTTTACTTTTATTTATTTTTATTCCTTCCTCGTCAATTTCGTCTTTGCTTAGTTTTTTCTTTCGGATTGATAAGTGATCTAATGCGAAGTGTCGAGCTGGCTTTATTATAAAATTTTAGTTTTCATTACTATCATATTTGAATGAAATTTGGAGAATTTCTGGAGTTCATTTATTTCAATTCACTTGCAATCTCAATGAAGTTTCCTGATCAGATAGTCACTGATAATTGTAATCCAGTTTTGAAAGATTGAGCTCCCTCTAAGAATGAATCGATGCTAATTATAATTTTCTGCATAACTTCAAAGAACGTCATAGTTCTAAATCTCTCAATTTATTCGACGGTTGTTCTCAAATTGCTTTTTCGTAATATTAGTAACTTGTACCTTAAAATGATTGTATCTGCACGATTTCAGGAGGCCCTTTGAGCCGTATTAACAGAAGGAGAATCTTGAGAGTATTGAACGATTACTTGGGGGTATGTTAGATTAATATTATGGAAGTAATGAAATCTGAAGGACTACTTTGATAAATCACCGATTTCCTCATGGTGTGAGGATTAGTTGGATGATATATCAATTTAGTTGATCAGAGGTTTGTCCTATTTCTGATGAAAGGATCTTGATCCCATGTTAGCGGAGATCTAATAAAGGAGATAGATAATTTTATCATATTAGATGGATGAGATACCAATTAAATTGGGGAAGGCTTCCATTACCCTGTCTATTAGGACAAGAATTCTTTAGTGCTAAGATTCCTGTGTGAGGTAATGAGAAGAAAAAATACCCAGATCTTAGAAAGAGGATTATATTCTACGAGTAACTGTTTAGACTCATATGTCTAAAAAGAACATGAAAATCTAATTAGTGAAATGTATGGTGTGTGGAGAAATCCAAACTATACTCCCTTGCATCTTTGACAAGTTCAGATTTCAACTGATGGCTGAACCATGTTATAAAATGATGCAGAAATTGATAATTGTACTATTTCCCAGTGTTACTTACCTAGTGAACTTTTGATTAGTGCCCAAAAAGTGCTATTTTGATCCCTATCCAAGATAGGTTTTGAGTGCTTTTTGCGCACTAATCATATCAATTAAGCCAATTGATGTGTGCAGGTCCACTTAGTTCCACCGATGCCATTTCGAAAGCTTGTTTTTGTGATTTTGTAGGTTCTGGCGCACTTCAAGAATCGTGCTTAAGTTTCTGACGAAGATATGTACTCAATGCTGAGGAATCATGGTATTTCTTTTCATCAAAGCATCAAAATTCAAAGTGTGGAATTGAAGGCAACCTAATGGCAGCATGCGCGAGGATGCAGCCGGGATGCGAGTCGGATCGTGAAGGCAAGAATTTTCGCTATGGTTGCGAGGCTGGCTAGGATTGCGAAAATTTCGCAATCATAGCGAAAATTTCGCAATCCTAGTGAAATTGGGAAATTTCGCTAGGCTAGCGAAATTTCGCTATCTAGCGAAATTCACTGTGCCTAGCGAAATTAATCAATTTCGCTATCTCACATATTTTTTGCTAGGCTAGCGAAATTTCGCTAGGCTAGCGAAATTTTCGCTATGCTAGCGAAATTGTTCTCCATAGCGAAAATGGATGCCCTGTGATTTTTGTGTATTTAATGCCAAACGATCGCACTGGTGTATTACCACCTTGTCCCTTTGTAAGCCAATATTTTGCATTCTTGTATTTTCACACTGGGTGGACTATATAAACCCCTACTAGAACTCCAGAAACTTATAACTTTCATTTATGTAACATCCCGCAGCCTTTAGGGTTTCATTTCGCTTCTCCCCTTCTTTCATTTTCAGTCGCCAAACACCCCTCGGCGACGCATAACCTGCTGGATGCTCGGGCTAAGCCTCAGCCTCAGTTATGAGGGGTCAAGTAGCTCGGGTTTTCGGGCCGCCGCAGTGTCCTCATGTTTTTAAATGATACAGGTAACGCATTTATGGTTCCATACCTTCCTAAACTAGGGTTTAATGCCATTTAATGTCATTGCTTGGTCAATACTTACATGCTTAGGTACAAGGCATACTTTCATTTGCATGCACCGATATTCTTTAGATGGCCCCACGAGCCAACAAACGAGGTCGAGTGCTGTAGTTTTAAAACTAAAAGGGACTCCAGAATCATAATACTTGTTTTGACTCAAATAGGAGTGGTTCTAGGTTAGGTTTTTAGCTAAACAAAGATCCTAAGTATGGCTTTGACTATATGTTACTTGCTATAATGCGAGGATATGACCCGAGGACACTCGCAGCCCCATGTTATCGCTTTGTGACCTAAACCTTCAAGGTTACCATTTTATACTCACTTTAACCATTCTACTGCCACGCTGAACATACAACCTCCCCTGTTTTTAACAAAATCCAAAAATCCAAACTAAAGCCTCACCAATTTTCAAACAATAATGCAAATCATTCGTGGGATGAAAACCCATCCCCGTGTTCGACCCTAGACCGTTATATCAGTAAAGAAATACTACTCAAAGAAGGAGGAAATATAGGGAAACAAATTCATGATTCCGTCACCCTACCGTGGGCACGAATCAAATGGCGCCGTTGCCGATGGTGCCAAACCACGTGATGATGAGTTGAAGTGTACTTGTAATCCTCATTATAAGTGTAGGTGACATTTTAGACCCTTTTAACCCTACCATTGAACAAGTTTTCACTACTTGCAAATAATCGCACCGCTTTGTTTTTATTTACAGCCGCTTGTTTTAACTAACGACCGACCATTGGGCAAGTTTGCTTGTTCTTTGTTGTGTCTAATTTTGTGTACGTGTTTATGCAAAAGACTGGACACGTAGGATATCGTGTAGATCGCAAAGAGTGGAGCACCAATTGAACTACAGCTGTGGAAATCAAGCAGTACGAGCGACCAAATGGATCCTCTACCTAAGGAACAACAAAGTCAACAAACACCTCCCATGAATCAAACAGCTTACAGATCAATGAGGGATCATATACACCCTCCTAGAGTTAGTGCTCCTTCCGAACATACCTCCCACAAGACGCGCGTTGAGACCTCTATTCGTGCCCCTACTCCCACTTACTTCATGGTATGGAAAATGAAAATCCATACACTCATATAAGGGATTTTGAGGAAGTTTGCATAACCTTTGGTGAAGGTATGATAGACATGGATTTGTTGAAGTTAAAGGCATTTCATTGACCCTCAAGGACAAGGCTAAGATTTGCCAACTCACTGAGGCCGAGACCCATTTAGAACGTGTCGATTCAAGCTGAATTTCAAGAAATTCTTCACATACCAAGACCATCACTTGAAGAGGCGCATCTACACCTTACCGGGCCTATGACAATGAAAAAGTTTTATCGGTGTTGGGAAAGATCTGTATGGATACCATCAAGCCGGTCCACATCACGGGTTCAGACACCGGATGTTAGTGAATCATTTCATAATGGTATGTCCCCTACCATGAAGCAATCATAGAAACCATGTGTGAGGTGATTTTCGAGCAAAACTGACAGAGGCCATGGATTTCGAGTTGGTGGCTGAAACTTCTAAGGGCTGGGATGAGCCAAACCCGAGAGAGGCAGGAGAAAATGAGGCCCTCAAGATACCTGTAAAGGGGAGGGATTTTTACTAATCACGTAGGACATGGAAATGAAAGCAAAAATCTCAACCCTAGCTAAGAAGGTGGAGGAGTTAGAAGGAAAGAGGCTCCATGAAGTGCATGCAGTGACTGAAAACCGTGCACAAGCCAATCCATGCACCAATTTCCAATCCACCCGCCCACTTAAGAACAGAGATCATATGGCCCCTTGCAGTTGAAGGATTTGATGCCTAATATACAAATGCCGAGGTCAAAACAAGCCACCACAACCCAATGCCCCATATGGTGGCTACTCACAATCAATGAGAATTTAACCTATCCTGGAAACCTAATCTCCTGCCTATGTACCAGTGCCAAACCACGCTTGGCTCCTCATCTCAACCGACACCACCATCAGCCACTTCCAGCTTCAACAAGCGATATCGACTCGAAAGCAAAGTGGGCGGGCGTAACTTCAGAAGAACAAAAGGGATCAATGCACAATTGGCACAAAGGATTGATACTGTAGAGAGCACACTGAACAAGAGAATAGATGGGCTTGAGAGCAATCTTAATCATAAAATAGACAACTCATTATTCAATCACAAAGATCAACAATATTTGAGGTGTCAGAGAGGAAGGTTCCCTTCCCAAACATTGCCAAATCCAAAGGAGTGCATGAGGTAGGTCTATCTAGAAATCTCAGAATGGATGAGGTCAAGGCTTATAATCACCCCTGAGGAGGGAAAGAGGTTGATCAGCCACGCCCAAGCTACCGAGGAAACCAAAAATGAGAAGAATCGTGAGCCATAACAACCATCAAGAGGACTCAATGTAGTTGACCGCATGCCACCTCCTCCATTTCCTAGGCACTAAGAAGCAAGAAAGCATCCCAAAGAGTGTGCATCTGTGAAGTCCTAAGGCAGTGGAAGGTGAACATACCCTTGACATCATCAAACAAGTCCCTGCCTATGCAAAGTTTTTGAAGGATCTTTGTACAATCAAAAAGGGATTGGGCATTGAGAAGAAAGCCTTCCTAACCGAGCAAGTTAGTGCCATAATCCAAAGTAAGACCCCAGTCAAATACAAGGATCCAGGATCTCCCACAATTTCAGTCAACATTGGTGGGACTAGCATGGACAAAGCACCAGATTTAGAGACAAAGGTAAACCCATTGCCATACTCTTCAAAGGTATAAGCGCTAGTTTAGAGAGCTTAAACCCACCAACATCACTCTATCATCAGCTTCCATCGATTCAGAAAGATTCCTAAGGGAATAGTTGAGGATGTCTTGGTGAAGGTAGACAAATTCTACTATCCAGTATATTTTGTTGTGCTTGATACCGAGCCAATTGCAAATGGACCCAATCATGTGCCAATTATCCTGGGAAGACCATTTATGGCCACTGCCAATGCAATCATCAATTTCCGGAATGGGGTCATGCAACTTACATTTGGCAACATGACATTGGAGCTGAACATATTTCACTTGAACAACAAGCAATGTCGTAGAAACCAAAATCAAGGACCTGGCGAAGTCCTGCCTGGGCCGCGTAATGCAAGGAAGTCAATGTCCAGAATTGCGTGAAATAGCCAACCAAGGTGAAGAAGGTGTCTGGTATTACACGCAACCACCAGGCAATTGGTCGGCCTTAATCAATCGCTGGGAAGAAAATCAACCATGGAAATCAAACATCAAGGTCACGCCAAACCATCATAGGGGCTGAGGAGATCCTCCTCCTTACCTCCATGAGAGTAATTCTAAGGACATCATTGATTCGTGTTCTCAAAACCAAATTGCTTCAATAATTTTGCTTTTTTATTCACTCGTCAATTTCCTTAATTTTGGCTATTTTTAGTAAGTTTCCGATTAGTAACTTCCCTTAAGCAATTTTGTAATTATTTTATTCTATCTTATATTAAATTTGTAGATATATTTTAATATGATAATTTTTATTTTTAATATTATTTATATTTTAATGCTGAAAATTTGAATTGCAGGTGAAGCAAGTTTTGGCTCAATTTCGCTATAATAGCGAATTGGTGACTATCTCTACTACCTACAAATTTCTTATAAAATAAGGGAGGGCTTTTCAAACACTCCATCTTCTTCCCTCCCCGAGCCTACTTCCCGAGTAGCTGCTTCCCGGTTTCACGGCATCAAGCCAAATTAATTCGAGCCATCATTTCGCTCAGAGCTCTGGGGGCTGCTGTGGCTCGGAAGCCACGCTACCTTCACTGCGCCGCTATCGCCGCCCCTCCGTTCACGCCCCTCCACCGCCGACCGCACACCCGAGCCCCGGGCTCGCCCAGCCCACCGGGCGCCACTCGCCGCCCCCCGCCCGCGGCCCCGAGCCACCACGCGCCCTTCTCCCGAGCCGACTACGCACCGCCGCCCGAGCACCGAGCGCCGGCCGCCGCCCATGAGAGTCACCAGTGGCAGCGACGCATAGCCGAACCCCGGGTCCCCTCGCCCCGCTTAGCCCCGTCTGGCCTCGTGTCCGTGTGGTTCACCCAGTAGTGCCTCATTCATCGCCAAAGTGAACCCTGGCTCAGCCTGGTCGCCCTGGCCCCACTACGCGAGCCCCGCCCGTGTCCTTGATTACAAGCCATGGTTCGTACTGCGAGCGGGTCCACCCGCCTCAGCCTCGGTCAGTTCGTGATTTCGAAGTGAGGGAGATACCGCATTTCAGCCCGATCCCCCAGCCTGGGGCCCTGGGAGCTGGGCCCCCGAGGCACCCCCGAGGAGCCTCAGGGATTCGTGGAGATACCAGACTGACGGGGACCTCAGCCCTTCTCGCTGCCAAGTTACGTAGGAGATCTCAGAGGGCCGGCCCTCCAAGCTGGGCCCAGATTTCAGACCGGGGAGTCTCATCCCCAGCACACCGCCACCTTCTAATGCTGCCAGCGGAGGCGACCTCATCGCCCGCTATCGCCCTCGCCCGAGGATCGTGAGGCCCTTATCTGCCGGCATCTTATCCCGGGAATGTCACTTACACGAGAGGATTTTCTACGGGGAGTCAGATACGACGTCCCGGCACGACAAATGACCCCCTGCATTCGGGGTGGATTCTACGAGCCTGATGCGATTATTCGCCTCGCATTTACGACGCCAGCAGCCACATCTCCCGGTGGTTCTAAGGGGCTCTACCATTCTATGACCTCCCGAGGAGCGCCGAGTCCGCTGGAGCTCCGATTCGCATCGGCGATAGTCCCGGAGTTCTCGCAGCCAAGCAGACATATCTACCAGACAGCCCAGCACGCTGCGCGTGCCACTCGGGAGGTTCATTGATCGGGCCCCACCCGACACATGTGGAGATGGTCCGCAGCCTCGCTTCGAGACACTACAGCCAGACTCGCACTATTCCAAGGCAGCCCCGCCAGATGCTTTTATTGATCATCCGTCAGACTAGCTCTTCCCGCCCAAGACTCACGCTCAAACAGAGGAGCCATCTCTCCTCCGAGGCTCAGGACGGATCTCGTAGGGATTCCCGTCTCGCCCCTCCGAGTCAGTGATGACCTCCCCGCTACATTTCAAGACAAGGTCCACTGGGAGCGGCCCGGCCCGGGAAAGGCAGAGTCTACCTTATCGATGCCGAGACTCAGCCGAGCCAGTCCTCGGAGCACTCGCTGGGCTTTCCGCAGGAGCCCCTTGACGAGAAGAGGATCGATGCCCTCGTGTCCCGTCTTCCTGCGGAGCCGAGCCATGGTGATGCTCTATTTCTTTCTCCTCCTCCGTGAGGAGGTACTCCCATACCGAGGCAGAGGACTCCCAGAAGAGAGCTGATCATGCTCCTGAGGCTGAGATGGAGAGGAATCCAGTTCCAGATAAATCTCCTCCATCTCCTCCCCGTCACCCACAACCCCCGCTCGACACTCCCGCCCCATCATATACGCGACAACACCCAGTATCGCTCATGTCGCATCAGGAGCCAGAAAAGCCAGCGGATGATGTAATGCTCATCGCGCCTACCAGCAACACAGACCGTAGGTCAGCTCGAAACAGGCCACTTTAGGTCACACACTCCATGCTCCAGCATCATGAGTCACCCGGGTCTCCTGCAGATGATAACGCCTTGTGAGAGATGAGCCTACAAAGCAGCAGCAGTTCTCCTTAGACATGTCGGGCAAATGTGCTATTAAGAATTCCACAGATCCACCACCAATTACCTAGATTTGAGGTGGTCAAACTCCTATTTCTAAACTTTCCTACCCCTATGATATGTCTACATTTTGACTGGGAGGAAAAGCTGTGAGTTAGAGTGTTTTCTTTATGTTTTTGTATAGTTTTCGCATTAATAATCGCTTACTAATTTTAAGGTGAGAATCATGTATTAGCCATAGTAGTGATACTTTAGCGTTCAGCTATATTGAGCATGTACAGCCATTTTGTTATATCAAAAAGCTTTACAAAGATATTTCCACTTCCTATTACACTTCTTTGCATATCACTTTGTGCCTCCACCTGTGTGTATCTATTTTTCTTTCAATCGACAATCAATCGCTTTTAATCGAACAATTGAATCAGCTTTAATCGAGAATTGAAACCTGTTGTTACCTTTGCACGTTAGAACAATTCCATGTTTGATTCGCTTTTTGGTCACCAGTTTCGCAAAGACATTCAACTCGAATATTTCCCTTTCTGAGCTAATTCACACACCGCACACCCGTATTATACTGATAAGTTCCGAAATTATTCAATTCCTTTCACTTTCACAGATACCTAAATACTTTTAGACATGTTGACAACCCGTAATAGGTTAGTATTACCCACATATGAAGGCCAATGCTGTCTTCCAAAAAGGAAAAGAAAAAGAAAAAAGAAAAAAAAAGAAAAGAAAAAGAAAAATAAAAGTCGTGAAGCTCGCTCAAGCCTAACACCTACCGAGGGGTACGGCGAAAGCCTCAAAGCCCGATGCCCTAAACCCACCCTGGGTCGAGTCATCGACTTAGTGTTCGTTGGCACGCGTGGATGCAGTAGAGTTTAGCGCATTGTAGGTGCTTAATTCTCAAGTCATTCGTGAGTCCGGGGTGAAGCCCCGCAGCCTTGTGGGTCAAGGACTTCTTTCGCTCGATCTGCCCTAAACCTTAATTGGTCAGAGTCATCGGCGTGACCCTGCTATACGCGACTTCGTGAAGTAGAGTCTTTAACATCAGACCCTACAATTTAGTCAAGTAAAGAAATAAGTGTGTAGCTAATCCTATTTAGGTTGTTCAAATGCTTAAGGCCATGGAATTAGTTAGTCAGAGGAATAATTTTGCAATTTATCGCTCAATCAAGCTACATTAGGAACCATTAGATTTTAATGGAAATTCAGGTTGATTTCTAGATCCATGTTGGCCTAAAATTTGTTCTTATATGGTTTCTCGTTTCCTCTCATGCTCTAAGCTTTCTAACAGAGTGTAAATTGTTCATTTTAAAAGGTAATACTTATCCGTATATACACCTTTTCAACCGTATACACTTTTGTAAAATCACCGCATGCATGTCCTTATTATTTTTAGCATTGCTAAGGACTAGCAACTTTCTGCTGGGGTGTGATTAGTGCCCAAAAGTGCTATTGAGCCCTATCCAAGATAGGGTTTTGAATGCTTTTGCGCACTAATCATATCAATTAAGCCAATTGATGTGTGTGTCCACTTAGTTCCCACCGATGCCATTTCGAGCTTGCTTCGTGATTTTGCGTGTCTACACTCACCACTGCGGTTTAAGCTCGACGTAAAGATATGTACCGAATGCTGAGGAATCATGGTATTTTCGGCCATAAAAATATCAAAATTCAAGTGTGGAATCAAGGCAACCGATGAAGAAGAAGTGCAAGAGGATGCAGCCAGATGCAGCCGATCGTGAAGGTAGGAATTACATGTCGTTAAAATTTCGCCAGATTGCGAAAATTCATCATACGAAAATTTCGCAATCCCAATGAATTTGAATATTAGGCTAGCTAAATTTCGCTATCTACGAAATTCACTATGCCTAGCTTAGTTCAATCAATTTCGCTTATCACATATTTTTCGCAAGTTAGCGGTTTCGCTACTTAGCTAATTCATCGTAGATAGCAAAATTTCTCAATTTACATCTTTCGTAGAATTTCGTCAGTTAGCTTAAATCTCTCGCTTAGGTTGTTTAAATTTCGCTATGCAAGCGAAATCGTCCTCTATACGAAAAATGGTTCTTCAGGATTTTTTGCGGTATTTACGCCAACTATCAGGCTGGGTGTATTACCACCTCGTCCCTTTTGTAAGCCAATATTTTAGCATTCTCGTATTTTCACACCTCGCGAATTATATAAACCCCCTTACAATTTTGTAACCCGGTAAACTTTGTTGAACTTTTCATTTATGTAACATCTCATAGCCTTTCTTTTAGTATTTCATTCGTCTTCTCCTTTCTTCTTCATTTCCTTAGCCGCCAAACACTCCCCAGGATCTACAACCCCGTGATGCTCGCCAAGCCTTCATACCCCAGCAGGCTGCTAGCCAGTTTGGGCCGCCAGTGTCCTCATGTTTTAATGATTACAGCACGCATTTATGGTTCCGACTGCCTTCCAAACCGTGGTTTAATGCCATTTAATGTCATCGCTGGTCAATACTTGCATGCTTGCAAGTACAGCACACTTATTGGGTGATGTTGACCGATATTTTCTAGACATGAGCCATCGAAATGAGGTTTGAAGTTGTGGTTTTAAACTAAAAGGATCAGAATGCATAATACTGTTGAGCCAAATAGATATCTTAGGTTAGTTTTAAAGTTAAACAAAGATTCGGCATGGTTAATTATATAAAGCTGTTTTCAGCCATAATGCGTAGGATATGACCCGAGGATTACTGGTGTTAGCCCTATGTTATCAGCTAGTGACCTAAACCTTCATAAGTACCATTTTACACTTCACTTTAACCATTTCAGTCAGTCAGTGAACATACAACCTCCCCTGTTTTTAACAAAATCCAAAAATCCAAACTAAAGCCTCACCAATTTTCAAACACAAATGCAAATCATTCGTGGGATGAAAACCCATCCCCGTGTTCGACCCTAGACCGCTATACTGCAGATTCGACTACTAGCAAGAGGAGGAACATAGGAAACAAATTTTGTTGATTCCGCTCACCCTACCGTGGCACGAATCAACTTTCCTATCCAATTATTTTAAAATCTTCATATGCAGTTATAGAATTTTAATTAGTTTTTAAAATTCCTTTAGTTTAAAACCAAATCAATTTTAACTTTGGAGTTCAAATAGTAAGGATTTTGAGTAGATGGGGTAATTATTTTTAGATTTTCCATCAATCCTCGTGGGAATGATATCTGGACTTAAATCCACTTTTATTACTTGTAAAACCTATGCACTTGCAATGAACTAGACCGGAACACATTTTCAAATGAAACCTTTTCATACAAACCAACACATCTTTATTATTCTTGGATCTCAATAAGTTTTTGGCGTTGTTGCCAAGGACTAATTTAGTTCTTGACAACAATGTCAGAAAATTGTCCAAATAACAATGTCAAGATCTAGTTATTTTTGTCTATGTTAAAAATATAATCAACATGTTTTTGGCATCGTTGCCGGGGACGAGACATTATCCTTTGGTAGTTGAGTTGAAGATTTTGTTGGTATAGTTTGGTCAATCAACAAGTTTTTGGCAATCAAGTTGTTGTGAATTATTTAGTCTTTGTAATGCGGTCAAAACTCGTCAACAGTTTTCGCCTATTGTCATGATGTATTACGAGAATCTAAATATCAATATTCCAACCAAATAGAGAATTGTTAATTTGGACATTTTTCTTTGTTTTATCAAAAATTTCAGAAAATTACAAAAATAGTTTTAACTGCAATAGCTGAGAAGGCTATTCAAAATCTTTTATGAGCTTAAATTGAATATAGTTTTTTTCCACATATTTCATTTGATTTTCGTGGTATTTCCATCAGAAGATTTTGGTATTACAGAAAACCAAAAGTAGAACTCGCCTCGATACAAAACTGGAAAAAACATTGAGAAATCTAGGAAAAGTGAAAAGTTCTGAATCAACAACTATATAGAAAGCAGAGAAAGGATAAACTGGTCATAAGAAGGAGCAGCAGAAGACATCAAAGGCAAATGACTATGAAGGATTTTTGGAGGCTAGTTATTCAAGATGAATACTCTGCTGTGAGTGATTCGTGCCACAGTAGGTTAAGCGGAATCAACAAAATTTATATCCAAAGTTCCTCCTACTGCCGTAGTCAAGTTAGTCGCAGCCAATGGCCTGTGGTCGAACACTGACGTGGTTTTCATCCTAGGAATGATTTGCATAAGTGTGAAAAGGTAAGGCTTTCTATCTGGGATTTTTGGATTTGTTTCAAAAACAGGGTGAGTAGTTTGAAAACTGAATAATCAGAAAAGACCGAAAAGGATGTGAAAAGGTACCTTTAGCGAGCCAGTCACTAACTTGATAACATGTGGCAAACAAGTGTCTCTGGTTTATCCTCGCATTATGACAAGCAAACTCCATAGTCCAAGCCATAACCTGATCTTTGTTTAACTAGCAAACCCAACCCTATTAATCACTCTATTCGAGTCAACACAGTAACATGCATCACGCTCTTCGCTTAAAACCCTAACATTCAACATCATTTCATGGCTCGTGAAATCTCATCTAAACCACAAAGGCATCTAGCAATAAGGCATCATCAGTATTAGGTATTGCCAATTATTGATATTAATGATATTCAACCCTAGTTTGAGAAGACAATATAGTTATAAGACGAGTATCAACCATGAGGATCATAACCTGTAATCTCACAACCAGTTATATCTCAAATAAATATGCTACACTTGAGCACTCAGAGTTGTTAAGAAATCAGAAACAGAGGCAGAGAAAGCAAAACCCCAATCGAGTCATGATATTTACATAAAATAAAAATCAGGCCAAAGATCGCCTCCCCAATTTCTTCCCTTCGTTACAAAACTGGGGGTTTATGGGCCACCATTATGTGAAACTACAATAAAGCCTAACATTTTGGCTAAAATAAAGACAAGTAAAGTAATACACCAAAATGAAGTCTGCTTGCATTAATTACAAAAGGATGACAAGGCAAGCACAATTCTCACAGACAGCCACTCTCGCTTAGGCAATGTACCGCTTAGTTAGCTAAAATTTCGCTTAGCCAGCTTAAATTGCACGTAGATAATGAATTGTGAGAATTTCCTTTTAGGCACCGGCAATTTCAAGAAGAATAAATTTCTCTAGCTTAGCGAAATTTTTAGTGATAAATGAAACCGCATTTTTCGCTGAACAATGGAGCATGAATTTTTAGTGCGAATAATACTCGCTTAGGATTGAAGTAAATTTCGCTATGACTGAATTTTCAAGAATCCCAAATAAATTTTCGCAATCCAGCGAAATTCTCGAATTGCTGATCTTCACCGCATGGCTCCATCGCTTCCTATATCGCACCAACTTTTATCACTTTGCCTTCATTCTTTATTGATTTTTGGTATGAGCCTGATGGCCGATGAATGGGGTTCAATCTTCATGGTTTAGCATATGTCTCGACATTATCAACTCAAAGTACGCAAAACCCGCAAACAACCAAAAATAACCTCTAAACGACATAAGTGATACCAAGAAGACTTGAACACTTCAATCGTACACTGCATGATTAGCGCGCAGAAAAGCACTCAAAACCTATCTGATGATAGTACTTCAAAATAAGACTTTAACAATACTAATCACACCCCCAACTGAACGTCATAGTCCCTTAGCAATGCAAAAACAAAAAGGAGATGTACAAAGGATTCTCAAAAAAGTTTATGATTCAAAAAGGTTTATGTACATATAAACAGTACCTTTAAACTGAAAAATTGACACCAAGTTTGAAAACCGCCATGAAAGAGCCAAACCATACAAGAACAATTTCAGGTCAGTATTGGTTCCATGATTCTTAACTGGAATTTCCACCAAAGTCTAATGGTTCTTTATGTAACCAGATCGAGCCAATAAATTGTAAAATTGTCCCCTCCCAACCTAAAGACCGTAATGCCTTAAGCCGTCAACAACCTGTGAGTAAGGATAGTTACTTTTCTTTCTTTATTCAACTACATCATAGGTGCAATGCTTGACCCGACTTCACCAAAGTTCGTAACTGGGTCCACCGATGACTCCCAACCAATTAAGGTTTAGGGCATCAAGCCAAAAGGATCACCTGACCACAAACTCTACAGGCTTCACCCCGGACTCTGAATGACTTCGAAAATCAAGCACCCACAAATCGTTATACTCTACCTATCCACCCATGTAATCTAACACTAAACCGATGACTCCCAACCAATTAAGGCTTAGCATCTAGTTTCAAAGGCTTTCGCCATACACCCCACCCGACCGTGCTCTGGTTTCAAGGCAAGGCTTAATGACTTATTTTCTTTTTCTTCTTTTCTTTTCTTTTCTTTTTGCTTTTTCTTTTCTTTCCTTTTGGAAGACTACATTGGTCTTCAAATGTGGGTAACACAAACCTATCATTGGTCACAACATGCCTAAAGCCTATGCAAAACGAATGAGGTAAACCAATTCACAAATTTCTATTGAAACAACTGCAAAGTGTGCTGCGGTGAATTAGCTTAAGGGAGCGTTCAAGTTAAGAATGCCGGAACTTAACCGACCAAAAATTATATCAAACATGGACTGTTCTAACATAAAAGCGTTGACAAACAGGTTTCAAATTTTCCATTTAAAAGGCAATTCAATCGGGTCCAATTTGCTACCCAATTGTTCAATTAAGTACCCAATCGGGTCTAATCAAGACAAAACGATTACATAAGACGGAGGCACAAAAGTATATGCAAAAGTGTGTATATATATACCGAATAGTTTTGATATAGCCAAATGGCTAGTACATGCATACCAAAGCCAACATACAAAAATATCATCGCCTCTACTATGGCTAATACATGAATCCTAATCAAAATTAGTACGCTGATAAAGTCAAAACTATACAAAATCATAAAAGAAACCCAACCACCACCGTTGTGGTGGCGGTAAGTTCTGTGGATCGCCAGCCTAACACATTCTAATGATGCGATGTCGTAGTTCCTCCCTCCTGATCCCGAATGGTACACCCAAAGGAACAAGTGCACCACCGCAAGACGCGAGTGACACCGAGTCAACCTCCGATCCCTGCCGCCTAGCCGCCAATGAGCAAATAGCATCCATCAATTCCAAATATCTCTCTCGAGCTGGCGTGAACATACTCAAGTGAATGGTGTGTGTGAGTAAGACGCAAGAAAGCGCATCGCCCGCAGCCGCATGCAACTGGAGGAGGAGACATGAGGGGACGATGCTTGAGCCCGATTCCTCCGTGGCATCTCTGCCCGTGGCATGCATATCGCCTCTCGGAGTCCCTGGCCACCGATCCCGCACTCCTCCCCGGTCCCGTCGCCTGAGGAGGAGAGATACGGTGCATGGTCACTCGCCTAAAGGACAGACTGGGAGGGCACTGACCTCCTCTCAATCCCTGCCCCCGTGAAACCCAAACGCCGAGAACCGGGCAGAGCAGTCTCAGACGCAAATGAAGACTCTACCGAACCAAAGCCCTTCCGATGGACCTTCTCCTCAATGCATCAAGGAGGTCATCACCGCCAGGATCGAACCGCATCCCTCCGAGATCCCAGAAAGAACCTCCAAGACGGCTCCTCCGTTGCATACGTCAGCAATGAACAAGCCGGTCCTCGCAGGTGGTCAATCACGAAGATCCGAGGCTGAGTCGCCTCCCGAAGAGTATTTGCCCCACAGGATGTTCCAGCCGCAGATGCGCGAATCCATCTCCCCACTGAGGCGGCGCCTTAAGCTCGGAGCAACCTCCGACCGTCGGGCGGTGATACGCAGCCTAAAGCCGCCGGAATATCTACCGTCTGTGACTCCGGCGATCATCTATGGGGAGAATCGGCTTCCGCGCGGACTCACCGCTCCCCAGATGTCATCGAAAGGACAAACCGCAAAGACCACCCGGGTAATAATATCGTTCTGGTCATGAAGGCCAAGTAGGAATAAACCCTCAATCAACCTCATGTAATCCCCAACTCGGGATCGCCCTCGCCGGACGCCGCGAATGACTCCCGATGGTGGCCCTCGAACGGCGTGATTCCCCACCGGGTGCCCACGAACAACGCCTCCCGATCCCGGGCGCGACAACCGAGGCGATGTCATCTTCGGCAAATGACGCGGGCCGGAGACGGCGAGGTCGATGAGGATTTGACTCACCCGCCCGACGCGCCGCCCGTTGCGGCCGCCCTCCTAGCCAGGCCAGGTACGTGACGGCCCCAGGTCCCATCCTGTTCGGAGAGTCAAGGTTTAACCCCGAGGCTCAAAATTTCTGGGACCTGGGTGATGGTACTAGAGCTGACCTGAGATGGGGCCTCTCGCTGTGTGTACCGACCGACCACGCCATGACCCACCCTTAGTACGAACCATAACCGGAATCCTAATAAAACACTGGAAGAGGGCTCTGCGGATGAAAATGTAACTAAGGCACTGTATGACTGGTCTGAGGCTTACTGCTGACAACTGAGTCACTCTAAAATAGAACACTGACAACTCGGGGTCACGCCATACCACCGCCTCAGACAGCCAAACAAGGTCGGTGGTCGGCAAACTCCGCCATGTGCGCGCTAGTCGAACCGATAATGTGAGCACGCCAGGCTCCTAAAGGGCGCGCAATGGACTCACGACAGGACTAGCTTCTACCGGGAGCTACTGATGTGGCTCCGAGGTGGCTACGGTGCAAGGAGCTGCTCCTGGCAATGCTGGTCAGGAACAGGATCGTGGCCCCTGCTCATGTGACTCACGCCTTAGTGCAAAGTGAGGTCAGTGTTCTGCAGTCACTCATGGGGAGGGGAATATGAAATGACTAAACGACTAACCCTCCCATCTTTTATAGAGTAATGAGGTACCAAGAGTCCAATTCCACCATTTTTCGCATAATAGCTAATTGCCTCACCATCTCCTCTCAATTCAAAAAATTTAGATTAAATATTAGTAATATATTAAATAAAATTTATTATAATGTAAAATTTATTATATGATACTATAATTAAAAATTTAATACAAAGTACTATAATATATGTATTGTTACTAAAAGGGAAACTGCAATTTAGGAAACTTTCAAAAAAATAACTAAAATTATTGAAATCGAATTAAATTAAAATAAAAACCAAAATTTATCGAATCGCAATTTGGTTTGTGAGAACACCAAAATCACCAATTTCAAAAATTTACCTCAAGGATTCGCCAAGGAGAATGATCTCTCAACCCCCAGTACCGGGCCTAATTCCATGGTGTCAAGCCCAATTGTTGACTCGTCCTCACGATGGATTCCACTCTGGGGCTCACTGCCTCAGAGGGTGTTAATGGCGTAAATCCAAAATCTCTCTTCACCTCGTCAACATTCCTCGCACCCCGATACTGCTTTCCCCAAGATACCACCATTTGAAACAACTTCATCGAAATTTGATTTCATTTGCTGAAGAATGGTTTGTTGTCTCGATGGAATACGCTCAACTCAAGGTCATGTTACCAAAGGTGTTAATGACCGCATTCCCAAGAATTGATGATCAGATCGGGCCGCGGGTTTAAATGGTTCCTAAGATGATCAAGGCATTACCATCGTTCATTTGCACTGCCTACAGTTTACACTACAAAATCCACTCTGGTAGTAGAATTTGTCTATTTTCACTAAGACATCCTCAACTATCCCCTCGATTTCTTAATGATCTATCTACTAATGATAGTAGATGTTAGTAGTGCTTTAAGTTCAATTCAAACCTAATCAGTTATATTAACAAAATACTCAAGCAAAGAGGTTCACATCGGCTCCTAAATCAAGCAATGCATTCTTGAACATGCAATTCCCACCAATATTGGATCGGAATTGTGGGATATTCGATCCTCAGATTTGATGTGGTTATCGCTTGGATTATGCAAGACCGACTGTCTGTTGAGAAATGCCTTTTCTCAATACCTAATCCCTTCTTAATCAGGCAAATATCTTTTCAAAAATTTCAGATGCAGTGTGCACTTGTTCGACATGTCCTGGCAGGTGTTGTCGACCCTTCACCCGTCTTAGATCTCTAAGACACCCGCCTCGCCTGATGCTCTTCGTTTCTAAGTGCCCTGTGGAAATGGAGGTGGCATGCAAGGTTTCATCGAACTTCCCTCCTTCGTGTTTATGCTCGCCCAATTCTTTCTCCTGCTCTCGGCTTCTTCAACAAAGGCATGGGTTGATCAACCTCTTTTCCACTCCTGGGTGATTATACTCTTCACCTCATCCTACCTCGAATTATTGATGATCCTACCTCACGGACTCGTCGGCATCAAGCTGGGGAAGCGGAACCTTCCTTTCTTTGCACTTCCAAAGAATCATATTGATCTTAGTGATCAACACGTAGGTTATCACTTTCAGTTCAGCGCTTCTCAAATTCCATCTATTCTCGTTCGTACTTCTATAGTATCAACTCTTTGTGCCGCTGCACACACCTCGCTTCTTCCACAAAGTTGCCTACCATCTTACTCAAATTTAAAATGGCTTGCTCCACATGAGACAGATGGTGGTGTCGTGGTTGATATCGGGAACCAAACTGTGGCCGCACCGGAGGCACATAGCAGGGAGTGGGCTTCCGTGAAAGGCCAGGTGATTCCTCCAATTGGAATCAGAGGTATTTCCATAAGGGGCATTTGGGTCAGGTGGCTTGTATCGGGTCTTGGCGTGATTTTCACATTCAGACATCAAATCCTTCATCAAGGGGCCGGCAGTGGACAACGTTTCACTGATGTGCCAGATCGGAAATCGTGCGTGGATCAAGCCAGGCAGATTTTCGGCCACGCCCGCACTCATGGTCTTTCCCTTCAAGCTCCTCTACCTTCCTAGCTAAGGCTGAAATTCTAGCTTCATTTCTATGTCCTCTGCAGCGGGCAAATCCCTCCCTGTGGTCATCGAGGGCCTCATTGTTTCCATTCTGGGTACTGTCCATCCCAAACCTAGAAGTTTCAACACTTAATTTAAAAATCCATGGCTTCATCAAAGATGCTTACTTAGAAAGTCTCCTCCACACATGGTTTCCAAAGTCGCCTCATCAAGTAGAGACATACCACCATATAAAATGGTTTATCAAAGATCCATGTATCAAACCCATGCAGCATGCAATCGAAGGTCTCCATAAATTCCTCCCAACGATAAAACCTCTCACCATCTTAAGTCAAATGATAAATTGACTTTTTCAAATTACTGTCTTAAGAGCACTCAAGACTTCTTCAGAATTTCGTCTCAACACCAATTCCTAATGCAGGCCTCTAGCTCTCAAGTGAGTTTAGCCAAATTCGTGCCTTATCCTTTAGTGGTCATGGAAATGCTTTCACCTAAGCAAATCCACGTCCATCATTCTTCCTTAAAGGTGTGCATACTTCTCAAAATCCCTAATATGAGTGTATGGATTTTCATTTTCCATACCATGATATGTGGGGAGTAGGGGTACCAAGTAAGGCCTCACTGCTACATCTTCAGCAGGAGGTATGATGCAGGAGGGGGCACTAACCCTAGGAGGGTGGATGTGATCCTACGGCTCCCATGCAAATGGATCTCATCAGCTCCTCACGACTCTCGCCGTTTCGTGCAAGGATCCATGGTATCTCTGTAGTACACCGACTTCACCGCCGGTCAATTTGAAAATCGATTCTCCGCAGCTTCAATTGAGCAAAGTCTCTATCCCACGGAGATAAACACTGCTACACAATTCTCGAGACAACAAAGAGCACCAAATAAACTTGCAAAAAGGTTAAGATTAGCTAAAAATAAACTAATCGTATGATAAACAAAACAAAGGAAGTTACCGCAAAGTGATGGAAACTTACGCCATCGCAACTGGTTACAAAAAAGTAGTTAAAAAGGGTAAATACCACTTGTGATGTTGGATCAAGGCACACTTCAACTCATCAAACGAAGCCTGCACCATCCCCAACTACAAGCACTTGATTCGTGCCACGTAGGTCGAAGCTGAATCAACAAAATTTATATCCTAAAGCTCCTACCGCGTAGTCAAGCTACTCATAAAGATATGTCTAGGGCTCTAACACCTGGACGGGTTTTCATCCTAGGAATGATTTGCATATGTAAAAGGTAAGGCTTTCTATTCGGGATTTTTCGATTTGTTTCAAAAATGCTGTGAGTAGTTTGAAACTCTAATGTTAATCAGAAGACTAAAGTGATGTGTGAAAAGGTAACTTCAAGATTAGTCACTAACTTGATAACATAGGCAAACAAAAGGTTCTCAAAGTTTTATCCTCTCGTGATTATGACAAGCAACATATAGTCCAAGCCATAACCTGATTCTTTGTTTAACTAGCAAACCTAACCTAGAATCATTCCTATTCAGTCAACACAGTAACATGCATCTACAAATTTCTTTCTCGCTTAAAACCCTAACATTCAACATCATTCGGGCCATCAGAAAGACCATCTAAAAACCACAATGTATCTAGCAATAAGTATACTGTATCCTAAAGCACAAGTATTTGCCAAATTAATGACATTAAATGATATTCAACTAGTTTGAGAAGATGGGAGCCATAAATACGCGACTTCGAGTATCCAACACATGAGGACAACTCGTAATCGCCCACAAACTGTTAGCTACCTTCCTTTTCAAAGAAGAGGCTGAGCCAAGCACTTTGAGTTGTCATCCTCAAGAGGGTTGTCTGGGTAGCCTAGAAATGAGAGAAAGAGGAGAGAGAAGAGAGAAAAGCAAAACCTTAACTGAGTCATGGAGATATTTACATAAAATGAAAAATCAGGCTAAAGATTGCTTTCCAATTTCTTCCTTCGTTGGCAAAACCATGGGTTTATATAGGCCACCCATTATGTGAAACTACAATAAAGCCTAACATTTTTGCTAAAAATAAGGGACAAGGAAGTAATACACCTTCAAAATGAAGTCTAACAGACATCACAAAGGATGACAAGTGCATAATTCAAGCAGATTAGGCCGACTTCATGAGTAAATAAATTTTTTGCATTTATTAAATTTTCGCTTAAGTAGCGAAATTGTACAGAGATAGGATAGTCCAGAATTTCGTTAGGCACTGGCAATTTCACTAGCTAGCGAAATTTTGCTAGCTTAATAATTTAGTGATACAAACTGCATTTTTTCGCTTAGGAACAAGGGTTACTCGAAATTTTTAGTCTAGCGAATTTTCACAATTTCGCAGATTGCGAATTTTCTGAATCCCACGAAATTTTCACAAGTAATCTTAGCGAAATTCCTCGAATTGCCGGGATCTTCACCGCATGACCCCATCGTCCTACGCACCAACTTTTATCACTTTGCCTCTATTCTTTCTTTGATTTTCGTATGTTTCGATGGTCGGCGAATGGGTTCAATCTTCATGGTTTAGCATATGTCTCGATATTTAACTCTCAAAGTACGCAAACCTCGCAAACAACCAAAAATAACTCTAAACGACATATGATACTAAGAAGACTTCAACACTTAATCGCATAATTGGCATGATTAGGCGCAAAAAGTACCAAACCTATCCGATATAGGCTCAAAAGACTCGGTACTAATCAAATGAGATAACCCGTTATGTGAGGGGCCACCTGGTTTAGCTTTAAACCAAATAATTTGATCAGTTAATGGTGGCCAACATCATCAATACACTGGGCATCCAAGTGAAAATCCCAATGAGCATATGGGAAGATTCTTGCGAATGGCAAACACAGTGAAGTTGAATGGGGTTATACCTGAGGTAATCAAGCTGCAACTATCCCCTTTTTCAATGAGAGATGTGGTAACCACTTGGTTTGAATCAATACCATATGGATGAGTGAATAATTGGGAAGAGTTGGTGGAGGCTTACATGAGCTGATTCTTCCCTCCTGCCCTCACTTAAGAAAGATGAGGGGAAATTATAGTGTTTAAACAAGGAGAGGATGAAAGTCTCTACACTACATGGGAAAGATTCAAGAGATTGCTGAAAAGATGCCCAATGCATGGCAATTATCTAACTACAAAGATGGACATCTTTTATCATTCTATGAACTACACTTCCAAGGGCATAATTACGATGTCATGGAGCATGAAAGAAAGAGTGCAACAGTTAGATACTGACAAGATCTTCTTAAATGCAATTATGTGAGTCTATCTCGAGACTTATGCAGCAAGAACATGTTAAAAGGAGGAGTGATAGAGCTGAATAGAATGACTACTATAGAAGTAAAACTAGATGCATTGATGAACAAGATGGGAAACAAAGAAAGAAGAATGCACTCAGCACATGAAGTGAGAACAGTTGAAAGAAATGAGGTGAAAAGTATTGTTGAAGAAGGACTAGCCCATGAGGGTCCTTATCAAGTAGAGGAGGCATAGTTTCTCAATGATAATAGGAGCTAAAATTTTAACCCAAACCTCAACTTGCCTACACACTACACACCAACCTTGAGAAACCATGCGAATTTCTCTTATGGACCTATAACACAACAAGGGAAAAGATCGATGCAGAATTATTAACAGCAGCATGGTAAACATGGTTTCCAAGGCCAACAGCAGAAAAACAACCAGAGGGTTGAGAATTAGGGCTAGATAAGGTCCCAGTCTTTTGAAGATCAGATGATAAGCTTTATGGGAGAAAAAAAGACTATTGAATACACATGAGCAAAAGTTTGCTGAGTTAGTAGCATTCCAAGCAAACACAACTGTGTTTCAGGCTAACACGCATGCCTCTTTAAAAAATTCGGAGACATAAGTATGGTAGTTGGCCCTAGCAATGCATAATGAGTCAAAGGATGCCTTCCCCAGCGATACAGAGAAGAGTCCTAAGGATTGCATGGTGGTGACTCTGAGAAGTGGAAGAGAGATAGAAAGGAGAAAAGAAAAAGAGAAGAAAAAGATTGAAGGAGAAGAGAAAAGAAGGTACTGGAAGCGGTAATCAAGCAAAGATGCTTAAGATGTGGTCAGCAAGAGAAAATAACAAAAATGCATCAAAAGTAGCAAGTTGAAGATGGAGATCTAAGGAAGAAGGAAGAGGTTCAAGCTTACAAGCCTCAAGTCTCATTCCCTGTGAGGTCATATGGTTAAGAAGAGCAATTCTCTAGATTCTTGAACATGTTTAAGAAAATAGAGGTTAATATCCCTTTTTCAAAGGCATTGACTCAAATGCCTTACTATGCTAAATTCATGAACGATATATTTAGAAGAAAAAGAAAATTTACCGAAGAAGGAGTAGCTGAGCCCCCATTAAAGAACCTACGCACAAGAACTGCAGGTCTTTACCAAAGGAAAATGCAAGATCCAAGTAACTTCACTATTCCTTGCACAATAGGGAATTCTGAAATGGGAAAAGCACTATGTGATTCTGGAGCCAGCACCAACTTGATGCCCTTATCTTTAGTTAAAAGACTAAGTTTAGGGGAGCTTACTCTCACAGTCATGACCTTATAGATGGTAAACATAACCTTAGCTCAACCAGAGGGCATTCTTGAGGATGTGCTTATCAAAGTGGGAAAGTTCATTTTTCCAGTGGACTTTGTGGTTATTGATATTGAAGAAGATAAACAAGTCCCACTACTACTAGGAAGGCCTTTCCTTACTATAGGAGCACCTTTGATATATGTGAAGAAAGGAGAGCTTACTCTAAGGGTTGGAGATGAGGTAGTGCACTTCAATCTCAATCACAGTGTGAAAGAACCTGAATTTGATAATATTGATTGTAACATTGTAGAAACAAAAGTTCCCACCAGTTCTGAACTGATAAATGATTGTAAGATTCAAATTTCAATGAATGAAAATGAGATGAATTTCCAATATCTTGATGTTCTTGATGTTGAATTTCTAAACTCCAATTATGAATCAAAAGAGGCACTCGCATTGATGAAACACAAAAAGCCATGAAAGAATGAGGAGAAAGCAAAAAGAAATAAACAAGCCTATAGTTAACATTTAAAGGAGTTACCTGCCCATTCAAGTATACTTTCTTAGAACTAGAAAAAGCAAGACCCATTATTATATTAGCTGCATTGACTGAGCTGGAAGAATAAAAACTTTTGGAGACTCTTAGAAAATACAAGGAAGCAGTCACTTAGTTTATAGAATATTTGAAAGGAATCAGTCCTTCTATCTGCATGCACAAGATCCTTTAGGAAGATAGTGTGAAGACTTCCATTGAACATCAAAGAAGGCCGAATCCAGTGATGAAAGAAGTTGTCAGAAATGAAGTATTGAAATGGCTGAATGCAGGCTTTATATATGCAATCTCAAATAGCTCAAAGTAGCCCAGCTCTACGTGGTTCCTAAGAATAAAGCGGATACCCGCCATCAAACAATGAAGAATGATTCTGGCAAGAATCCATGGATGTAATGGAGGGTGTATATAGACTATAAAAAACTGAATACTGCTACAAGAAATGATCATTATCCTCTACCTTTCATTAACCAAATGTTGGACAAGTTAGCAGGACACCCACATTACTATTTTCTTGAGGATATTCTGGATATAACCAGATTGCCATAGCCCCTGAGGATCAAGAGAAGACTACATTCACATGTCCTTATAGCAATCTGCTTTTTGTAAGGATGTCTGGGTTATGTACGTTCCCGCCACTTTTCAAAGATGTGATGTCTAGTGTTTTGTACTTGTGTGGAAGAGGCTATGGAAATCTTCATGGACTTTAATTTCATTATATTCTGTTCTTTGAGAAATGTTTAGAAAATTTGGAAATAGTAATTCGAAGGTGGCAAGACAAAAATCTAGCTTTCAATTAAGAAAAATGTCATTTTATGGTGGCATTGTCTTAGGGCAAAAGATTTCTGCAGTTGGCTTAGAAGTAGACTAAGAAAAAGTTTCTATTATAAAGACTTTCCTACCACCAACAACAGTTAGAGGGATAAGAAGTTTCGTAGGACATGCAGGATCTTACAAAAGATTTATAAGGGACTAGACCATTATGTAGATTGCTAGAAAAAGATGTGAATATTGATTTTGATGAATCATGCAAAGCTTCATTTGAAGAAATTAAATCCAAATTTGTTACAGCTCCCATCATGGTAACACCTAATTCAACAAGGAGTTCAATAATGCAGATGCCAATGACTATGCAATGGGAGCAGTATTAGGACAAAGAACTGACAAGATATTGAATGACATATACTATGCTAACAAAACCTTTAATGAAGCACAAGAGACTATCATCACAGTAAAAGGAGATAAGCTCAAGAATGGTGTTTGCTTTGAAAATTCAGCCTTATATATCGGGGTCTTATGTTATAATACACACCTATCATGCCGGCTATTAACATCTCGATGGCGAAGATGCCAAACAAAGACCGATCGTGATGAGTATTATTGCTGCAAGAGTTTAATTTAGAAATCAAAGACAAGAAGGGTAGTGACATTGTGATAGTTGATCACTTGTCTAGATTGGAAAAGACTGCTGAAGAGGAAAGGGAAATTGAAATAACAGAGAACTTTCTTAATGTGCAGCTATTTATGTTATCAGTTCAAATACCCCGATATGCTGATATTGTGAATTACTTAGCTTGCGGAATTATGCCACCTGAGTTCAACAACCAACAGAGAAGAATATTGAGAACTAATAGCAGATTTTATATTTGGGATGACCCACTAATTTTCAAAAGATGAGCATATATGATTATTAGGAGAGGTGTACCAGAAACAGAACAAGGTGAAATTTTTAATAAATGTCATGCATCACCATATGGACACTTTTATAGAGATAAAACCCATGTTCTCCAATCAGGTTTCTATTTGCCTACTCTATCTCAAATACTAATTGAAATTGGTAAAACATCGGATAAATGTTAGAGAATGGGAAATATAAGCAGAAGAAATGAGATGCCTCATAAGGAATACTATGGTACAGTATTTTTGTATGTAATGGGAAAAGACTTCACTCGACCTTTCCCATCATTTAGAAATCTTTAAGGCCTCCTGCAATATGGATTATGTATTCAAATGGGTGAAAGAAATAGCTTGTCCCATACATGATGCCAGGACAGTGGTCGGGTTTATTCAAAGAAACACTTTAAGCAAATTTGGAGAACCTAGGACAATCATTATTGATAAAGGAAGTCATTTTGAAAACAAGGTTTTTGCAAAAATCATGAGCAAATATGGAATTAGACATGTAATGGGATTGGCTTAACACCCTCAGTCAAATGGGCAATATGAGATTTCCAATAGGGAGATAAAGAAAATTATAGACAAAACAGTGAACTCAAGTAGAAAAGACTGGTCTCTAAAGCTAGATGATGCATTGTGGTGGGCTTATAGAACTACTTACAAAACTCCCAATGGTTTCTCATGCATATTTGAGACCTTAATGTTCATTTTAATACAAAATTATGGCATCTTCACCCAGATTTATGTTTTGTAGGGATTAAAAGCAAAAGAAGCAAAGAGCAAAGAAAAGATAATCACAAATGTATGCAATGCCTTGACAACTTCATTATTGTCTTGACAACCCTAAAGGAAATTAGAAAAAAGAGTGTCACAACAATGGAAACTCTGTTGCAACAAATATTGAGAAGAATTCCTCTGAACATAACCATTTGGGCTGTCGTGATTATCAAGAGTTGTCGAACATAAGACAAGGTCATAAATAATTTGTCGAAAATCAATCTTGTTACTTGACAATTATGAGAAGAGTATCCGAGCAATGGAACCAACAGCTTTTTATGATAATCAAATGTTTGTCGACAATGACCCCAAGAGAAAGATTTACAAAGCAATGCATCATCTCACAACAAACCCTAAGACATCCTAAACCTCAACATTTTCGCTTATAATTAGCAAAAAATAGCATGACAATTTACCAGAGATCAAAGGTTGAACAACAAAGAGGGAAATGTCAAGACAAATCTGGACGACAAAAGATGAGAAGTGATTTTCGCGACATTTCAAACTTTGTCGCGACAAAGACTTTAAAGGCAATTCTGGAAGAAAACAACAACAATTGTTTGAGATAATGCCATGAAAAATCCTGAAGACAAACAAGGATGTTGTAATATCTAGACATTGCTACTATTGTCGCGACAATGTATTTAGTGGGCTTTCATTGAAATCCATGAAATCCGCCCAGAATTTTGGCTCAACATTAATGTGGCTTATAAATAGAAAGTGATAGGGCACGAAATGGGAGATTAGAATCTAGGGGTAATCATCCCATCAGAGGATGAATACAGAGAGGAGGAGAGAGAGACTAAAGCTTTTGTACATATTTTTTTTTTCTTCTTTAATTTTTATTTTTCATTTCAAGGATTGTAGTGAAGTTTATCCTGAGCTCTGCAATATCAACTGGATTCAGATATCGCCCATCGCTGCCCTGAATTTGAATGGAGATTGGAAATATTTATAGAAATCATTTTATTTAGTTTTGATTGATGGTTTCACGAATTGCTTGATCAACCAAATAATTGTGTTATTCGTGATCCAATATGGAAGGCTAAGCTCCTCTGGCGAAGGGATTGTGTTTCGATTATCATTTCGTAGTATTTAAATGAATTTTGGTTTCAAAGATTTGATTGATCTAATCGTACCGCTCTTATTATGAACTACTATTCTAAGTATTAGCAGAGTATCTCGCAAATGAGCTATATCCATGCTCCTCACTTAGACCCCTCCCGAGTGACAAGAGAAGGATGTTCTCGAGCAAAGAGCAAAGAGTCAGTGCAAGGATAGATTAATACTCTTAGAACTAATAAACTCCAAGCATCACAGATGAATCACATGTGATGCTCCTAACCTCTACTGTCCCTTCCGAGTGATGCGTGGATCCCGAGGCATAAGGACCACTTGGTGATTCATCATTTTAATATTTAGAGGCTTCATCTCAGTTTGATAGAATGTTTATGCTTCTATTTTTGGAAGTGATTACTCTGATCAAAGTGCAGATAGAGGTATCAATTACATCGAGGAGAGCCAGGTTAATTTCATCTACTGAGGCAAGTGGACTTCAATCTGAAATGGTTGATTAAGATTTAATAGTTTAGAAAGACAACCGATTCAGCGAGATAAGGCTATCCTAAAAGTAGTTGTTTCTGTATTTGACATCGATCTCGTGGTTTGGAACAATGAGATTTAAATGGTTAAATGTATAGTGTTTGAAGGTATTTCAAAACTCTACTACTTTTCTCTTGAACAAATCCAGAGTTGAAGCTCACAACTATGCTATTTTTTATCAATATGCAAATTGATGATCATAACACTAATCCCATTCCCACTGTTTATTAATTCTCAGTGAAACATTTAATTCCTCTAGATTTAAACATCTTTTCAACTAAAGAAAAAGAAACCAAAGCACTGACTGCGTCACGCAGGTGATCCTAACTCACAAAATTTGATACCCAAGTTCCTCCTAACGTCGCAATGTCATCGCAATATAAATGTCTAGGCCTGAACACCTGGACGTTTTCTCGTGAAACGAAATGCAATGAGTTGAAAATGGTATTTCTCTTTGATTTTAATTTGTTCTAAAATGGTCGGATAGCCGGTAAACCGCATATAAATTAAAGGAAAATTTAAAAGAAGACTTTGAAGTCTTCGGGGTCACTGGATTGATTTAAGGTATATTCATGCCCCTGCTCGCTTTCTCATTGGGATAATGACTCATGTTTTTCCCAAACTGACTCGATTCGCACTAAAACCTAAACCCTGGAAATTACTCCTCATGAGATATGGCATTCATCGAAAGCATCTCAAGTCCCCTTACAAAGGTGCATATGGCCTCAAAGAGAAACCCACAGAACTAATAGGAGACAATCAGGGCGGATGACAAGTGATTCAAGATTGCACATCCACCAGAATCCACAAAGTTTGTCCAACACATTATCGTGCTAGGTTCTGATCAAGAGGTTTCAACCTGTAGGGATGGTGGAGCTTAAATGCTCATATGCAAGTGTGATAAATGAGAAGGCATGAAAAACTTACTCAAACCTCCACTGACCCTCCCCGAAAGGGCTAGTTAAGCATCCTCAGTCAAGCCATCCCTCAAGGGGTGTGGCTCGCGCCCGAGAAAAAATGAGAGAAAGAAGAGAGAGTAATATGAGCAACCGCAACTTAAAACAAAAGTCAGCAATAAAGCTTCACCGAAGTTCTTGTGCTAGGTTACAAAGTTATAAGGTGTTTGTATACCAACCTCAATGTGAAATACCAAAATGCCTAAAATATCAAGCCACATAAAGGCCAAAATGGTAATACATGAAACGTGGTCGCTTAGGATCAAACATACAAAAATCACAGGCGCACTCGCTTATGTGTGATTTAAAGATAGCTAAATTTCGCTAGTTTAATAAATTTCGCACAGCTAAATTCTACAGATAGCAAATCAGAAATTTCTACATCACAAGGAATTTCACACGAAATTTCACGCTAGCCTAGCGAAATCATAGGTGAGAGATAGCTTAATTGGTTAATTGGCTAGACGTTAGGTCTTCACTGCTAGCTAGCGAAATTTATTAAACACTGTAAATTTCTCTAAATTAATGAATTTCCACTCGCTGATCGCGAAATTCTTCGCTATGATTATGAATTTTCGCAATCCCAATGTAAATTTTCGCAATCATAGCGAAATTCCCGGATTGCCCTCGTCAACGCATTGCTTCACCGCTCTTCCTTCGCTAATCGCGCAGATCCCACTTTCCTTAATCCACTTCAAATTCCTTCATTTTTATGGTTGAAAACACCGCAAATCTTCAAAAGATAAATGGTCGAGGTACGCAAAGACCTGCAAAATTACCCAAAACAAACTCAAAATGGCATCAGTGGTACTAAGTGGACCTACACACGCCAATCAAGACCGATATGATTAATACAAGAAAAGTACCCAAACCTATATTGAATAGGTTCAAAATAAGACTTCGGGGCACTAATCACACCCCCAACCGACATCGCAGCAATTCCTTAGCAATGCTAAACAAAAAGGGTATGGCATGCTAAAGTGCTTTCTCAAAAGTATACGTATTCAAAAAGCGTATGTACAGTAAGCCTTACCTTTTAGCATGAATAATTTACACCCTCAGATGAAACCTATTACGAGAACATAAACCATACAAGAGCAAGTTTTGTGGCAATGCTAATTTCAAGGAAATCAACTCGAATTTCCACCAAAATCTAATTGTTCCTATAATCCAAGCCAGCCAATAATCGCAGCTTGCCCCTCCCCCCAACCTAGCTACCGCCATGGTCTTAAACTGTCAATTAACCTAAATGGGGCTAATGACGTTTTATTTCTTCCTTGATTTTATGTAGGTGCAATGCTAAAAACTCTCGACTTCACTAAAGTCCGTAACTAGGTCCACCGATGACTCCCAACCACCATGCTTAGTAGCACCAAGCCAAAGGATCACTGACCACAAACTCACAGCTTCAATTCCCACTCCGAACGACTTCAAGAATCAGCACCTACAACACGCTAAACTCTACCTATCCACCCGTGTAACTAACACTAAGTCGATGACTCCCACCAATGAAGGTTTAGCACCGGTTTTAAAGGCTTTCGCCATATACCCCTCGGACCGTGTTCGGGTTTCAAGGCAAAGCGTCACGGCTTTTATTTTTCTTTTTCTTCTTTTCTTTTTCTTTTTGCTTTTTCTTTTCCTTTTTGGAAGACTTCATTGGTCTTCATACATGGGTAACACAAACCTATTATGGGTCGTCAACAAATTTAAGGCCTGGCCAGCAGTTTTAAAGAGGTATATAGCTTCTCAACCTATTGGTATTAACCCGGAGGCAAAGCAGGTGTGAATCGCCAAAGGAAAGTTCGAGGTTGAACATGCTGAAATCTCAATTGACCAAAAACTAAATCATGCATGGAATTGTTCTAACATTAAGGTAACATACAGGGCTTCAATTTTTCAACTAAAGGCAAGAGTAGAAATACCAAAATATAGGTACGAGAATGATTTGTGTAGTGTAGAAAATGTAGTCGCATGGTATATTTCTATGTCAAGATATTTCACAAAATTATCACTTTCTAAAAAGAAACCGTGGTGGTACCTCCAATAGAAGATGAAACGAACTAAGCCAACTGTGAGGAATGGTACGTCGATCACAGATCAAGACTGACCGCAATGTAGAGGAAAAATTTTTCCCGTGACCGCAACTCCCGCAACATTTCAAAACAAAAAATCAGGATAAGATAAGCTTGCAAATGCGAAAATATTTGAAAAGAAAAATAGGGTAAAAGTAATGCACCACTAAAAACCCGATTAAGACTTAAAATAATATAAAGTAAAATTTCAACAAAAATTCCTGGGAGTGGTCTCCAAAGTTCCCGCAGAACCACTCCCGCCAAGGCAGCCTACTGATCTCAAGGAGGGTCCAAGAGAGAAGCTCCTCCACACATGCAAGCAGTGTGTGCTACAGTGTCTTCATGCTCAGCCCCATCGCTTAAACCCCGGTCTCTAAAGGGCAACGGCCGACCGCCAGTAGGAGGAATGGTGGATTCTTCATTAACCGCTCTTATCGTTTCTCCATCAATTCTTCCCGCGTTACAAGATCATGCCTTCCTACCCGTGTGCCACTCGGGCAAACTTCATCGATTGTTCCCATCATCCTCACCGGTTTTGGCTTGTTGCCTGCTGAAATGTTGAGCCCAGTAGTCATGTTGCCAAATGTGAGTCGCACTCTTTTCGCGAATCGATAACGGTATTCGATGTGGGCCGTAATGGCCTACCTAGTCATAATGGCACTTGATTAAGGTCTCGCCCGCCCGTGTCGAACCACGAAATCCAACGGATAGTAGAACTTATCTACTTTTACCAACACATCCTCCACTATCCCTTTCGTATTTTCACCGAACGAGACGGCCATGTTGCGGTGATGTCGGGTTGGTTTCACTTCTCCTAAACCTAACTCGCTCTATACAATCGAGTATGGCAAGAATGACACCGCACCCAAGTCTAATGAAGCAGCTTTGTCAATGCAGTTCCTCCCAATGTTAACTGAGATAGTCAGTCCCCGGATCCTCAGATTTCACCATTGTTCAGACGATGACGGAGCTAACTTGTCAGCTTAAGAATGCCTTTTGCATTAATGCCCAACCCCTTTTGATCGTACGCAGATCTTTCAAAATCCCCAGATGTGTGGACTTTGCTTTGACGATGTCCAAAAGGTACGCTGACCACCCGCCTGTGACTTCTGTGGATGCCTTCCTCGCTGATGCCTTCTTTCTTGCTTCTAGTGCTCGGGGAAATGCAGGCTACAGGCAAGGCTTCATCGAGTCCTCCTTCAAGAAAATGTGCCTGCCCAATTCTTCCCCTTTTTCCGCGGTTTCATCAAAGCCAGGCATCGGGCCGATCAACCCTTTCCACTTCTTGGCGTAATGACACTAATTTCATCCATTTTGGGAGGTTCACTGAAATAGCCTGGCTTCACGGACTCCCTCGATTTTGCAACGGGCCGAAGCGAACCTCCCCGCCTCACATGATTTTCCATTCTTTACATGGATGCCCGCAGTTGTCAATTTTCTGCTAAGGCTACTTTCCCAAATTTCATCTATTCTCTCGTTCCGCCAAGGAGCTTTCTATTTTCAAATTTTTTGTCTAACCGAGCATTGATGCCTGTTCCTCCACAAATTTCCACCACTCGCCGTATTCACAATGGCTCGCTTCAACAGAGATGAGGTATGGTGCTTGTCAAGCCGTGGAAGTGCTGGTGGCATCGTCGCCGCCGTGCTACCTGGGGTACATATACGTGAGGTCGAGGTTTGTGAGTTGCTCGGGTGACCCTCCAATTAGGGTTGTAAGTGCTGCCATATGGAGCATTTGTTTGCGGGTTTGCTTCGGGCCCACCACATTTGCATCCTCAAACTGGCTCGACATGGTTCTCCTAAAGTGGTCAAGTGACTCCGGCAAGCTGAAACACTAATTCGTGCATGGCTTTTCAATCACCAGTCACACCATGGACTCTTTTTCTTTCTAATTCTCCAATCTTCTAGCCAAGGCAGATACCTTAGCTTTCGCCCATATCTTCTGAGAGGCATACATGCCTCCACTTTCGTTCACCGGTGGCTTCAATCTATTTGTTTCCCTCGGGTTTGGCTCATCCCAACCCTCGAGGTCTCTAGCCACATAATCAGGAAGTCCATTGCCCTTCAGGATTTTTACCAAGAAATCTCCTCCACACATAGTTTCCACAATTGTTTCATGGAAGCGGGAGAGTTCCATCATAAAAATGGTTCACCAAAGATCCATGTATCAAATCCTACAGGTGGGCATGCACCGATAGTCTCCATAAATCTCTCCCAAAGACTGGTAACCTCTCACCATCATGAGCCGCAAACGTAAAATTGCTCTTCAAGTTTGCGGTCTGCATACTCCCGTCTCCGAAGAATTTTTTAGAAACTTCATCATACTCTCTCCTTCACTATTTATGGTTCTCGCCTTAATGCATTTAGCCAAATTTTTGCCTCATTCTTGGTCAATGGAAAGGTCAACTCAGGAGCCCATGTCCACGCACCTTCTTTGAAAGTGGTGCATACTTCCTCACATCCCGATGTGTGTGTATGGATTTTCAAGCCCATACCATGAAAAGTTGGATGTGGGCATTCAGATAAGGTCTCACTGCCACATCCTCGAATAGGGAATAATGCATGAGGGTGCACTCACCCGGGGCGGGTGTAGCGTGGATCCTCGCCGGATCGACATGCATCAGCCCCCAGCACCCGTCGGCTTTGTCGCTCCTCCGTGGAGGATCCATTCGAGCACCGCGAGGATCACTAAGCCCCGTTCCCCGTGCGTATCACCCTCAGCTTCTACCGCATGTTCCTATCCCACTGCATAAACTGCTTCTGCACACTTCACAATCAACAGAAAAACAACCAAAACAAAACTAACAAAGTACAAGGTTAGCTAAAATTAAAGCAAAGAAAACTAAATGTACCGGAAAAATTAAAATCCCGCATTGAACTCCGGCCAAAGGGGGAAAAAAAAAAAATGATAAAATCAAAAGGAATGAGATTTAACAAAACTGGGTGGATATGAATCACAAGTTCAACAACTTCTTATCTCACTAGGGCACCATCCTTTAACCCGCGCTCTATTTGATTCGTACAAAGAGTGATCCTAATCAACAAAATTTATACCTAAGTTCCCTCCTAATGTCAGAAATGTGTTTATCAAAGAATATAAGTGGGTCTGGTCGAACACGGATGGGTTTTCTTCGTGGAAATGAAATGCGCTTGAGCGAAAATGGTATTTCTCGATTTTGGGTTTGTTCAAAAATAAGTGGGTCGATAGTTGTAAACCGCATATAAATTAAAGGAAAATTTAGAAAGACTTGAATCTTCGGTCACCGATTGATTTTTAAGGTATATTCATGCCCTCTGGTTTGTTTCGCTTGGGGATAATGACCTATGCTTCTTTCCCAAACCCACCTTGATTCGCACTAAAACCTAAACCCTAAATTACTCCCCTCATGAGATATGGCATTCATCGAAAGCATTCAAGTCCCCATGCAGCATATGGCCTCAAAGAGGCAACCTATGGAAACTAATAGGAGACAACTAAGTGGATGACAAGTGATCTTAAGATTACATCCACCAGAATCACAAAGCTTGCCAAATACACATCATGAGGTCGATCTAGGAGTATCAAACTTGTGGTGAGATACGTGAGCTTAAATGCTCATAAGTGCAAAGGTGATAAATGAGAGGGCATGAAAAACTTACCTCCAAACCTCCACTGCTGACCCTCCCCCTTCAAGGGAGTGGGCTTAGCAAGATCCTCAGTCATTATCCTCAAGGGGTGCGTTTGGCAAATGGTGAAAATGAGAGTAAGAAAGGCAGCAGAGCAAACTGCAAACTTAAGTTAAAAAGTCGCTACCGAAAAGCCACCGAAAATGAAGCTAGGTTACAAAAGCAGGTCAGGTTTATATACCAACCTCAATGTGTGAAATACCAAACGCCTAAAATATTGGCTTACAAAGGCCAAAATGGTAATACATCAAAACGTGTTTAGGATCAAACATACAAAAAATCACAAACACTCGCTTATGCTGGTGATTTCTCGCTTGAAGTATGGGTCGAAGGGCTCGCTTAGTCTAACAAATTCTCGCTGCCTACGAAATTTCGCTAGCCTAGCCGGCTCCTGGCCGAGAGATAGCGCAAATTGAGAAACGCATCAAAGGAATTCGAAGGCCGAAATTTCGCCAGCTAGCGAAATTTCAGCCTAGCGAATTTCCCACCCTCGCCAGATTGCTAAATTCGCTTATGATCATGAATTCGCAGAATCTCAAACAAATTTTCTGCAATCATAAATAAATTCCCGGGATTGCCTCGCTTCACCGTGACAAGCCACCGCTCTCTTCCTTTAAGCACCAAGATCCCCACTTTCCTTAATCCACTTCAAATTCCTCCTTCATTTTTTATGGCTGAAAACACCGCAAATCTTCGCATAAATGGCCGAGGTACGCAAAGACCCGCAAAATTACCCAAAACAAACCTAAAATGGCATCGTTGGTACTATGGACCTACACACGCCAATTGGCTTAATTGAGCATGATTGAAAGCAAAGCACCCAAAACTCATTCTCAATAGGGTTCAAATAGCACTTTTAAGTTCTAATCAACTTTTTATTTCAAGTATGTTAAGAATACACCCATTAAATTGGGAGGCTCAAATAGTGATGATCTTGAGTATTATGGGTACTTGATCTTTAAATTTTCTCATCAATCCCTATGAGAATGATATCTAAACTTATAATCCACTTTATTACTTGTTGACCTATGCAATTGCAGTGATGCAGACCAAATTGAATGCATAAAAATGATTAAAATATAAGAAATAGAAACTCTGGTCTGAACAACAACTCTCATACAATCAGGTGGACATTATTCGCTTCCTAAGAAGAAGATCACAATACTTGTTTCAATTTGGTTATCCAAGCAATCAACAATATGATGAATGGAAAACGTTACAGGTTCGTCGTGACGAAGACCCTACTCATCACGACGAACCACTGTAGATTATAACAAAATCCATCTCAATTATAGCCTATCAATAGCCAATGTTCCATGGCTATAAAGATATGCTTTCGAGACAAAGCAAGGGTTGGGATTTTTGTGAGGTTCGGATCTGGAGAAGATGAGAGAGATGAATGTGAAGATTGGAATCTACTCTTAGGAGACTCTGGGATCTAGAAGAAGAATGTGGATGATTTATCGATATTCAGCATTAGAACTTTTCTTCTTTAACTTTAATGTTTTATCTAGGTTTTATGATGTTCCATATTTTCGTTATGTTATAAATTTTATAACTAGGGTTTTGATTGTAACTTAGACATGAAGCTTATATCTAATTACTAGAATTCCTTTTCCAATTTCAAGTATAACTCAGACCTAAATATACTCCCTAGAAGTTTTCTGACTTATTTAAATATTAAAAACTAAATAGGAAATTTCCTGAAATAAAACGAGAGACCCGAATTAATATTAGAGCCAAGGGTAAACATGTAATTTTACCACTTGAGGATATGAGAGACATAAATCAATAAGATTATATGTAATTACGGATTTGAGAAAAGATGAGGGCAAGATTAGAATATGTCATAAGTCGCCTTGCAAAGAAAGAAGCCCAGACCCAATGCAATTAAGTGAAAACTTAGCAAAAATGGATTTTTACTGTCAAACATAGCCTACCAAAACACGGGATTTAAGGCAATTGGTCTCTCATTTTCGAGAGACCAAAACCGTGGAGAGAGGGGAGAGGGGAGAGGAAAAGAGAGAAGAAGAAAGAGCAAGCAGGAAGGCTATAAGAAGAGGAGAAGCCAAGATCAAGCAAAGGTATGGAACTAACCATGGATATTAATTCTAGTATGGATCATATGGATTTGTATGGTTAATGACTTCATCTTGAAATCTAGGGTTTTGTTAGAAATCATTCTAACTTTGATTTCATGAAAATAGGTCAGTAAACCCCATATGGTAGCAAGATACTATGTAATCCTCTTTAGCCGGATTCATGGTTAATAGAGTCACTGGAAGTTGTGGTTTAGAATAAACCCTAACTAATTAATCATGTTTGGTTGTGTATAATACAACCCCACATTGGAATGATTCGGGATGAATCTTCGTGAAAGAATTTTGGAAGAAAAGATATGTAATCACTGGAGAGATAAATCAATAGAAAATAGATTCCAAGGTGAATTTGAAATGGTTTTGAGGTGTATAGAAGTATCAATGATTCAGTATCAAACATATGGAAAAGGGGAGAAAAACACACATTTTCACATTTTCGTCATGTGTACCTACACTCGAATGTACCTAAGATATCTTCCAGAATGTACCCAAGAGATGTTAGGTGTACCTAAGACACATTATGGGCATTTTCGTGATTTAGCCATAACTTCTCATTTATTATCCACTTGACGCATCCAATTGGCCAATTAAAATAGACTATGAAAATCAAACATAAAAGAAATAGACATCAAGCCAAATTCCGACTCTAAGTGGCCCAAAATTCACTCAAAGTGGGGCCATGTGCAATCCAAATTGTTTCATGATCATAAAGGGCCCCAGTTGTTTCGACGTGCACTTGAGTTTTGGTATCTCGAATCGGGTGATTCAAGTTGAATAGAACCTTTAGCACTTAGCTTTAAATTAGTACAAAGACATAGTGTCAAAAATGAAGTTAATACCCTGTAAAAAAATGAGTAATACAAACTGTCCTCAGTATAACCTAAGAATTGACCGGTCAGCATTAAAATTCCATAACTTATTGATGATCCACTGAATAATTCCAATTTAATTAAAAAAATTCATTGAGGGAAAAGAATATGTGAATGAGTATTTATGAATGAGTATACATGAATGAGTATACATGAAGGAATATACGTGAATGAATACGTAAATGAGTATTTATGAATGAGTATACATGAATGAGTATACGTGAATGAATACGTGAATGAGTATTTATGAATGAGTATACATGAATGAGTATACGTGAATGAATATGTGAATGAGTATTTATGAATGAGTATACATGAATGAGTATACGTGAATGAATACGTGAATGAGTATTTATGAATGAGTATACATGAATGAGTATACGTGAATGAATATTTCTCAATGAGTATACATGATGAGTATACGTGAATGAATATGTAAATAAGTATATGAAATGAGCACATGAATGAGTATGTGAATGAATATATGAATGAGCATATGAAATGAGTTTATGAAATAAGTATCGATTGAGAGCACCTTTGAAAAGATAATACGAAAAATGATCGTGGAATTGAAATGTGATATTTAAAACCGAATGAAGTCGAACGATAATAAGGACGGATTCATCAACTAATCCGCTATAAATGTGGAATACGCAAAGTGAAATGTGATATTTGAAACCGGTGATAATGAATGATGATAAAGACTCGGATTCATTAAACTGAATCGCCATAAATGTGAACAATTGATATATCAATGAACCGCCTGACGTGGATGGATGCAAAACAAGATCCGCCGCCGCATCTCAGTTCTTTCCAATGTCCCACTCATGATACACCAACGCAAGATCCGCCTCGCGATGGCGTATGGCAAGAAATGTCCTACTGGCGATGCACCACCGCATCCGCCTTGATGGCGTATGACATTTAATCGATACCACGGCTTCCGGATGCACCAAACGACATCCGCCATGACGGAGAACCGGTCAGTGATACCACGCGTTCCGATGCACCAAAACTAGCATCCGCCATGACGTGGAGAATCGGCAATTGATACCACGGCTCGATGCACCAAACGGCTAATCCCGCCGCGATGGGAGAACCGGTCAAGTGATACCACGGCTCGATGCACCAAACGATATCCGCGGTGGAGAACCTAATAATCGATACCACGCGGCCTAATGCACCAAACGACATCCATCATGATGGGAGAACCGAATAAGTGATACCATGTGCTCCGATGCACCAAACGACATCCGCTGCGACGGAGAACAAATGGGGTGATACCATCGGTCGGGATGCACCAAACCCGCGATCCGCCATTCATGATGGGGAGAATCGACAAATGATGGTCACGGTTCGGAGCGTACCAAACGGCATCTCGTCATGATGGGAGAATTTATCAAATGATACCATCGTGTCGACGCACCAAACGGCATCCGCCATGATGGGAGATAGAATCGCTAAATGTATAAGCACATTACCGAATGATAATAAGGGTGGGATTCATCAAACTAACTGGCCGAATGTGAATCGAATAGTCAAGGTGAAATACCAACATCGATGAGTGTAATGGGATTGTTATGAATATGCTTAAATCCTTCATGAATTATCAGGAATGAATTGTCAGACGAGAATGCATGATATGATATAGTAAATGATTGTGATATCAAAGCATGCTGAGAATGAATAGCATGAGTATATGTGGATACAAAGGCATTATTTGAAAATGCATGTGTTATTAAGTGTGAATGTTATGGGTCTTTGAATTTGTAAATGGTCATGGGATTGCCCGAAAAGAAGTGCTTTCGCTTAATTAAAAGGTCTAAAATGAATAACATAAACAACATGTTTTGGAAAGATAATTGAAAATGCCGGAGTAAACCGGCTCCAAACTGATCCACTAACCTGGTCAAGTCTAGATCTGCCATACACTTTTGAAAAAATAAAATTTAATAAGACGAAATAATGTTTTGACTGAAAAGCCTGAGTAAACCGCTCTAGCTCGATCCGCCAATCGGTCAAGCCTGAGATCTCGGTCGCGACACTTTTGAAAAATAAAAATAATAAGACGAATAAACAGCCACCGAAAATGCCTGAGTAAACCTGCCCATTCGATCTCGCTAACCGGGCCAAGCTGGGATTTTGGGTCGCCGGCACTTTGAAAATGAAAAATTAATAAAACGAAACTAAAAGGATTTACCCGCATCTCAGATCATGAATGTAATTGCTAAAGGAGTTGATTAATGGCTACTTGCCAGCAATGATAAAGAGTCTAATATGTATTGGTATTAGCTTGATTTACCAGATGAATTTAATATGACTCATCGCCTGGTCTGCCATCAGATACGTATAAGTTTACTTAATATGATTTGATTCATCATACATGTAGTAGATATGAGTTACAACCTCAGAAAATACATGACACAGGAAGTAATATGAACAAGATAATGATAAGGAATCTCAAAAGAATAAAATCTACATGTATAATATGAGATGAGTTAGAAGTCACATAAGAATGGGGTTTCATTATATGCATAAGTAAATGTAAAAGATAAAGTGACGACGATTTTGTTATTGGTCATTATCGTTTATATGTTCCTTAATTAAGCTGCAGTTTAGCACGGTGTTCAATCCGTGTAGGTACTCAAGAGGAGATAGAGAGACTGTGACATTCCACACCAAGCAGATAAATATCTCGTAGATAGGTGCTCACTCAAAGACTGCTTTTCCGCAATTTCGATGTTTGTATTAGATATGTACATGTATAAGTAATTGTATAAGTAATTTGGACTTAGCATATGTGTAGATATTTTAATGGATACCACTCCTGGTAGTTCCTTTCAGAGTATGTAAATGACTTATGCTTATTACAAAATTATTTGTATACCCACAGTATGTTAAGCTCAAAAAAAAAAAAAAAGTAAAGAGTGTTCTAAACTCTCTTCAAGTGTGAATAAATATAAATAAGATAAAGAAAATCATAACATAAAATGTTTGGCCTCTGTGTGGATGTCACAGGTGGTGTGTCATGAAGTATTAATGATGATGAATAAGACATAGAGAATAAAAATGAAAAAGTATAAAAGAAAAGAGTCATATAAAAATATAAAAAGGACTTTCACGTGGGAGCAGGACAAAGCGCATAGTGGCAGATTTGAGATTGTTCCTGTAGGAGGAGAATTGTGGCACTTCGAAATATGCCTAGCAGTTTGGGGACTTATTTTGGGTATATTAAAAACTAAATGGGAAATTTAGAGAAATAAAGCAGGGACAGGAATTAATAATAGGCCAAGGTAAATATGTAATTTACCACATGAGGATATGAGTATAAATCAAACTAAGATTATATGTAATTATGGGATTTGAGAAAAAGATGAGGGCAAAGGAGTGGGAATATGTCATAGTTTCATACAAAAGAAAGAAGTCTAGGACCTAAATGCAATTATGAGAAGCTTAAGCCAAAAAAATGGATTTTACTTGGCCAAACATGGCCTTGCAAAGTAGGATTTAAAGGCAAATTGGTCTCTCATTTTTAAGACCAAAGAGAGAGGGAGAGGAGAGGAGAAGAGAGAGAAAGAAAGAGGAAGAGAGGAAGAAGAGAAGAAGAGAAAGAAAGGAGAAGCCAAGATCCAAGCCAAAAGTTATGGAACTAACCACTTGGATATGAATTCTAGTATGGGTCCATATGGATTTTGTATGGTTAATGACTTGTCTTGAAATCTAGGGTTTTGTTAGAATTCATTCTAATAACCTTGGATTTCATGAAAACTAGGGTTGAGTAGAAGCCATATAGGTATAAGATAATTATAGAATCCTCTCTCTTTTAGGTTGGATTCATGGTTAATAGAGAGTCATTGAGTTAGGGTTTTAGAATAAACTAACTGCTCATCATGTTTGGTTTGTGTACATGGTGCAACCACATTGGAATGATTTTAGATGAATTAGTGAAAGAATTTTGAAGAAAGTATGTAATTGAGAGATGAATTGAATAGAAATAGATTCAGTGAATTTGCCAAATAGTTTTGAGGAATTGTATATGATAGTGGGAGTTGAGTTGGGTATCAAACATATGGAAAGGGAGAAAATACACATTTTGGGCATTTGGTCATGTGCCAGTACACTGAATGCTTGCGGTACACCCTTCAGCTGAATGTGTCAGGTACATGTTAGGGGTGTGTGCACCTAATTCTTTCGATTTCAACCAGTTTTATTATTTTGGCCTTTACCGGCCATAACTTCCTCATTTCTTATTATATTTGAGTGATTCAAGTAGCCAATTAAAATAGACTTCAAGAAAAATCAAATATAAAGAAATAGACATCGTCAAATTCTGAATCTAAGTGGCCCAAAAATTCACTCAAAGTGAGACACGTGTCTAAACCAAGATGCGGTTTCGGGTTTGATCATAAAGTAGTGGTTGTTTGAGGCGTAACTTGGAGTTGGTTCCCGAATTGGGTGATTCAAGTTGGAATAGAACCGCCCAGCACCTTAGCTTTAAATGAGTATAAAGACATAGTGTCAAAAATGAAGTTAATACCCCGAAAAAATAGGCGTAATACAAACTATCCCTAGTATAATAAGTAAATTGACTGGTTGGCATTAAAATGCCATAACTTTATTTTGGATGATCCAATTGGAATAATTAAAATTTCTAATTAAATAGATTCATTGAGAGGACAGAGAATATGAATGAGTATTTATGAATGAGAGTATACATGAAGGAGTATCACGTGAATGAATACGTGAATGAGTATTTATGAATGAGTATACGTGAATGAATATGTGAATGAGTATTTATGAATGAGTATACGTGAATGAATATGTGAATGAGTATTTATGAATGAGTATACATGAATAGTATCGTGAGCAAATAACTGTGAATGAGTATTTATGAATGAGTATACATAGATGAGTATACGTGAATGAATATGTGAATAAGTATGAAATGAGCACATGAATGAGTATGTAGAATGAATATATGAATGAGCATATGAAATGAGTTTATAAATAAATACATAGATTAGGTATATCTTTGAAAGATAATAGAAAATGATTGTGGAATTGAAATGTGATATTTAAAGAAACCGAAGATGAAGCTGAGAGCGATAATAAGGATGGGATTCATCAAACGGAATCCGTCATAAATGTAGTCACAGTGAATATGGAATTGAAATGCTGATATTTGAAAAGCAGAATGATAATGAATGATAGTAGGCAGGATTCATTGAGCGGAATCCACCATCATAAATGTGAATTAATTGATATGTCAGATAGGTGCCTGACCAGGGTTGCACAAAGCAGCTCAGTCATGAAGGCACCAGATTTTCTCAAATGTCCCTTGGCGGGGATGCGCGATCGGCATCCTTCATGATGGCGTGGCATTGAAATGTCCCTTGGCCGGGATGCGCAATGTCGACGTCCGTCTTGATTCGCGATATTACATTTAATTGATACCACATGCGAGATGCAAACAGCATCCGTCGTGATGGGGCCGAATAAGTGATACCCGCGTGTCGGGATGCGGCGACATCCGTCATGATGGAGAACCGAATAAGTGATACCACGTGTCGGGATGCACCAAGGCATCGTGTGATGGAGAGACCAGTGAATAATGGTGAAATTACCGCGTGTCGGGATGCGCAAGCGACATACGTCATGATGGGAGAATAGAATAAGTGATACCCGCGATGTCGGGATGAACCGGCGCCGGATCATGTTGAAGTGAAATAAATGATACCCGTGTCGGGATCTGCGCACCAAAGCATCCGTCATGATGGGAGAATCGAATAAATGTTACCGGCTGTGAATTAAATCAAGCGGCATCATATTGATGGGAATAGAATCGTTAAATGCCGGCTTGCATTCTGAGATGATAATAAGGGTGGGATTCATTAAGCGGAATCAGTCGAAATTGTGTGAATCGAATAGTCAAGGTAAAATAGCCAACATTGATGAGTGTAATGGGATTGTTATGAATATGCTTAAATCTCGTAGAATTGATTGTGAAATGAATTGTTGCATTGAGAATGCATGATATGATGTAGTAAATGATTTGTATATTAAAGAATGCGAGAATGAATAGCATGGTATATGTGGATACGAAGGCGTATTTGGCCATGTTATTAAGTGTGAATATTACGGTCTTTTAGATTTAGCAATCAAGATCATGGGATTGCTAGAAAGAAGTGCTTTAAGCTTAATTAAAAGGTCTAAAATGGAATAACATAAATAGTATGTTTTGGAAAGATAATTGAAAATGTCGAATTAAGCTAGGGCTCCAGCTTGGATGTATTAGAGTCAAGTCGGAGATTCGAATTCGCGACACTTTTGAAAATAAAAATTTAATAAGGCGAAATAAATGTTTTAAATATCGAATGCTTAGGGCTCCAGCTTGGAATCATCATAGGAGTCGAGTAGAAGGTCGGGTGCGACGCGCGTAAAATTAATAAGGCCAGGAATAAATGTTGAGTGAAATATGAGGATGGCAGGGCTCCGACACTTGGATCATGGCGAATTGAGTTAGAGGTTGGTCGCGACACTTTGAAAATGAAAAATTAATAAAAGCGAAAACTAAAAGGATTACTTGGGCATCTGAGATCATGAAATGTAATTGCTAAAGGGAGTTGATTATCATTCTGGTCATTGATAATGATAGAGTCTAATATGTATTAGTATTAGTTTGATTTATTTCTGTGAATTTAATATGACTTGATCGAGTTCTGAATTGCCCATTGTATCACGCATAGTTTACTTTGAATATGATTTGTCCCATCATACATGTAGTAGATATGAGTTACAATATAAATGACACGGGGAAATGTATGAACAAGATAATGATAAGGAATCTGAAAAGAGTAAAATCCTACATGTATAATATGAGATGAGTTAAGTCACATAAGAATAGGCTTAGATTATATGCATAAGTAAATGTAAAAAGATAGTGGCAGTTTTGTTGTGGTAGATTCTGCCTATAACCTTCCCACTAAGGCGTAAAGCTTAGCACGGGTGTTCAATCCGTGTGAATGCGAGGAGATAGAGAGGATGGGGACTGTTCCACCGCCGGTCACGGGCCGTCTAGAGATAGGTGCTCACGATGACACATTTCATAATCTCGATGTTTGTATTAGATATGTACATGTATAAGTAATTGTATAAGTAGTGGGACTTAGCATATGTGTGGGCTATTTTAATGGATACCCTCGGTGGTAGTTCCTTTGTATATGTAAATGACTTTAGTTATTACAAAAATTGTTGTATACAGGTATAAGTTAAGCTACGAAAAAAAAAAAAAAAAAGTAAAGTCAATTATATGTTTCGCACGAAAAGTCGGTTCAGTTGCCAATCGGTCGGACCGGGAATCGGGGCGTGACAACACCTCTTTTGTACATCTTTCTCTCACTTCTTTTTCTCCCCATCCTTTGTTCTCATTCTTTTCTGTTTTTCAAAATTGTACTCCCTAAACTTGTCCTTTTGTTCAATTCTTTGTTGTACTTATTGATGAGTGTAAGACTCATATATGTTTTAAGTTCATTTCACATGCTATTTTGAGCATTTTATTTCCATATTCATGTAAAACTCATAACATTTCCTCTCAACTTGGTTTTGTAGGATTTTTTATGGAAAGCAAATGATTTAGTAATAAAAAATGCAAAATAGTTCCAAAAAGAGAGTTAACCAGATGTCTCACAGTGCATAATTGGGAATATGAATTTTTCTGTATTATCTGGAGCATCAAATTGCACAAATCTACTCATGGTTTCATTCTACATTCAAATAGATTTCCAACGACACCTCGCACACCCAAATCCGAGTTAAAATGAAGAAGTTATGGCCTAGCTGGTTGAAGAAGAAAAACAAGCTGCTGAGCAAAAACTATGTCACGACATTTCTAGATTTTGTTATGACAATGCTAGTGACAAAGCCAGAAACTTTGTCGCAACAAACCCAGATTATGTCGCGACAAAGTCAGGAGACATAATTTTTCACAACAAAGTTATAGTATGTTGCGACAAAGACAGAAAACAAACTTTGTCACGACAAAGTTTTACTATGTAACGACAAAGTTTTACTTTGTTGCAACAAAGCCAAAGACAAACTTTGTCGCGACAAAGTTTTATTATGTCGTGATATTGTGCTAGACATCCAGAATGCTGACATTGCGACTCAAAAATGCTGATGTCGCGACCCCATAAGGCTAATGTCGTGACTCTAGAATGCTAATGTCGCCACTCAAGTGCTAGAAAAACCAGAAAAGCCCAAAATTTGTTATTTTGGCATGTTTTCAAGCCCACTTTCAACCAAGGACTATATATGTTCATTTTTTTTATTTATTTTGGGAGGAGGGGAAGAGAGGAGGTGGGAGAAAACCTCTCATTAGGGTTTTTTCTCTAAAACCTTGCTTATCATTTTGTTTCATAGATTTGTTAGTGAATCTAAGATTAGATGTATTTTGCATCTGGAATTTTAGTGTTGATACTAAGTTAATTTCATTGTTGGGGACAGTTAAATAAATGATTTTCCTCACTCTGTCCTCCTCTGACTTCTTTCTTCATTTCTTACTTGTTATTTGATTAGTGATGATTAGAATCCAATAATGGAACATTAAACACCTACAGGGTGGGATTAATTATTATGAACATTTAGATTTTCAGATTTTCAGTTTATTTTGTGGGTTTGAAGACTGGTTTTATATAATTAGTCTTTGCATTCATATGATGAACTATTACGAGATATCATTAGCTTATATCCCGAGAAAAGTTGTATGTTGCTGTGATTTCTACAGAGCCCTCTAAGTGACACGAGAATAGATTCTGAGAGTAAAGAGCAGTAACTTAGGGTTATGTTAGACTAATATTATGAAACTAATGCACTCTAAAAGATTACTTTGATACATCACTAATTTACTCATGGTGTGAGGATTAATTAGAAGATGTATCGGTTTAATGTTTAGAGGTTTCACCTCAATCTGATAGAATGACCTTGATCCCGTGTTAGGATAGATCCAATCAAGGAGAGAGATAACTTTATAAGATTTGATGGTTGAGATACTAATTATATTAGAGAAGGCTTGCATTATCTTGTCTATGGGGGCAAGTAGTCTTCAGTCCTAAGGAAAGGGTGTGAAGTACTGGAAAGGAAAAATACTCAATTCTTAGAAAGAGGATTCTACCCTACAAGTAGCTATTTAAACCAATTTGTCCTGGAAAGGAATATGGGGTGTTAGATAGTGAAATGTATAGTGTGGGAAGAATCAGGGAACTATACTGCTTGCTCTTGGACAAATCCATTCGACTCACAAATGTTGCTTTCGAGGAAATGAAAGGGTGATTGTTAAATAATTATCCCATTCTAGTGTTTCTCTTGAAAACGTTTTTAGACTTAAGTAGTTGTTTTGTTTGGTAGATTGTAGGATTAGTTTTTAAATCAATTTTTATTTCAGTTAAGTGATTTTATTCGACATCCTATTTGGTCACTAAATAGTTAGAGCCCTTATGTCAGGGTTCTCAAATTCAATTAGAGAGAACCTCCAGTCCTCGTGGTCTGATATCAGGACTTCCGAGTCCCGGCTTTATTACTTGTATGACCCTTACACTTGTGGAAAGGGCGTGAGTGTTGGTAATACTTTTCATTTCAATTTTTGAGTACACTTACTTCTCAAAATCAGTTTTTTTGAGTATTTACCACATTCACTTCCCTTGGCCATATTTTCATATATACATCATTTGGTCAACAAGTTTTTGGCGTCGTTGCTAGGGACTTTAGTTAGTCTTTGGTAGCCATGTCAGAAAATTGGTCAGCAAGTTTTTGGTGCCATTGTCGGGGACTTTAGTTAGTCTTTAGTAGCCGTGTCGAAAAATTGGTCAACAAGTTTTTGGCGCCATTGCTGAGGAGTTTAGTAAGTCTTTGGTAACCGTGCCGAAAAATTGGTCAACAAGTTTTTGGCGCCATTGCCGGGGACTTTAGTCAGCCTTTGGTAGCCGTGTAGAAAATTGGTCAACACTTATCTGTAGTTTTGGGCAAATGCAGGGTTCTTTACGGTAAATTCAAGGTTCTTTGCTACAAGTTCAGATTTTAAGAAAGGGTTAGGGTTTTTTTTTTTTTTTTATTGATTTGATGATAGGGAGTGGCTTTGACCGAATAATGTAGTAATATATATGTATAAGCATATCAAGGAGTGACTATCAAACCACCATTGTCAGGATGGCTAAATCATTTCTGTTTTTAATGCCTAGGATTTCACCTTGAATAATAATACATCAAGTCTAGGACATTTTGAGATTGACTGAGAGTAAGTCCAATAAAGTAGTCCTAACCCAAGCAAAATTAATTTTCAAGGTACTTATGACCAATGTGTCAGTTTAGTCATTTCATGAACTGTAATGATCATTCAAACTAGAATTACAAGCCTGATTAACATTGATCTCAATTTCAGTCTTTTAGACCCTAAAATTTCAGCTTATTTGTCCTTGACATCACAACTTAAAATCTGTTCCAATCATTCAGCTCAATTTCATTTGTAGACTTTTGCCTTATTTTGTTTTAAAACAAATTGTTATGTTATTGTACCATTTAATAGTTTATTTTGATCCAACACTTCCGTTCATTTCTTCAACAACAATGACACAAACAATTCAACAATTTCTCCCAATCAACCAAACAAACAATTACAGCTTTAATCGGAAATTATACACAAATTCCAACAATTTTCAACTTAAGCACAATTCTACACAGTGTTCAGAAATTCAGTTTTTAGATTTTCTGCCTCAACAGTTAAAACACTGAATTTTTCAACTCTTTTATCATTTCATTTCAACAATTTTGCATTCAGTACAATTGAATTCTTAATTATTCAACAAAGCAACACAAAATTTTCCAATGGATTCTTCTTGACTTATCGCATAATTTAAATCAAAAGGAAAGACATAGAAGAAAAAGAATAAGGAAAGAGACAGTTGGACATAAATTTTCGAACTGATATACATTTATGAATTGAATTACATTTACAAGAAATTGCATTACAAAGAGAGAGGAAGATACAATGAAGTTCATTTCTTTCTCCTATATGATTTAGAGGGTTTAATATTTATTAGCTCACATTTATAATCAGCATTAGAGAGAGTGAAGTCAGGGATTTAGGGTTGTGGTGGTGCAGTTGTGATGTCTCTTTTGTTGAGGAAATACCACTCTTGAGTGATAGCATTTTGCATGATCATCTCATTCTGTCTAATCCCAATGGAATTTAGGGCTCCCTAAAACTCACCTTGGGCATTGTACATCTTGATCATATTAGCATTCACCATATCCAAGCTTTCTGTCCATAGCTTCTCCTTATAACTCAGGGTAGCTTCAAGTTCTTCATCTCTTTTCTTGATGGTGGTTTTGATTTCTTTTTTATACTCTTTGTATAAATACCCGAATGCCTTTTCTTTTTGGATCATGTTTTTCTCCATCTCCTTATCTCTGATCTCCAGGATCTTCAACAACTCATGGTCCCTCTTCCGCTATTCATTAATGAATGCCTTCTCTCTTTCTCTGAACTCAGCCCTTAGAGCTCCATCCCTCTTAGCCAGCTCCTCCCTCCATTCATTATCTTTCTGTTGGAGGGTTGTTATCAGATTATTCTCTCTGTTTTTATTCTCCTAGGCTTGGTGGTTGTCCCTCCACCTTAGCTCTTCCCTGAGCTGCTCATCATTTCTTCTCATTTCATCTTCCATTTCTTTTAGAAGGATCAGCAGCTCAGAATTTTTTCTCTCTTTAGCTTATGCTCTTTGTTTTCCTCCACTTTTAGCTCTAATTGGAGCTAATGCTGCTTCTTCAGTGGTGAGGGACAACACTTGATGCTCTATATAGTCTTTTAAACCCCCCTCTCTTCATGCTCAAGCTCAAGGAGGGTTGGGGGATATTTCTTGAGAAATTGTTCTCAGCATAGTCAAGAATGGACCCCTTAATGATTTTCCCCACATTCAAAGAATAACCCTTCACCAATGCATACAAGAGTATTTCATGGTCTTGTCTCACAGGTTAAGACATGTTTGGAGAGTTTCAAGACATAATTAATAAAATAAAACCAGACCTTGTTGATCTCAGTTAGGTCTCCTCGGTCAACATAGGCGTTGCGGATGGTTTTGGTCCTCTACCACTGCCTTAGACCACCGGTCAACTCTCTATATATTTCTTCAAACTTTAGGCTCTCTTATAGAAACTCATACTCTGTACAGTTGCTTATCTATCTAAGCCCCAAGAGTTGGGAGATGACCCTTACCCCAAAATGGACCCATCCCCCCCTCCCCCGATGTAGCATATCATGTCCTTTCTTTCACCTAGGTTGGCGTAGAACTCTTTCACCACTGCTCTTCTCCTAGAATCCATGTGCTGACTCACTGTCTCCCAGCCTATTTTCTCAACTTCTTATTTGAATGGTGACACCAGCTTCTTAAAACCCCTTTCTTCCACAAGCCTTTTTTTCGCCAAATGCTTCTTAAATGCTTCTGCTCCCTTGTTGGAGTAGAAATCTCTAGCTTCTCCTTCCACCTCGACCTCTATCTCCTCAATTTCTTTCCTCACCTATTTCGTAAGAGCCTTTTCCTAGTTTTCTTGGTGTTATGCTCTCTCCCTCACTACTTCGTCTACAACATTTCCTACTACCTCATCTAGGGTGGGAGAGCTAGGGTTCGACATTGCTTGGTTTTGGAGAGATTTGGAAAATATGAAGGTTCCAAAGATTTTGAAGGATTTGGCTTTTGAATTTTAAAATTTCCACTCAATGTTCCTTTAAATATGTGGTCTGCCATAAGTGCAATGTCTTGACAATGAGTGTCAATGTCGTGACATTGACAAAAATTCTACTTGACCCACATCAATGTTGTGACATTGCCTCGATGTCGCGACATTGCTTAGGATTTCTAATTGACTTAATTTAATTTCGCGACATTGGGATTGCAATGTCTCGACATTTTGAAGTTGTGACATTGATAATTGATGTCACGACATTGCCTTCAAGTCAATCTTAGTGTCGCTCCTCTATAAATGAGATGTCATGACATTGAAATGTTAATGTCATGACATTAGAGAAAGTTTTGGAGTCAATGTCGTGACATTGCTATCAATGTCGCGACATTGAGAATGTGTTTTCCTCTTTTAGAATTTTTGCTTGTTTTCCTCATTTTCATTTCTGCATACTCTATTCTTGCTTGTGAATATAATTCTATCAAAAACTAAACATCTCAATTCAAGCATTGAAACTAAAGCTCGTGTTCTCAAGTCAACAATATTTAGCAACTACTCTTTGTACTGCAAAAATTAGTCAAACTAAAAATTATCAAGTGAACTAAAAAAATATTCAACAAAGAAACAATGAAGCTACTATGAAAATTCTAAATCGGAAAAATTATACTCACCCAAACTTAGTATGAGCATTTTTTTCAAAGAGTAAGTCAGGGAAATATACTCTCCTTTGTAGTCAACTTTGCACTATGGATTTTTTGTTGGAAGTGCTTCAAAATTGACTTTCATATCTCCTTGCAGCTTCATTGTCCTGAAATTAGAAAAAATCTGAGTACTTAAGTTGCAAATAAACTCTAACAAAACTACTCTACCTACTAAATTGAATGGAACCAAATCAAATAGTAAAGTAATCAAAATTGCTTGGGTTGCCTCCCAAGTAGCTACTCAATTTTCTATCGTTATCTAAACATTGTTGCAATGTGTCTTCTTTTCAGCAATTCTTTTGATCTCTTTAAATCTGGGACTGTTCTTCATTTGGTCTTCCTCCAAGGCAATGTTTCAGTCTCTGACCATTCACTTTGAATTCATATCTAGTGAGGTTTTTAGTATTCTTTGCTCACAAAGAGATATCAAACTCTTGTGTAAGGACCACTCATCTTGACAGTTTCTTGAAAGCGTCTAGAGCCTTAAGTTGTACAAGAGACAAGTTCTCCTATTTTGATTGTATTCTCAGTATGCTTTGATCCTTGCCATTTCTTGATATATACTTTATAGATCAAGACATTTGTCTTAGCTTCATTTCTAAAGCTCTTATTCATTCATCTGAAGTAGTCTTTTTCCTTAACATCTTAGAAATTAAAATTCAGCTTGACTCCAGTACATTATAATTCAAGCTCAGAGGAAAGGTAGCTAAACACCAAATACTATTATAATGAGGACATTCCAATAAGGGATTTGTATGATTCTGCTAGCCTTTGAGGTATCATCTGTATTGACTAGTCTTTCATAATTATTTGTTCATGTATATTCTTGTCTCCCTATTGGAAATTTCTGCTTGCCCATTTGATTAAGGGTGACAAGTCAATCCTATAACATGTCTGACTCCATATATGCTCATCAGTTTTGCAAACATTTTTTTATTACAAAATGGCTTCCCTCATCACTAATGATTGTCATTAAGGGTCTAAATCTACTCAAAATATTTCTTTGAATAAACCCCACAACTGTGTTGGCATCATTTATGGGACAAGCTATAGCTTCAACCAATTTGGATACATAATCAATAGTAAGGAGAATGCACAGGTTTCCAAATGATGGTGGGAAAGGCCCCATGAAGTCTATCCTCTATACATCAAAAATCTGTACCACCAGGATTTCTTACAAAGGCATTTCATTTCTTCTATTTATGTTGCCCATTCTTTGACATTCATCACAATGTTTTACCCACTCAGAACAATCTCTAAATCAAGTAGGCCAGTAAAAACCTGATTGAAGATATTTTTTTTTTTTTTTTTTTTGTGTTCTGTCTCTTGCAAAGCGTACTCCATATGGTGATGCATGGCATTCATTCACAATTTCTGCATGTTCTGCGACTAATAATCTAATTTTCTCCTCTTCTAAAAAGCAATGGGTTATCCCATATGTAAAATCTGGCATCAGTCCTCAACTTTCTTTTCTACTTGTAGCTAAATTCTAGTGGCATGATTCCACAAGCTAAGTAATTAACAATATCAACATACCAGGGTAATTGGATTGACACCTAAAAAAGCTACTCATCAGGGAAATTTTCTTCTATTTCAATCTCTCTTTCCTCTTCATTAGGTTTTTTCTAATCTTGACAAGTGATCTGCTATCCCATAGTCACTCCCCTTCTTGTCCTTAATTTCTAAATTAAATTCTTGTAGCAATAATACCCACCTGATCAGCCTTAGTTTGGAATCTTTCTTTGCCATTAGATATTTGATTGTTACATGATTAGTGTGTATGATGATTGTATGGTCTTTACTTTTCACAAGCAAACACCATTGCCAACATCTCCTTTTCCGTAGTTGAGTAATTCTCTTGTGCCTCATTGAAGCTTTGTTTGGCATAGTATATTGCTCTGAAGATTTTCTCTGTTCTTTGTCCCAACATTGCTCTCATTGTATAGTCACTAGCATCACACACGATTTCAAAAAATTTGTTTCAGTCTGGTGTTGCCATAACCAATCTAGATTTTATTTCTTCAAATTCAAACTTGTAGGAATCATCAAATTCAAATTTTGCATCTTTTTCCAGCAGTCTGCATAATGATTTGGAAATTTTTGAGAAGTCTTTTATAAATCTTTTGTAAAATTAAGCATGTCCCAAAAAACTTCTAATCCCTTTGACTGTATTAGGTGGCATTAGAGTTTCAATCATAGAAATCTTTGCTTAGTCAACCTCAAGTCTAGCTGCATAGATTTTATGTCCCAAGACAATTCATTCAGTTACCAACAAATGACATTTTTCCCAATCCAGAGCTAAATTCTTATCTTAGCATCTTCGAAGTAAAGTTTCTAAATTGTACAGGCAGTGCTCAAAACTGGATTCATACACTGAAAAGTCATCCATGAAAATCTCCATAGTTTCCTCAATCAAGTTTGAAAAATGGACATCATACACCTTTGAAAGGTGGCAGGAGCATTACACAATCCAAATCGAATCCTTCTAAAAGCAAAGGTGCCATAAGGACATGCAAATGTGGTCTTCTCTTAGTTCTCTAGGGCTATGGCAATTGATTATATCCTGAATATCCATCAAGAAAACATAAATGGGAATATCCTACCAACATGTCCAACATTTGATCAATGAATGGCAAAGGATAGTGATCCTTTCTGGTGGTAGTATTCAATTTTTTGTTGTAAATTCATACCCTCCATCCTGTCATAGTTCTTGTTGGAATCAATTCATTCTTCTCATTTATGATGATTATGAATCCACCCTTTTTAGGAACCACATGAACTGGGCTTACCCAAGAGTTATCTGAGATTGCATTAATGAATCCTACATTCAGGCATTTCAGCACTTCTTTTCTAACAACTTCTTTTATAACTGTATTTAGCCCTCTCCGATGTTCTATTGATGTTTTTGCATTTTCCTCCATGAGGATTGTATGCATGCATATAGAAGGACTGATTCCTTTTAAATCTTCCACTAACCAGGCTATTGCTTCTTTATACTTTCTGAGAATCTTTATCAGTTTTAGCTCTCTTTCTTCTGTCAAGTTTGTTGCTATAATTACTGGTTTAGATTTTTCAACTCACAAGAAGGCACACTTAAAGTGTTTTGGGTAGTTCCTTCATAATTAACCCCTCAAAACTTTTTTCTATGTTTTATACCTTCTCGTCACTACTGCTTGAGTTTTCTGTATTTTCCTCATTCAGAATTAACATTGTTTCCTTTAATTCAAAGCTGGTATTCATATATTTAGAGTCAAGAACCTTAAGGTACTGGAAATTCATCTTATTCTCATTCATTGAATCAGGGTTCTCACAATCATCAATCAGTTCATAAATGATGGGAACTACATTTTCACAACTCTTACATTCAGCTTTATCAAAATCGGGTTGCTTCAAGCTCTAATTCAAATTAAAGTGTCTTTAGCTGTCTACTCCCACCCTTAGAGTAGAGCTCTGTACATCTATGAAGGAGTACTCGATGGCAAAAGAGGAAGGGCATGCTAACGGCCGGTGGGACTTGTTTATCTTTTTCTATGACGATTATCACAAAGTCCACAGGAAAAATAAAATTTCCCACCTTGATCAGTACATCTTCAAGGATTCCCTCTGGTTGAGCTAATGTTTTGTCTGCCATCTATAGGGTCATGGTTGTAGAAGTAACCTCCCCCAAACTGAGTCTCTTCACTATATATAGTGTCATTAGGTTGATGCTTGCTCCGGAATCACATAATGCTTTACTCATTTCCTAGTTCCATGTGGTGCAAGGAATGGTGAAGCTACTTGGATCCTGCTTCTTTAGAGGCAAAATCTTCTTAATCACTACACTGTAGAATTTTGTCAGGCTCATGATTGGTACTTACGAGAATGGTGCTATTTTGAATACAGTTGTCTGAGTTTCCAGAAGAAAACTTTTTGTGTACTAATTGCTTTAAATAACTGATTGATACATTGAGGTCGGCACACTCTTGATCATTTATGGCTATTATTTTGTAGTTTTGCAAGTCAAATGCCTCGGTCGATTCAAACACGACAAACCCGAGTCGAATTCGAAGATGCATGATCAAACCAGAGGAAAATTGGAGCACAAAATGCTAAAAAGAAGGAAATTTCAGTGAAAAGTTTGCAGGGTTGCGAGAGTCGCAACTGCGGGATTTTACACAACTTTGCTCCTTTTTGCTATTGATTGCTATTTGACCCACTTTTTGTTTGGCTTTGTACAAAATTGCCCTTGATGTAATTTTGGTTCCCTTAGACATTGTTGTAATTTCCTTGTTACTGAGCACCTATATAAGCTCAGTCAAGCTTGTAATTTCAATCAATCTTTCAGTCCATCAATCAATCAATAAAATTGGGCACGAAGCTTCCTCTCCCTCGGCTGGTTTGTGATTTTCTCTCCCTTTCCTTCACTTTCTTGCATTTTCTCACTAGCCAAACACCCCTTGATGATGACAAATCAAGGAGTTCTTTCGGCTAAAACCCCCTCATCCTTGAAGGGGAAGGCCACTAGGTGTTAGTTTTGAGGCGAGCTGCATGTTCTCATGCTTTTCATGTATGCATTTTAGGGTATTTGCGTTCCTGCTTCTCACCTTAGGTTAAATCTCTTAGGCATGCTCTCTCTAACGTGTATTTGGCAAGCTTTTTGGGTTCAATGGATACTTATCACTAGATCACGATACCCAATTGGTTATCTCCTATTGAATTATTGAAGCGTAGGATTCGGGAGGTGTGTTCTCATCGTTTGGGAGCATTTATGTCGTAAATGCCATTTTTTAAGAGGAAAACTTTTAGGGTTTAGGTTTTAAAGCTAAAGGAAGATCCGGTTCGGGAAATGACTATATGTCATCCTCCCCAACGCGAGGAAAAAGACCCAAGGACATGTCGGTTAACTTAGAGCCCTAAGCCCAGTGGCCCGAGACTTCAAGTAGTTCTCTTTTAATTTTTATTTCAATTTGTTTCTAGTTTTCAACCATTCACCCACACTGCTTTTCACACAAATCCTAAAAATCAAAAGAGGAAACACCATTTTCAATGCACTACAACTCTTCTCTCACAAAGAAAACCCATCCCCGTGTTCGACCCTATAGCCACTATACTGCAGTAGCTTTACTGTGACAGTAGGAGAAATTTACGTTTATAAATATTGTTGATTCCGGAACAACCTACTTTCCATAGCCAGATCAAATGGTGTAGATTACGGGATGGTGCCACCAGTGAGAAAGAAGTTGTGCACTTGTGATCCATCACAAGTATTGGTGAATTCTCATTTCTTTTATTTTACCATTTTTCCCCACTTGGAGTTCAACTGCGGGGGGAGTTGAAAATTTCACGGTCAAATTTGTTTTCCCTGTTTGATTTTAGTTAACTTTTTAACCCTTTAGGTAAATCTTTGTTTTTTGTTGTTGCTCTCTTGCAATTTGAGTGGTGTGTGAGCAAATTTATCTGTGGAGATGAAACCACCTGCTTGATTGGAAAGACTTAGTGATCGGTGGAGCAGGGGTTGTGAAGTTAGTCTTCCACGATGTCGGATGGAGACCCTGCGAAGAAGCGGCGAGCGATAGGGAGTTCGTAGGGAACCCAGTACCTACGAATTCGATGAGGTTTTATGCACCACCAGGGTGAGTCACGACCTCATGCATTATACCCCCTGTTGAGGATGTGGCAGTGAGGCCTTATCGGTGCCCTGCTCCCCCAACTTTTCATGGTATGGAAAATGAAAATCCATACACACATCCGGGATTTTGAGGAAGTTTGCACAACTTTCAAGGAGGGTGCATTTGATATGGACTTGATCAAGCTGAAAGCCTTCCCTTTGACCCTTAAAGACAAAGCTAAAATTTGGCTTAATTCACTAAGGCCAAGGACCATCGAGGAAGCTGAGGCGAAATTTGGGTGGAATTTTGAAGAAGTTCTTCAATGCCCACAAGACTAACAATTTGAAGAGGCAAATCTATACCTTTGCAACTCATGACAGTGAAAGATTTTATCAATGCTGGGAAAGGTATATGGAGACCATCAGTGCCTGCCCTCACCATGGTTTTGACACATGGATGCTAGTAAACCACTTCTACGATGGAATGTCCCCTTCCATGAAACAACTCTTGGAGACCATGTGTGGAGGGGAGTTCCTCAGCAAGAATCCTGATGAAGCCATGGACTTCCTCAATTATGTGGCTGAAACCTCTAAGGGATGAGATGAATCGAACCTAAGGGAGGTAGAGAGAATGAAGACACCTGATAAACTGAGGGGAGGGCATCTATTCAGCCGGCGGGGATGTGGAACTGAGGATATGTTGCCACCCTAACGAGGAAGGATGGATGGGCTTTGAGGCAGAGAAATCGGGAGGTTCGGGCGTGGCGAGGCATCTATGCCCGGCCCGACCATGTTTCGATTATCAATCTACCGGTCATCAAGGAGAACATTGTCCAATTTCTCCCTGGTAAGAGGATTTGATGTGGTTGAAAATGCAAATGTTAATCAGGCCAAAATAGGCCACCAACTTATGCCCGAGTATGGCAGCACACCTACAATCCCAAATTTGGAAGAACCACCGGGCCTCGCACGGGCTAAACCTCAGTATACTTGTTCCCCCCCGGGGCACATCGGCAACAACGAGTTTGGGTCCACCTCTCCAACGTAGCGACCACCAACCTCGTCACACATTTGAGCAAGCTATCATGAATTTGAGCAAGGTGGTGGGGAATTTTGTAGAGGAGCAGAAAACTATTAATGCTCAGTTGAATAAAAGAATAGAAAATGTAGAAAACTCCATGAACAAAAGAATTGATGGGCTCCACAAAAGCCTCAATCAGAAAATTGATACCCACAGTCATCCATCAGTAGTTTGACTAATCAGCAACAAGTGCAGGAGCAAGGGAGATTCCCTTCCCAAACACTGCCCAATCCTAGGGGAGTGCATGAACTAAGTTATGCCAGTGAGCCTGCACCAAAAATGGATGAAGTCCAGGCCATTATCACCTTGAGGAGTGGTAAGGAAATTGAGCAGTCGATGCCCAAACCTGTAGGAAAGACCAGAGAAAAAGATGAAGTAGAGCCATAACACATATTCATTAAAGAGGATTCAATGAAGAAAAGCATGCCTTCTCCATTTCCCCAAGCCCTGAGAGGCAAAAAGAAGGCCTCTAAGCAAGAAGGCATCCTGGAAGTGCTAAGGGTAAGGTGAACATCCTTCCTTGACATGATCAAAATGAGGTTCGACCTATGCTAAATTTCTAAAGGACTTGTGCACGGTCAAAGAAGAGGTTGGGTGCATTGACAAGAAAGCCTTCCTGACTGAGTAAGTCAACTCTATCATCGGTCTGAAAACCTTGGTGAAATACAGATCGAATCCCCACGCCATCAGTTAACATTGGAGGGATGCGCATAGATGAACCTTTGCTAGATTTGGGAGCGGCGTCAGCCTCTTGCCATGCCTCGGTGTCTGGCGGTTAAGGTTTGGGAGAGCTGAAACCTACCAACATTACCCTATCCTTGGCGGATCGATCAGTGAAAATGCAAGGGGAATAGTTGAGGATGTCTTGGTGAGAGTAGACAAATTCTCTCTCCATCCTATGGATTTCGTGGTTCTTGTCTGAGCCGGTGGCGGGCATTAACCAAGTGCCCATCATACTTGGAGGCCATTTTTGGCCATCTAATGTCATAATCAAGCTATGAGATGGAGGTCATGCGGCTCACCTTGTGACATGACATTTAAGGCTCGACATTTTTCACTTGAGCAACAAGGATAAGCCAGCAGAGGATGAGGAGTAGAAATAAGAAGAAGTCTGCCTGAGTGGCATAGGTGTAGGAAAGCACAGTGCTCAAAAACTACAGGAAGAATTAACAAAGAACAACTTGATTAATGAAGAATCAAGCGCATCGGTCACCCCTCTGCATCGGTCATCCTGACACCACCAGAGAGCAGGATGCTTAACACAAAGGAGCAGAAGCTGAACTCAACTGCAGCACACCTCACTGCAAGCAAGGAGGAGCTTCTCCTCCTAGACCCTCCATGAAACCTCTTGGGTGCACAACTGGGAGTGGTTCCTGCAGGAACTTGGAAACCACTCCAAATTTTGATGGGATTTTTTCTTTACATTATTTCAAGTTTTAAATTAGAATTTTCCTTTATATCCTTAAATATTCAACATTTACAAGCTTATCTTCTCATAATTTTTGGTTTTGTGTTGTTGCAGAGGTTCCAGTGCTGAGGAGGGGAGCCAAATTTTGCCTGGAATTTCCCAGGTTGCGAAATTTTCTTAACCTGCGAAATTTCGCAGTTTGCGAATTTTCACAACCTATAAAATTTCGCATTGCAAAAATTCGCATTCGCAACACTATTCATCATCACCTACCTGCAACTCTCTGTTTGCCTGTAACTCTTCATTTCACGCTCCTGAAATAAATTTTTATAATTTTTTTAGCCATCTAATTCATGGTCACTAAAGACCATTGATTGTTCATGTCTTCTCACCTACCCCCCTCCCCTATATAAACCCGGCACGGCGCTGTTTTCATTTCATCTTTCACCTTCCCGGTTTACGAGCGCTTCTCCCTCTCGATTTGATCTTTTCCGGCCAAATGGCGAGGCCTAAGTAGGCTCATTCCTTCACGCATTTGGTGCCGACCTCCCTCCCCCTCACGGTACCTCCACTCCAAGAGCATCCGCCACCGTCGGACCAGCACCGATCGTCGCGCCCATTGCTCTGGCGGGGCGGCCGCGGCGTCCTCGCTACATTTGCCTCCGGTTGCCCGGCTCCCGACGATGTGCCTCTAGCATTACCATTTGCCGCTACCCACATGCGGGGCCGGTCTTCTTCTTCTTTGGTGTGGAGGCTCATCCTCTGTGGCCCTGCCCGGAGGAGATATCATCAAAGTTGGTCCCACTTCCTTTGCTCCGTCGCATCCCGAGGCTAGCCTAGAGGCCCCACCGGTCAAGAGGGCCCGGACCGGGCCAGTCGTCACCGAGACCTCGGACGCCACCCTCACCGCCTTATCAGGGCATTGCTGGAGCCCTGGACCTATCCCCTGCATCCATTATCAGGCGGCCTTACCTCCATTGCAGCCCCATCTCGAGGAATGATGACTATAGCAGGAGAGATTTACACGGGGAGGTTTACTACGATTTCCTGCCATTTTCCGAGGAGCTGTGAGCCTGAGACCTATGCCCTTTGTGTAGAGATACCATCCGTCGCTCATGACGCCTGCATCGGCGATTTTATCTTCTGGGGCGGTCATCGAAGCCGATCACATCGACACGCTTCAGCGAGAGGTGTCAACCGCATCGGTCACAGATTTTCGCTGGTTATGCGCTGGATACTTCGCCTCGATATCACTCGCTTCCTCCATCCGCCGTCCTTCTCCACGCCGACTGAGGAGCCGCAGGTTCTATCCCCTTCGACTGTGAGATTGTCCAGCTTCTTCTCCCACTGACGCTACTGACTATTATTCAGCAAGACCTCCGCAATGTTGCTGATATACCACATTTTGAGGTCTAATCTGTTCCTGCTCTAGCACATCGTTCAAAGTAGAGGAGCTATTTTGGAGGCTTTATATCGTATTTCAGAGGGCTTCTGGTTCAGTCCAGCATAGCTGATTATGATGTCCTTATTCCACTTCGAGGACAGGGTCCACCGCCAGAGTTTACCCCGCGTTGAGTCCATGCCTCTCCTATTTCCACGACTCCTATGCCAAGTGCTAGAGCACATCAAGCTCCTGGGCCGAGCCCCGATTGAGCTGCCACCGCGCCGAGTTACCCCCGGGATCGCCGGACAAGGGCAAAAGTCATGCCTTGCGGTTTTCATCTCATTCTGGACCAAATGAGGATGAGCCGATCGCTGAGAGTCCACTTTGGGGGGACCTCATTCCTGATAGCTTAGCACACTGAGGAGCCTCCAACTCCAGCTCCATCCGTCCCTCCAGCTCCACCTACCACAGCTCCAGGACCTCCGGCTCCGATGCCCTCTATCCCTTCAGAGCCCTCGATCCCCATGCCCACTGCTCATTCAAACATAGCTGGGCCGAGCACCTCCGCACCACCTCAACAAGACACGCCATCTCCACCGTGGATCTTTCGACTATCATGGAGGCAATCCGCATACTTCTACCATCGCAGCCTTCATTTGCGGTGCCTCCTATGTCACCTCGTGAGATGATCGACGAGGTTGCCATGGCTCGTACCTCGCTGACGAGCCCGGGACCGAAGCTCATCCTCATGCGCCTCCAAAGTCACATGGCCTACACTTCTCCTTATGTCCCCGCACAACCCTCTCGCACCTCCCTGCCAGATCAACTCCTCCACCACTGGGCCAGAGATCCCTTGATTTATCCAGGCCGCAGCAGCGATTAGCCGCTTCCAAGAAGACTAACCCCGTCTGTGCCGAGGATCTATTTTCTTCAGCCAACCATTGAGGAGGTGGTTCATTCATTCCACTAACTTTTCCAGCTAACTTTCCGATCACGCGTTCGCGGACGATGGTATACTTGGTTGGGAGGGAGAGTTAGTGTTGGAGTGATGTTCATACTATTGATTTCAATTTGTTTGTACCACACCTTCCAGTAACCCATTTTTGTATGTTAATGGCTTGTTGTATACTTCATTTGAAAGATGGTTTTGTAATGCACCATTATATATATATCCACTCACAACTCCATTTTGCTGAATTTGCAATCCAATTTTTAGCCCAATTATTTTTTTTATTCTGCCTTTCTTGTAAGTTGAAAAGTTGAAGCACTGTATAATGCCATCAATGCTAACATAGTTCCATGCATGATTAAGTAGAAGGTTAGTTGAAGTCCCCGAGTATTCAACGTTTTAAATCCCACCTTTAATAACACTTCCACAGTGAGCATTGATTTTTAGATTAATAGAAATGGAGAAAATTTTTGCATTGCCACACTTTGCACAATAGGCCTTGGCCTCATTCACCGCCTATAATGGGTTAAGTTCCCAATGAATGAAGACGATGTTATTATTTCCCGAAAGAAAAGAATAGACCAAGAAAAAGAAAAGAGAATAGAAAAGTCGCGGTGCTTTGCCTTGAGACCCGAGCACGGTCCGAAGGGTATATGTGGCTGCCCAAAAACTGGTGCCACTAAACGGCCCGGTTAGGAGCCACCCAGGCAGTCTTGCTAAGGCATGGGTGGATGGAATTTGAGTTTAGCCGAGTTCGCAGGTCTTCGGATTCTCGAAATCATTCGGAGTCTGGGGTGAAACCTGTAGAGTTAGTGGTTAAAAGATCCTTTTGACTTGATGCCCTAAACCTTAGTTGGTTGGGAGTCATCGGTGGATCCCCGTTACACGGACTTTGGTGAAGTCGAGTTCTTAGCATTGCTTCCTACAATGCAAAAGAGTTGTGAAATAAGAGTGGAACCGACTCTATTCAAGTTGGTCAGCAGTCTAAGGCATTGGCAGTAGCTTGGTTGGGGGGAGAGTAGCTTAGCAGCTTATTGGTAAAAATTGATCACCTAAAAACACTTAGATTTTGGTGGAAGTTTAGGCTGATTTCCTTGGAATGGACACTGCTCTGAAACTTATTCTTGTATGGCATATATTCTCCCAAGCTGGTTTTTGTACAGAGTCCCAATTTTTCATACTAATGGCAAGGCCTTACTTATACACACACTTTTGGAACAGACAATCCCTTTTTGGATACACATAGCCTGCATGATCTTCCTTCTTTTTATCATTGCTAAGGGTTTGCAATGTCGGTTGGGAGTGATTAGTACCCGAATAGTGCTATTTTGGCCACACGGTTATTTTTAGGTTTAAAAGCACTTTTTTTATTGTACTAATGGCTTTAAATAACCAATTGTTACATTGGTCCGACTTTCTGCGATCACATTTTATGGTATTTTGTAGTTTTTCTTTGGTCAAATACCTACGTGATGTTCAATCAGGTCAAACCACGACCGAACTGAGGCAGTGAAAGGTGTGATCGACCCGGGGAGGAAAATTGAGCCTGAGGCTGAAGAAGGAGAGTCGTTGGAATTTTGCGGGGTTGCGAAAATTCACAACTGAGGAATTTCCTGACACTGCGATTTTGGTAGGTTGTGAGAGTTCGCAACACTTGCTCCACGCACTGGCGCTAGCGCGCAGGCCACCTTGACACGGGGGATTTAGCGAGGTTGCGAATTTCAGCAGGTTGCGAGAATTTTGCTACCTGAATTTTAGCGAGTTGCTTGAGAAGTATAACACTTGCCTCTGCGCCTCTTGTTGAGTCTGCTTTTGTTTGGCTGTCTGAAAATTTCCCTTGATGTAATTTTGGTTCCGCCAAACTGTTGTTTGTAATTTCCTTGTTCTTGAGCACCTATATAGCTGGTCGAGCTTATAATTCAATCGATCTTTTGATCCACGTCAATCAATCAATAAAATTAGACGCAAGCTTCCTCTCCTCGTGGTTGTGATTTTCTCTCTCGTTCTTCACTTTCTTGCATTTTCTCACTAGCCAAACACCCCTTGATGATGACAAATTAAGGGATGCTCGACTAAAACCCCCTCATCCTTGAAGAAGAAGGCCACTGGGTGTTAGTTTGGGCAAGTTTGCATGTTCTCATGCCTTTCATGTATGCATTTTAAGTATGTGTTCTTGTTTCTCACCTTAGGTTAAATCTCTTAGGCGTACTCTCTACAACGTGTATTTGGCAAGCTTTTTGGGTTCAATGGATACTTATCACTAGATCCCGCGATACTAGTTAGGTATCTCATTAGTTCTTGAATGAAAATTTGGGTTTTAGGAGGTGTGTTCTCACTTAGTTTGGGAGCATTTATGCTCATTAAATGCCATTTTTAAGAGGAAAACTTTTGGGTTTAGGTTTAAAGCTAAATGAAGATCTTTGTTCGAAATGACTATATGTGCATCCTCCCGACTCGAGGAAAAATACTAGGGGACATGTGGTTACCCCCTTAGGCCACAAACCGGTGGCCTAACGCTCAGGGGTTCTATTCTACAGTTTTTCTTGTTTTAGCTTCAGTCGGTGAACACCCAAACCCATTTTTTACCGACCTTAAAATCAAATTTAATTCACAATTTTGCCTTCATTATTAGTCATTTGTCTGAAGAAAACCCGTCCACAATGATTAGGCCACTAGACATTTATCTTTGATGAGCTGACTATGGCGTGGGAGAATTAGGAATAAATTTTGTTGATTAAGCTCACCTGCAGTGGCCTGTGAATCCAAATGAAGATGCCGGGTGCTTAGCAGGGGATAGTGCCAGTGCATTGTGGCTTGTGGAACACTTAGCCAGTCCTCGTCGCAATGCCGGTGGTACTTTTATATTCTTGTCATTTCATTTAGTTTTTAAAAAAAAAAAATAAATAAAATAAAAAGTTGTTGCGGAATTTGTTTTTGGGGTTGCCACTGCTTACCTGTGCGGAATCCATTTTAAATTGGATCAAAAGTGCAGTGACATTCCGGTTCGGGGTTACGTGGGAGGTGGCGAGAGAGAAAATGGAACCCCAGAAAAACAAAGCGGTCCCGATGGAGTAACCCTAGGGCATATATGACAATGAGGGGACTATAGGAACCTCGCATGGCAAAAATCGGCTGACCACGGGAGAAATCGAGCCACCTAGATCCATGAGGGACTAAGAGACCATTGGATGAGTGCACCCTCCCCCATGGTGCCTCGCGGTATACCTCGACTCCTCTCGGCCACCTCGACCACCACGATTAATTTCTCCGATTGAAGCGAAGCCATTTTGGACCTTGCACGACTAGTGGGTAGCTTTGTGGAAGCACGAGAGGGACAATCAATGCTCGATTAAGTCGAGGAAAATTGACACTATGGAAAACGATATAAACGAGAGAATTGATGGACTGAGAAGTGGGAAATGGAGCGAGAAGTGGACAACTGCTGATACTCACGTTTCAAAGCTTGCTAATCGGCTTGTTCATCGAGAGGAGAGGGAGTACACAGAGGGAAAGTGGGCGGCGACCGAAGGGAGGATTTGTTGCGGGAACAGTTAAGCAGAGCTCACGAGGAATTACCCGGCCAGGGAAAGCAGGGAGGTAGGGGAAAGAAACGGGGAAAGAGCCCACACAGAACCTATCCTTCAACCCGATCCCATGGTTGGATCCTAATGCCTTTATGACCCAATAACTGCTTGCCGGTGTGTCACATCTTGACACACAACGGCAAAAATCAACACATCGACTTTGCTCTTAACCATAAGTCGACCCATCAGCATGTCATCTGAAATTGAGATTAGTGGCCTCTTTACATAAGTTTGCCTTTACATCAAAGGAAACATAACCTTGTTGCTTACTCGGCATGGCATAGTGGTTGGATTCGGGTCTTGGGATCGGTTGGAGCCTCCGAACCTCGTGACTCTACCCCGGCTTTTGAGGTTAATTTTCTGTTTTATTTTATTTTATACGCATTTTGAGCCCATTAGTTTCTATAATTTTTCTTTTTAGTTTTTCTCTAATTTTTAGTTAATTTATGTTTTTAAATTAATTTTTATTTTTCTGCAATTTTTCTTAATTTTTCTTGTGTTATTTTTGCAGTTTTTCGCGAATTTTTGAAGCTTGGATTGAAGATCGGCGCGATGGGAATTTCGCAGGCAAGAAAATTTACCTTAATCTCGGTAATAAGAAGTACTGGCTAAGCTTGCATTGGCGAAAATTTGCTCAAAACTATTATTGCTTGAAATTTAAGCTAGTAGCAACCGGATGGGTTAAGAAGACTATAGTATTTCCGCTCTGAGGCAAAATAAGCGCCTGATGTTTCCAATTTGTTTTTATTTTTTATTTTTATTTTTATTTTATATTTATATAAAAAAAAAAAACGTTTGTTTTTCTTTATATATTATTTTTTATTTTAAAAATATATATATATTTATTTTTATTTTAATTTTTTTATTTTTAACTTTTTTATTATATATTAAAAAAATCGTTTTAATATATATATATATAATTTGAAAACGTTTTTTAATATATAAAAAAATAAATAAATTTTGCCGAAAAATTTATTATTTTATTTTATTTTAATTATTAATTATTTTATTTGAAAATTTAAAAAAAAAAAAATCAAAATTTTCATTTATTAGACATAAGCGAAATTTTATGAAGCTTATAGTAGGAAATGTAATTTTTAAGTAGCTAGCGAGAATTTACGTAGCCTAGCGGCCCGCTGGATGCGAAAATTTTTCGCTATGCCCCACCGATTTTGACCTCAATTTTGTTTACGCTCATGGCTTTTTCGTCAAGGGCTCTCCGTTTTAGGGGCGTTATTGGTGCGGTTAGGCTTAGAGTGTAGAATCCAAATATATGGCCAGAAATAAACATTTTTTGAGATTATTATGAAAGTGTAATTTTAAAAATGGTCCAATAGGTCCCTTTTTTTCCTCTCTTCTTCTCTAACTTGTTTATTTGAAGCCCAAGCGGGTGAATAAGGTGTCGATGGAGAGCTTGTGGAAGTCACCTATCGAGAAATGGTCACATCTCATCAAGGAGGTAACACTTCCTTCTCTAATTTTTCAATCAGGCCCCTGCATTTCGGTTCTTGAGATGTTTGGGTTGGGGGAGGATGTGAGAGTGGCTTTTGTATTTATTCTTTGTATCCCGGCTGAGCAAGCCCATTTGTAGTGTTCGGTGTGCTTCTTTGGGTCCCCTTTCTATAAATTTGTTATACTTTACATTACTTTCAAAATTTGGACTGGTTGCAGCAAAAAATTTTGTGTGTTTTTGCCCAACGTGGTTTGAAAAATTGAAACTTTGTCCAATTATATTGATGTTAAGATTGGTTCCATGTAGTGAGTGGATGATTAGTTAAAATTCTTCTTTGCTTTCAACCTTTTCTTCCACCTTTAGCTAACCACACACAATGCACATTAGGTTTCAATAATAGGGTGCTTGCCTGACCTCCTTTACTTTTTGCATAACCTACCCTAGTTTCATTGACCACCTTTAATAGGTTATGGACCCACACAATCGAAAAAGAAAAAAGAAGAAAAAACGAGAAAAAAGAAAAGAAAGAAAAAGAAAGAAAAAAGAAAAGAAAAAGAATAAAAATTGCAACACTTTACTTGCCTTGCAAAACAGGAAACACGGTCAGGGGTATATGTGAAAAGCCTTTAAAGCGATGCCACTAAACCTTCAGCGAGTTTGGGAGTCACATACTTAGTGTTCGTTACATGGGTGGATGGGTGGAGTTTAGCAAGTTGAAGGTCTTTGGAGTCTCAAAAATCATTCGAGTCGAGAGTGAAACACAGTAGAGTTTACGTAGTCGAATGATCTTTATGACTTGGTGCCTAAGCCTTAGTGGTTAAGGAGTCATCGGTAGATCCGTTACATGGACTTGGTGGGGTCGATTCCTCGACATTGCTACCTGGCGCAAAGAATTGTGGAAGGAATAAGAGGTGGGTCCTGATCTATTTAGGTTGGTTAGCATGCTAGGTGAAGTGGTTGTAGCTGAGTTGGGGGGGGGGGAGAGTGCGGTTTGATAGTTTTATTGCGAGGTAATCAAATAAACACTTAGATTTTTAATTGGAAGTTTACAGTTGAGTCATCGAGAAGAGAGCTCTTTTGACCTCAATTTTGTATGGCATTCATTCTCTCGCATGATAGTTATTGGACACGACTTTGATGATTTTCTTAGGGGTTAGGCATTACTCATTACAGCAACCTTTTTGAAATATAATTTTTGTGAACATTATTTTGTTGTTATCGTTGTATGCTCTTTCTTTCTTTCTTTCTTTCATTGCTAAGGGGACTATGATGTGTAGGTTGAGGGGTGTGATTAGTGCCAGTGCTATTTTGAGCCCTATTTATTATGGTTTTTGAGTCGTTTGTGTACTAATCATTAATTTACCGTGCACATTAAGGTCCCTCTTTATTTTAAATGATCGCATTTTATGTTAAATTTTCATGGAGTTTTCTTGACTAATTGCCATAAAGTGTTAATTCGATCCAAGCTTTGAAAAATTCAAGTCAAACTCAAGCATTGGATCAAAGATCGGAAGAAGAGCAAAATGTGAAGAAAAAACACGCATTTGCCCAGAGAGCTTCTCTGAAACCTTTGTTTACGACTGTGCTTTGTTCCTCCTGGCGCCAGTTCACGCTTTTCACGTACACCACGACATTTTGCTTTTGGTTTTCCATTTACCACAATAACCTTAGATTTTGGTTTTTGTACTTCCCTTGCGAGCATGCATCACCTTAAGTCTAGGTTTGGCTGAAATCAACGAATTTGAATTGACGGATATCTACGATAAAGCGGGGAGGCGATTTCCCATTGACTTCCTTTTCCACACTGCTTTCCTTTTCTTTTCCATTTTCGGTACGCGAGCCTCCTGGGATGACAACTGGAGGATGTTGGCCCAGACCTCTTCCCATCCCTTGAAGGGACCGGCTGTTGGCTAGGGTGTGGGGTAACTCACGGTTCCCTGTTTTAACATGCGTGTTATGGTTGTTTGTGTTCTGCCTTCTCACTTAGGTTAAAATCTCTTGAAGCATGCTCTCTTTAATGTGTTGGCAAGCTTTTTTGGGTTCAATGGATACTTTCACTAGATCCATTGAGGGCTCGGTTAGTTGTCTCCTGCTTTAGTTATCGTGGAGTAGGGGTTTTAGAATGTAATTTTTTCATTGTTAGGGACATTTATGCCCATTTAAATCTTTATGTTCAAAAAGGGAAAATCATAGGGTTTAGTTTTTAAAGCTAAATGAAGATCGGGTTCGAAGGGAAATGACATATGTCTGTCCCTCCCGACTTGGGAAAAATACCAGGGACATGTGGTTTACCTTAAAACCTAAGACCAGTGGCCTAACACTTGAGGTTCTATTACCAGTTTTCTTGTTTTTAAACTTCAATCGGTAGACACCCCAAACCCCATTTTTACCAAACCTTAAATCAAATTTAATTCACCAATTTTGCCTTCATTATTAGTCATTTGTCGAAGAAAACCCGTCTGTGTTGTTCGACCACAGACCACTATACTGCGGTAAGCTTGACTACGGCGGTAGGAGGAGGCGAATATAAATTTTGTTGATTAAGGCTCATACACCGTGGCACGAATCGGTCATGAGAGAACAAAAACCATATAAGAATAAGTTTTAGGGCAATGCCCGATTTCAAGGAAATCAGCTTTGAATTTCACCAAAATCTAGTATTCCTAAGGTAGCTTGATTTGAGCGATAAATTTCAATGTTATTCCTTTTTAACCTAGCTATTGCCATGGCCTTAAAGCGGTGACCAGCTTTAAATAGAGTAGCTACGCTCTTATTTCTTCCTTTATTGCAATGTAGGGTGCAATGCGAAAACCGACTTCACAAAGTCTCAGGTATAGCAGGGTCCGCAGATGACTCCCGACGATTAAGGTTTAGGGCATCAAGCGAGGATGCAGCTTGACCTGAGCTGCGGAAAAGCCGCGGGACTCGAGAATGACCGAGGAAATTAAGCACCTACGAAGCCGCTAAACTCTACCTATCCACGTGTAGCGAACCTTTAAGTCGATGACTCCCAGGCCAATCAAGGTTTAGGGCATCGGGCTTTGAGCTTCGCCATATACCCCTCGGACCCCGTGTTCCGGGTTTTCCAAAGCCAGCGTCGACTTTTATTTTCTTTTTCTTATTCTTTTCTTTTTACTTTTTCTTTTTCACTTTTGAAGACTTCATTGGTCTTGAACATGGAGTAACACAAACCTATTATGGAGTCGTCAACAAATTTAAGTAGGCTTTGCAAAGTGGAAGAGGTATATAGTTTCGCGACTATTGGTACAATCGGTGTGCGGTGTGTGAATTAGCTAAAGGGAATGTTCAAGGTTGAATAGCGGGAACTTCCATTGACCCAACTAAATCATGCATGGAATTGTTTCTATCATTAATGTAACATACATGCTTCAATTTTTCCAACTAAAGGCAAGAGTAAATACCAAAATATAGATACGAGAATGATTTGCAAAAGTGTAGAAAATGTAGCTCAGTAGAAAGAAGATGAGCAAACGGTTTGAACCTTCGGGGAGAATGGCATGGGCAGACCGGTCGCTGCCTTGCTTGCCTTTGTAATGCGGGAGAAAATGAGATTTTTCCACAGCGCAACTCTGCAACATTTCAAAACAAAAAATTGTGATAAGATAAGCTTGTAAATGCGAAAATATTTGAAAAGAAAATAGGTAAAAGTAGTGGCACCACTAAAAACCAAATTAAGACTTAAAATAATATAAAGTAAAATTTCAACAAAAATTTGGAGTGGTCTCCAGGTTCCTGCAGGAACCACTCCCGATTATGTTAGCCATTGGATGCAAGGAGGGGGTCCCGGGGAGGGAGAAGCTCCCTCCACGCGTACGAGTGGTGTGCTGTGAGGTACCTTCATGCTTTCCCGGCTCCGTTTGTTTTAGGCAATCCCGGTCTCACGGTAGCGTGTCGGCTGTTGCGGGAGGAATGGTGGATTCTACGATGCTTTGCTTCATTGTTCTCCATCAATTCTTCCTGCTGTTTGTTAGTATCATGCCTTCTACGGAAGTGTACCACTCGAGGCGAAACTTCATCAGTTTGCTCCCTCGTCCTCATTGGTTTGCTTGTTGCTTTCGAAGTGGAAAATGTTGAGCTCCGGTGTCATGTTGCCAAATGGCGCAGCCCCATTGGCGATTGATAATGGAATTTGATGTGGCTAGAAATGGCCTTCCCAATATAATGGGCATGATTGTGCCCACGCCCTGCCGATTATGTGTCGAGAACCCGCAAAATCAGCTAGGATGGTAGAACTTATCTACTTTTACCAACATCTCACTATCCCTTTTGGTACATTTCAGCTGAGCGATCGGTAAGGTTAGGGTGATGTTGGTTGGTTTTGTCTCCCCCGAACCCTGCTGCCTATACCTTTGTGTATGGCCGGTAGGTTAGCAGCACCAAGTCTAACAGTGCTTTGTCGATGCGAGGTTCACTCCAATGTTAAGCGAGATAGTTGGGGTCCACTGGATCCTTGTATTTCACCATTGTCTTGCATTGGATGATGGAGCTAACATTAGAGTTAAGAATGCTTTTTTTTTCAATGCCCGGCTTGCGATTATGCAGAGATCTTTCAAAAAACTTTGCATAGGCGAGGACTTGTTTGATGATGTCAAAGGGGTATGTTGACCTTCACGCCTTAGAACTTCTAGGATGCACACTGTTTGGGATGCCTTTTTCTTCTTAGTGCTTGGGGAAATGGGGTGGCGTGCGGTGCCGATTTAGTCTTCGAGAAAATGTGTTTGGCTCCAAATTCTTCTGGTTTCCTCACGCGGGCTTGGGCATTAGGCGATCCAACCTCTTTCCACTTCTTAAGGTAATAGCGGCTTTGACTTCATCCATTTTGGGGGAGGTTCAGCGGAATAGCTCAGTTCATGGACTCCCCCTCGTACAGAAGGGAACCCCTCCCCGCCTTTGCCGATGATTTTCCATTCTTGTTATCGATGCCTCGCAGTCGCCAATTTTCTAAGGCTACTTTCCAACCCATCTATTCTTGTTCAAGGAGCTTACATTTTCAATTTTTTTTTGCCTAACTGAGCATTGATGCCTTTTTCGCTCCCTCCATTGTACCTCCCACCACTCCGTCGATTCACAAATGGCTCGCTCAACAGAGAGGAAGGGTGCTTGCCGGGTCGCGGCGGTGGTATCGCCGTGCTCCCTGGGTACATATACGGAGGCTGGAGGTTTGTGAAAGGTTGTGTGACCTCCAATTAGGGGCTTGTGCGTTGCCATATGGAGATTATGGGTTTGCTTTGGGCCCACCACATTTCCAGATCCTCAAATGGGGTTCGACATTATTCTCCCGTGTCGTGACCGCGCTTGGAAATAATTTCACTCCATGCATGGCTTTCTGGGCCACCGCCTGCACCTCATGGACTCTTTCTTTAATCTCTCCGCCTTTCTACCTAAGCGTAGATACCTTTAGCTGCATCCATATCTTGAGAGGGCATACATGCCTCTTCGTTCACCGGGTGGCTTGAATTTGCCTCCTTTTCTCGGGTTTGGCTCATCCCAACCCTTGAAGGTCTCGCCACATAATTGGAGTGGGCACATTGTCTCATCGATTTTTACTCAAGAAATCTCCACACATAGCTTCCAATAATTGTTTCATGGAAGGGGACATTCCATCATAAATGGTTCACCAAAGATCCATGTATCAAACCCATGGTGTGGGTATGCACCGATAGTCGCCATAAATCTCTCCTGCCACTAGTAGAACCTTCACCATCATGAGTCGCAAATGTGTAAATTTGCCTCTTCAAGTTGCTTTCATTCTAGGAGCACCGAAGAATTTTTTAGAAATTCGCCCGCAGCCTCTCCCTAATTCCTTATGGTTCGCGGCCCAATGCATTTAGCCAAATCTCGCTTGGTCTCTTTAGGTCGCTGGAAAGGCTTTCAACTCGAGGAGTTCCATGTCCACCGTGACCTTCTTTCAAGGTGTGGCATACTTCCTCAAACTCCCTTATGTGATTGTAAGGCTTTCATTCTCCATGCCATGGAATGTGGGAAGTAGCACCAAATAAAGGTCTCACGCCACCTCCTCGCCAGGGGAATTTACGCATGAGGGCACTCACCCGGTGGGTGTATGTGATCCCTCATGGATCGACATGCACGGGGCCCTGTGCACTCGGTTACTGCCTCTCCCGTGGAGGATCCATTCAGCACTGAGGATTGACTTTAAGCCCTGCCTCTGCAACAGCCTTACCCTCTTCAAGCCTACCAAAGTGTTCTATCCCACCGCATAAACCGCCTCCCGCACACTTCACAATCAACAGGAAAACAAACTAAAAACAAACTAATAAAAGGGTTAAGGTTAGCTAAAATTAAAGCAAAGAAAACTCAATGTAATCGAAAATTTAAAACTTCAGAGTGAACTCGCAAGTGAAAAAATGATAAAATCAAAAGGGAATGATACCAAACTCGCGATATGAATCACAAGTTCAACAACTTTTACCTCAATTAGGGCACCATCCCCTAATCTAGCGCCATTTGATTCGTGGCTACCTGCAGGTGATGCAGAATCAACAAAATTTATATTCCTAAGTTCCTCCCATCGTAGTCAAGCTATCATAAAGATAAAGGGTCTAGGGTCAACACCTGCATGGGTTTTCGTGAAATGAGAAGGCAGTTGAGTTGAAAATGGTATTTCTTGATTTTGGGTTTTTTTCAAAATGCGGTTTGATGGTTGTGTCGTGATATAAATTAAAGGAAAATTTGAGAAAAGAAGACTTGAAGTCTCGTCACTCGATTGATTTTTAAGGTGTATTCATGCTCCTAGTTTGTTTCCTCAGCTGGGGATTATGACCTATAGTCGCTTCCCCAAACCGGACCTTGATTTGGCACTAAAACCTAAACCCTAGATTACTCCCTCAAGAGATATGGCATTCAGCATCTGTCCCTTACAAGCAGGATATATGGCCTCAAAGAGGCAACCTACTCAAGAACTAATAAGAGACAACTAAGCATGACAAGGATCTAAGATTGCTATCCGTAACCACAAAGCTTGCCAACACACATTGGCTAGGCTGGATCAAGGAGGTTTCAACCTGTGAGTGAGATGTGGAGCCAAATGCTCATATATGCAAGGTGATAAATGAGAGGGCATGAAAACTTACCCAAACCTCCACCAAAGACCTCCTTCAAGGAAAGGGCTGAGCTAAGCATACCTTGGGCTGTCATCACCAAGGTATGTTTGGTTGCTGCGGAAAATGAGAGGTTAGAAAAGAGAGAGAAGAGAGAAAACTCGAAACCTAAAATGAAAAGTCATGATTTGGCTAAAGTGAATCAAAAAGTCGCTTAGGTTACAAAGAGTGTGGGGGTTTATATAAATTCAACCCAAAGTGTGAAAATACAAAATACCTAAAATATGAAATTACATAAGGGTCAAATGGTAATATATCAAAACGTGGTCGTCAGACTGGCATACCAAAAACACAGGCCGATTTCGTTATAGTAGAAATTCACTTAAAGATAGCTAAAATTTTCATGATGCTGTTTTAAATTTGCTAGCCTAGCCAAATTTACGTAGATAGCAAATGGGAAATTTCATTTAGTAACAAAGGAATTTCTCTAGCTAGCTAAATTTCACACTTAGAGAAATTTTGAGATAGCGAATTGAAAATTTCGCTAGGCACAGTAAATTTCGCTAGCTAGCGAAATTTCGCTAGCCTGAAGGAAATTCCCACTCTAGGATTGCGAAATTGCTTATGATTGTGAATATGAATCCCAAGGAAGGTGAATCATAGCTAAAATCCCTGATCGTCTCCGCTTCCTTGTTTTGCTCACTGTGATCCTCTCGCACTTCTTATTCATCACTTGCCATCAATTCTTCACTCAATCTGATATTTCATCGTCTCTACCGCTGAATCATCGAGGATTCTCGCAACACCAATAAGAAGCCAAGCTTGCTGATCAAGTTCTCAAAAACCTGCAAACTATCCAAAACAATCCTCAAAACAAATCAAAACACTAAGTGGACATGCACATGACAATCATTTAATTGATATGATTACGCAAAGACTCAAACCTATCTTAAATAGGACTCAAAATAGCACTTTTGGGCAATTAATCAACGACTGCATTAGATTTGTGTTACTCCACAAAAGGAAGACCAATGTAGTCTTCCAAAAGAAAAGAAAAAATAAAAAGGAAAAAGAAAAGAAAAGAAGAAAAAGAAAATGAAAGTCGTGGATGCTTTGCTATGAAACCCGAACACCTGGCCCGAGGGTATATGGCGAAGCCTCCAAAGCCCGATGCCCCAAACCTTAAATTTGGTCGAGTCACGACTTCAAGGTTCGCTACACGGTGGATGGGTAGGGTATAACGGAAGTCAGAGGTGCCACCTCAAGTCATTCGGTTCGGTGAAGCCTCGTAGAGCTCATGGGCCACTGATCCTTTCGATTGATGCCCCAAACCTTAATTGATTGGGAGTCATCTATGGACCCGCTACACCCACTGCAAAGTCGAAGCTTTAGCATTGCACCCTACAATACAATCAAAGGAAGAAATAAGAGTGTAACTGATTCTATTTAGGTTGGTCAATAGTTTAAGGCCCAAGAAGTAGCTTGGTTGGGGGGAGGGAATAGCTTTGCAACTTATTGGTTCAAACTGGTTTCCTTAAGAACACTGTATTTAGGTGGAAGTTCAGTTGACTTTGGAACCGATGTTGCCCTAAAACTTGTTCTTTATATGGCATTTCGTTTCATGATGGTTTTGCACAGGTCTAAATTGTTCATACCTATGTAAGGCCTAATCAGACACACACTTTTCGACAAAGATACACTTTGGCAAAAGCACATCACATGCCTTGATTGTTTTTAGCATCATAAGGGACTAATGGTCGCTTAGGGTGTGATTAGTACCAAAAGTACTATTTCGAGTCCTATTTAAGATAGGTTTTGAGGCTTTTATGCATAACCATATGAATTGCCGATTGGATATGGCAGCTCAGGTTTAGTACTACCGATAAGCTGTTTGAGTGTGTTTTCTGCACTTTGCAGGTTTTGTGAGCCTTAGCCATCATTTCCAAGCTCAAGATCAAGTTGGTACCCGATTTATGCCATGTTCATGAATTCTCAAACATTTCCACTGCCGAGCTGAAGAGATGTCAAGTGGAATCGAAGAAAGGGAGGTCGAACTTAATGCGTGATAATACAGCAGAGCCAGACTTTTCGCTATGTATTATAAAATTTCGCAAGGATTTAAAATTTCAGAACTATAGCTTAAAATTTTCGCAATCCTCGCGAAATCGCTATACGCCGCTATGATAGCGAAATTTCGCTATCATAGCGAAAATTCGCTATCATAGCGAAAGTTACTGTGCATAGCGAAAATTTGAATTTTCGCTATGCCTTGTATTTTCGCTATGATAGCGAAATTCACTATGCATAGCGAAATTTGTCCCCTGTGTTTTTGTTCCAAACCCACCTCGCTTTTGTGTAATTCCCATTTGTCTCCTATCAGAATCATATATTTTAGGCATTTTTGCATTTCACACATCTGTATGGCTATATAAGCCTACCTTATACCAGAACCCTAACTTTTCATTCACATTCATTCACTTCAAACTTAGGGTTTACAGCCTTTCTCTTCTCTCTCTCTTCTTTCTCATTTTCGTCTCAAACACCACCTTTGAGGATGACAACTCATGTGATGTTCGGGCTGCTTCAAACCTCAAGTTATGAGGGTCATAGGGTTGGTTAATGGTGGTTTATGTGTGGTCCTCGCTTTAAATGAAACAGGTAATCGTGATTATTGTTCCAAACTTTTCAACCATGTTTAATGCCATTTAATGTGTTTTGGTCAATACTTGTCATGCTTTGTGGTTCAATGCATTCTTATGGGTAGATAGAATCGACATTCTTGTGATGTCATTTACTTGTTAACCTAAATGAGGTTAAATTATGTTTTCAAACCGTCTGAACATTAAATGCTCAGTACATGTGTTGACTCAAATAGGAGTGTTTTAAGGGTTAGTTTTTAAAGCCAAACAAAGATCCGGTTTTGGCTATGATTATAAGTCATTTTCCCTAATGCGAGGACATAACCCGAGGACACCTTATTAACCCAATTTTATCAAGCTAGTGACCCAAGCCTTCAAGGTCTCTATTTCACACCTCATTTTAAACTATTTCAGTTAGTTAAGGACAATTCAACACCCACACTTTTTAATGCAAATCCAAAATCCAAACAAAGCCTCACCATTTTGAATCATGATACGAATCATTCTCAGGATGAAAACCCCCCAAGGTCTCGACCCTTAGACTGCTATATCATAGTAGCTTGACTACAGCAGTAGGAGGAAATTAGGAAACAAATTTTGTTGATTCCGGATCACCCTACTGTGGCACGAATCATAGGGACCACTCCTAACTCATAAATGAACTCTTCCGACTGATTACGCCACCATTCAATGTGAACATCTATCCTTATTGAGATTTGAAATCATCTCTATCAAATTGGAAGCTAGCATCAGTATACCCGCTTTCTATAAGATCGTCATCTCCATAAATCAAGAACAAATCCTTAGTGCTTCTTACATACTTGAGGATATTCTTGACAGTCACCCAATGACTCTCACCTGGTCCAATCGGTATTTCGCATGACTCTCAGCATATGATAACTTGCCCAGTACATTGTGATATCAGACATGATTAATCATATACGGCCATTGCCATGACCATACTCATGTGTCTCCTCTCATCCTTTGTCTTTGAATAAAAGGACTTCGAGACGGTAATCCCAAGGGTCATAGGAATGAACCCTCTCTTGGACTGCCTCATGCTAAATCTCTTTAGCATCTAAGCTATGTAGTTAGACTGTGAAAGACCAAGCAACCTTCCTGATCTATCTCTATAAATCTAGACCCCAATGATAAGGTTGCTTCTCCAAGGTCTTTCATGGAAAAATTCTTGGATAAACAATATATTGACAAATTATAACTCTGAGACGTTTGATAGGCGCGAGCATGTTATATAAAATAGTACGCCTATGTGCGCAAGTGCACACGTCACCTCATGTAATATAATGAAAGTAAGAATATCGTCCCATGGAGAATTGGGTTACTAACTACCGACTCTAGTCTAGCTCAAGCTCAATTGGATGGTGGAAAATCTGTAAAATATTAAAATACACTAATCTAGCATGCAAAGAATGACTCAATGAAGACCTAAAAAGCCTTAGGGCATAAATTTCACCAAAAGAATTATGTATGAACCTCCTAACCCAATTAATCAATGCTTATTTCATCGTGAAGATGACGATTTCACTAATGTAAATGTAAATCTCTCTCGAGCATCTGCACACGTCCCTTAGGATCAGGTATTTTGCATCTCTGCTCAACCCCATATTTCCAAAGGGGCATTAAACCAAAGAAATCCCAAAACCACACCTAATCTCAATTATATCTCTATCTCATCATAATTAGATGGTAAATCATCCATGGTCTAATTTTAATTCTCACTTCTCATATCTCGAACCAAACCACAAATCATGTGAATATTAGCCAAATACCCACAAGCATTAAGACTAAATGAAATACCCAACATTGAAATGAAATAAAGCATTAATCAATAGAACTTAAGATTTAAGAAAATTTATACATTCTTGTCTTTGGCAACATCTAAAACCTGAGAAAACAAACTAAAACATAGGTAGAAAATGAATTACAGCTATCAAACGAAAGAAAAATAGAAAACGGAATAAGTAAATCAGATTTGGCATTGATAGCTATCTTCTCTTCTTTTAAGAACAAAACCCTAGGGCGTTTCCACCCAAAGTGGTAGATTATTTCCTTGTGTCTCTGTCTCAATCTCTACATTCCAAACCCCCATTTCGCGTCGTTCTCTGCTCTCCTTTTATACGCCCCATCCAATTAGGTAAAAATAAATTGGGATATTTACGTTGTTAGGCCCCGACCTTCATCGCGATGAAGATGTCTTCTTCCTTTTAGGAAATTGAAAATTGATAATTTTTCTTCCCTTTTCGCTAATTTTTGTATAATTCCACCAAATGGTTGACCTAATCATAAAGATGAACATTTAGAGCATTAGGACACGTATTTAACATAAAAATACTAAAAATCTAAGTAAAACATTGGGATAAAATGAATATTTAAGATACTCATGAACGTCGCTTCCAATAATTGATATCTCATCCACATATAATACTAGGCATATGACTACACTCCCACTAACCTTCTTATACACACAAGGCTCATCTGAATTTTGTCAAAAACGAAACTCTTTGATTGTCTCATCAAATAAAATATTCAAACTCCTAGATGCTTGCTTCAATCCATAAATGGATCTCTAAAGTTTGCATACTTTATTGCCATTTCAAGGTGTTAAGACCTCCGGTTGTGTCATGTACACATCCTTACTTAGGTTTCCTTTGCGGAAATCCATCTTCGTACCCATTTTCCATATCTCATAATCATAATGAGAAACAATTACTAGGAGTATCCTTTTAGATTTAAGAATAGCTAACCTACTAAAAGTCTCGTTATAGTCAATTCCTTGTCTTTGACAATAACCCTTAGCTATAAGCTTAGCCTTATAGGTAATCACATTACCTTACATGTCAGTCTTCTTCTTGAAGATCCACTTGCACCTTATGGGTTTTATTCCTTCAAGTGGTTCAACTAAAATCCATAATTGGTTGATATACATGGAATTCATCTCTGACTTAATGGTTGCGAGCTACTTAACAAACTCTAAAATATTCAAAGATTCTTTGTATGTAGTAGGCTCATTATCTATGAGCAATACACCTCACTGTTCACTGATGAGAAATCCACAATTTTTTAGAACAATACGTATCCCACTTGTGCTACGATGCTCTTGTGTTTTAGAAGGGTCAACTACTACTTCATCAACATGAATAACAACCTTAGATTAAGTCAATTGATTTGTGTTTGTTTGAGAACTTTGAACTTCACCAAGTTCATCCTTGCTCCCACTGTCTTCTTTTAGAAAAAACTCTTTCTCTAAGAATATAGCATGCTTTGGAAAAACAACCTTTGTTGCAAAGTGTTATAGAATGGTATCCAATAGATTCTTTAGGATATCCCATAAATAGACACGTTAGATTTAGCTTCAAGCTTATTTGATAATTTCGCTTCTTATAAGCAAGATAAAACCATACTTTTAGGTGAGAAAGATAAGGCTCCTTGTTAGTCTATATCTCATATGAAGTAACATCAATTGACTTAGATTAGACTTTTTTTAACTCTTAGATAACAGTCTTACGTGCATATCTCTAAAGGGATTTGATTAGATCCGCCTTGCCCATCACAAACCTTACCAAGTCCAACAAGGTTTGGCTTATCCTTTTCACCACACCACTATATTTTGGTGTGCAAGGTGGAGTCCATTGGATAAATTCTCATTATCCTAGAGATAACCTAAAAACTCTTGGCTTAAGTATTCACCACCTCAATTTGATCTAAGTGTTTTAATACTTCTCCCAAGTTGTCATTCCACTTAATTTCTGAATTTCTAGAACTTTTCAAAGGCTTCATATTTGTATCTCATTAGATACAAGTACCCAAATCATGAGTAATCAATTACAAAGGTCATGAAGTAGATGAAACCACCTTTGCCATTTATGGACATAAGACCATGTACATCCGTATGTGTTAGGTCTAAAAGTCCATTATTATGTTCACCCTTTCCAATAAAGGGAAACTTAGTCATATTATCCTAGCAAGCAAGATTCACATTTGTCAAAAGAATCACAATCAAATGACCTCGAGCTACCATTCTTGTGTAACTCAATCATGCATCTCTCACTTGTATAGCTAAGGTGACAATGCCTTGAGTACAATGATTTCAATGTATCCCCCTTTGGCTTTTTATTGTTATTAACATTCAAAATTGGAATTGACATATCTAATATGTAAATTCCATTGCTTAATGTATTGCTAACATAAAATTGACATTCAACTAATGTTCTTATTAATGCTATTCCATAAAAGCAATCATCAAAATTTAAACAAAAGATCACTAGGGAGGTTGAAAACTTATGTCCAAATAGAAATAGCTGCAACTCTTGCACCATTGCACATGCAAAGGTCCGACTCACCCTTGGTGAGCTTCTTATATTGTTCCTTAGGCCTTGCATATCAATCCATATGTGTGAGCCACAACCGGTATCATATACCTGAGTGTTTTTCAGAAGAAACAACATTAACCTTAATGACATAAATACCTAAGATGATGATCCATCACATGTCACCTTTTTCTTCGACTCCATGGAGGCATTGCAATTCCTCTTCCAATGGCCAACTTGACCACAATAGAAGCAAGTCTCTATTGGGGTAGTCTCTTTAGCCATCTTCTCAACCAATTTTCCCTCAGCTATCTTGAGCATGTTAATCAACTTGGATATGGTGGACACTATGTAGTTCATCCTATAGCTAAGAACAAACTGTATAAAAATATCGAGTAAAATGTCCAAAATCAAGACTACACTCAATTCAAAGTCCATCCAATAACCCAATTAATTCAACCTCTCAATATATTCATACATCTTCAATGCATGTTGCACTGGGGATGTCCCCTCCTCCATCTTTGAACCAAAAAGAAGCTCAAAGTCTTTGAACCTTTTAGTTCTCACCTGCTCATTATAGTGTTCCCTTAGATGGCGTACTATGGAATATGCATCAATAGTCTTATATTGCTTCTAAAACTCAGGTGACATGGAGGTGAGGATAATCAATCCTGCCCTCACATTATCAACCAAGTGCTTCTAATATGCCCTCTGAACTATTTCAGATGCATCAATAGTTAGTGTTGAAGGAGTGGCTTAACAAGGACATGGGCTAATATTTCCCTTTTGAGAACTATTCTTAAATTCTTTAGCCAGTCCAAGATGTTTTGCTCAATCAAAATGTTGGCATCCAATATTGATCGCGAGTTCACAATTGTTGGCATGGTTTGACTCTAACAACCTAGATGTAAAGGAGATTATGTTAGATTGTACTTTAAAAAATGCATGATTATTACGACTTGATAATTACGTATTATAGCTATCACTATTTTATTACGAATAGATAGCCCTCGTTATTGACCAGAGATAACCTCTATGGAAGTTTTCCTAGTGGGTTAATATTCAATATCACCAAGAATGACCTAGGGTTTACCCAACAAGCCACCTTGGGTTAATAGGTAGGTATCTTACCCATACCAATTCCATTTCCATGCAACTATTGAATCAAGTGCTATCAGTTATTGATTTTTGCACTATCATTAGGTTATCAACTGATGATGTGTGCACATCTCATATGCATAAACCCAACTGTGTCTCTATCCAACAATAACCTTAGGTTTGCCCAATAAGCTAAAGAGTTTAGTTAAGGCTAACCCACTAATCAGGAAAACTCATTTCCATGGATATAACATATGCTTGTAGAGAAAGGTGCTTGGGTTTACCCAACAACCCCAATTCCAAAAGAACTCAGATTCACACCATATTAGTGGAAGATGTTAGCCTTAATATATTTTACTGAGGGGTTTCTTTATATTAATCTCATCCAAGCATTAGCATACTTTATATATATATATATATATATATATAATTCCATCCTTATGAAAATATGAAGATAGTTAGTCTAACTATATGGCATGATTATGGACATTCTACAATCAATTCCATGAACCAAAATGGAATTGACTAGGTCAAACCTAGGGATATGCATGATTATTACAACCTATGAAATTAAATCAAAATTAAATTTCAAGGTATTCATTCTTGGAGCCTACTCCATGCTCCTATCTCCTTTTGTATCACCACCAACTAGTCGTAATCCTATGTATTCTAATTACATACATTCAAAAGAAGAACCTCGAGTTACATTTAAGGGGGATTTAGATGAGAAGAGAAATACATTGAGAAAATAAATAGAAGCAGGGACACGCAGGCCCCCATTTACCCAAAAAGATGTAACCATGCAATATGCTCAATCACCATTAGGCAAAATCCATAATCATCCATCATGCCAACATACACCCTTAACATGCATTCTTTAATGCAAAACATTGAAAGTAATGGATAATGGCACCCCATGATTTCAAAAACACATGAAAAGGTTTCAACACTTGAACTAAGTTGACCCATAAACCGTTTTAACCCTTGAATCATCAACCCTATTCAAATTTTCAATCTCTAACTAATTCAACTCCTTGAATCAAAAACCCAATTCAACACTTAAACTGTATTTGCTAAGAGGTGCTATTTTTTACCAATGTCTTTTGAAAGTAATTTCAATCATGGTTTTAGAATTTTATTCAAATATCTTAAAAATCCATGATTCTTTAAATTTTAAGGTTGAACACTTCAATCTCAACTTGCATATTTCATCTTAGTCACACTAGAGATGATTCCTCAAAATAATGCAAGAGCAAACAAGAGAAAAAGAGAAAAAAAATGAAAGTGCGGGTCTTCACATCGTGACGTAAGGAACTTACGACGTAACATCACTGCATTGAGGTGAATAACAAGGTCGTCTACATTGTGACGTAGAGACCCACATGTCGTGACGTCGCTTGGGCTTTAAAAGTTCCATGTCGTGACACCGTGACTTAGTTCTTCGGTACCCGAGATGCAAGAGTCGATTCTCAAGTCGTGATGTAAAGACCCCATGTCGCAACGCTATCGCATTAGTCGAGAACATCACCACGCCGTGACATGAACATTTCACGCCGCGGCATGCTTTCTGTGTAGCGACTCTGGCCCGTCCGACCAATGGCAGTCCGAATTTAAACTCAAGGACGCCTGCCACTTCTTTTATTTTCCATGTTATTAAATTTTCTTTTCAAAAGTGTCGCACCAATCCTACTGACCGAATGGCTGATCAACCTGAGCCCTATTATCTGAACGCTTTCATTTATCTTATCAAAACATTTTATTATGTCCTTTGTTGCGGAAGCGATTTCAGTTCTGGGCAAGACCACAATCCTTTACAAATTCAATGCAATTCGATAGGCCCATAAACATTTAACAAAATACATTTACAAAGAAGGCATTCATGCCTTTTCAAAATGATATACAAAATCAAGGTTCAGAGTTTAACCCTTTGTTTACAAAATACCACTTGTTTCAAAGAGATGATATGCAAATTACGGAGTATATACTTATACGTCGTACTCTCTCTATGACTCCTACACCGATCTCGCCTTCTTTTCTTTGCTTACTCGACACCGCGCATAGATAAACTACACGTTTAAGCATTTTCATGCTTAGTGGTTCTATACATTTCATTTCAATATTCAATTTAACTTGGCATGCATTTAACATTAAACCATGCCTAATATATCAACATATACTCATGCTATTCATTCCATCGCATGCTTTCAATATACAAATCATTTACCATATCATAACATGCATTTTCAATGCAACAATTCATTTCACAATTCAATTTATGAGATTTAAGCATATACATAAAAATCCCATTAACACTCGTCAATGTTGGTTATTTCAATTTGACTATTCAAATCACATTTCTGACGAATTCCGTTTGATGAATCCCGCCCTTATTATCATTCCAGACGTGCTTACACATTTAACACCCGGGTTCCTATCATGACGGATGCCGCTTTGGTGCACCGACATGTGGTATCACTTATTCGGCCTCCCCATCATGACGATGCCGCTTTACGCACCTCTATTACGTGGTATCACTTAAATGCTATACACCATCATGATAGATGTCGTCACGCATCCCGCCAAGTGGGGAACATTTCTAAATGCCATACGCCATCATGACGGAGGCCGACGGGCATCCCTACCAACTAGACTACGGGATAAATTTCTGGTGCCTTCGTGGACGGATGTCATTGGTGCATCCCGTCAGACGGTTCATTCGATATATCATTCAATTCACATTTATGACGAATTCCGTTTAATGAATCCCGTCCTTATCATCATTCACATTCATTCGGTTTTCAAATATCACATTTCAATTCCATATTCACTTTCGTATTATCTTTTCAAATATATACTCAATCTATATACTTATTTCATGTACTTGTTTTATATACTCATTCATGTACTCATTTCGTATACTCATTCATGTACTCATTTCATAGTTACTTGGTAAACTACCAAAATTCTTGAAATAAGAATAAGGGAATCGAGAGAACAAACCCAGTATCAGATAGCTTCCTTCTCTTCGATCTCGGTCCTAGTTGGGCGATCATGCGCTGAGTCCCCTAGTCCAATAGCTACATCCACACTACTTTCTTAGTGGATAAACAATTTTAGTAAATTACAAAATTTATTTTTGGTGCGGTCTTGGGTTAAGACACTAAGTGCCTTGAAGGCAATTTCCGCCTAGGCGAGTGCGATGCCGTTTTTCATTTAGTTCTACCCTTATTTGAACCCCCATTAATCATTTCTTAGGGTCCCTAACAATCGGGGTACGAATACGGGACTTAACGATGCAAAAGCATGTCAAAGCAGGTTGTGGGGAGGTAGTGGTACGGTACCACTATGGCCCGGTACCGATGCCAGGTTACCCACTTCCGGTCGTCTGAATCTGGGTTTGAGTGATGCCGTTACCGATTGCCCTACTGCATCCACGTATCGTGCCGGCTCGGCCCGATGCCGGTACACCTACGGGGTTTTGCCCAGTAATGCGCGAATTTTGCATTTTCACACATTTTTCTTCCACTGACTCTTCTCGATCGTCCCATATCAAAAATCCACCATGGAATCTGCAAAGCAACTCGAATGTGGTTTAGACTCAATAAAAATCATTTTCCTCAAGTTGGGGCTTTTCACCAAAATCCCGAATCAAAAGAATGAGGGTTAGGGTTTTTTATTTATTACCTTGAACCTCTTCAATCTCCCGCTTCCATGTTGCTTGGCCTCTTAGAAGCAAAAGTTAGGAAAAGGATCACGCAAAGCTTGATGCAAACCCTAGTTTTCTTCTCCCCTTTCTCCTCTCTTTTCTTCTAAGCATTGATGTGCTCCAAGCCAGGCACGCAAGATAATTTTGGTCTTTTAAAACTCTCTTAAGTGTAGACCATGTTTGGCCTACACCCTCTCATTCCCATTTTTGTCTTAAGTCACTTAATTCTCATAGACCTTGTTTGGCCACCCAATAAAATCAATTTTCCATTTTGGCATTCTAACTCTTTATTTTTACTTTTCCTTATCATTTATCATTTATTTCACTGCAACATTTAGGCTATCATTTGACCCACTCCAGGTCCTCATTTTACAAATTTCCACATTTTTCCCTTTTTCACTTGGGTTTATTTCCGGGTTCAATAAATTTCTCAATTTAGCATCTAATATTCAATCATATGCTCACTCTTTTAATTTATATTTTACAATTTATCAATTTATCAAATTCCGGGAAAAATGAAGTTGACTGGTCATACCGAATATATAATAAATTTTTGCTCCACTCACAGAGCTATTTTTGGGCGTTACAACTCTCCCACTTAAGAAAATTTAAGTCCCTCAAATATACTTTAGTTAAGCAGTTGCGAGATCACTAGCTGTGCTTGTCGTTTCTTCACTTTCCCAGTGGCCCTTCCGGTCTTGTGGTTTCTCCGCGCTTGCGACTAAATGAAATCTTCTTGTTCGTTAATTCCTTCACTTCCTGAGCCAAAATCTCCTCGGCTCTTCTTCATATGTCAAACCAGTTCTAAGCTCAATTGTCTCTGAAGAGGAAGCTACATGTAGCCGAGTCGATCGGTACCTCATTAGCATGGACAAATGGAAAACATTATGGATCTTCTCAGTCAGGAGGTAAGGCCCCGAGCAGGTATGCCAACGGACCCACTTTTGATCACCTCATATGTGCCAATAAATCTAGGGCTCAACTTGCCCACCATTTTCGAATCTCATCACTAACCAGTGATACTGAAAACACTTTTTCGTCGATTTCATATCGAATATCTTTTCTCTTCATGTTGGCATATGACTTCTGTCTGTCGGTGGCCACTTTCAATCTCTCTCTAATCATTTTCACTTTTTCTTCAGTTTCTTGTATCAAATCGGGGCCAATCACTTTTCTTTCACTTAATTTTGTCTAACACAATGATTACGTTTCTTCAAATATAGAGCCTGCTTAGGCGCCATTCCAATACTTGATTGGAAACTATTATTATACAAATTCAGCTAGGGATAGTAGTGATCCCAACTACCCTCACTTAGTCGATCGCCTGACTCCTTAACATATCTTCAGTCTGGATTACTCTCAGTTGTCCGTCCATGCGGGGTGGGCAATGTAAATTGGTCGAGTGCCCAAGGCCTCTTGAAATTTTCCCCAAAATCTCGAAGTAAACCTCGGATCTCGGTCTGAAATAATGGATATATGAATCTGCGTGTGTCGAACTGACTCCTTGATATACGACTACGCTGGCTTGTCAGCGAATGATCGGTTCTGTGATAGGAAGTGGCTGACTTGGTCGTCGGTCCACTACAACCCAAAGCGAGTCATGCTTTCTCCTGTCAATGGTAGCTTGACCACAAAATCCATGGTTATTCGGTCCTATTTCCACTTTCATTGATGAAAACATGATAATCGAGAAGAACGATACTCATGCTTTACTCTTTGACACACGAACGCGGTTACAAACTCGATACATCTCTTTCATTCGGGACCACACCGGATGACATTTTTCAAATCTTGATACATCTTTGTGCTACGGGATGGATAGCAAATCCATTATTCTGTCAGTATGGCTTTCTTTAATTCCGATCATTGGTACGCCACCCTATCCCCTGTCTGGCCTATCATAATTACCCTGAAACTCGATTTCCTTACCATCTCCAATATGTTTCATAATGGCAGAAATTTTCTCATCTTTCTTTTGTGCCTCTAGCACTCGATTCAACAAATTCGGTCTCTCTATCAATTATGCCACTACTGTACCATCGTCGACGATATGAATGGGCATTCGGCTTCCGAAGTGTTTACCTTGTCTTTCTACTCAAAGCATCGGCTACTCTACGGGGTGATAATCAATCTTGGTCATAATCTTTATCAATTCCATCCATCGTTGTCTCGATTTAAGCTCGTTGTGGGGAAAATACTTAAGACTCTTATGATCGGTGTAAATGAAACACTTTTCTCCATACAAATAATGTCTCAAATTTTCAGCATAAATCTGATTGTGGCTAATTCCAAATCATCGTGGGGTAGTTCTTTTTCATGTGGCTAATTGTCTTGAAGCATGGGGTCCTCACTTTACCCTCTTGCATTAGGACACATCCAAGTCCATTTAATGAAGCATCGCTCCGTCACATATTCTTTCACAATGAGTCGGTTGAGTAAGCTGCAGAACTCGGTTAGGAATGCTTTTAGCTTTTCAAAATTTCTTTGACATTTTTCACTCCATTCAAACTTTACATTTTTCTGGAGCAATCTCATCATCGGGGGTGTAATCATAGAAAACCCCTTAACAAATCTTCTGTAGTAACACGCTAGTCGGGAAACTACAGTTGTGTAACATTTCTTTGTGGTTTCCATTCGATGACCACTTACATTTTTCTTTGGATCCACTTTCAGTTCCTTCTTTTCGATACAATGTGCCTAAGAAGGACACTTCATTTAACCAAAAACTCAAACTTGCTGGAGTTTGCATACAAGCGCTCCTTTCTCAAGAGTCTCAACACTACACGAAGGTGTGTGTCATGACTCTCGATCTTTGAATACGAATGTGGTCTATGAACAACATGACCAAAGATCCACGTACGGTCGGGAGAACCGCGATTCATTAGGTCCATGAAAGTCGTCCGGTGCATTTGTCCGAACCAAAGGGCATCACGGAACTCGCCAATGTCCGGTATCAGCGTTCGAGCATTTGTCTTATGCATCCACATCTTTTGTTCTCGAAGCCTGATGATGCGGATAAGCAGTCGATCTTTGAAAAGATACTTGCACCTTTCAGTTGGTCAAACAAATCATCAATTTTGGGTAACGAATACTTATTCTTTACAGTCAACTTGTTTAGTTGTCTATAATCAATACATAGCCGATGTGTACCATCTTTCTTCTTAACAAAAAGCACGGGAGCTCCCCATGGTGATACACTAGGTCGAATAAATCCCTATTCTAGCAGTTCTTAAAACTGTAATTTCAATTCCTTTAGCTCAAGTGGAGCCATTCTATACGGTGTAATGGATACCGGTGTGGCACCTGGTACAACGTCGATAGCAAACTCAATCTCCCTCTGTGGAGGCGATCCTAGCAACTCTTAGAAACACATGGAAAGTCACTAACAATAGGGATATCTACACTAGGCACGCTACCTTTCTTGTATCAATCACATAAGTCAAGTAGGCATCATCAACTCCGCGCCATTTTCTACTTAATGGTTGAATATCACGATAGAGAGATGGTTTGACCTCTCATAGATGAGAAAAATAACCTCATAGTCATTCGATTGTCCTTAAGGTCCTCTTTTCATTCTACAATCGGCCTCCGCTCGATTGTCGGGATAACCAGTCCATCCCAGTATCACATGAAACTCACGAAGGATAAACTCAGTCAAATCTCCACAAATTCATACTCTCGTATTTTGATGGGACAATCTCTATACACTTTGTTCACAATAACGCTATGCCCAGGAGTGGGTTCGTCACCCAGATGTCGTGCTCGGTTTCACTCCTCAGTAAATTTCGAGTTGGGTACATGTTAGTACACATATGAATGGGTTGACCACAGATTATCAATGCATGCACAATAGTATCAAAGATAGTAAAGTGCAGACTATCACATCAGGAGTCGGTCATCTTCCATTAACTTTCATTGTATATGCTCACAGATGGAGACACGACCATCTTGCCTTGAAGTACGTGGTCCGCACGTGCCGAACTTTTCGATGATGCAACACTCTGTGCCTTTTACGTGCGATGAAACATTGCCCCGGTTGGGGTCTTGTGAAGGGGCGTGCTAGTACTCTCGTATTTTGTGCTCCATGGATCCCTGACGAGCAAGCACCGGTCGATCTCAGCAAACTCCACGTCTTTCTTCCTGATAGAAACGCAGGAACATCTTGTCCTCTAGGAACCTCCTTGTGCACCTGGCCCGGCCGTGCCCGTCAGAATAGTATCCCTAGGTGTGGCACATTGCTCAGCGCACGGGATCCTAGGTCCCACTGAATCTCTTACTCTCACTGGCGATGAGCACTTATTGACCGGAGTTTTCTTTCCCTGTCTTCTATGCTTTTCTTTCATTTTCCCTCTTTCTTTACTCGTTCCACATTTAGAGCACATGTCGTGATTTTGAATCATCATGGCAAAATCACGTGACATGGGCGAATGTGGTCGCAGGCCGATCTTCAAACTTCTGACACTTCTCTTCTTCGCACTAACATCTCGGGAACATGCCCCCTTTCAATAGTGTGAATCTTTCACATATTGATTTTTACTTGATTGCCTTTGTTTCAAAGTCGCCAAACTCTCGCCGCGTGTTTAAATAGATGCGGCCTACATAACTCTTCTTAGACATCCAGAATAACCTCCATGTAACTACGGTGGTGCGGTCTTGGTCATAGAAACCCCTGCTTGATAAGCCTCATCTTGCGGTAATGGTCGCACGATAATTTCTATAACCCGGTGTCTGATGCATTGCATAAGCATTCGCTCGGTTCTCTTGAGCCAATTTTCTGCCATAGTAGGCTCATCATCCTTCTTTCCCATAGAGTCTATCGGTCGGTACCTAGCCATTCTTTCAATGGCTGATCGCTGCGAAGCAATTGCAGCTGGTTGCCCGGCTCTTTATAAGGCCTAAGCTAACTGTTGGAGGATACCCATTGTACCTCCTACTACTTGTTCTGGTTCATTCGTTGGTGGAGCATGAGATGCTTGTCCACCTACCACACTAGGAGAATTTATCGGGACGATTTCCACGGTCACCTTGACCATATGGGTACTTGAACCATCCATGCTTACCTATTAAGATCGACAAGATCCGTGTCAGAGTCATATCATCCCCTTATATGCAAATGCAATGTATGTCAAATACCATTTTCAAAATCTTTTTTTTTTTTTCAAAATCGTTTAGGCCCCTCTTTTTCAAGAAACGCCAAAACCTAGCTCTGATACCGTAAAGTTATGTGACCCTAGGAGCCCGGTCAGGCCGAATGGCGGGAGTGGACAGCTGCCGGGGACGCAGTTTAATTCATTTTATTTTCCATGTTCTCAATTTTCTTTTCAAAAGTGTCGCGACCCGAATCCCCAGCCCGACCCGAATGGTAGATCGAGCAGGGCAGTTTACCGACACCATTTATCTTATCAAAACATTTTATTATGTCCTTTGTTGTGGAAGCGGTTTCAGTTTTGGGCAAGCCCACAATCCTTTACAAATTCAATGCAATTCGGTAGGCCCATAAACATTTAACAAAATACATTTACAAATAAGGCATTCATGCCTTTTGAAAATATTATACAAATCAAGGTTGAGTTTAACCCTTTTGTTTACAAAATACCCGCATTCCAAGAGATGATATGGAAGTACCGGTTATATACTTATACGTCGTACTCTTTCTATGACTTTGAGCTGCGCGATCTTGGCCTTCTTTTTCCTTGCTTGCACACAAATACTGCATAGATAAAACTACCGTTTAACATTTTCATGCTTAGTGGTTCTATAATTCTATTTCAATATTCAATTCCTTTCGGCATGCGTTAACATTAAACCATGCCTACCTTATCAACATATACTCATGCTATTCTGTTTCCATGCTTTCAATATACAAATCATTTACCATATCATAACATACATTTTCAATGCAGCAATTCATTCACAATTCAACAGACGTTTATGAGATTTAAGCATATACATAAATCCCATTTACACTCGTGATGTTGGTTATTTCAATTTGATATTCAATCACATTTCGGCGATTAGTTTGATGAATCATGCCAATATCATTCGATAATGTGCTTACCACGTTTAACAGTCAGGTCTCCGTCATGGCGGATAATAGTTTGGTGCACCACGACATGTGGTATCACTTATTCGGTCTCCACGTCACTTGATGGATGTAGTTTGATACCAAACATGTGGTATCACTTAAATGCCATACCATCATGGATGTCGTTTGGTGCATCTGCGGTGAGACATTTCTTGTTGCCATCGCCATCGCAGGATCGCCGTTGGGCGTCAGCCAGTGGGATTTATTGGATAAATTTCGGGGTGCGCCATTGACGGATCTTGGATTGGGTGCATCGTAGGAAGGTTCATTCGATATATCATTTAATTCACATTTATGACCAGTTCCGCACGATGAATCCGTCCTTATCATCATTCACATTCATTCGGTTTTCAAATATCACATTTCAATTCCATATTCACTTTCGTATTATCTTTTCAAAGATATACTCAATCTATATACTTATTTCATGTACTCGTTTTATATACTCATTCATGTACTCATTTCGTATACTCATTCATGTACTCATTTCATAGTTACTTGGTAAACTACCAAAATTCTTGAAATAAGAATAGAGTCAGAGAACAAACCGAAGCTATCGAATCTAGCTTCCTTCTCTTCGATCTAGGTCAGGTTGGCGGGCATCACGAGTCCCTAGTCTCGATAACATTACGGCACTCTTAGTGGATAAACAATTGTTAAACAATTTTAGTGAATTACAAATTTATTTTCGTTAACAGTCTTGGGTTAAGACACTAAGTCTGCCCGAAGACGAACTCGCCAAGGAGCTGCGAGGTACGGTACGTTTTTCACTTAGTTCTACCCTTATTTGAACCCCCATTAATCATTTCTTAGGGTCCCTAACAATCAAGGTACGAATACGGGACTTAACATGCTAAAACATGTCAAAACAGGGCTGTGGGAGGTAGTGGTGCCGTATTGCCATATGACCGGTGCAGTACCCGGTTACCCACTTCGGTCGATGCCGGTACCGGTTTAGTAATGCCGGTACCGTGCCCTCTGCATCCACAATATCGTGCCGCTCAGCGTCTTGGTACGCCTCGGGTTTTGCCCGAGAAATGCGGAATTTTCATTTTCACACAGCACTCTAACCACAACTCTTCTCGGTCGTCCCATATCAAATTCCACCATGGAATTTACCCAAGCTAACTCGAATGTGGTTTAGACTCAATAAAATCCATTTTCCTCAAGATAGACTTTTCACCTAAATCAAATCAAAGAATGAAGTTAGGGTTTTGATTTATTACCTTGAACCTCTTCAATCTCCTCTTCCATGTTGCTTGGCCTGCAAAGCAAAAAATTGAAAGGATCACACCAAAAGCTTGATCTCTTGCAAACTACAGTTTTCTCCTCCCTTTCTCCTCTCTCTTCTTCTAAAAACGTGATGTGCTCCAAAAATGAGCACCTAAAGACCAATTTTGGTCTTTTAAAACTCTCTTAAGTGTAAGGCCATGTTTGGCCTACACCCCTTTTCTCATTTCCCATTTTTGTCTTAAGTCACTTAATTCTCATAAGGCCTTGTTTGGCTACCCAATAAATCCAATTTTCCATTTTTGGCATTCTAACTCTTTATTTCACTTTCTTTATCATTATCATTTATTTCACTTTAGCATTTAAGCTATCATTTAACCCTTAGGTCCTCATTTTACAAATTTCAACATTTTTCCCTTTTCCACTTGGGTTTATTTCCGGGTTCAATAAATTTCTCAATTTAGCATCTAATATTCAATCATATGCTCACTCTTTCAATTAACATTTTACAATTTAACAATTTATCAAATTCCCTGGAAAAGCCTAAGTTTGACTCAATTCATACTCAGAATATATAATAAAATTTTTATAAAAATTCTAGGGTATTTTTGGGGCGTTACAGCTTGGGTTCAGATGCACCACATCACAACTTAGGGATCAACACGTTGCGATGTTACCTGGGTTCAGATGCACCACATCGCAATGTAGGCATCTGCACGTCACGACGTTGCCTGGGGAGTTGGTTTCCAATTTCAGCAAATGTGATAAAAATCCAATTTATTGGATTTTTAATCTAATCAATTCCGTTTCTTCTTCACTAAAATCATGCTTGACCATCTCATGACAAGATTACTTGAAGAAGAACACTAGATCAAGTCTTTTCAAAACATAAATCTCATTTTTGAACCTTTGAAAAAACATAGGTACCAAAAATCGAAAACTCATAACAAAGAACCGATTTTGATGCACATTATTGTGCTCTGATACCACTGATTGGTTTTGAAGGTGACAAGAGTTACCAAAATAGTGGAAACAACAAAAAATTTCTTCAATAAACCCTCCCAAGGATCCCTTGTAGCATCAAATTTGGTTCATACCAAAGAGGGTGCGAGATTTTACCTTGCATCGGTTCTAGAACCGATCCAATGGCCAAGGTAGCAGAGACATAAGTGAATCAAGTCCTAGATTAACCTCTAATAGTATCCACATGAAGAGTGGAGCTGACCACCTCTAAGGCAATGGTCTTCGTAGAAGTCCTGGTGCTAGCTAAGTCTATATCTAAAGAGGGAAGTCGAAAACTCAAGTCTCACCAAGAGGAGTTGTTCTTGAAGAACACTCTCTCTATCTCAAGAACTCTCTTCTTGAGAAGAGTGGACAAGAGATGGCTTCTTAGTTAGGGTTTTCCATAGCGGTCCTTTTATAGGAAAACCTTAGCTCATGAAATGTCTAAAGTGTCCCTCACTTTAGGAGATGATAGGCTACATGCATCCATATGCGTTATGGTGTGTTCTCTCATGCCACAAAGCCATTATTGAACAAGCCCAAGCTGTAATCTCAACGAGACTTGATCTCAGTTCAGTAATCCCATGACATTCCATTCTCGAATTGATCTTCCTCATATTTAGGATCATATCGAATCCGTTTACTCTCCGATCCCATACTCTTCTAAGTGTGTGACCCATTAGGTTCCGGTTATGAAGTATGACTTGATTGACTATTCATCCAGTAAGTCATGAGGGTATCACAGTGGTATTTATTTGCTAACCACCCATAGACAACTACCTCGTAGTTCGTCCTTTTACCAATCTATACCCCACTCAATTCAGAGCATGGACAAAGTGTAGCACCCACTACTAGACTAGCTACCACTACTAGACTAGCTACACCACATCTAGCCCAAGTGATATTAGATCTTGTCCCCAGACTCATTACTCAACAATAATGCACCTGAAGACACTCTTCATGGAATTGCCACTATGGCCATAGATTCTTAAGTAATGATCCTGATAAGAGGCCATAAGTATACTCTTCCTCTATTAGGAGTGGCGAATCCTTTGTTGGCTGCTCAATTACCTTCGAATACCTCAAGCAGTACCCAACCATCACCCAAAGAGTGACTTTCAAGAGGCAACATGGATTGAGGTCAAAATACAAAATCAACATCAAAGATATCGTTGAGCACCTCAAGTCTAAATATACATGCACCATTGATATGATGAGACAATCATCTACGTATAATAGATAATCCATATAATTGTCTCATAACAGGTCTCTAATGTACTTAGCTACTCTTAGCAAACATCCACATGTCAACTCTAATCAACCTATTATCATAGTTTATAAGATCCACTACTTTACCCAATCAAGGAGTATGACATGTTCTAGTCTATCCAAATTAACAATGTCCAATCTAATTAATCCTATGACTAGGGATAATTTAGATATTAACAAAATTTCACATGATAAGAATCTTATTATCATGATCTCATCATGATTTCCTTTATGCTATGTTATGCATCATGGAATTCATTAATCCAATTAAAGATCTAAATCAATTCAGCGCATGAATATCAAATTAATGAAGATCCTTTTAATAGAAACCTAAGACGTACAATAAGAGCTAAGGGCGATTGCCTTTAAAGTACTTCTCTAATAGGATGAAGTTAGGTTCAAATGATATCATTAAGTACTAATAGGAAGCTACTAGATCTTTTTTGAAAATGGAATTACAATGTACTATATAGTGATGACCATGCATACCTATCAACTACACTAGCATGGGTCGTATCATAGCATCCTATTTGCTTTTGATATTGTTGTGGTGATTTTTTGATTTTCACACGAACATACAAAATAAAAGCATGTAGTTGTGAGCGTTCCAAGAAATTAAATTGTTTCCAAACTGAGACTAGACCAAAAAATCAAACTTCTTTATAAGACAAAACGATTTCCACAGTTCCCTTAACAGTTTCCTATAATCTAAATAGATAATGTCGTAGAAACATAAAGATTGCAAGAAAGAAAACTGGAGGAAATGCTAAATTGCACTAGGAATGAATGAAACGAACAGTGTTGAAGAATTAAAAGATAATTGGCTAGAACTTGAAAATAGAATGATGGAATGTGCTGAAGAATTGAAAGAAACTTGACGAGAACATAGAAATAGAGTGTTGAAATTTATGAAAGTTAATTTAACTTGGAAATAGAGTGTTGAAATTGAGGAAAACTAATTGAAAAGCTAAGAAATGCTGACATTGATTGTTGTTGTTAAGTTGATTGATTGATTGATCGATTGTTGGTTAATTGTCCCTTGGTATGTGAGAGCTTTCCTCCTTTTATAGGCGTCCTTGAATAATTGCCCAAGTCTTGCATTTTCTTCTCTCTCTCACTTCCTTAAATAACTACCCACGTCTCCATTAAAAAGACTTGTTCCTTAAGTAATTGCCTACGTCTCCATTAGGGAGACTTGCTGCTCAAGTTTCTCCACCACCTTAAATAACTGCCCACATTCTTCGACCTGTCTCCATTAGGGAGGCTTGTTCATCAAATAATTGCCCACATCTCCAGTTGGGAGACTTGCTCCTCAAGTTTCTCCACCACCTCAAATAACTGGCCACATTATTCACCACTTATGATATTTGAGAAAAAGTCTCATTTGACTTCAAAAAATTTTAATTTTTTTTAGAAATACCACTGGACTTTTATATGGGCTTAATCAAATGGGTTTTTTTATCTGGACTTTTACTCATTGGCTTGGGCTTAAACCTAAACCAATATTGTGTAAAGCCAAATTTAATTTGGGTACAAAGAGATATATTTGATGAAACTTGTTATCAATTGCTACAATTCTTAAGTTAGATTTTAATCCATTTTCTTATGAAAACAATGTTAAACTTTTAATAGAATTAACGACTTCTTATATTTGTAGTTTTTTTTTTTTTTTTGGTGAAAGATTACAAAACTAGAATCTTATAACAAAAGCGACTGACATGAGAACCGTAATTGTCTTCATAGATCTTATAAGATCTCACAGAGCTAGAATCTTATAAGATCTTTCAAAGATCTTATACTTGTAGATCTTTGAAAGATCATTTCATGGTTTTGTATATTGATTAGATAATAATATTTTTATTTCTTTTGTAACTAGTGTAGACTATGTGACAGAATGATATGATAAACCATATTAGACAACACAAAATGAACATGTAATAAAGGCTTATTGCACTTGCTTGGTAAGACTAAATTATCCTCTCATAAACGTTATTTGGAATGGAAGTTAATAATTGAGCGTGAACATATATACATGCAGCAATAATTATGGGCCACTCACCCGTTCGCATTGAATGTCGGGACATGAACATGTACTAGATGGGGACTACCCATTAAACTCATGCCATACTATCTGTGAGGCAATCATGAATTGAATCCGGCATGTCAGACATATAAGAAATTTCAACAAAATGAAAAATGGACATAGATATTAAACAAAAAATTCATGAAATATTTAGCTTTTTTTTTTTACTTAATGTTGAATATAATTTTTGTTTTTAATAATGTTTAATATAATTAAATATTTAGCAGCTTGTTTCTCTAAAAAAAATCAATCTTTTAATTTTTATCTAAAATTTGAAACAATAAATTTGTAAACAAAATTTAATAATATATATATATATATATATATATATATATATATATATATATATATATATATATATATATACTTAATTAGCATGAAACATATCATAGGTTTCAATTAGATTATAAAAATATGATTTTAACATATTATAATATAGTTTTCTTAATGAAAAAAACATTTAAATCTTAAGAATAAAGATAAAAAACACGATATTTTGGTTTTTACATTCAAGGGCAAAAATTTTAAAATTCAGTAGTAAGTCATGAAATAATTAAAAAAACAAACATATAGATTGAATCTTTAAAAGCAAGCTTTACGTTAATAATATAGTAATATAACACTTGGTCTAATAATAAACTACGTTATTATTGAAAGCTTGACAGAATATATATAGCAACAACAACTGACCTAGAATTTCATACTACATGCAATTGAATCACAACATGGCTACTAGCATCAATAAAGTGAGAATGAAGAACCTCATCCCCCCATAAAGCTCAGATAGATTACTCCCACCAACGTTATGTGTTATTAAAATAACAATATATAATAATTTTTAATTGTTTTCACATTTATCTAATTATTTTTTAAAATAATACTTTAAAAAAGTAAAAATATCTTTGTGACTACAATAGTATGATTCCCCCTCATAACATACATTTTAAAAATGCTCCAAGAACATGTTAATTATGGTCTGATTATGTAAGCAAAAGCATAATTAATATTTGTGACTAATAAAACATATTTTAGGATTCTATGAAAAAGAGCGGCTGCCCTCTCTTGGACAGAGTCTTAGCCCTATCGATTTGTACCTGGATAATGTTGGTGGTAAAATGCTTGAGGCAGTCCTCAACCATGTGAATCTTCATGCCCGGATACCAGTCTATGGAAGGATTTCTCAATATAACCAGGTGCATCATCTTTTCATATGAAATATATTGGTTACTAGTATTTTTGGTTTTTTTTCTTTTTTGAAATGTTTGGTTAAATTATCTCAATTAACCCAATATTTTGTAAATGTAAGACTTGTTTGGCTTTTATTTTTTATAACCGTTCTTGAGAACATATTTTGAAAACTCAGAGCACAATTTTAGATGAAAATTCCCTTTCATCATTTTATATATTTATTCATATGTCTTTGAAATTGAAAATAAAGGGTTAATTTTATAAGAGAATAACGATGCCAAAATTTGACTAAGGGTTAGATTTCTAAAATTTTGTTTTCAAGCGTTCTTTCCTTTTATTTTTTCTCACCATTGGTTAGTCCTTTTTTTGCAGGTATGGACAGAGAGAGAATGGGTGAGGAATCTACTGAATTTGGTGGGGAAGGAAGTGAGAATGAAAGGGTATTTGTTGGGTTCATATCTGGATCGCTTTGATGATTTTACAAAGGTTATGGAGAGTTACACAAAAGAAGGGAAACTAATATCCAAATACAAAATCTTCAATGGGATTGAGAGCTTTATTAAGAGCTTGGGATCAATGTTCACTAGCTCTAACGTAGGAAAAGTAGTTATTCAAGTTAAGCCATAATTTGATCCTTACGTAATTTGATTAAGAACTGTATTCGCTCTTATGTGTTCCTATTAAATCTATATTTGGATTTCTAGTCCTTGTTGGTTCCTATGAATATTCTGGGATCACTTTTATATATTGTTTGAATATTCAAGCCTTTTAGGGTTTTGAGTATAAACTATAAAGAATGGCCAAACCAAATTTGTAGCACTTACTAATTGGTCAAGTGTTTTGGTAGTTAAATTTTTGGTGTCGAATCCTACATGCTAGCACTTAAAGATGTTTGAAGTCATTGGTATAATTTTTACCAAATTCTCTCTTAATCTCAAATTAGAAAGAATACATTGATAAATATTTCATCTCCATGCTCAAATTGATGCCAAACATACAGCATTAATAGTAACAACTTGTATTAGCATGTCAATGAAAGCTAGTGAACAGGTAAGGACTGCATACTAACACCACCAAGATCAAGCATACTCACCAGTTTTTGGGTTTTCAGCTAAACTGCAAGTAGTCCACTCTTCAACTAAACCTCCAGCTTCACTTTCTAGAAGCCCTTTTCTTTGATGTTTCTTGAATCTTTCTCCATTTTTGCCTTTTTAGGCAGCTTTCCAGATCTCATAGTTCTTCTTTCACTCCCACTCTTTTCCTAACAGGGACAACAGAGGTAGAAAATATCAGAGCATGAAAAATAAAATATATATTAAGGAAGATAGCATGGCATTAGGACCATGGTTCAAAAACTCAATCAACTCGATTAGGTTATAGAGGAAAAATACAATTTCTCATTCTCTTCAATCCCTTGTTCCCTAATACCAATCACAGCAAGAAACAAAATTGTTTTGTTCGAAATCAAAGATTCCTCTTCAGAAAAACCAAAAATCAACAAATTTTAAACCATCATACCAAGATCGACTAATTTTCTAGCCCTAAACAATGCCACGATAGTGAGAGCAAATAATGAGCAACTCTCACGAAACTTTGAAATTGTCGTTGGGACTTGATTGTGAAAGACCATTAGATAGTAGGCGTGGATTCGACCAGTGGCCCATAGCCCTATAGGTGCCCTCTGAGTGGAAGGAAGCTGAGAGAAGCAGTGAAGAGCATTTGGAGGGAGAGCAGAGGAGGATGTAGGGTTTTCATAAGTTAGGTTAGTATAAGATTTTAAATATTATTTAATGAAAATAATATTTTAGTTTTATCTTCAATTTATTATAAAATTAATTTCATTAATTATAGCCATAATAAAAAATAATTTAATTAATTTTATAACAAATTTGGATGAAAAAGCATTTGAAGATAAAAGCATCTTTTGGATAATTTTAGTATTTTTTATCACAAATTTGGATGAAAAATCGTATCTTTTATAATAAAAAATCATTTTTATTTAAATTAATTTAAAAGATAAATTTCAAGATAAAGATCCAAATACTTTAAATTCATATTTAACTTAAACAAATGCTACAATAATTCATACTTCTACAAATTTGAAGAAGTATCTACATTGAACCTAAAGTGTTTAAAACATAAATAATTTTATTTTATTAATTTTTTAATTCACTTACTTGTATCTATTTTCTAATAATTTATATAATTTTTTATAATTTTATTTATCTTGATTTAAGTATCGGTCAATATCAGACCGATACCGTGACTTTGAACCATGATTAGGACTTACCATTTTTTAAACTACATGGCATTAGGACATAGTTATTCTTTGCTTCATATTGAGTTTTCTCCCTCCCTTTGTTTACACACATATATATTCTTCTTCCTTTCCCCATTTAATCCGAGACATTTTTTTTTTTTTCGAATTTTGGTATTCTGTGAAAATCAAATTGCTCCTCTAATTGGGTTTTTAATTCACACCAGTGGTGTATGAAATTGATTGGATTCAATTTAGTGCATGGAGATCCATCCCTCTTGGTTTTGACTTTTAAATATAAGAGTTGGGGTGAGAAGGAGTTGAGTGCGAGATTGAATTGGTGATAGGAGAAAAGTTCGAAAGAGTGGGAGGAGTATTCATCATCTGGATCATCTTTCGATGACAAATATGAATTTCGCACTTTCGCGGTCGTCATGTCTGGTAGGCCGGCACATCGACCCTTACCCAGCCACTCCGACCACCAGCTACTTTCGACCTTTGCTCAAACCCCTCATAGGCACTGACTCGACCAGGTATTCCAGATTCTGAATTATAACACCTCGATCAAAATTTGTTTTAAAAAATGAAAATCTTATTTTTGAAAATTTTGATCTTACGTTGGTTAGAAATTTCTCTTTTGTTTTGAAATTTTTCTTTTGATTGATTTCTTGTCAAAAAAGAAAAGTTTCTAGATGTGTTTTCCTTTTGGGTTTACAGATAATAAATCCTTGAAGGATTGATAAAATTTCTAATTTATTATTTATCTATTTAAAATATTAGGATATGACATTTTAAACTTGCTAATTTTAGATAAAGTTATGAACTACATAACTTTTATCAGATCTATAGTATTGATAGGTTTTGATAAATCATTTTGTGAGGTAGTACAACTACATTTCATCCTATTCAAGAGAATAACAAGTCTTTATTTTTTATTTAACTGTTTCAAAATACATTTGTTTTGTCATAATTTAGTTACAATTCACTAATTAATCATTTAACTACCTCTATTGTTATTTGTAATTATGTTTAATATATGTCCCCTTTCTTGAAGGTTCTTTTGTAATACACTTTTACCTTTTAAAGACCTGTTCATTTAAACACATTTCATATACCCATTTCTAATATGAATAATTAATATTAATTCAAAACATAATTATTTATGAGTATATGATATCAAAAGTCTAATCACATTCTTTGACATAAAGAATATGTATATTCTTAATTCAAATAGGGCCCATAGCATTTTTTAAATAACACACATTTATACAAATTGGCATTCCATGCCTTTTCAAATACAATTACAAAATGATATTCTTAGAGTTCATATAACAAACACGTTCCATAAATATCCAAAACAAAATGAGTCAAAAATATATTCTTCTCACGAAGACTTTTACATCATTGAATTCAATGCAAAACAGTTACAAAATGAATGGAATGATGTGTATGGGACGGAGAATTTACTTATACTCCGCGTTATTTGACAATAACTCTGCGCCCGACGATCTTCAGTCCTACTACTTTCTACTTGGTACATTCGCGTTGATAAAAACAACACGTTAATCATTTTCATGCTTAGTGGTTCTATACGATTCTCTCTTTATTTCAGTTTAAATCAAATAATGCAATTTCTTAAGACAATGCTTTCGTACTTTCTTAAATGACCAATGCAGTACAATACATACTTAAAGATATATTTCCATTTAATCAATTACAATTCATTGATCATCTCAAACTATGCATTTTCATGTGCAACAAATCATTCAAATCATAAATCATGCAGTTTTTCATTCTCATTCATTTGCATTTTAAGCGGATTTATCAAATTTAACATATGCTTTTGGTGCCTGGGATAGCAGTCACCGACACGGTCTCGTTAGACTCTGGTAGATGTAAAACACAATTTATAAAAATATATACTAGATTCGATTGTACACTACCGTCTTGTCTGGGTAGACTCTGGTCGATGTGCCATAAATAATGCGTTTGTTCGACTCTTATTGAATATCGAACATCACTTAACTCGAATTCTAATGGTTAACATTCTTTTAAGGGCATTAAAATCATTTAATACAATTTACAATAGTATATATATACATTTGTATGCAAATAGAACATTTTCACATTCATGCAATTTTCTTATGCAAATTCGTTTCACAAACAATTGTCTCAAATCACTTAAAACAAATCATTTCAAACACAAATCAATATGCACTTTCTTGTCAATCATTTCCAAAATTCAAATCATTTCGTAATTATTCAAATATTTTAGAAATAGGGAGAGAGTTTGAGAACAAACCCAAAATTTTCGCTTTGATTCAAATCTTTGGAATCTCGACTTCAATGCGGGTTTTCCTCCTTGTCAGCCCCTATTCAAATATAATGACAATAACATATTAGTTGGTTATTCAAGGAGTTTTTGGTTAGGGTTGATGCCTACCCATTACTCCTTAAAGCAAATGTTATGAATTTTACATGAACCACATTTTTGCTCATGCTTCCTTCCAAAGAAAATTATAGCTCTATGAGTCTATTTTTAGTAGGAATTGGAATCATCTCATTTGGATCACCCAAACTAAAGTTATGGGATTTTAATGCCAAACTGGTCGGTATGCCCAGCTCACTCGGTTACCTACTGTTATTCTCAATTTCAAGGGCCTTAACTCCATATATTGGTAATGGTTCCTTCTAATAATTTGAAGCTATGGTTCTAAGGTTTCTTCTCCCATTAGAATAATCCAATTTGGATCACCAAAACTCAAGTTATTGCATTTTACATCCTAAACACTCGATTTGCAAGGCGAATCAATTGTTCTTACATAGCTCCACTTTGAAAGATTTTTGGGCACTTTTGGGTAACAATGTGCGAACACTTACTTCATGTACATTATTCCCCTAGAAGTCTATTTTACCCATAGTACAGATCACTCAATTTGGATGAGTGAAACTCAGCACCATGGCCAAAACACTATAACAACACCCAAAACAGAGCATACCCATGAGCTACCCGAACTCACCTTTAAGCCCATATTCGGGAGCCTTAGTGACACACCCCCACCCCCTACTAGTGGCGGGTGTGACGGCCACTCCACATAAATCCCCAACCATTACTTCTAACAACTATAAATTCCTGTGAAGCGAAGTAGTATTGCTTGCTGAAAACTCCTATAAGAATTTTACCTTTTCTCCACTTAGGATTTTATAAAATCTCGGTAGCATATCAGCTGCAATAAGGACATATTCCAAATCCTGTAAACACAATTTACACTTTTCCAAATATGGCAACCAGCAACATTCTTTCCAAAGAGCCTCAAGCTCACACATTTCCACAAAATTCCACTATGTACATACATATGCTTCCACTATACAAATTCAAAGTATTTCCTTACAAAATATCATTAATTATTGACAGCGATACTAAAAGTCAGGAGAATCCTAATCGCTCCAGTAGTTCGGTGCTGTACACGGAAAATAGTTTAAAATAGGAAAATAATGAGCCTAAACCCCAGGCCTAGGTGAGTGTATGCTTTATAAAATGTTTGCTTTTTCTAAAAACATCTCAAAACTGTAAAACTCTCTTTTACAGGATATTTTCCAGAAGCCTTGCTTTCTTACTTTAAAGTTTCTAAAACTCTCTATACTTGCTTGCTTTTAAAAGTTTATAAAACTTTTCTCAAATCTCTTGCTTGCCTACTTTACCTTGCTTTGCTTTAAAAGTTTATAAAACTTTTCTCAACCTCTTGCTTTAAAAGTTTATAAACTTCCTCAAATCTCTTGCTTTAAAGTTTTATAAAACTTTTTATAAACACGGGAACACAGGCTCGACCACATGCTTAAAATAAAGCAGGGCACAGGCTCAATAGTTTCATTTTAAAATAAAAACGAACTAAAACAAACCTTTTGCTTTAAAAATAACCATGAGACCTGGGCTCAACCAATTGTTCAAAATAAAACGGAACTGGGCTCAATAGATTCTTTTAAATAAACACCGCAGGAACCTGAACTCAATAGTGCCTGATGGATGATTTTCAAAGCGGATAAATTTCTTATAAATCATCAACCCTTTGGAGGCCTTTCCTACTTGCTGTACCTAGTGAACCGGGAGCCCTAGGCATCGGCCAGGTGCGGTGGCTGAACTTTGGGTCGCATCACACTGGGTGGAAGAGCCTTGGCTCAGATTCCCTTTTCGGGTAAATATGGTGGAATTGACCTGGGTCTCAAAGTCCATGTAATTGATTAGAGCTACAACCCTATACTCCGATGCGTTACCCGCGGTCTTTATATGCCATGATTCATGGCTAAGTTTGCCGGCCAAGACCGTCTAAATGCATGAATGATCCTGCCTGCCAGGTGCCGCGTGCAGATACCTCGTGGTATGCTTGCTTAAAACTAAGGATTTTGAAGGATTTGTTAGCCCGCCGAAAATATTCTTCGTCATTGCTTTCGCTTGAAATACGGTTTAATAATTCCAAACCATTGTTTTCATGAATATAGTTTGATAATTCAAAACCATCGTCAGCTTACTAAAACTCATCGCTTGCTTTTTAAAAGTATGGTTGAATAAATCAAAACTATTACTTGTTTGCTTTTCACATATGGTTTAAAATCGTCTTCATTTCGTTTGCTTCGCTAAACTCATCAGTTGGGCTTTTCAAATATGGTTTACAATCAAAACCATTAAATACTAAAGTAAAAACGCTTTATAATATAATACACTTGTATTTGAAAATAAAGCTTAACACTCACCTAGCTTACTAACTTAAGCAAGACTCCACAACTTTCCCACCTCGCTTTAGGGCTCACACACTTCAAACGAATACTACAAAACATTAATCGCCTTACACCGCATAATCTTAACGTACTCATAGCACTTCTATTCATACTTCACCTAATATCGCCGAGGGCGGCGCAGGTACACTACGCTTTTTCATTGAGTTCCACCCTTTCAACCTTCTAATCATTTAAGAAGGTTTCTATACTATCTGTATGATTTTCGGGCTTAATTATATGAAATTACGAAAAATCTATGCATTTTAAAGCAGGTACCCGGCATTCACTTCGTTTGCACCGGGTACCAAACGCATTCTGCAAGGTGGTACCGACTACCAGACGATACCAGACCGATCAGTTCTCAGATGGTGGTACCTGCATTCACCTCGTTTTGGTAACCTGCGACTAATTTGGTGGTTTTGCCCAGAAATGTTACTTTTTGCATCTTTTGGTACCAATTTTCTTCATGCAACTTTTCTAATCCATAATACCTCAAGAACCAACATGGAATTCATCCAAAACCTCTCCATAATACTTATTTTGGTGGTTTGGAACTTCACACAACAAAACCCTAGGTGAAAATCCAAGAACTCTTACTCAGGTCCACCAATCCATATAAAACCATAAAATTTTGATGGATTCCATGTTTATTTTATACCAACTAGGGTTTTTCCCAAAACACTTCAAGAATTCTAGGGTTGGATGATTCTCCTAAACCCTAGAACAAGGAGCAAATCTAATCTCCAAACTAACCCTAGACATCCAAAAACCCAAATTATACATGATTCCATAAATTGGTTTCTTTCTTTCTTCTCCTTCTCCTTCTTCCTTCTTCCTCTCTTCCTTTCTTATCTCTTTCTCTCTCCACTCAAGCCAGCTCTACCAAAATGAGACCAAAACAATTTTGCCTGTCTCATATCTTCTTTATAGTCTTATTTATACCTTAATTGCAAATAGGTCCTCCATCTCTCAACAATTGCACTTCAACTTTTGTTATTTTTATTTTGGCATACAATCTTCTTTTATTATGCCCTTTATGTCCCATTTGATCAATTACGATTTTACCCTTATTCTAGTATCACATTCCGGGTTCATAAATTTATCATTTCACAATTTCATCCTTAATAACAACTCCCAAAAATATTACAATTGTACTTGGTGCACATATGCGCCTCATTACATGTGACTGCACACTCTCGAGACGGGGCGTTACACTTGGGGAAATACAATTTTCTCTCCCCTGTTTCACTTATTACTTCAGAGTCCCATTCGTATGGTTCTTACTAATTCAGAACTCACTTATCTGGATGATTATAACTTAACCCATAGCCAAAACAAGAACGGGTTTTTACAAATTAATAAAGATTTCCTTTGGAAACCCAACATTCTTCTTTAACAACAACCATTCCTCAAAACCAATTCAAACCAATCAAAACAAGGCTAAACAACCTCAAACCGAACTAAACCATCCAAGAACACTTTATACTCACATTTTGGGGTTTTATTAAACCCAAACACGAGTGTAAAGGGCTTGTGGTTCGCTTCTTTCACTGAATCTCTCGCATTACGAAGCCCCCACTCTTCTTCCTTCCTCTCGCAAGATCTTACACTAAAGAGGACCGGATTGCACCAAATCTCACTCCCTTCCCAAAACCCTAGCTTTCTCCCTCTCACCCCTATCAAATACGCTATTCAAATGGGGCATTCTAAGACCAAATGTGGGTCTTGGGTCATTAACCATAAGGCTTTGTTGCCTACAAAATACATTTGGACTTCAGTTCCTAATTCTTACTATATAGCTCTATACTTTTTTATCTATTTATAATTAACCCATATTTACACCTAGACATGTATTCTTTATAACTTATGACCCCAGTCCCCTTTCTCACAAATTTCCATTTTCGCTTTACTCATTTCTCTCTAAGCACCCTGTGTTCTATAATCAAAATCTAGCATTTGATTCACTCGATTCAGGCCATAGCAGTATCGAATCAACAATATTTATAACCTAAACTCCTACTCAGCCGAGCAAAGCTACTACAAAGATAAGGCTCTGTGGTCTAACACAAGACGGGTTTTCTTCGTACAAATGACTTACACAAGCTTAAAATTGGTGAATTCCACTCGATTTTAAGGTTTGGTAAAAACAGGAGTCGATGGTCGAAACTCGAAGATAAACTCAAGAAAAAATAATAAAATAATAAAAAGAGATCTCCTCATATCAAGATGTCGGGCTTAGGATCCTGTATAACCGAGGGTTCTGTGGTCATTTCACATGGAGGATGACCTATAGTCATCTCCCGAACCGGATCTTCATTTAGCTATAAAACCTAACCCAAAATAATTATCCTTTTGAAAATGGTATTCACTGAAAGCATCGTGGTCAACAAAGCGAGGGCATGCCTCCTAACCCACCTTACAATAACCCATAGAGGATAACTAATGAATCTCAGTGGATCTAGCAATAAGCATCTACTGAACCCTAATAGATTATCAAATACCGATCATTCAAGGTGAATGAAAGGGGTTACAACTAAGATTTGAAGAGAAAAACCAAAAATCACAGTGAATACCTACGTTGAAAGCATGAGAACCCTCCTCGTTACACCCATTCCTCGTCTCAAGAGCCTTCCTCTTCAAGGAAGAGAGGGTTTTAATAGCCATCCCCTCCAAGTCATTATCCTCGAGGGTGTTCGCTACCCAAAAGTGGAAAGAAATTGAGAGAAAGTGAAGCAGAAGAAAAAGAGGTGGGAGCGCTGAAAGCTTCCCGCCAATTTTATTACATGAAGTGATTGATTTGTACAGAGCTTGACTGATGCTTATATACTGCTCAGAACAAGGGAAATTATAAAAAAAAACCAAAACCAAAAGCTATTACAAGGGATAAAATGGGAAGAAACAAAAAATTGTAACAAAAAGGTCAAAGAGTCAAAAAGCAGGAAAGGTGAATAGTGGAAAATGCAATAAAGGCCGCATGATGAATTACACACACGGCTAAATTTCAGAAGATGAACAAAGGCAACCTCGCAAAATTTCGCAGTCATGGGCCCAATTTAGAGATGCCGCCTTTCTTCTTCCTTCCGGTCTCTAATCTACAATGCCGAGTTTGACTCGAATTCTTCGTGGCTTGATCGACTCAACAATTCTTGCATAAATAGCTTGTAAACCGCAAAATTTGCTACAAAATGAGATCAAAAGAGTACAGCCAGGACCTTAATGTCAATCAAGCACTACACTAATTAAGACACAAAAAGTGCTCAAACCTGCCATAAACAGAGCCAAAATGAAACTCGGCACTAATCACACCCCCAACCTACACTTTGCTAGTCCCTGAAGAATGGCAAAAGAAAGAAAGAGAGAGCATATTAAAATAATAACAAAAATGATGTTCACAAAAATTGCATTTCAAAAGGTCAGGAATGAGTAATGCTCTAACCCAATGAGAATCATCAAACCTCGCTCTAATAACTATCTCGAGATAATGAATGCCATACAAAATCGAAAGTATGAAAAGAGCCTCCTTCTCGTGAATCAACCAAGACTTCCCAAGTGTTTGGGTTTGATCGCCTCAACATAAACCTAAACTGAATTCTACCTCAACCAAGCTATCACACACAGACACTAACCAACCCGTCAGATCGGGGACCCACTCTTATTCCACAACTTTTAGTTTGTAGGTGTACGTCGAGGAATCGACCTCACCAAAGTCCATGTAATCCGGATCTAATGATGACTCTCAACCAATTAATGCTTAGCACCAAGTCATAAGGATCTTTCGACCACTAACTCTTCTCAAAGCCTTCACTCTGACTTCGAATGATCAAACTCCAGCACCTACAACTCGCAAACCTCACCCATCCATCCATGTAGCGAGAACTAAGTCTGCGGACTCCCAACCACAGCTTAGTGGCACCGGCTTTAGTTGCTTTCTCACCATAAATCTCGACCGTGCTCAGCTTCAAGGCAAAGCGCTGTATTTTCTATCTTCTTTCTTTTTCTTTTTCTTTTTCTTTTATTTTTCTTTTGGAAGACACATTGACCTTCTTTTCATTAGGGCTGCTCACGGGACTCGGAGATTCCCGACCCGACCCGAAGTCTTGTCCCGAAAGAACCGGAACCGAGAAAAATCCGTTGACTTTGACTTTTCCCGTCCCGTTCTGTCCCGTAATTTTTCTTTTGGGACAGTTCCGGATCTTAAGCAATATCCATCCCGAGAACCGTCCCGTCCCGAAAAACCGAAACTAGAATATATATATATATATATATATATATATATATATATATATATATATATATATATATATATATATATATATATATATATAGCATGAAGACAATTATTAAAAGTGGTTTAATTACATAATTAATTTGTAACGCTAAAGCTATGAAACTCTTTGTTTTTGTCACACTCTGAGTCACTATGCTTATTATTTTATTTCACAAAGTTGCGCACTTCAGAGCCAACTCAAATAACCTCAAATATTTTTTACAAAATTATGTATTCATTTTAGAGATTTCATAATAATAAAAATAAAATTCATATCTCCAATTCTAATATATCGAAACTACAATTATGTATGTGCATCAGCGGGCTAAATGACTTACTCTTTCTAACACAATCGCATGAATTAATTAATTGCTAATTAAAATGTATTAAATATGAATTGTGAATTATATTAAATTGAGTGATTGAATCAGGTTTTTCTATCAAGTTAATATGAATTGATTAAAAATTTAAAAATTGTTAATTTATATTATGATTATTTCAAACTTTTCACCCTATAAATATTTCGCTTCCACCTATTGTATCCGAGGTCTTCATTTCACATTTTGCAATTTTTTGTTTATGATATAAAAATTACTTTGTAATTAAATAAAAGGACGAATGAAAAGAGTGGCCAAGTAAAATGGTCGATATCAGGTAGAGTTCCGATAAGGTTTGTCGAGTACAATTGACAACTTATTCTAATCCAATGCAATTACAAGAGCCTTTATTGGTTCATTTAGCCTCACTAAAGCTATTACAAAGATAAAGGAAGTTTTTCTGTGGTAGTTAGGTGACTTAGGTCAACAAATTACGGCTCACTCACAGTAAATCCGCACAAACCACAAACCCATTCTAAGTTTATAACCCACAAACCCTTCTCTCGACTCTCTCCACTTCGTTTCTTCTGCTTCTTCCTCTTTCACGCTTTTTACCAAAAAATCGAAAACTCCACTTTAAACACCATCTCCGTCTGGGTCATCCCTTCCTCTCAAGCATTTCCTACTCGCCCATCTAATCTCGACACAAGACCTATCACAAGGTTCGACGAAATCCAGCCACCCCACGCTGCCCACGTGTCCGCTAGTCCAAATTCTCATTCGTCGACTTCAGTCAGCTCTCCACCGTGTCTCGATGCCACCAAATTTTTTCAGTTCGCTTTTCCGATCGAATTGAGTGATTAATTATTGTTATGTGTTTTAGTCAGTTTCATTTGAGTATTGTCGGTGTCAGAGCCAGCCGAATGAGCCGGGTCATGTGTTTCGGGCCGCTTGTAGAGTCGCTTGTTTGGAACCATTTATATGTATTTATGCTTAACATATCATAATAATTAATGGCAATGCAGATGACACAATCCACGCAGAACGAAAAATACAACAAATTGAAGAGATCACATCTCTCAAATGACAAAGTACTGTAAATCCAAATATATCCTTTCACGAACCCTCCTATTTGCTACTACAGCCTTCAATTCCAATTGTAAAAGAAAGTCAAGGTACATCTAACCCTAAGCTCATAAAAAGTATAAGTCTCATTGTCAGGAAAATTATGAGATATTGCTGATTCAAGAGGGAAATGAAACTCGTAGGGCAGCTTGTATATGGTGGTGAAAGATTATTTCGGCAAAGTGATCAAGGTACTTTGGTTTATGGAAACACTGAGAGAGAGACTGAGGGAAATTTTCCACACAAAAAGAATTAATAAGCTCACAAAGGTAAAGACAAGTCACAATCTTTGTCGAAGCCTCACTAAAGGTACTAGTTCGTAGGATAACAAATTAACTTGTTGGCGCATTTGATCAACAACTAGTTAGGAGTGCTTTCAGTGAAAATGATCATAAAAGATGAATCAGCTTTTCGTTTTATTGAGAGACGGGTTTAAGGAGTTTTGTAGTTAGTGTGCCCTCAAATTTAAAATTCCATCTAGGCACCTATCATGAGGGATCATTTATCTGTTTGTGAAGGAAAAGAAATTATTCGACAGCATACTCACTTCATCAAGGTGTAGTTTCATCGATCACCGACACTGACTAGCATTCAAAATTTGTCTTATATATGTTTGACTGCTCATTTCCCATTGGATTCAATGGAATATAGAAAAGGGCTTTTGAACTTTTGTGTAATTAAAAGTCATTCGGAGTTAATATTGGAAATGCTATTGAGTTTTCAGATGAATGAATGGGGTTTGAGAAAGTCAGATAGCATATCATGACACCCATCAAATAATGATGTCATGTTTTGAACAATTGAAAAAAGGCTTGTGAAGAAAAGTGTTGTACCTTTCGAGAGGCGTAGCATTTTCATATGAGATGTTGTGCTCATATCCCAAACTTAATCTGTCGAGATGGAATAAAAAAGATTGAGGTTTTCCTTCTTCTTCCTTCCTCTTTCCTTTTCCTTCCTTCCTTTTCTTCTTTTTTCCTTTCCTCCTCCTCCTCCAAAGCCTTTCATTCCAAAAAATTGGGAGGTGCAAACATGTGAGGAGGAACCTAAAAGATTAGATATGCTTGCTATGTGTTGAAGAAGCAAACTCGACATACGGGATCTTCACGTACCAGATTGTCCTACAAGATGAATTCAACCTTATTTGATGCTACAACCATATAAAATATCAAAAGCATTTGATAAGTCGAGGACAAAGACAAAAGGTTTTGCTGAGTCAGTTCAGACGCGCTAACTGAGAGATTTGACAACGCTCAAAATTTTGCTCAGTTTTTGAAACCTCATGAGGTAACTTGTAAATTTTTCTCATTTCATCATATTCTATCCCTAGTGTTTATTTTCCGAGATTATTCAATTTTTGAAAGAAATTGAGCTTTGTGAAAATAGTAGAGATCCAATGGTGTCTGAAATGGGTATGGAAATGAGGCATAAATTCAACAAATACTGTCTTCTTCAAATAACAAATCTTATGCTTTTTTGTGAAAGCAGTGTTGGATCCTAAGGTGCTTCAAATATCTCAAGGTTAAGTACACCGGAGCATTATGGAGAGGAATTGGCTGAAAATTTCCATTTAAAAGGTTATAAATGCTTTAAATGAGATGATGGATGATTATGAAATATAAATGAAGATGAATCAAAGAAGATGATTTCTTCTACCGTGTCAAGAAAAATGATGATTTCTTTGATGGCAAGTGATACTTATGTTGATGATTTTTGTCGAATCGGGAGAAAGAACAAGAAGTTGCACTTGGAAGAGCTGGATAGGTACTGAGGACAAACTGAAAAATAGAATTGATTTTGATCTTCTAAACTGTGGAAGGTAAATGAGGTTAGTATCCTTCTTTCGCAAATGTAGCAAGGGATGTATTTGCTATCCAAGCATTCATCAGGCCTCCGAATCTACATTTAGCACTGGGGAGAACTTAGATAAATTTGGGGAGTTCTTAACACCTATTATACCGGTTTTCATATGTCTACAAGATTGGCTGAGAAGCTCAAACAAACCTATCGAATTGAAGAATATTCACATCTGATGATAATGAATCAGGTTAGTATACAAATCTTGTAAATTTTAATTTCACTTTTACTTATTTTATTCATTCAATTTAATAACAATATGGTTCAATTACAATTTTCAGAGGTGTCACAAGATCCAAATATTCTTCCAACTAGTCAGCCAATCAAATTGAATGGAGTACAAATTTTATATGTAATATTTTGTTTTTTATTACTCTTCATCTTAGAAATTATGTCTACATGATTAACATCGCTACCTTTAGGTCAGTCTCCTTCTACAAAGGAGGAAGAAAAGTGGAGAGTTAAGATAATTAATTGGCTTGATTTTCAAGTGTTGTTCCTAGACTGACCTTTGAATTGATTATTATCATGTTTGTTATTAGTTGTATTTTTCTATATTAATCGCTCTTAATCTAAGAATGCTAAGTAGAATTTTCTACCAATGCTCAGGTCATCTTTAGCTATTCCTCAATATTTTAAGTAATTGTTTACAAAATATAGTGTCAAGTATTATGGTTAATTTCACCACTTAACAAAGCCAACTCAGAAAAACAAAGAACCAAGGCTCAAATAGGCATTACGCTTAAGGATACAAAGAACCAAATTAAGAGCACCTGACTCGGTCCCGGATTGTTTAACATTTCTATCCTTTACTTCAAAGTTTTGACAAGGTAATGGAACTTTGCTCATTTGCGGTGATGACTATTTGACAAACAAAATTATTTTATTTGAGTTTACAGAAGATACATAACTAAGGAATGATAAATGGTACAGCAAAGGTTTCGACATGAACTAACTTGGCGGTTTGAAGAAAGTAAATTGAAAAAATCTCAGATCTGAATTCGAGTCAGGAGCAGTTTTCTCGAATCCCAAAATCCCCAATCTCAGTCAGTCGATCTGAATTTTGGGACGGGTTAGACCGGAGACCCCTTATGGGGCCCGGTGCGGATCTTCAAAAAAATCTCGGCTGTGGGACGGGGTGATTATGTCCACGTCGAGTCAGTCGCCAGGCACTTTACTTTTCATGGGGTCCTTAACCTATTAAAGGTAGTCGGCGGCAAACTTCTGGGTAGGTTTTGCAAAGTTTAGGAGGTTAGGAGTTTTCAGCCTATTGTTTGAAGCTTTGATGTGCACGGTGTGTGGTTGGTAGAGGTGGAAGAAAAAGGTGAAAAGCAGCAAGGATTCAACTAATCATCCACTCAATTAGGCATGGAACCAATCTAACATAAATAAAATTGGACAGTGTTTCAATTTTTCAAACCGCAGGCTAGGTCAAACACAAAAAAAAAAAAAAGGGTGCAAAAATGGGTGCAATTTTTTTTTAAAATTGAAAAAGTAAGTTGTATAGTATAACAGCTTCACGAAAAGGAAAACCGGCAAACCAGGCATCACCAAAATGGGCTTGCTTTCAATAATAACAAAAACATGAAAATGTCTGTCACTTCCTTAGCTAACTCTCCCAAACCAAATGTCACATTGTCCTTATTAGGGCTTGGATTAATTTAGAGAAGGAGTTTGCTACTCCTGATGAAATGCTGTTGTTGGATAGGAGACTTCGTAAGCTTTCCATCGACTCCTTATTCACTCTGTTTGGGCTTCAAATAAACAAGTTAGGAGAAAGGAGAGGAAAAAAGTGACCAGGTTAGACACATTTTAGAAGCTACCACAACATAATAATTACAAAAGTATTCTTTCTGACTATATTTGGATCTTGCTAAGCTTCCAATCCGCATTCAAAACGCCTAAAACGGAGTTCAAATGAGAATTTATGAGCGAAACAAAATTGGGTTGCGAAAAGTGGAGGCAGGCTGAGAAATTTGAGTGCGAAATTTTATTTTATTTTTATATATATATTTTCAAAACTTAAATTTATATATATATATATATATATATATAAGGAATAAAGGTAACTCTACTTAAAATTTTCGCAGCCGCGAAATTTCGTACTCACTTCCGCCTCCAAAATTAAGCAAAAACCTGCAAAAATAAACACAAGAAAATTTTTAAAAAATGCAAAAAAATGAAAATTAATCTAAAAACAAAGATTAACTAAAAATTAGAGAAAATCTAAGAAGAAAAATTTAAGAAATCAAAATAAAATAAGATAAAACAAGAAAAATCAAAACAAAAAGTAGGGAAACTGAGACTCCCCCAAAACCAGTTTCTCAAGCCTTTAGAGGCTACTGAAACTGGTGGAGCTTGCATAAATGCCAAGGTCCAGGTGCTCCATGTCTGAACCAACACCTGAACCATCCGTTGTGCCATGCAGTGTGAGTAGCTGCTAGTGTTTTTGATGTAGTGGCAAAGGCTTGAATAGAGGCCACTAACTTCTTTAGGTTTTGCACAAGCAGTGATGAAGTGGCCTTAGCTTTGGCATAGAGTTTTGTGTGTGGATTGTGCTACAAAAGGCTGCGTGGATGTGGACCGCAAAGGGGTTGTTTTGGGTCATAAAGTAAGACTTGACTCCAATTTTACAGTGATTGTTTAGATGATAAGCTTGTGTTTGATAGTGTGCTCAAAGTGTTATTCAGTTTATTTGCATAGTTTGAGTGCTTTGCGCACTCAATCGCACAAATAAAGCTGACCAGGCTAGCTCATTTCAGTAGTCACTTTTCGCTTACTTGCAGCTAGAGTGTACGGCTGCTGACACGAGAGCAGGTGAGTTAACTACGGCTGAGTTCGTTGTTATCAAACATATCAGACTAATGAAAGGAATGATGGCAAGGTGATGTGTGGGATGTAGTGGAGGTGCAAAGCAGCAAGAGTCAAAGCAACCCAAGAAATTTCACATGATTGCTTAAAATTACCGACATGAAAACTTCAGTATTCCATAGCGAAAATTCTCAATCCTAGTTAACAGGCCACATTAGCGAATAAGAGTGTAGTTGGGGAACACCGTGCCTAGCGAAATTCTTCATTTTCGTCATCTCCCGAGTGAATTTTACTATGTACTGAATTTCGCTTAGCTAGCTTAAATTCGCTAGCCTAGTTAAAATTTTCGTAGATATGTACGTGGAGAATTCTCGCTTAGGCACAGTGATTTTCGCTACATAGCGAAATTTCCTATTTAGCGAATTCTTCCCACTTCATGATTGCGAATTTTTTTGTTGTCATGGTCTTTAATCCTAGCCGAATTTTCGTAATCATAGCGAATTTTCTCAAGGTTCGACTTCAGACACTACACCTCTTATATCAGATTCTTATCACTTTATTCATCATTCCTTCATTGAATTTTGATATGTTTGATGGCTGAAAAATGGTTTCAATCTTCATGGTTCAGCACATGTTCGATATCAAATGGCCATTGTATACAAAAAACCTGCAAAATAACCAAAATAACCTCGAAATGGCATATGATACTAAGTAGACTGAACACCTCAATTATTTAATTTGATACGATTAGTGCGCAAAGCACCTCAAAACTCATCTCGAATAAGGCTCAAATAGCACTTTTCGGGCACTAATCACACCCCCAACCGACATTACTGTTAGTCCTTAGCAATGCTAAAACAAAAAAAGGAAATGCATGCAGCGATTTCAAAAAGGTTTGTGGTTCAAAAGGTGTATGTACATATAAGCAATGCCTTAAAATGAACAATTGATACCAAGTTTGAAAACCTACATGAGAGAGCAAAAACCATAAAAGAACAAATTTTAGGTCAACATCGGATCCAAAGAATTCAACCTGAATTTCCACTAAAATCTAATGGTTCCTAATGTAAACAGATTGAGCCAATAAAGTGCAAAATTATTTCCTCCCCCCAACCTAGCTACTGGCATGGCCTTAAGCTGTTGAACAACCTAGATAGGGAAAGCTACACTCTTCTTCTTCAATATCATCGTATGCGCAATGTCAAAACTCACTTCACCAAAGTCCGTGTAACTGGTCCACCGATGACTCCCAACCAATTAAGGTTTAGGGCATCAAGCCAAAAGGATCACTTGACCACAAACTCTACAGGCTTCACCCCGGACTCCGTAGGACTTCGAGAATTAAGCACCTACAACACGTTAAACTCCACCCATTCACCCGTGTAACGAACACTAAGTCGATGACTCCCAACCAATTAAGGTTTAAGGCATCGGGCTTCAAAGGCTGCCATATACCCTGACCGTGCTCGGTTTCAAGGCAAAGTGTCACTACTTTATTTTTTCTTTTCTTCTTTCTTTTTCTTTTGCTTTTTCTTTCTTTTCCTTTTGGAAGACTACATTGGTCTTCAAAAGTGGTAACACAAACCTACAGGGGTTGCCAACAGCCTAAGGCCGGCTATGCAAAGTGAAAGGAGGCATACAATTTCACACAACCTATTGGTATAATCCGTGTGCAGCATGTGAATTAGCTTATGAATGTTCAAGGTTGGAGTATGATGGAACTCTACAACTCACCAAAAATTTCATCAAACATGAATTATTTTAGCATTAAGGTAACATGCAAGGTTTCAATTTTTCAATTAAAGGCAATCTAATCGGTCTAATTAGCAATCTAATTGTTCAATTGAAGACAAAAACTAAGCACAAAATGGGGACACAAAAAGATTTTGCAAAGTGAAGTAAACTATATTATAATAACAGATAGTTTTTGATAGCCAAATGATAGTACATACATATCAAAGCTAAACATACAAAAATATCACTGCCTACTATGGCTAATACATAAATCCTACACAAAATTGGGTGAGGCGCGATAAAGCCGATAACTATACAAAATCATAAAGAAATCAAACCACCTCACTTCGCTGGTGGTGTCTCAGAGCTACCGCTGCCGCCGGCCAACATATCCAAAGAAGATGTCGCAAGGCTCAAAATTTCTCCGGTCAGGAACGCGCTAATACCCAAATGTGTCATGATCTGGTCGAGAAGATGGAGTGACAAAGTGACCTAGAGTGGCCTCAAATGAGCCAACCTCCGGGTCCTCAGGCTTCGCCCGTAGCTGGAAGAACATACAAGATCCATAATGGGGCCGGCTTAGCTCTCTCGAACCGACGTATGTGCCTGAGAATGCTTGCAGATGTTAATGATGGGCCAGGAGTATCAAAGGTGGCCGCGGCCGCAGCAGAGTAGGAGATGGAGGAGAACGATCTGGCAGTGGACTCCTCTCCATCTCAGGCTCAAGGGCGTGACTATCTGTCCTATGGGAGTCCTCGCTCCCCCGGTCCGACCTCCGGTCCGGGAAATTTCGCTTAGACCTCAGCGAAATCCCGCTGGCGTAGCGAAAATCATCAGGCCTAGCGAAATTCCTCCATTTTCGCTATCTCTCGAAGGTCAAATTTTCTCGCTAGCTAGCGAAATTCATCGTGCATAGCGAAATTTTCAGATTTCTCGCTATTCAAGCAGTACTCTTCGCTTTAGGCTAGCGAAATTCCTCGTTAGCTAGCTAAATTTCGCTAGGCTAGCTAAAATTTCGCTACCTAGCGAAATCCTTCCCGCATACGAAACCCCCGCCCCGCTGATTTTGTAATTAATGCTTTCAAACGGTCCCGCTTTTGGTTTATTACTCCTTATCCCCTCAGATAGCCAATATTTTAGGTTTTCTTGTATTTTCACATTAGCGGCCTATAAACCCCATCATTTTGTAACCCTAAGCAATCTTTAAGTAACCTGGCAACTTTTCATTGATGTAACATCTCCCCGCAGCCTTTCAAATTTTCAGTTTGCTTTTCTCTCTTCTCTCCTTTCTTTCATTTTAGGTCACAAACACCCTCTCGAGGATGACAACTCAAGAGATCCTTGGCTGCTTCTCATAGCTTTGAAGAGGAAGGTAACTAGCTTGGTTTTGGGGCGCTTGTTGGCTCTCATGTTTTAAATGCTACATGTAATGTATTTATGGCTCCCCAATTTTCAAATTAGGGTCAATATCATTTAATGTCATTACTTTGGCCAATACTTACCATGCTTTAGTGTGGTGCAAAGCAGCATACTTCTATTGTTAGATGTATCATATTCTTAGGATGGCCTTTACGAGCCAACGAAATGAGGTTGAAAGGGGTTTTGAACTTAAAAGGACCTGGAATGCATGTTACCCGTGCACTCAAATAGAGTGTTTCAGTGGTTAGGTTTTCTAGTTAAACAAAGATCCTGCTATGGCTTGGACTATAGGTCAGTTTCTGCCATGATGCGAGGATAAAACCCGAGGACACTTGTTACCCCCATGTCGGCTGCCTAGCGACCTAAACCTTCAAAGTTACCTTTCACACCCCCTTCACTTCGCTTACAATTAATCAGCATCCAAACAACTCCTAATCGCTTTGAAACAACCAAAATCCAAATTAAAAAGCCTCACCATTTTCAACACCGATGCGAGTCATTCATAGGATGAAAAACCCATCCCCAGAAATTTAACTTAGGACCGCTTATACTGCAATAGCTTGACTACGGCAGTAGGAGGAACTTAGGACTACAAATTTTGTTGATTCCGAATCACCCTACCATGGCACGAATCACTCTTCCCCTGCTTCCTTTCCTCTGCCTCCCCCTGCTTCCCTTGTTGGCAGTTCCTCAAGAGCCTCTACTGGTTCCTGCATCAATTCCTCCTGAAGAAGCTGTTGCAGTTGAGCCTGCTCACCCAAAATAGTGTCAATCAGGAACTCTCTCTCTGGATTTCGTTCCTCTTGATAATCATGCTGCTGGGAAAGCCTTGAAATCATTTCGCAGTGTCGCCAAATTCTATGATCAATTCCAATGTAAGTTGTTAATTTTTTTATCAATTCCACTTTTCAGCCCATCTAATTTTTAGTCCAGGGAGTTCTCCACAGTATGAATTCTTTGACTTAATTGGGCATTGAATGTCTTATGCTCTTCCACAAAGTCACCCACTAGCTTGGTGAGGTTCAAGATGGCTTGTTCCATCGAGAGGCCGACCGCGGTGGTTGCCGAGGCTGAGATGAAGAGGCATACTGTGGATGTGGAGGAGGTGCATACTGTGGAGGTCTTGGATCCCATGAGAAATTTGTGCGGTTCCCCCAACGAGGGTTGAAAGCATTTCCATATGATGCATTTGTTGGAGGCACCATGTAGGAGGGTGTACTCACCCATGGAGGATTTCTATAGTCCCTCATGGACCTACATGTATTAAGATTTCTCTCCACTGGGTGTTGACCATGCTGTGGGAGGTTTCTGTAATCCCTCATTGACATGTATGCACTAGGGTTTCTCTCCACTGAGTACTCACTGTACTGCTCTCCCTCTAGGTGTTCCATTTGGTTCAATTCAAGTTTAGTCCAAGTTCCTGAGGGAGATTGACTTTGAGTAGCCTGCCTTCTGGATTTCTAATCCACTAGAAATTCCTGCAGTAAAAACAAGGCAACACAAAACAACACAGAAACAATCCTGCAGCAACTTTTTTTTTTTTTTTAATAGTGAAATTAAACTAAAAAAAAAACTAATTGTAAGATACCAAAAAGGATGATAGCGAGATCACTGCAAACTGCATTGATAAGCAGCCAAAGGGTAACTTTGGTGTTTTAGGTTATAAATATTGTTGATTCTAGTATTGAATCTACCGGTGGCACAATCAACGGCGCCGTTGCTCTGGATGGTGTTCTAAGTGCATTCCAGAGTCAGGAACACTTGTGATCCTCATCACAAGTTCATATGTAATTCTCCTTTATCAACCTTTTTGGTATCTTATAGTCAGTTTTTGACTACTAAGTGTAACACTTTTTTACGTTTCAAAGACCTGTTCATTTAAACACATTTCATATACCAATTTCTAATATGAATAATTAATATTAATTTAAAACATAATTATTTATGAATATATGATATCGAGACCTAATCACATTCTTTGACATAAAAGGAATATATATACATTCCTTAATTCAAATAGGCCCATAACTCGTTTCGAATAACGTATTTATACAAATTGGCATTCCATGCCTTTTCAAATACATTTACAAAATGATATACTCTGAGTTCATCTCTTAAACCACATTCCATAAATATCTCTAAACCAAATGAAACAAAAATATATTCTTCTCATGAAGACTTTTACATCATTGAATTCAATGCAAAATAGTTACAAAATATCATGAATGGAATGACATGCATGGGACAGAGCATTTACTTATACTCCGCGTTGTTTGACGGTGACATCATGCACGGCATCCCTATTTCTACTTCTTGGTGCCCTTACACATTGATAAACAACACGCTAAACATTTTCATGCTTAGTGGTTCTATACTGGCTTCCTCTCTTTATTTCAGTTTAAATCAAACTATGCAATTTCATAAGACAATGCTTTCAGACTTAAACATTCAATGCAAGACAATACATACTTAAAGATATATCTATTTAATCAATTACAATCTATCGATCATCTCAAACTCCATGACATGCGCACAAATCATTCGGGATCATAAATCAGTGCACTTTTCATTCTCATCATCATTTTTCATTTTTAAATTTCATCGGGATGAACCTTATGCTTCGTGCACAGGATAACGAATCACTAGCATGGTCCCGCCTGGCCGCGGCCTGCAAACACTACGCTTTATAAAAATATGTCTCCTTGGTTGGTGTACATCATACCGTCCCATCATACGACCCAGATGCCACAATACTGCTTGCTCGACTCTTTATCGTATACCACCTATCCTTTAACTGGAATTCTAATCCAAGTAACATTCTTTTAAGGACATTAAAATCATTCAATACAATTTACAATAGTATATATATACATTTGTATGCAAATAGAACATTTTCACATTCATGCAATTTTCTTATGCAAATTCGTTTCACAAGCAATTATCTCAAATCCCTTAAAACAAATCATTTCAAACACAAATCAATATGCACTTTCTTGTCAATCATTTCCAAAATTAAAATCATTTCGTAATTATACAAATATTTTAGAAATAGATAGAGAGTTTGAGAACAAACCTAAAATCGTCGCTTTGATTCAAATCTTCGGAATCTCGACTTCAATGCCGGTTTTCCTCCTCGTCAACCCCTGTTCAAATACAATGACAATCACATATTAGTTGGTTATTCTAGGAGTTTTTGGCTAGGGTTGATGTCTACCCATTACTCCTTCACTTGAAAAATTTTATGGGGACACATGAGCCATGTTTTGCTCATGCTTCCTTCAATAAAATTATAGCTCTATGAGTCTATTTTTAGTAGGAATTGGAATCATCTCATTTGGATCACTCAAACTAAAGTTACGGAATTTTAATGCCAAACTAGTCGGTATGCCCAACTCACTCGGTTACCTACTATTATTCTCAATTTCAAGGGCCTTAACTCCATATATCGGTAATGGTTCCTTCTAATAATTTGAAGTTATGGTTCTAAGGTTTCTTCTCCCATTAGAATAATCCAATTTGGATTAAACAACTCAAGTTATTGCATTTTACATCTAGACTACTCCAATTTGCAAGGCAGAATCAAACTGTTCTTACACATAGCTCCACTTTGACAGATTTTTGGGCACTTTTGAGTAACAATGTGGGAACACTTCCTTCATGTAAATTATTCCCCTAGAAGTCTATTTTACCCATAATTTTGAATCACTCAATTTGGATGAGTGAAACTCAACTTATGGCCAAAACACCATAACAACACCCAAAACAGAGCATACCCGTGAGCTACTCGAACTCACCTTTAAGCACATATTCGGGAGCCTTAGAGCTACAATTTGCTCCTGTTCCATTCTATACATTTGTAGTCCTATCTCTTATGGTTTTTTTACCAATTGGAATCACTTCATTTGGATGATTATAACTTAACCTATAGCCAAAACAAGAATAGGGGTTTTAAGCAAATTTTACAGCATTTTGAAAAACCCAACATCTCTCCTTTTCTTTACAACACCTCAAAACCAATCCAAACTAATCAAACAATGCAAACAACCTCAAACTGAAACTAAACCATCCAAGAACACTTTTATACCACATTTGGGGTTTTATTAAACCCAAACACGAGTAGAAAGGGGTTAGGGTTTGGTTTTTCATACCTTGAATCTCTTTGCACTTGAAGCCCTAGCCCTTCTTCCTTCCTTAATTCTTGCAAGATCTTGCACCAAAGAGCTGGATTTTGCACCAAATCTCACTTCTTCCCAAAACTCTAGCCTTCTCCTCTCACTCCCTACCAAATACGGTTTTGCTCAAATGGGCATTTTAAGACCAAATGTGGTCTTAAGCCATTAAATATCATAAGGCTTTGTTTGGCCTACAAAATCCATTTTTGGACTTAAGTTCTCCCTAATTTACTATATAGCTCATACTTTTCTCTATTTGCACTCCGATCCCCATATTTACACATAGACATGTATTCTTTATAACTTATGACCCTTAGGTCCTCTTTTTCACAAATTTCCATTTTTGCCCTTTCTTACTTGGTTTAATTCATGGGTTCTATCATTTGACATTTAGCATTTATCACTTAATCACATATACTCATTTTCGATCATATAACATTTAACATTTTCATTTTATCATTTATCAATTCCCAGAAAATCCCCATTTGGTTCGATTTATACACTAAACATATAATAAAATTATTATAAAAATTCTAAGGTATTTTTGGGGCGTTACTAATTAATTCATTTTTTAAAACTAAACAGACTAATTTATAATTTATTTGTGCATATGTGCAAGAGTTTTTTTTCCTTGGATATGATGTGGGGAAAATTTTGGACCCTTTTATAATTTATTGTTATTAGAATATGTTTTTGGATTGAGCTAATTAGTATATGTTGTGATTCTAGACTTTCTATTTAAAAAACAAATTATTTAGCTCTTTTTATTCATTTTATGTTTTTTTACTAACATTACTTATAAAAAGTAGAAAAAAAATACATAGATATTATAGGATCAAAAGATAGATGGACAAATAGGATGTTTTCTAAAATAAATCAAATATTAGGGATAAATCCTAGATTGCTTTGAGGGACAAAGAGATTTTGAATTTTTTAATTTCATACTATTTTTTTTTCAAGAGGTCAATAATTAGAGACGGAAATTTTATCTCTAATTAGAAACGGATTTTATTGCATCTCAAATTAGAGACGGAATGTTTCGTCTCTAATCAGAGATGGGTTTTATTCCGTCTCTAATCAGAGACGGGTTTTATTCCATCTCTAATTAGAGACGGAAATCATTTCGTCTCAAATATGAGACGAAAATCATTCCTTCTTTATTTAGAGACGGAATTTCCGTCTCTAATTAATTTATATGCAATCCGTCTCTATTCCATCTCTATTTAGAAATAGATAAGTGTCTGTCTTTAATTATGATTTTTCTTGTAGTGTATATATATAACGTGACATTCAATGCGAACAGTCGCTCATTTATAGTGGTGTATATGATTCCACTTTCATGCTCCACTATTAAGCCTTCCAAAACTGTTAAAGATATTATTGGCTTAGTGGGCCCAAGTAGATTTGCAAGCACATATCCACGCCCATATCCATGTATAATGCTCAATTATTTGGCCTTCCAAAACTGGTAAGGATATTATTGGTTTAATACTGTTAAAGATAGAGGGCCCAAGTAGATTTGTAAGCACATATCCTTGTCCTAGCATTCAATGCGAACAGGTGAGTGGCTATATATATAGCGTGGCATTCAATGCGAACCAGTGAGTCGCTTATTTATAGTGTTGTATATGATTCCACTTTCATGCTCAACTATTAAGCCTTCCAAAACAGTTAAAGATATTATTGGCTGAGAGGGCCCAAGTAGATTTGCAAGCACATATCTACGCCCATATCCATGTACAATGCTCAATTATTTGGCCTTCCAAAACTAATAAGGATATTATTGGTTTAGACAGCTTAAGAGGGAGTAGAGCATAGAAGAGGATAGGAACAGGAACATTGAATGGATTTGGGCAGTACAGAGAGGGCAAATGAGCTACTTCAAGCCCAATCTCATGTAGTGAATCACACCCACAACTTCATGAATTCCATGGCATTGAAATGTGCAATTGAGCTATCCATTCCAGATGTCATCCACAGCCATGGCGAGCCCATGCCTCTTTGTCAACTGGCCTCTGCTCTCTCTGTCCAACAATCTAAAGTATCATGCCTCCGCCGCCTCATGCGGCTTCTTGTTCATTCTGGCTTCTTTTCTCAGCAACTAGTAATCCATAACAGCGAGCAAGAAGAAGGGTATTCACTGACCACAGCCTCTTTGTTCCTGCTAAAAGGTGAGCCCCTGACTGGAGTGCCACTCTTACTTCTTCATCTGAATCCAGTAATTATAGCCCCATGGCAGTTCTTGACTGGTTGGTTCCAGAATGATGATCCAACCCCGTTTTATACTGCATTCGGCAAGCCATTTTGGGATTATACAGCCCAAGAACCAGAATTTAGCAATCTCTTTAATGAGGCCATGGCAACCGACTCCCGGATTATTGCAAGCGTGCTGATTACAAAGTGTAAGGAGTTGTTCGAAGGGCTGTCGTCGTTGGTCGATGTTGGGGCCGGCACTGGAACAATGACCAAAGCCATAGCCAAAGCATTCCCCCATTTGAAGTGTACTGTATTTGATCAGCCACATGTGGTCGCCGATTCACAGGGAGGTGGAAACTTGGAGGTTGTAGGAGGGGACATGTTTGAGGCAATTCCTTCTGCAAATGCAGTCATACTCAAGGTATATATGTATATAACCTTATTCCTTTATGCTTTATACATTTATTTACGATCCGTTTGAAACCCATAAAGTATTAAGGACAGAACTTGATTATAAAGTAGTAAGGAAAGAAAATTTGGATGTAAATGAAAAATAGATTTAAGCTTAATAAATTAATTTTATATGTTTATTCAGACTCATTTTATTTGTTTGTCTCAATTATATAAGGACTATGAAATTTAAAAATATGTAAATTTTTGAGGAGTTTTGATTTGATTTGATTTTCTTTTATATTTTTCATGGTGAAACTAAAAATGAGAAAATCATTCTCAATAGTTTTTTTTATAGTCATTTCCCAGTTCCAAACAGAGCCTTAGTTTTATTTTTGATGTTTTCGCTTACAATGTACTCTAAAATGATAAGCAGTGGATTCTCCATAACTGGAGCGATGAGGAATGCGTGAAGATACTGAAAAAATGCAAAGAAGCAATTCCAAGTAAGGAGAAGGGAGGAAAGTTGATAATCATTGACATGGTAATGGAGATCAACAAAGGAGATGCTGAAGCAGTCAAAATACAGCTATTCTGGGACATGCTTATGATGACAGTGCTCACAGGTAAACAGAGAAATGAGAATGAATGGGAGAAGCTCTTTGTGACGGCAGGCTTCACTCAGTATAAGATAAGGCCAATGTTGGGTTTCAGGTCCCTCATTGAGGCTTATCCGTGATGGGTGATGCCACTTGGCGTTTAATTTGATCCTTTTGTATGGCTAAGGGTTGTGAAGCTCTGTACTTGAATGCATTAGATATTTGGGATTCTGCTATGCTGTGTTATGTGATAAATTAAAATTAAACTATGTGAGTCGGTATGATCCGTTTGCTCACTGCCCATAGAACCACATGTAGACATATGATTGCAATCTAACTATGTAATTGTAATCTGGGCAAGCAAGTCTGAATACATTTTTGTTTATTTTGATGGAAAGTGCCACTATTTGAGTGGCCTCAACTCCTAATAAACGGGTAAGGTCCTTAAGATCTCTTAAGGTAAAGGTAATATGAAAGTGTTGTAAGAGAGTAACTATCTGAGTAGTGTTTTTGTGGTCAACAGAGTTAGGATTCAATTTCGGTGGGGGCAAGATTAAGTAACTTAAGCTTTGTAAATTTTACAAATTTAGATTATAGTCCAATAATTAAAATTTCATGCATATTAGTGGGGGCAAAGTCTACCATTGGCTTCAATTTCCCTTGAATACAGTAGTAATTAAATTTTCTTTTGAAAAAATTTAAGTGGAGACAAGTACCCCCAATGAGCTAGCTAAATCCGCAATTGGTTCAATTCCCCTTGAATACAATAGTACAATTTTTTACCATTGCAACTTGAAAGGAGTTAAGAGCATGGTCAAAGCTTGAGGGAGAGTTTGACTCTATGTTATCTTCCTTTGAAAAGTACTCTGTGGGTTTCAAACGGAGCGTAAATAAATGTATAAAGCATAAAGGAATAAGGTTATATGCATATATATCTTAAGTATGACTGCATTTGCAGAAGGAATTGCCTCAAACATGTCCCCTCCTACAACCTCCAAGTTTCCACCTCCCTGTGAATCGGCAACCACATGTGGCTGATCAAATACAGTACACTTGGCAATGGGGAATGCTTTGGGCGGCGGCTTTGGTCATTGTTCCAGTGCCGGCCCCAACATCAACCAACGACGACAGCCCTTCGAACAACTCCTTACACTTTGGATTTTGGAATCAGCACGCTTGCAATAATCCGGGAGTTGGTTGCCATGGCCTCATTAAAGAGATTGCTAAATTCTGGTTCTTGGGCTATATAATCCCAAAATGGCTTGCCGAATGCAGTATAAAACGGGGTTGGATCACCATTCTGGAACCAACCAGTCAAGAATTGCCATGGAGCTGTAATTACTAGATTCAGATGAAGACGTAAGAGTGGCACTCCGGTCAGGGGCTCACCTTTTAGCAGGAACAAAGAGGCTGTGGTCAGTGAATACCCTTCTTCTTGCTCGCTGTTATGGATTACTAGTTGCTGAGAAAAGAAGCCAGAATTAACAAGAAGCTGCATGAGGCGGCGGAGGCATGATACTTTAGATTGTTGGACAGAGAGAGCAGTGGCCAGTTGAGAAAGAGGCATGGGCTCGCCATGGCTGTGGATGACATCTGGAATGGCTAGCTCAATTGCACATTTCAATGCCATGGAATTCATGAAGTTGTGGGTGTGATTCACTACATGAGATTGGGCTTGAAGTAGCTCATTTGCCCTCTCTGTACTGCCCAAATCCATCCAATGTTCCTGTTCCTATCCTCTTCCATGCTACTCCCTTTTAAGTTGTCTAAACCAATAATATCCTTATCAGTTTTGGAAGGCCAAATAATTGAGCATTATACATGGAAATGGGCGTGGATATGTGCTTGCAAATCTACTTGGGCCCTCTAAGCCAATAATATCTTTAACTGAGTTGGAAGGCTTAATAGTTGAGCATGAAAGTGGAATCATATACAACACTATAAATAAGCGACTCACTGATTCGCATTGAATGCCACGCTATATATATAGCCACTCACCTGTTCGCACCGGATGCTAGGACAAGGATACGTGCTTACAAATCTACTTGGACCCTCTATCTTTAACTGTTTTAAACCAATAATATCCAATGCTCAAGGCCAACATTGATAATGTGCATGATGCGACGGATATGTTGCAAACTACTTGGGCCCTCTAGGCCAATAATATCTTGTACATCTTTGGAAGGCTTAATAGTTGAGCATGAAAGTGGAATCATATACAACACTATAAATGAGCGACTGTTCGCATTGAATGCCACGCTATCTATATAGCCACTCACCTGTTCGCATTGAATGCTAGGACAAGGATATGACAAATGTACTCGGGCCCTCTATCTTTAACAGTTTTAGAAGGTTTAATAATTGAGCATGAAAGTGGAAACATATATATATATATATATATATATATATATTCACCTGTTCGAATTGCTAGATATGTGCTTGCAAAACGGGCCTCTAAGCCAATAATATCACTACAAGAAGAAAAGTCTAGCTGTGATCATTGATACTAGCTAAGAGTAACATATAATATGGATATAGGATATAGTTGCGAATAAAGTAAACCTCGGCATAGTGTGGCCATAAACAAAATAGATAAATGTTATGGAAGCGACCAAGTCCAAATGTATGAATATAATTCAAGATCTATAGTGGCGGTTGAATATCGGCCCTAGCTATAGGGTACTCTATAGCCCTGGTCAAATATCGACTTTGACAATAGGGTACTTTATAGCCGCAGTTAGATGTCGACCTTTGCTATAGGATATTTTATAGCCGTGTTCATATGTCAGATACTCTATAGTTGTGGTTAGATACTGACCCTAACTATAGATTATTGTATCTACAATCAACAAGTCACTTGATAGACGTAATTTATATTTTACTTTGGCCAAAGGCCCTTGTTTGCAATGAATATGTCCTAACCCTTTTCATACAGATTTAAATTTGGTATATTATTTTTAAACATAAATAACATTATAAAATAAAATAAAATTTCAAGTCTTTCTTACAAGATATGATAATTACAACCTTTACTAATTTAATTTGAGTGCATATTAAATTAAAAAGAACTAAAATTTTACATGTTAGAAATTCAATTTTAGGTATGCTTCAACTCCTAAACTTTGACCAATTTGGAGTCTCCCTTAATCTACACCCCTTCGACCATCTCCCATTTTAGCACTCATTCTCTTTGAGGCCGAGATTCGCCGTCGTGAAGTATTTGACACCCCTTTTGCACTAGAATCTGATAAGCGTCGATGATTTATGGGGATTGGTTTATTTTAAGGTCAATGATTCTTATACATCATATTCGGTGAATCTTCATCGACTATTATGCCATTGAGAAGCAGCATGTCTTCTTCACTCATTTGATGCACTTCAGAAGGTGATAAAATCCTAACGCAATGGATGCGACCTACAAACTCCCTTGCAAGGACACATTGATGAACATTAGAAACATGTTAAACTGAAGAATCAAATCCATGGTGCTAGTTGTTTGAAATAAAAACATGAAAATAAAAGCAAGAAATAACAGGAAAAAAAAAAAGAACTTATCATATTCCCCACTAGATTGCAAGGATTGATCCTAGAGGTATATGTGTTTTTTCTTATTTTACTATGAACGTAATAGATGATCGAATATGTTGTCAAAATGTACTACCATAATGCTATAAGGGGTATTTGCCTATTAGTACATGCATACACAAACATAACAGAACTTCCTTCCAAGGATCATTCCCTACAAGAAGCACATCATTCTCACAATCCACATACACCGGTTCCCACCCTGAGCCTTTATGGTCATTTAGTAGACCCTCGACTCCAAATATTCATTTAGTCACTAAAATTAATTCTTGATAATTCTTAAAACATGCAACATCAATTGACCTCCCAACTGATCCCATTTCTTGAACCCACCACATCGAAAAATGCCATCAAATCAAAAACTGGGAGTTTGCTAACACTACAAGAAAAAAGGTAATTGTTGACATATGTTATCTTGACTTATGCAAATATATGTCAATATTGTCCATTTAAATAAACAATTATGACATATACAACTTGTTTGCACCAATTATGACATATATAAAATTCTTCTTTGACTTATATGATAGAACATTGACATATAATTTATGTCACGCATTGTTAATATTTTGATTTATCAATGTAATTGAATGCTCAATAACTACAATTTGTTTCATAATCTATTCCTTCACAAATATGTGCCAATTGGGACTCAATCCTCATCTCTATGTTAGTCCGAAGTTTTTAACCACTTACAAGTGTTTTATTGGCTATTCTAATTTCCTTTCAAACTCTTATAAAACTACAAGAAAAAATGACAACCTTAACATATGATTTCTTAACATGAAGTTATTTTTGTTTTTATAAGCTTCATGATTATGAAACAATGACATATAAATTAAATGCAATCAATAATGATATTTTTTAAATTCAAAGAAAGGAATATATTGACATATAATGAGTTTACCTTTACTAAAAGTTATAAGTGAAGGTAGGATTATTATAATTATAACCCATCGTTTATGCAAGGAATAGAAATACATTAACATATAATTTATAAGTCATTGTAGCCCAAGTAATTCTCTGTCACGGTTTCCCAAAAATAAAAACCCTTCAGCATTTCGAACCCCTGTTTTACTCTAAATGTAACGCCTCCTTGAGGGAGCATATCATTTCAAAACCCTAAAGCCCTTCGGTAGAGAAGATCAACGAGTCTTCACATTGTGACTCCTTTGCAAGATTTGGGAAGCTTGAAACCCTAAGAGAGATGTCCCAATAGTTGAAGCAATATGAAGTTTCATTTTTTCCAAGCAAGCTTGAGATCTGCCTCCAAATAATCTTCTAACTCAAGGTATCAACCCATAATCTCTTCTTATTTAATTAATTTCCACCTACCCTTTATGGTTCCATTTTCTTTCCTTGTAAACAACTACATTTTTTAGGGAAATTTTGGTAGCTTGTTTCTATCTAGGGTTCCAAGATATGATTTAACTAATGGGTGTTCAAAATGGACCAAAGTATGGGGAGATTGAAAGCACATTTTTTTTATCGTTTTTCAATGGAAGATATAGTTTCTTTATTCTGTTTTCTTATAATTTAATGGAAACAGGGAGACGCATGGCAAAGCAAGAAGGGAGAGAGAGAATGTGACTCCTTCACATGCATCATCTTTCTCTCTCTCTTTTTCTTTATAGATTTTGTATTTGTAATCAACGTTAAAGTTTCGTTTCTCTTTTTCTCTGTTGCTGATCTAGCTGTTAGATTTATGGTTTTTTCTACTTTCTACATTTTTGCCGGTTTCCTTATATGGGTCTTCGCTTTACAAATTGTGGTGGAGACGCCCCTCCTAGATGGCTACCAATAGCAGTCATCCGGAGGTTTTTTGTTCATTTGAGTTAGGTTTTATTTTAGAGGGAGGTCTTGTTTGGGGTTCGGTTTCTTTTAAATTGAAAGAGTAAAGTTACTACTGTGAGGGAGAACAAGGACGGGTGAGCCAAGCAAAGTCTAGGAGGCATTGTTGCAGGTATGAGAACGCATACTCCCCTTGCTTTGTTTACCTTTTTGTTCTTTTTTTTTTACTCTCTCTTTTATTTCCTTTTTTCTTCCAATATGTTTCTTTACTCTTATAGGTATTTGACTATTATGGCTAGTACTTGAACATTAGAGGTTTCTTGGTTTAGCTAGTAGAGAGCCCTATGAATGGATTATTGCTGTTGCATTTTCATTACTCTGTTTTCCATTTAGGCCACGTATTCGTTTCTGTTTGAGTTTTAATTTATTGGCTTTCCTAGTATCTAGATTTTGCTATTGCAGTTTGGGCACATGGTAAGGAGGTGGTGCCGTGTTTTTGCAATGATTATGATTTTCATGGAGGGCTATTTCCTCTCTCTTTCTTTTTTCCATTTTTTCTGTAGACTACCGTTTTTCTTTTCTTTTTTTTTTCCTTTCTTTCTTTCTCTTTTCATTTTATGGATTTTCTTTTTTTCGATTTGCTTTGGATTGCTACTGCTCACTCACTCAAAGTGGAGATGTTGCGGGTGTATGTTGGAAGAGGGATGTTGCATGGCTGCTGCTGGTGCTTTGTGTGTGTCCTTATTCCATTTGAGGGGCTGGTTTGTGTTAGAGGAGAAATGGTGGTTTGTCGATTCACTCAGGGCTAGTTTTAGAGGATATCTGGTTTCTTCTATCTTTTCTACATACTGCCTTGTCGCCCATTTTTACTATTATTATAATAATGCTCTGCTTCATTTTATTATTATTATTATTGGTGACACTTATTAACATCATTTTTAAAGTCACATTATTAACATCACTTATTACCTTTTTTATATCCATTTTATTTAGTTACATTATTGGCCACAATATCTAATGATATTATTCACTTAAGTTTCATGTTCATATTATTATTATTATTATTATTATTATTATTATTCTTTTTATTCTTTTATTATTATTAAGCTTCCAAATGCTTAATTTACATATTTATGTCCACTTATTTCCGTTTTAGGCTCTTAAATATTTAATTCCCTCTTGAGACAATACGATTAATAATTGTTTTATTTGTCTCTCACATTTATTAATATTATCACTTATTATATTTATTTATTTTTATCTCCACACTTCACTACCATGCTTCACTTTTTTCCCAAATTTATCTCACTTTTATCTCACCATACACTATATTTCACCTTTTTGGTTTAATTAATATTACTTTTCATTAATTTTCTGGTTCCACACTTCACTTAATAAATAAATAAATAAAAATCCCCCTTTTAAAGACTTAAACCCATGACACGGAATTTAGCTTGTGTTCTTGATGAAGATAGAAATTTAATGGTTAATGATTTTTAATTTACTAAGTCATTGGTTAGAAATTTTTGGATGCAAACAATGTGATGTTGTACAAAATGGATTATGGAGAAGCTAAATTTTATTTTTTTTTTTTTTTTTTATTTTTCATGTCAACTTCCATTGGAATTTTAGATAGAGAAATAAAACTTTAACCCTAATATTTTTTCTTCACATGAGACTTTCTAATATTATGATGATTTTAAACAACAAAGGTGTTTGATGCAATCTTTTAGCTTGGACTAGAAATGACAATCTTGAAATAGACTTTCATCTAATCTTCAAAATGAAACCTATTTTTTATTTTTTAAACAAAGAATTAAAACCTTAATAACTTTACTTTTTGTTTTAATCTTACATTAGAGTTTAAATTATTAAGACCTTAATAAATTTATTAAGATCAGAGTGGGTAGATTTTGTCAACACTCTCTTGCTTCAACAGGTAAATAGACTAATTTTGCATTAAGTCTTTTCTATTTGCATAGTTCAAAAAGTTCCATATAAAGCAATGGGTTTGGATGTATATTTTTTTGTCTGTATAGGTTTTATTTTGGCATAATGAAAGTTTTTGTAGTTACTAAGATTTCTTCAACCAATATTTAATTCATATCATTTATTTATGTATTTTTGTTACAGGTTTCGTGATAGTAAAGGCTCAAAATTTTTCCATGGTGACATTTCAACATGTATATGCATTGAGTTATTAATATTTTGTTGTGTAGTTATTTCTGGTAAGATAAAGGTTTGTGTACTTACTAAGGTTTCATTTAGATGGATTTCATCTTGAACCAATAATTAGTTAATATTTACTTATTTTATTTGGTACAAGTTTCAGGATGGTGAAATACTCAAGATGGTTTTTTGCTAAGAGATTTCAAGATTCTGTACATCTTGAATATTAATATTTTATCGTACAGTTTGGTTGCTTAGCATTTAAAGCTTTATATAGTTATTGAGGAATAATTAGATGAATTTCATCTTGAATTGATAATTAGTTGGTATTATTTCTTTGTATTATTGTATAGGTTTCAACTAGTGAAAGGCTTCATATGGCTTTTGCAAGAGATAATTGAAGATGTATATACATCCGGTTTATTAACATTTTGGGTTGTATAATTGTTATTTTGGTAAGATTAAAGTTTGTGTAGTTCTTAAAGTTCTCATTACATGGGTTTCATCTTATACCACAATTAGTTAATACCATTTTTTTTCCTCATTATATTTGGTATAGGTATCGCTAATGAAAGACTCAAGATGATATTTTTTTACGTAGATTTCAAATGTATATACGAATGTGTTACTAATATTTTTGGTTGTATAGTTGTTATTTTGCAGCATTAAAGTTTGTGTAGTTACTTCAAGATTTTATTACATGGATTTCATCTTCAACTAATAATTAATTAGTGTCATTTGTTTATTTATTTTTTCGCTACAGGTCAGTTAGTGAAAGACTCAAGGTGGTTTTTGCATAGAGACATTTAAAGATGTATGCTATTGCCATGGTTATTAATATTTTGGTTGTATAATTTATCTATTGGTTCTATGAGCTTTTATTTTTGATGTATGTGTTTATAAATAGAACTTGATTTACATTATCTTTTGGTATCTTTTATTCTAAGTAAAGTTGCTTTAGCTTCTTTGAATATACTATTTTTTGTATATTGAAAGGGGAGGACAACTTAGACCCAAATTAACACAATATATGTACATGTGTTTTTTACAAATTTACATGCATATATTTATATGATGCATTGTGGTTAACAAAGATAAAGTCTTAGTTATGGAAAACAAGGTATATTTTGTAATAAGTGTTTAAATTAAGGAAGAATTTTCAATATGCCAACAAGTTATTTTGCATCATACTTTCATCAACATTAAGTTTATTTTTAAATTTTTTCAAAGGCTATTATGGCATATGTTTCTAATTCCAATTTATAATCTATGGTGGAAGATCCTTACCTTGACATATATTTTAAAGAAACCATGATTTATTTGAACACAACCTTTACATTATGAGGGTAAAGAGAAGTTATATTGATTAATAGAAAACACATTCATTAACATTTTATATATGTCAAGGTTGCTGATACACCTACCTTGACACTGCAATAGATGACATATAAGACCAGGAGGTTATGATGACATATAACACATACGATGACAGTTAGTAACCGTTAAGATAGGTCTTTTTTCTTATAGTGTAACTAAGAGATCCACCAAAGTTGAATATCTTATTTGTTAGGCCTCGATCAAAATTTTGATCGAGAAACCAACCCAAGGGTCACATGGTTCACCACAAACGAAAACAATGCCATGCAAGAGAAGGAAACATGTTACCATTGGTGAATGACGCCTCCTTTAGAGAAGATATACAACAAACCAAAGCGAACCAAGACAAGGTATGCAAATAATCGTGATCCAAACGAAGAAGCTTGAGAAAGACCTCCAAGGGATGTGGCTTGAATCAAGGCTTAGTGCTAGCTGTTGACCATTTTTCTGACACGGCTATCGGAGGCTATTCAAAGTTCTTGAAAACGGTGCCAAAACTTGTTGAGACCAAATGATGTATATATGAAAATGTGGCGAAGGAAGTGAATGTAGTAAATACTCAAAAACTGATTTGAAACAAAAGTAAACGTACTCAAAAATTGAAATGAAAAGCATTACCAACACTCATCCCCTTTACGCAAGTGCATGGGTCATACAAGCAATAAAGTGGACTCTAGGAGTCCGGATATCATACCCACGAGGATTGGAGGTTCTCTCTAATTGGAATTTGAGCACCCCAATTACAAAGACTCTTCACTATTTTAGTGACCAAATAAGATGTGGAATAAAATCAATTTAACTAAAATCAAAACTGAATTAAAACTAATCCTAAAATCTACCAAACAAACAACTACTTAATTCTAAACTATATGGAGAGAGGTACTATGGATGGTGATAATCATTTAACAATCAATTTTCATGTCCTTGAAAGCGCAACATTTGTGAGTTAAATGTTGGATTTGTCCAAGAGCAAAATATAGCTTAGCTTGGATTCCTCCATACACTATACATTTCACTAATTAGAAAATCACGTTCCTTCTACATACATGAGTCTAATCAGTTACTTGTAGGATATAATCCTCTTTTTAAGAATTGGTTATTTTCCTTTCCAATACTTCATACCCTTTTCTTGAATTAAAATTTGCTTGCCACATAGACAGGATAATCTGAGGGCTTCTCGATGTATTGGTATCTCAACCATCAAATCTAATAAAATTCTCTCTCTCCTTAATTAGATCTTTGCTAACACGGGATAAAGGTAAGGTGAAACCTCTAAACATTAAACTGATACATCATCTAATTAATCCTCACACCATGAGTAAATTAGTGATCTATCAAAGTAATCTTTCAGAGTTCATTAGTTCGATAATATTAGTCTAACATACCCCTAAGTTACTGCTCTTTACTCTCAGGAATCTCCATCTCTATGTCACTCAGAGGGCTTCCTAGAAATCTTAGCAAAGATACAACTCTTTTCTAGGTATAAGCTAGTAATATTCCGAACATCTAATTATATGAACAGTGTTAATTATAAAAATTCAGTCTTCAAAACCACAAAATAATTGAGAATCTGCAAATCTGAATGTTCAACAATTAATCCCCACCCATAGAGGGTGTTTAATGTTCCATTACTGGATTCCAATCATCACCAATCAAACAGTAAGAAAATGAAGAAAAGAAATCAAGAAAGAGTGAGAAAAATCGATTTTAGTTTCAATCTTTGTCTGAACAGTAATGAAATTTGAATCTCTGGTGTACATCAACGAAATCTTTTCAATACAAATAAAATCTGCTATAAAATTACTCTAAGATTAACTAAAAATCAAAATTTGCAGCAAAACTAAAAAAAAAAGGGCAGTTTAGAGAAAGAAACCCCATGAGAGGCGTTCTCCCACCTCTCCCTTTGCCCTAAAAACATAAAAAAAATGGGTATATATAGTCATAGGGTGAAATGGGCTTGAAAAACATGCAAAATATCGATTTACAGGCTTTTAAGGTTTCCGGCGCGGAATCACGACATCAACATTTTGAGTCAGCGACATCGATATACGGAGGCCCGGCCTGGTGTTGCGACATAGTAAAACTTTGTCGCAACATTATCTGAAAATGTCACGACATAGTTTTTTTTTTTTTTTGTTGCCTGTTTTTCTTCTTCAACTTGTTAGAGCCATAACCTCTTCATTTTAACTCAGAATTGGGCGTGTGAGGTGTCGTTGGAATGCTCTTTGAATTTAAAATGCAACCATTTGTAGAGTTGAGCCATTTGATGCTCCAGATGATACATAAAAATTCATCTTCCCACTGATGCGTTGTGAGACATCCGGTTAACTCTCTTTTTGGAACTATATTGCATCTTTTCTTACTAAATCACTTGCTTTCCATCAAAAATTCTGAAAATCCAAGTTTAGAAGAAATGTTATGAGTTTTACATGAATATGGATATAAAATACTCAAAATAACATGTGAAATGAACTCAAAATATAGATGAGTTTTACACTCATCAAACACCCCTAAATTTAAAGTTTTGCTTGTCCTCAAACAAAGAAAAGAAAGAAGTTGCTTGTCCCCAAGCAATGGACGATAAGAGTTTATTTCACCATTTTTATTTAACCAAAACCGAGTATTCAAGCTTGTCAAGGAGTATGTGACATGTGTCTCAAGAATTACCCTTACCAAGAATATGGAAAATATGATCAAGATAATTTATTTATTTTAATAGTGAATTAATTTCATAATAGAAAAATTTAGACCATGGCGTCGTTTGACTCGTAGTCTGTAGGGTATTAATCAACAAAAATTATAACCTTATACCTCATACTAGTGTAGCATAGCTACTATAGTATAATGGTTCTAGGATCGGCCACGGAGATGGGTTTTCTTCGTGGAAATGACTGATAGTGAGGCTTAAACCGGTGATTTCATTTTGGATATTTGGGTTGTGATAAAAAAGAGTTGGTTTTAATAGTTAAAACTGAAAATAAAATGGATTAAAATATGGATAGAAGTCCCTTGAAGTATCGGGTCACTAGGCTTAGGTTCTTTAGGAAATGAGGGGTTTACTAGGTCTTTTCCTCGCATTGGGGAGGATAACATATAGTTATCTCCTGAATCGGTTCTTCATTTAGTTATAAAAACTGACCCTCAATAAATAACCTCTTGAAAATAGCATTCATTTCTCATTAATGTTCTCAATCAGTAAAAACATGTCTCCTTGTCTCAACTTCCAATAGTTAATAAGTGATAACTAACGAACATCACTGGATCCAGCATTAAGTATCCAATGAGCTCTAAACTAAGATATTAGCCATTCAAGGTATTTCGAAGGGATCGAGAGACCTAGAGAGTTGAAGGAAGAACGTGTGACGGTGAATCCTTGCTTTAAAAACATGAAAACCCCTGCTTTGCCACAGGTTTCTTTGCCCAGTGCCTTTCACTTCAAGGAGGGAGGGGTTTTAGCCACTCATCCTCTAAGAAATCATCCTCAGAGACTATTTGGCTAGTGAGAAAAGAGAAAGGAAACTGAGAGAAACTAGAAAGAGACTGGAGTTTCTCAAACAAACTTCCCAAAAACTTCAATAATATCGAATCTGATTACAAAGTCTTCTCAAGGCCTTAAATACAACAAAGTCAATACAAATTGCCAAAATATACAAAATAAAACACTATTACACGAGGAGAAATTGGGAAGAACACAAAAAAAAACTCAAAAAGTCAAATGTGGCAGACATTTTCATAAGGGTTGCGAATTTGGCAAGGTTGCTTCTGATGTTCTTCTTCTTTTGCTTCAACATTCTTCTAGGTTAGAAACAGGCGCAAACTATGCTCTTCATACTTTTGACTCAATTCCACCTTTGAGATATAGCATTTGAAAACAACAAAACTTTTAAAATGATTAGTAGCCTTGCTGGAGTCCTTAACATGTCAAGCGGGTCAATTAAGAGTGCTACACAAAAGTATAACTAAAAAATTACTCAAAACACTTAGTAGGGTGTGAAACAACACTATTGGGTAGTAATCAGTTCTCATATGTGTGGTCTTCCCTATCTAATTAAGTTGCAAGATTTGGATGAGTTTATGAGTTGAGATAAATGCGAATCCTCTAAAATAATATATTTAGGTTCCATAGGCTTGGTTCATATCACTCTCCACTAATGTAGGCACACCTGACTCTGAGATCAGTGGTCTTTATAGTCTTATAATGTAAGGCATTTGGGGTAGTTGAGTAGTCATTTAGGCTAAAACTTACCGAAGCCTTATAATGCTGCTGGTTAACGCTCTCTACTCCATCCCGATTCTTACCATCAGAATAGTGACACTCTCAAGAACCCCAAAACGTGTTTAGGTGCATTATTCCATACTCATATATCCTTTCTACACAAATTCGGCATTCTTGTGACACGACCTTTTTCTTAAGGAACAAGGTTATTAGAGTGGTGCGATATCAAAACCCCTTAAGCTTTCTACCAACCCCTGGTGAGCTTTAAATTAGTAGCTCGAGGCCAGGTTGGTCTTAGGGTACCAGTGTTCGAGACACCCCTTAAGTTTACTTACTCTAGGGAAGGAAGGCTAAATTTGAACTCCTCCTCCTTGACTTTATTCTATTTTTGCTTCGTTTTCATTTTATATATTTATGTTTTTTTCTTTTCTTTTCTCCTTCCTTTTTTACCAATCTCTTTTGATTTCAACCGCTTTCCATTCAACCAATTTGGAGTTATTTTCCCTGGATAAATAACTCCCCAAACTCCTCCTCGCTGACTACCGATTATGTTCAAATCTGTGTATGAGTAGGTTTAGTTCTTTATCTTTGAGGATAGTGATGTATAAGAAGGTTGTGGCTTCAAGCAGTTCTTATAAACCATTTTGGCTCTGGGCTCGACATTCTAGTACTAGAGGAATATGCATATGCATATTAATAGGGTTAACTTGAAGGCTCAATCTTTCCAAGGATGCTATCATTTCTCGATTGTTTGTGTTGCCTGCGATTTAGCCTCGAAACAATAATATAAGAGTTAAATTTTATGGGTCGAATAGATGGATTCTCAAAAACCTTCTCTAACTTTTTACTGATTTTTGTATAGACCAAATTTTACCAAGTAATTAGCATTGCTGCCAAAGACTAACTAAAGTCCCCAGCAACGGTGCCAAAAACTTGTTGACTGATTGATTTTGATTAAAATATGTGTTTGTCCTTTTTGAAAAATGGATTCATTAAAAATTGAGTTTGGTCTAAATCATTGCAAGTGCACAGGTCATATAAGTAATAAAAGTGATTTTTTTAGTCTAGATATCGTTCCCACGAGGATTGATGATAAATCAAAAGATTAACTAAAGGGGAGTGAGTTTCTTGCCATCTGTTAGCAGATCAACTATCTTTTGGAAATTTGGTTCTTTTACTAGTCTTTTAAACTTCGAACCATTCTTTCTCTCGTTTAAATTGAAAGTTTGGTCGATCTTCTCCCTGTTGAACAATATCCACTAATCTCTGACATACACAGTCTTTTCCATCGGTCTTACCATGTTTAGGCAAAATTCCTTCACGACATCCACAAATCCAGGAGCTTTGTGCTCACTAAATAGGTGCCATCCTCTATTCTCAATGACTTCTAGGAAGGGTGATATTAGCTTCCTGAAACCTCTTTCACCAATGAAGTCCTTGTGTTGCAACTTGTCCCTCCAAAAGAAATAAGCACGCTTTGAAACAAAATCGCTTAATTTTTCCACTCTCTGCTCAGTTCCAGCTTCTTTAGTTCCCCTTTTTCTTTTTCTTGTTTCTTCAATCGGTTGCTCGGTCTCTGTTCTTGCTTCTGGTCTTTCTTCCTCCTACACTGCTCCTTACTGAGTTTCTTGAACAACTTCTTCCTCAACCTCTGCGTATTCTTTCATTATTTCATTCAAGTTCGGAATCAGATTTGATGGGTCTGACATGGTCGAAATACAGTTTTGGGGATATAAGGTTTTCGAAAGAAGATGAAAGAGAGATTTGTGAAAGAAGATGAGTGGGTTGATGGTTTATGAGGAAGGTGGCCTTTCAGTTTTAAAAATTTTCTATTTATAGGCCAACTAATTATTTGTGCTTTTCTAATCTTCACAACAATAAAAAATTTATGTTGCAACATAAACCTTAGGTTTTTTGGCTTAAGTTATGTTGTGACATAAAAATAATTGTAGCGATAAATAGTTCACTTAGGGTTTTTTGGAACTTATATCACCACAAATAAGAATAATGTCGCGACATAGTTCATTTTGCTCAAGTAAAATAATGTCGCGACTTAAAAAGTATGTTGCGACATAATTTCTACAGCTTCAAAAAGAATAATGTCGCGACATAAAAAGTATGTCACTACATAATTTCCTGCAATATCTAAAAGGCTAAACCAATCTTTATCGTGACAAAGAGCAATAATGTTGCGACAAAGTAGAATTAATGTTGCAACAAAAGAGTATATGTCGCGACAATCCAATGAATTTTCCTAAAAATTGCACAATTAACATTCTTTCAACCAATCAACACACAAACAAGTATGCAATGCATTCATACCACTCAAATCATACTTGTGAAAACAAATATAACATCAAAGAACCTCAATTCAAGTATGAACAACACATTTCATTTCTTCACTCAATATAATTCAACATGATGATGATAAAATAATAAAAAATAAAAAAATTTAGGGAATGGGTACATCAAAGCTACTATTAATTTTTGATTTATAAAAATGCACTCCCCCAAACTTCAACTATGCCGTATTCTTAAAGAACAAGTTAGGGAAAAATAAAAACTCCCCTTATAGCATTTTTTACATAGTGATTCTAAGAAAGAATGCTTCCAAATAAAATCCAACTCTAATACAACTTCATTGTCCTGAAAAATCAACAAAATCTCAAAATAAAATTTTAAAAAAAATTAAAAATAAACTTCAAACACACAAAATTTAACAAAATTAATTCAACTATGAAAATCAAAATTTTCTTAGGTTGCCTCCTAAGAAGATGTTCATGTTTAATGTCTTTAGCTGGGCATTTGCTACAAATTGTTTTCCTTTTAGAAAAATTCTTCTCCCTTTTCAAAATATGGATCGAATCTTCATTTATGTTCCCTTAAAAGTAATGCTTCAACCTTTGACTATTCACTTTAAACTCACTTCTAGAATAAGTTTTCACTGTTACTGCTCTAAAGGGTGTACTTGCTACTACTGCGTAGGGACCACTCCATCTTGACTTTAGTTTTCTTGGAAATAGCTTCAGCTTGGAATTGTGTAGCAGGATTAGCTCTCTTGTTTGAATTCTATTCTCATAATTATCTGATTATGCCACTTCTTTGTCTTATCTTTGTAGATTCTGGCATTATCATAAGCTTAATTTCTCAACTCTTCCAGTTATTTCATTTGGAGTAATCTCTTTTCTTTTGCAACTTGGAGACCACAATTCAGTTCCTTGATGGCCCAAATAGCTTTATGTTCAAGTTCTAGAGGGAGAGGACAAGGTTTTCCAAATACAATTTTTTATGGGGACATTCCAATAGGAGTTTTGTAAACTGTTCTATAAGCCCACAATGCATCATCTAGCTTTATAGACAAGTATTATTTGCTTGAGTTCACTGATTTCTGTAGAATTTTCTTTATCTCCTTATTAGATATATCAGCTTGCTCATTTGACTAAGGGTGATAAGTCAATCCCATTCCTTGTTGAATTCCATATCTACTCATGAGTTTTGCAAACACTTTGTTTGCAAAGTTGCTTTCCTCATCACTAATGATTGTTCTGGGTGCTCCAAATCTGCTCAAAATATTTCTTTGTATAAACCCAACCACTGTGCTGGCATCATTTATGGGACAAGATATTGCTTCCACCCATTTGGATACGTAATCCATAGCTAGGAGAATGTATAGATTTCCAAATAAGGATGGGAAAGGTCCCATGAAGTCTATTCCCCATACATAAAAAATCTGCACCACCAAGATTCCTTATAGGGGCATCTCATTTCTTTCTCTTATGTTGCCAATTCTCTGACATTTATCACAATATTTTACCCATTCAAAACAGTCTTTGAATATAGTAGGCTAATAAAAACCTGATTGAAAAAATTTGTGGGCTGTTCTATCTTTTGCAAAGTGTCCTCCATATGGTGATGCATGAAATTTATCAAGAATTTCACCTTGTTCTGTTTCTGGTACACAACTCTTGATAATCATATCTGCTCCTCTTCTAAAAAGTAGTGGGTCATCCCAAATATAAAATCTGCTATAAGTTCTCAACTTTCTTTTCTGCTAGTGACTAAACTCAGGTGGCATAATTCCACATGCTAAGTAATTAACAATATTAGCATACTAGGGTATCTGGACTGATAACACAAATAGCTGCTCATCAGGAAAGTTTTCTTCTATTTCAATTTCTTTTTCCACTTCAGTAGTCTTTTCCAATATAGACAAGTGATCAGCTATCACAATGTCACTATCCTTCTTGTCTTTGATTTCTAAATCAAACTCTTGCAGCAATTATACCAATCTGATCAATCTTGGGTTAGCATCCTTCTTTTCCATGAGATATTTAATTGCCGCATGATCGGTGTGTATTATAACATGGGATCCTAAAATGTAAGGCCTAAATTTTTGCAAACACCATTGCCAGTATTTCCTTTTCTATGGTCGAGTAGTTCTCTTGTGCCTCATTGAAGGTTTTGCTTGCATAGTATATGGCTTTGAATATCTTCTCAGTTCTTTGTCCTAATACTGCTCCCATTGCATAGTCATTGGAATCACACATTATTTCGAACTCTTTGTTCTAGTCAAGTGTTACCATGATGGGAGCTGTAACCAACCTGGACTTAATTTCTTCAAATACAGCTATGCATGATTCATCAAAATCAAACTTTACATATTTTTCCAATAGACTGCATAATGGTCTAGAGATATTTGAGAAGTCCTTTATGAATCTCACATAAAACCAGCATGTCTAAAACTTCTTATCATAAAAATTTGTTGTAGGTGACAGGAGAGTCTTTATAATAACAACCTTTGGCAGTACCTTATAACTTGGTGTAGAAATCTTGTGCCCCAAGACAATACCCTCTGCTACCATAAAATGACATTTTTCCCAGTTTAAAGCTAGATTTTTGTCTTGGCACCTCAAAACTAGATCCATGTACTGAGAAGTCATCCATGAAGATTTCCATAGCCTCTTCCACCAAATCAAAAAATAGAGACATCATACATCTTTGAAAGGTGACAAGAGCATTACATAATCCAAATGACATCATTCTAAAAGCAAAGATTCCATAAGGACATGTAAATGTAGTCTTATCCTAATCCTTGGGGGCTATGGCAATCTGGTTATATCCAGAATATCCATCAAGAAAACAGTAATGAGGGTGTCCTGCTAACCTATCCAACATTTGGTCAATGAAAGATAGAGGATAATGATAATTTCTTGTAGCAGTATTTAGTTTTCTGTAATCTATACACACCCTCCATTCTGTCACAGTTCTTGTAGGAATCAATTCAATCTTCTCATTTCTAATCACAGTGAATCCACACTTTTTAGGAACCACGTGTATTAGGCTCACCCAAGGGCTGTCTGAGATTGCATATATGAAACCTCCATTCAGCCATTTCAGTAATTCCTTTCTGACAACTTCTTTCATTAATGAATTTAGTCTTCCTTGATGTTCAATAGAGTTCTTTACATTATCCTCCAAGAGGAATTTATGCATGAAAATAGAAGGACTGATTCTTTTAAAATCTTCTATTGACCAAACAATTGCTTCTTTGTATTTTCTAAGAATTTCCAGCAGTTTATGTTCTTCATGCTCAGTTAATGCAACTGATATAATAACAGGTTTTTCTTTTTTTGGTTCTAAGAAAGCATACTTCAAATGTTTAGGTAATTCTGTAACGCCCCAAAAATACCCTAGAATTTTTATAATAATTTTATTATATATTCCAAGTATGAATTGAGCCAAACTTGGGTTTTTCACAGAAAACTAATAAATTGTTAAATAGTGAAATTTGAAATGAATATGTGAACATATGATTAAATATTATATGCTAAAATGAGAAATTGATTGAACCTGAAAATAAACCCAAGTGAAAAAGGGCAAATTTGTAAATTTATAAAATCAGGACCTAAGAGTCAAATGATAGCTTGAATGCTAATGTGAAAATAAGGAGACTAGTAAGCTTTAATTGAGAAAAATGGAAAATTGGATTTAATGAAAGAGCGAACATGGCCTTGGGGTAGATAGAGATATTAGACCACGATTTTGGTCTTAGAAGGCTCATTGAGCAGCGTTTGGAGACAAGAGAAAGAGAGAAGAGTTAGGGTTTGGAAATAGTTGGAGATTGGTGTGAATCTCTTCATGTTTGTGCTAGATTTACAAGAGTTTTGAAGAAGAAGGCTAAGGCTTCAAAGGACAAGAGATTTCAAGGTATGACACAAACCCTAGAATTTCTTTAATGATGTTTGGGTTAGAAAATCCCTAATCCATCCATGGGTTTTGCTCATGGTTGGTTTAGGAAGTTATTGGGAGTGATTCCCATGATTTGTCTTGAGTTTTTGAGGATTTTGGAGAAAAATTTCAAAAAAGGAAAACCATAAAATTTGGCGAGCAAGGGCCCTTACAGCGACATAGGGCACCACGTGACGTAGTACATGCGTAGTGTGGGCTGCCTCATGCGACGTGGGGCACCCGGCGCCGCCCAGCGTGGCCCTCTGTGCTGGCGTCGTCCTCAGGTAAGGCGGGCCGAAGACGAAAGGCCCCCTCGTGCGCTCTGAATTGCTTGCTATCTTCGCGGCGGAGTGCTACCAGCTGCTGTGAGCATTGTTCACTTCGAGAAAAGTTTCAAAATTTTGTTTCTGAACACCTCATATTTGTATACCGATAGTTTAAGGACCCTAATAAATGATTAATGGGGGTTCAAATAAGGATAAACTAAGTGAAAAACGTACAAATAAGGATATTTGTTTAGTAGGATTAATTGTTCAACCACTAAAAGTGGAGAATTTGTATTTGACTAGGTGTGTAGGTAGAGGCGACAGCATTTAGGCCCAAATGTCGAAAAACGAGGATCGATAAATTGGTTTGTTCTTTGTTCTCTGTTCTCTGTCTGTTCTGTTCTTTGTGACTCGATTCTCATTTCAAGTTCTATTTTTGAAATATATATTGATTTGAATTATTAGTGTTTGAAATGTTTGTCAAATATCTCCATGTACGCGTGCATTTGAACTATAAGTGAATTTTCTGCATATGAGTAAATTGATTCGAAATGTATTATTGAATGGCCAACATGATGGGATTCACCAACGAATTCGTCATGAAGGAAACCATATTTGTTCAATGTGAAATCACATTCCTCTTTGAATAATAACGAGGATAGGATTCTGCTTCAGTAAGTCGTGAATATTGTTCTACAAACCAATGTGAGATTGTAATAATGAATGTGAAATCACATTACTCTTTGAATATGAAACAAGATAAGATTCACAGCGAATACATGCGTGAATGTTGACTCTATAGTCATATGTGAGATTGTAATAATTAATGTGAAATCACATTGCTAATGAATGAAAAACATGATAGGATTCACCAATTGAATCTGTCGTGAATGTTGACTCTATAGTTATATGTGAGATTGTAATATTGAATGTGAAATCCACATTCTTCTTTTGAATAATAAACGAGGATAGAAGTTATGCATTGAATTTATGCGTGAATGTTGACTCTATAGTCATATTTGAGATTGTAATAATTAATGCTTTAATCTACATTCTTCTTGAATGACAAATGAGACGAGGATTCAATAACTAAATACATGGGAATGTTGACTCTATAGTCACATGTGAGATTGTAATATTGAATGTGAAATCAAATTACCTCTTTTGAATAATAAGAGACCAGGATTACAAAACTCAAACTCTGTGAATGTTATTTCTATGATCCTTATGTGAAATCATAAATTGAAAAGTGAAAAATGATATTAAAAGTGTATTTGTAGAAATTATCTTTTACATTACAAATAGACATTATGTAAGGTATTATTTTGATAAATGCATGATTCATAATGAAGCTGAAATGGAATAGAAGCGTAGCGAACCACTAAGCATGAAAATGCTTAGCGTATTGTTTTTAATCAATGCGCAGGTACCGAGTGATACACAGTGTTTGAAAGCGGACCCAAGGTCGAGGAGCTCATAGTCATCTAGAAAGTTCACGGAGTATGCTCCATCACAAGCATCCTCACCACTTTTTTTGCATGACAATGTTTTGTAAACAAAAGGAGTTCAAATCCGAAATTATTTTTGTGCCTATATCTTAATACGATGTTGCAAACGGCATAAAATGACATTTTTTGTGAAATACATATTTTGTAAAGTTGCATTAAATTTGTAAATGTTTATGGGTTTGCCCCAAATTGAATCCCTTTCGCAAAGAATTGAGAACGAAAATGTTTATGTTAATGAAATGTATTTGCTAAATGGATTTGATTAATGGCTTCGACCGGGAGTCCCCAGGTTCGATTCGGATCCGCCAACCAGGTCAGGCCGGGATCGGGGGTCGCTACAAATTCCTTCAAGGTTAACCCTTCTGAACTTGTTTCTTTTTCAATTGCCTTCTCTTCATTGCTGCATTTTTCTAGGTTGTTCTCATTCATACTTCAGACTGTTTCCTTTAAATCAAAACTGGAATTCAGAAATCCAAAATCAAGATCATGAAGATACTAGAAATTCATCTCATTTTCATTGATTGAATTTGAACATTACAACCAAACATCAGCTCAAAATAGATGGGAACTATTATTTCTACATTCTTTCAATCTGCACTTCACAATCATATTGTTTCAGGCTTGTATTCAAATTGAAGTGTACTGCTTCTTCTCCCACCCTAAGAGTGAGCTCTCCTTTTTTAACATCTATAAAGGTAGCTCCAATGGCTAGGAAAGGTCTTCCAAGCAGTAATGGAACTTGTGTATCTTCATTCAAATCCATAACTACAAAGTCGATAGGGAAAATAAAATTTCCCACCTTGATTAGTACATCTTCAAGGACTCCTTCTAGTTGTGCCATTGTTCTGGCTGCCCTTTGCAAGGTAATAGTTGTAGGAGTAAGCTCCCCTAAACTAAGTCTCATCACCACTGATAATGGCATCAAGTTGATGCTAGCTCCTGAGTCACATAAAGCCTTCTCTAATATAAAATTCCCAATGGTTCAAGGAATGGTGAAGCTACTAAGATTCCGCATCTTCTTTGGTAAATGTTGCTATAAAATTCACCACTCATGCTTAAGTGAATTTTCTCTTCTTACTCAGAATGTCCTTCAGAAACTTAGCATAGTTAGGCATCTGAGTCAGCGCCTCTGCAAAGGGTGGATTAATCTCTATCTTCTTGAAGACAACCAAGAATATAGAGGACTATTCCTCTATTTTTTCTTTTCGAAGCCTCTAAGGGGAAGGAAAAATAGACATGTAAGCTTGTTTTTCTTCTTTCTTTTTCAATTCTTCTTTCTCCACCAGCTACTCAGTCTGCACCTTTTCTTTCTCAACCTCTTCAGTCAATTATGAACTGCTCAACTTAATCTATTTTCCAGTTTCTTCTTTCTCTTCTTTTTTAGTCTTTTTCTTCTCTTCTTCTTTTTCGCTTTCTATCTGTCTTCCACTTCTCAGAGTCACCACCATAAAATCCTTAGGATTCTTCTTTGTATCACTTGGGAAGGCATCATTGGATTGATTCTGCATTGCTAAGTCCAACTGCCCTACTTGTGTCTCGAGATTTTTTAAAGAGGCATTAGTGTTTGCCTGAAATGCTTCAAGTTTAGCAAATTTCTACTCATGAATATTTAGTAGCCTCTTATTTTCTCCCATGAACATCAGCATCTAATCTTTAAAGGAATGAGATCTCCTTTACACTTGATTTTCCGCTCTCTAAACGCTTCTTTACATTCTTGTCCTTGGAACCATTGGAGCATATTGTTGTTGAAAAGTGCACTTGCCGTCCCAGGACCTTCTTTGTGCTCCACCTCCATATGAGAAATTCTCATGGTTCTTAAGTGCTGGTGTATAGTGAGTGGGCAAGTTGAGGTTTGGCTTAAAGATATAGCTTCTATTAGCATTGAGAAAATGTGCCTCCTCAACTTGATAGGGACCTACATGTGCTAGTCCCTCATCAGTACCACTCTTCTACTCATTTGCATCAATTGTTCCCACTTCATGTGCTAAGTGGATTCTTCTATCTTGGTTTCCCATCTTGTTCATTGATGCATCAAGTTTTGCTTTTATGGCAGTAATTCTATTAAGCTCTATCACCCCACTTCCTTTCAGTCTGCTGCTGCTCCTTGAAGTTTCAGATGGAGCTCTATAGTTGCATTTGGAAAGATCTTCAATTAGCTATTTTGCCTCCCCTACACTCTTCCTCTTGAATGCTCCATAACAAGCTACATCTTTTATACCTTTGGTGGTGTAGTTCATAGAGTGATAAAAGATATCCATCTGTGTATTTAGATCAATGCCATGCATTGGGCATCTTTTCAGCAATCTCTTGAATTTTTCCTATGCAATATAGAGACTTTCATCATATTCTTATTTAAACACTATAATTTCCCCTCTCCTTTTTGAAGTGAAGGTAGGAGGGAAGAATCTGCTCATATAAGCCTCTTCCATTTCTTCCCAATTATTCACTGATCCACATGGCAATGATTCAAACCAAGTGGCTGCCATATCTCTCAGTAAAAAGAGGAAGAGTTGTATCTTGATCACTTCAGGTCCCACTCTATTAACTTCACTATATTTGTCATCTGCAAAAATATTCTCATATGCTTATTGGGATCTTCACTTGGGTGCCTAGTGTATTGATGCTACTGCACCATTGTGATCAAAGTTGGCTTTAACTCAAAATTATTGGCTTCTATAGCAGGTTGTCTCATAGTAGTATATTCATCTTGAATAACTGGCCTCAAAAAGTCCTCCATAGTCATTTGTCTCTGAGGTCTCTCTACTATTGTTTCTTCTGGAATAGGTTGCCTTATCTCTCTCTGCTCTGCCATGGTTGTTGATTCAACACTTTTTACTTTTCTCACATTTCTCAGTGTTCTTTCCAGTTTTGTGTCCAAAGGCAAAAGTTATGCTTCTAGTTTCTTATGCATGTGAGATCTTCCTGAAATGAAATGAAATTTATGGAAAATAGCTATATCCATTTAAGCTCATAAAACATATTCATTAGCTTTCTCAGCTAATGCAGTTAAAACAATTTTTTAAATTTTTAATAAAACAAATAAAAATGTCAAAATTAGAAATTCTCTCTTTGGTTGAAATATTGATATTTAAACTCTTTTATATCCTTAGCAACGACGCCAAAAACTTGATTGACTAATTTTAAAGCATAGACCGAAACAACTGGGTCTTGATATTGTTGTTAGGACAAATTTCTGACACAGCTACCAAGAACTAAATCAGTTCCAGGCAACGACGCCAAAAATTTGTTGAGACCCAAGATATAAAATACGTGTCTAGTTTGTCTGAGAAGGCTTCATTTGAAAAATTGTTTTGGTTTAAATCACTACAAGTGCATAGGTCGTACAAGTAATAAAAGTAGAATTAAGTCTAGATATCGTTCCCATAAGGATTGATGAAAAATTTAAAGATCAATTACTCCATCTACTTAAGATCCTTACTATTCGAACTTTAAAGTTTAAAAGTGTTTTGTCCTAAACTATACGAAAGTAAGACTAATTAAAATTCTACAACTATATATAAAGAATTTAAACTAATTGGATTTGAAAAGTTCATTGGGTAAGTTAACACTGGGAATTAGATCAATGTGTAATTATCAATTTCTGCATCTTTCTTATAACATATTTCAGTCATGAGTTTGAAATCTGAATTTGTCAACGATGCAGGGTAGTATAGTTTGGATTTCTGCACACACTATACATTTCACTAATTAGATATCCATGTTCCTTCCAGACACATGAGTCTAATCAGTTACTTATAGAATATAATCCTCTTTCTAAGATCTGGTTATTTTTCCTTTTTGATGCTTCACACCCCAAATCTTAGGGTTTGAAGAATTCTTGCTTTAAGAGATAAGAATGGTGTTTGTCGATTTTAATATAGACTAAAAACCCCTCAAAATTCACATAGTTGTAAGAGCCTTACATTTCTCTTGTATCTATGTCACTTTGGATAAATTTGTTTTATAAAATATTTCTTTCAAAAGGTTCATGATTTAAAAATAAGGGTTTAGTCTATGACACTGCAAGTGCACAGGTCATACAAGTAGTAAAATATGAATGTAAGTCCAGGTATCATTACCCTACAGGTGAGTAATTAGGTAATTTTGTATTAAACTTCCATGCTATTTGGATTAAAGACTCAAAATGGGTTATCTAGAAAAATAAATGTTTCTAGAATATTAACTCTTATTTAACTAAGCTAAAACAAATTAAATGACTAAAAATAAATCGTAACTAAAATCACCCAGGTAGGAATCAGGTTTCACTGTGAAAGCGAAAACTATCGATGAATTGTGAAAGCGGTCGATTCTACACTAAAATACATTGCCTGTTTTGTGTATGGATGCTAGTTGTCAGGTTTAATTTTGGAATTGAATTTCTCCATATTCGATTGGATACCCTTGCTTCTCTCGAAGGGCAAGATCAAACCGGCTACTTGTATTTCCCAATCCTCTTGCAGAGATCTGGGTATTTTCTTTCCTCGATACTTCACACCCGTTTCTTGTTGACGCGGACCTTTTCAGGCATTTCCTTCGGAGTTTTGCAAAGTTTCTACCACACTTAAAAGGCGGCTCGACCTCCGGATCCTATTGGGTTGTTCTTTTTCCCTTGATTAGATCTCGGCTAACGAGGTTAGAATTTGCTGGGTGGTGAACTCTCACGATCATTTATATTGTTAAATACTCCTCAACTTGATTATGAAGCGAATGGGGGATTTATCAAAATAGACGCTCAAAGCTCGACGGTTAAATCGATGGTAGTCTAGCATACCGAGAGAGAAAAGGTGCTCTCGAGCTCTACGGGAATCTACGTCTACGTGTCACATAGGGCATCCTGGATATCGAGCAAAGTACATTCCTCAAGCGGTATTCGGTACTACTAGTAGGAACTTATCAATTAAAACGACACCAAATAAGTAAATCCGAACCCCGAATAAGTTTTCAAAATTTATGCGGAAAGGCGTAACTAAATGTAAGTCAAATCCAGTAGTTTTGTGCTTTCCGATGCATTGCGAATTAAGTAGATCTCGTCACATTACAACCATTGTAATTGCAATAAAGCGAGAAAAATGAATTCCATAAATTTGTCTAGATTTCATAAAATTTCAGGTAGTAATTTTAAGAAGAAAATAACAGAAATAAAACTACAGCTTCACTCGTTTCTGCACAGTTCGCAGATTCAAATCCAAAAAAGAAATTAACTAAAAAAAATAAAAAATAAAAAAAATAAAAATCTACTCTAAACTATACACTAAGTTCCTCTTCTTTCCTATTTTTCTGGGTAGTGAAGACGGAAGACTACTTTACTATTCTAAAATTGTCTATTTATCTTTGTCGAAAGAAATTATTTGAATCCACTAAAAAGCTCCAGGTGGAATCCTAAAAGAAGGCCCAGCTCACTGTCCTATGTCGCGACCTCAAGTTGATGTCGCGACATGAATTTCCCTTGTTTGCTCCAGTTCAGTCGCGATCTTGTTGCTTCTGTTGCGACCAGTTTTCTTGCAATTGGATTAATGGTCGCGACATAGTTTGTAGTCGCGACCTTGTTTGCTCAGTGTTTCTCCATAGTTGATGTCGCGACCACAGTTTCATGTCGCAACATCGTTGTCTTTCTCTTCTTTTGGATTTTGAGTTGCGACCGCAGTTTTAGGTTGCGACCACCTTTCTGTTTATAGGATGACTTCATGTTGTGACTTTGATTTCTTGGTCGCGATTGTATTGGTGGTCTTCTGCCTTTACATGTTTCAATTTAATGTCACGACCTCTTTTGCTGCCCATTTCTTTTCTTCTGGTCGCAACCTCAATTCTTTGTTGCAACTAATTTTTCTCCTATCCACCTGTATTCTAGGTCGTGATCTCAAGGTGATGTCGCGACCTCCTTTTCTTCTACTCAGCTCTTCTTCCAGTCGCGACCTTAGTGAATGGTCGCGACATCGTTTGTGGTCCTTGATAAATAAATGAGTCGCTAACCCGGTCTTCTGGTACCAGGACTTGATTCGGATTTTTTATGTCGCGATCTCAAGCGTATGTCAGCGACCTCCAAATGGTACCTTTCATTTAAAAACTAGTTGCAACTCAGTTCTCTTTACCAAGAACCTCTCTTGTGGCTTCATTCACGGATGCGTCGCAACATCGGGCCGGCGTCGTGACCTCAGTTACATTCAATTGGCGTCGTGACATCAGAGTGGTGTCGCGACATGCAGATTCTTCTTTTGAATAATTCCTTTAGTCTCGACCACATTTCCTGCACAATGCGTAACCTCTTTCTTAGTCAGGCTTTGCTTGTTAAGGTGTTCTATTTCTTCACTCAAAAGTTGATTTTGGTGATGTAGTGACTTAGAGTAGACAACTAAACTTCCTGTCGCGACTCCGATTTTCAGTTGTGACTTTAGTGCGCGTAAAATTTGGTCTCTTCTAGTTTATCTTGAGATTTTAGCATATCTTTGTATTCTCTGCAAAATTAAATTTGAGTAAAATATCCACATTTCTGCATACAAATCAAAATTTATCTTGTAATATGCTCAGAAAAATGGATTAAAAATCTAATGAGTTTTTGGACTCATCAATAATGCAAGCCTTCTCTAATCTAATTGGTATCTCATCCGTCGAATCTGATAAAATTCTCTATCTCCTTTATTAGATATATGCTAACACAGGATCAAGATCCTTTCATCAGATGAGGAGAAACCTTTGATCAATTGAATTGATACATCAACTAAATATCCACACACCATGAGTAAATTAGTGATCTATCGACGTAATCTTTCAGAGTTCAATAGTTCCATAATATTAGTCTAACATACCCCCAAGTAACTGCTCCATACTCTCATGATTCTCCATCTCCGTGTCACTTAGAGGGCCTTTTGGAAATTAGAGCAAGATATAGTCATTTTCTAGTACATGCTACTAATATTCTGAACAATTAGTTTCAAGAACAACACCAATTAAATAAATGCAAGATTTCTAACTATGACGTTCTTTCTAGTTGTGCAGAAAGCAATAATTAGCATCAATCCATTCCCAAATTGAGCTTAGTCTTTCAAAACTAGATTACAAATAAAAGTGACTATTTGATCAAGAAAATTCATTAAAATTGAAAGCGAACTGAAATAAATGAACTTTAGAGAATTTCCAAATTTCATTCAAATCAGACAGTTGTTGAAAACTAAAATTTGATAACAAACCCAGCTCGAAACTTCACACCAGATCACTGCTCAAATCCAAGAAAAACTAACTAAGAAGCTCAACTAAAACTAAATTTACGGAAAAGAAATAAAATAAAAATAAAAAAATAAAAAATTATATACAAAAGAGTCTCCATCTACCCAGAAGTTCCTGGTTATGGTGGAAGCTCTGCACAATGGCTTAGGTGCTTCTATTTATAGATTTTCAAATGATGGTCAGCACTTTGAGGCTGAAATTGTGGATCCCAAAACTCTGGCCCAAATGGCATCTTTGTCGTGACATAGAGAATTATGTCATGACTTTCTTTTGTTTGCCCTCCAGCTCTTTGTCGTGGCTTGCAGTGTTATGTCACGACATTGTTCTGTGCCTTTTTCTAAAATCATGTTGCAACAAAGTTCTGCTGAATATGTGTTATAATTGTCGCGACAAGAGTGTCTTGTGTCATGACATTTATTTAATGTCTTGCATCTTGAATACTCGAATGATATGTCACAACAATAAAAGCTCTATCGCGACAAAGTTTCCTTCTTGCTGCTCTTGATTGTGTTGTGACATAAAATTTCTTTGTCGCAAAAGAATTTTTCAACTTTTAGCTTGTTTTATGTTGCGACATAACTTTTGAATGTCGTGACATGAATTACTATTTTGCTCAGTGATGAGCTTAAAAGTCATCTATTTTTAATCCATTTTTCTGTTTGATTTTCATCTGAAAAGGAATAATTAATATGCAGAAATATGAAGAAACTCACCATTGTTATTAGCGAGGAGTGTGAAAGAAAGAAGAAGAAAAAACGAGTAGAAAAAATGCAATTGGTGGACTAAATGAGAAAATGGCAGGCGAGAAATGAAAGCAAGCCCCAGTTAGCCCAATATTTGCGGAGTTTTGGGCTTGCAGTCCGGTTATGCAGTCGCGACATCGGAAAAATTGAAGGAAATTTGATGCGGTCGCGGCGGGGATCCCTGAGATTCGGAAGGCGAGATTAACGAGACTTAAGGGGAAGATGTCGCGTGACATCGTGATGTCGCGACAAGGTTGAAGGTAGCGACAAGAGAGCGCCTCGAGCTATGACAGATTTGAAAGATGGCTATTGTGACTTAAGTTGATGTCGCGACAAGGGGCGTGTCGCGACACCGCTGCGATTGAAGCCTCCGAGACCGCCAAGGCGTGCTTTCAGTTGAAGGTTGCGATTCTTTAAGGCGATGCCGACAAGAAGTTGATGTCGCGACGCCGAAGTATCGATTGAAGCCTGCGAGCCGTGAAGTGATGTCAGCGTGAAAGTTGATGTCGCGACGCCGAGAACTCCCATCGATTGAGGCTGCGAAGATATGAGCTGATGTCGCGACAAAGAGGTCGATAATAAGCTACATCGAGGAGCAACAGATTGAAACGCGCGAGGGCATGAAGTGATGTCGGCGACAAAGTTGATGTTGCGACGCTAAAGGTACTATCGATTGAAAGCTGCGATTCCTTAAGTTGATGTGCGACGAGAGATCGATGTCGCGACATCGAGAACTAACGATTAAGAGCACGTAGAGGCATGAAGTTATGTCGCGACAAGGGATTGATGTCGCGACATAAGAAGACATCAGTTCAAAATTGTAGTTCCTTAAGTTGATGTCGCGACAAAGGATTGATGTCGCGACATGAGACTCATCCGGTTAAGATTTGCAAAGACATGGCGGTCTTCAGCGACAAGGTATTGATGTCGCGACATCCGGAACGAACAGTTCAAAGTTGCAGAGATATGAGCTGATGTCGCGACAAGAGATTGATGTCGTGACATAAGATGCCTTTAGGAAACAAAGGAATGTCATGACTTATTGATAAATGCTGCAACAAGTGCCAAACTAACTAATGTCGACCGAGGGTTTGGTCGCGGAACTTTGAGCAATTAACATGGGCGGAGTCCTTGGAAATCCACGAATGCATTGGAATTAGGGTTAATACGAAACCTATCAAATAGTGACTACTCCCGAGGAAGAGAAGAAAGGTGAAATGGGAGCGTGAGGAAGCGAGCGAAAGATCTGGGTAGCAGAAGGCTTCATTTTATTTTTCTTTTCTTTTATTTTTCTTTTTTAACATTTAAGTCGTTTATGAATTAGATTTTTCAATATTCTTTTATTTTTATTTTATTTTACGGATCTGGATGTTGTCGTTTTGAGTAGAAATTTGAATCTGAAATTCCATTCTTTTCAAATTTTCTGGAATGTTTGATTCGGACAAATTTCTGAAGTCGACTTTCAGTTTCAATTCTGGATTGTTCTTATGATCGGAGGAATCTTTTGTAGTGTGTAATTCAGTAATTGAGAAACCCATCTTCCATTAGTAGATACTATAGTCGGAATTAATCTTCCACAGTAGTTGTTTCAGACTTGTGAATTTAGGTTCACCGGGTGCCACGGTTATGTGTTTAATGTTTTGATCTGGTCTCGGTTTCTTGTCTCGTTTAAGATTTGTTTCATCGCTCACGATTTCAAGGAGGTCTCTGGGTGACAGAAATTATTCTGAGTTATGAACATTTCTTTGGAAGGTATATTAACTTTTTGCTATTAGAGATCTAATGTGACTTGTAAGTTTACTTAGATAAATCCTCTTCTCACTTGAAATCGAATGAGTTGAATGATTATCAATTTAAACAAGCCCGAGAAGTTCACCTGATTAAGAAAAGTGAAGCCAGTAAAGTGTTAGCTAGATCTAATCAAGGAGAGGATGATCTATTCTAGTGCGAGGAAGTAACCGGAAGTTGTATATCGCCTTGACCGATAACTTGGGAGCTAAGGTTTACAGTCCATAAAATGGGTATGAAGTATTGCAAAAGAAAAATACCCAGATTAAGGAAATCCTTATTAAAAGTAGTCATCTAATTCCACGTCTTGAAAGAATCGGGGAAAGTTTAGATCATGAAGCTATGGAGTGTGGAGAGATCCATTTATCTTGCTAAACACATGGACAAATTTTAAAACACGAAATACACAAGCAATTTTATCGGTGTTAACTATAGAGATTGATACTTCACAGTGTGATTGAATGCTGATGTGTCTCTAAAAGATAATATTCGGTTCAATTTATTTTCCTCACTATTCATTATTCTTTATTCTTTTGATTCAGTTTGTTTTGATTGTTCATTTTCCCACAATACTTGTATATTTTCCGGCTTCTTAAAATTTGAATCATAATGTCATGTTATGAAGTCAAAGATAGTATAGAGGCTTGGTAGTCGAGGTAGTTGATCTAGAGATTCTTGAGATCTACGTGGGATCGATATACGGACTTATATCCATTTTGTGCTATAGGCACATTGCACTTGCGGGATATTATTAAAACCAAGGTGAAAATGATATACTCTGAGATTTATGGTTTATATAATAGAGGTTAACAAGATTTGTAGGCGCCGTTCTTAAAGTTGAACAATAGTCCTTGGTAATAGTGTCATAAATTTGTACATGTGTTTTGGTCCGATTAACAAGTTTTATGGCGCCGTTTTCGGGGATTAGACAATAGTCCTTGGTAATAGTGTCATAAATTTGTACATGTGTTTTGGTCCGGTTAACAAGTTTTATGGCTCCGTTGCGAGGGTGAAAATTTAGCGAAATCGTATCAGAGACGAGAAAAGGAAGGAAATGCTAATTTGGACATTTTGAAGAGAAAAGAACAAAAATGGCACTGGCCGGTGGATTTATTTTTAACCACTAACCTTTAACAAACCATATTGAAAATATTTGTTGACCCCGGACTAAAATCCTATTTATGTAAGTGTGTTTTGATTTCGAGGACCAACTTTTAATGCATAGGAAGCAGAACACGCGATCGATTCCGGCGGACACGAGTGAGAGAACACTTTCGGAAGCTTGAGAAAGATAAGAGGCGGAGAAAACTCAGCCATGGCGAGGATGAAGAGACGAGGATCGGAATGAAGTACATAGAGAAGCAGCTAGAAGGCCTCCGGTGCGATACTATAGGGACTTAAGGCTGTGTGAGATGAGTACTTTCTGTGATGATGACCCATTTATTGATGCAAATGGTGCAGACAGAAACCCGGCACTAATTCTGATGGTCGGCGGCATCGTTCTTGGTCATCCAACGAGGACCCGAAGCAGGCACTGGGAAGATTTCTCGGGATGGCTAATACGGTGAAGTTGAATGGGGTGAGACAGGAAGTCATCAAAAGGCGCATCTATTCATTCTCTCTAAAGTCATTTGACTACATGGTATGAATCTTTACCATATGGTTATGTTGATACTTGGAGGAATTAGTAGAACTACTTAGGTAGATTCTTTCCCGATTTTCGCCTCGGGAGAGGAGGGGAAATCATTGTGTTTAATGGGAGAAGATGAAAGCTGTATGGCTTAGGAAAAGATTCAAGCGGTTCTTTGAAGGCGTCGATGCATGGGATAGATGAAGACTCAGGATGGACGAGTGTATATCGGCACTTGAATGATATATCAAAGGGGATCGTGATGCTTCATGTTGTGGAGCATTGACGAAAAGTCTTGAAGAGGCAAAGAAATGATTGAAGACTGGCTAAATGCAATATGAACTCATACGAGTTTTCAAGAGGAAACAACGAGAGGAAAGGGGATCATGGGCCCGAAAGCGAATGCGACCATGGAGGCAGTTGGATACCATTAGCAAAGGATGGAGAGAAAAAAGAAAGGAAGACACCACAGCTTTGCCCATGAGATAAGCGGTGGAAAGTTATTGAAGGAAGTCTTTGAAGAAGGCTCTTGAGACTCAATTCTATGATCTTTGAAGAGGTTAAGTATACATGGGTGAGCGAAACTACCATTTCAAACCAAATGCTAACACCTTGACACATTATCACCCAACGAGGAACCATAAATTTCTCATATGGTGGAGGGCTTGCGAGCCCTCGGCATGGGCGAACCCTCGACGGGGGTTATCAGCAGCCACGAGTTCCGGCGGCGCGGCAAAGGAAATGAACACGAGAAATGAATATCGGGGGTCGAGAGAAGGGCTGATCTTTTGAAGGAAACGAATCTTGCGAGTTCATGGGGGATAATAAGAAGGTACATTGAACCTCCGTGAAGCAGTTTGCGAAGTGGAAGCAAGCGCTGCAGTTCTCAAAAATTTGAGAACACCATAATGCATCCACTGAAGAACACGGAGGCATAAGTAGGCGGCTGGCCATAACCTGCAAAGCGGAGGAAAGATGCAGCTCCCGAGTGACCTGAAGAATCAGGCATGTTTGTGCGGCTTAGAAGTGGGAAGGAGTTAGAAAGATGAAAGAAAAGATGACGACAAAGAAGAAGAAAGCCCGAGAAGGGAAGAAGCGGAGAAAGAAAGAAGGAGTGGACGGGAAGGATATCGAGGCTCACAAACTGCGATCCCATTTCCACGAAATTGCAATCAAAGATAGGAGCGGTTTGCGAGTTTTGAAAACCTTTTAGAAGAGTAGAGATCGATGTGCCGCTTTTCTGAGTGGTGACTCAGATGCCACTCTATGCAAAATTCCTGAAGGACATGTTGAGCAAGAAAAGAAAGATAGTAGAAGAAGGGATTGTGAATCTCACTGCTACTTGCAGTGCTGTGATAAAGAAGGAATTGCCAGAAAAGATGAAGGATCCAGGGAGTTTTACAATTCCTTGCATCATTGGAGGAGTTAAATTCCAGAAAGCTCTCTGTGACTCAGGAGCTAGTATAAACTTGATGCCTCTTTCTGTCGCCAAGCAATTAAGTTTGGGGGAGGTTATTCCCACCACTATTACTCTTCAAATGGCGGTGGTCGATGGTAAAACCTGGAAAGTGTAGATGTCTTTGTAGTCAGCATTGGGAAATTTGTTTTCCAGTAGACTTAAATCATTACGGACATGGAAGAAAGATTCACAAGTGCCCACTGCTATTGGGAGACCATTCCTAGCCTCTTTGGGTTTACCCTAATCGACATGCGGAGTTCTCACCTTGAGGGTTGGAGAGGAAGGCTGCTTTGCTTTCAACTTGATGAAAAGCATGCGGAATGTAGGCTATAGGCAGAGAAAGAGTACAATGTAGTTGATGATGTCTATACCACAACCACGATATTCACAATGATTGTAATTCTCGAATTTTATCAATGAAAAAGAGATAAATTCCCGAGTATATTGAAGATGACTACTCACGATTGTCCATACAACGATTTCATTCTATAGAAGCGTAGATGTTGAGCACCAAGCAAAACAAAAATGACAAAGGGGGAAAATAATGAAAAGGGGAAATTCATCAAGAAACCAGCTCGAGGCTGAGTGTTGAAAAGTTGCCAAGTCATTTGAAGTATGCTTACTTAAGATCGCAAGAAAACCGGTGATTATCTACTGCTAGACTTGGTGATCGGGAGCGAAGGTTCTTGAAAATCTTAAAGAAGCATAAAGGAGTCATGGCTTAATTAGTGAAGAGTTAAGGGTATCAGTCCATCAATTTGCATGCAATTACATTAGAGAGAAAATTCAAAAGCCATACGTAGAACATCAAAAGGAGACTAAATCAGTGATGAAGGAGTAGTCGGGGAAGGAAGTACTTTCAATTCTTGAATCTTTGGTTTGCTCATGCAATTGAGATAGTCCTTGAGTGAGCCCAGTCCATGGTTCCAAGAAGGGTGGGTTCTTGTGATCATAATGAGAAAAAATGAATTGATTCCAACGAACGATGACGAGGATGGAGGGTATGTGTTGATTACGGAAAATTTGAACCGACCTCCGAAAAAGATCATTTCACTTTGCCGCTACATTGATCGGATGTTAAGACCCAGTTAGCGGGACACCCTCATTTTGTTTTCTTGGATGGGTATTCGGGATCTGATTGGATTACTGTGCACACGAGGACCAAGAAGACCACATTCACATGCCTATGGTACCTTTGCCTTGAGAAGGATGCAGAGACAAGCGACTGAGATTGGGAAAAATGCCATTTTATGAGTAACGGAAGGTATTGTTCTTGGGCATAAAATTTACAGCTGGAATTTGGAAGTAGACCAATCAAGTCCATTGTAAAACTCTTGCACCACCTACCCACCCAGTAAAAGGAGTAAGAAGCTTCTTGGGGCATCTTTGGATTTTTATGGGAGATTCATCAAATACTTAAAAAATAGCGGACCAACTATCACGGTGCGGGAGGATCTGAGGTTTAATTTGATGACTCACAGAAATTTTGCTTTTGAAGAAATCAAGATCAAATTGGTTGGCTTACACCTATAATGGTTGCACGAGAATGGGATCGAGGGATTTGAAATAATGTGTGATGCAGTGATTTTGCAATAAGGGTATCCTAGGGCAAAGAAAGGAAAATATTAGGACCGTATCTTATGCTAGTAAAACCTTCAATGAAACCTGAAAATTGCTCGACAATTGAAAAGGAGATGCTAGCCATAGTATTTGTATGAAAAATTCGAGGCAATACATTTTGGGATCCCATGTTATTATTCATGCGATCGTGCGGCCCGATCAAGTACACGATGTCAAAGAGAAGGAAGCTAAGCCAAGATTGATAAGGTGGGTCTTTGCTATTGCGAGAAGTTTGACTTGGAGATCAAGGATAAAGGGGGTGTGACAATGTGATAGGCGATCCTTGTCAAGAGTAGAAAAGAAGCATTCTTGAAGAGAAATAATATTAACGGAGAACTTCCCGGATGAGCAAGCGTTTAAAGTTTCCTTCAACTTCCATGGTATGCGATATTGTGAACTATTAGCTTGTGGAGTAGTTCCTTTAGAGGTCGGCTGAAGAGAGGCTTCCGAGGCGACGGCAGTGTGTATTTGGGATGATCTTATTATTTAAAGAGGTCTTTGACATGATAATAAGAAGATGTGTGCCAGAAAATGAACAAGGCAAAATTATGAATGAATGCCATGCATCACCATATGGGGGGCATTTTTCAGGAGAAAGAACAGCTCATAAGATACTCCAATCTGGATTTTATTGGCCCACTATCTTCAGAGATTGTGCTGAGTGGGTTAAATTGTGTGATAGATGCCAAAAGATTGGAAATATCAGCAGCATAAATGAAATGCCCCTAAGAGGTATAATGGTGGTGCAAATCTTTGATGTATAGAATAGATTTTATGGGACCATTCCACCATCATTTGGGAACTGTACATGCGCTGATTGATTATGTTTCCAAATGGGTGGAAGGAGTAGCTTGTCCAAGGAATGATGCTAATATCTGATTTGTGAGCTTCTTGCGAAAAATATTTGGCTTGATTTGGAACACCGGAACTATCGTAGTGATGAAGCCATTGCAAACAAAATATTTGCAAAACTCATGAAGCAGTATGGGATTAAGCATGTAATGAGTCTAGCTTATCATCCCGGACGATGGACAAACGAAATTTCAGCGGGGAGATTAAAAAGAATACTTAGAAAGGCGTGAGCTCAGCGGGAATGATTGGTCTTCCAAACTTGATGATGCACTTTGGGCTTACAGGGCTACATACAAAACTCCCATTGGAATGTCCCCTCACGAATTGTTTTGTAAACCATGTCACCTACCTCTTGGAATTGGAATACAAAGCCCGATGTGAGCCATCAAAGTTGAACCCGATTTTAAAAGCTGAGGAAGAGGTGCTCAAGCATGCGAAATTTGGAAGAATTGAAATGAAGCCCTATGATAATGCTAGAATCTACAAGGATAAGACAAAGAAATGGCATGATCAAAGGATCTGAGGAAAGAGTTCGAGGCTTGAGGGGAAACGAGGTTCTACTATTTAATTCTAGGCCCGAAATTGTTTTCGGAAAGTTGAAATCCAGATGGAGTGGGCCATACGGTGGTGTCAAGCGATACATTTGGAGAAGGCGGTGACATGGAACTGATCACGGAGAAAATTCAAAGTCGTGGACAAAATTTGAAGCAGTATCTAAGCGGGGAGGAAGGAATGGAAGAGCTCAATTTATCTAGAAAAAGAAGAAGAACCAACGAGCAAGTCAGAGGACTCAAAAGCCCGAAGCGTGATGGGAGGCAACCCATAGAAAATTTAGTTTCTGCTTTTAGATTTTGAAAATTTAGATTTTTATAGTAATTTTGTTTTGATTAGATCTTATAAAGATAGATTTAATTTTGAGAAGTCAATTGTAGTTTAATTAAATTTTCTTGATTCTGTACGGTAATGGGTACGCAAAATTTGAAAAGACATGAGTGAGAAAAGCGACTCAGGCGCCTCAGCAACTTGCGGGAATGTCACGACATGAACAAGGGAGTAACTTTCTCCTTAAACCAAACCAGTGAAATATGAGTGAATATCTTGTTTAGAATTTCTGCTGGAGATGCCTGAATAAATGCAAAGGAGTATAGGATTAATAAAGGAATTCAAGTTTTTGAGATCATTAAACTAAGGGCATAGGTCGCGACAGAAACAAAAACTTGAAAATGAAAAGTCACGACATGGGACAACACAATATCTAAAGAAAAAAAAAAAAAAAAAAAAACCTATTTATGTCGCGACAAACTTAGTATATCGCGACATAAAAAGGGTCCTGTGCCAGCTACTCACCCTCTTGAATGCCCTAAAATTAATGTTCCTAAATAAAGTGAGGCGGAATGGATGTCGCGACAAGCGAATTTAATGAAATAATAATTAGCCTGAAAAACTTGATTGAATTGCAAGCTGTTGGAACTTCTTCCCACTCGCTCCGATTTCGAAGCGTTCATCCTCCGCTACCAGCCACGATTTTAATTCCTGAAAACCACAGCTCTCGAAATCTTGAGAAAACTTTCGCCCGGGTTGAATGGGAAACCTCAGAGCCTCGTACCTAACACAGGAAGAGATCATGGAGGAATATGTGCAACGGAAGAAGAAATCCGACCAAGGGGAAGAAGCCGATGGAAGAGATGCCCGCGAAGCACGGAAGCACCAGTGATTTTGAAGAAGAACGAGACCGAGAAGGAAAAGCAAAGAGAAGAAGTGGAAGATTGCAATGAGGAGGAAGCTTTATTCCAAGCGGCGGAAGCACTATGTGACAAGAGGTTCGTAGCCGAGAGAAAGAAGATTCGAAACCCGATTACCCCTTCCGAGAGATGATTGAACAAGGGTTGGGAAGCTTCTGGCACATCAAAGTCGAGCTACACAATGATCAGTGAAAGAATTTTATTATTCGAATGCGGTATTTGGGGAAGAAATGACAACGTGTTCGGTCGGAGGAGTGTGGGTACCATAGACGAAAGCCGTGCCAGAAGCCTATGGAATGAGGGCCGACATGGGTCAGTTAGCTCTTGGAAAACCCAATTTTAAAGATGTAAAGCTCCAGACCAGGCTTCGCGAGACAAGGGGAAGGAGGGCAAAAAACCACTGACTTGAGGAAGCCTCGCGGGAAATTTAGGTATGGATTCTATTTCTTGGCCTCTGTTTTAGTCCCAACAACATGTGTGCCGCAGTGAGGAAACGAAAGCAATTATCTTTATATCTTGTCTGAAGGATCTAAGCCGATGTAAAGATAATGGTGAAAATTCTATAATGAGGTACCATGAAGGGGAAATAGAAATTTGATCCTTCACCCGACAACAATAAGCGTTTATGTTTAAAGGCGAGGTGAAGGGTGCGGGAAGAAGAAGAAGAAGTCCTATGACATCATGCTCCCTGCGACGGGGAGTGAGCAAGGGACAGGAAACCAAAGGGGGTGTTGATTGAAGCGAGAGAAGAAGCTCAGTGCAGGCCGAAGAGGAGACTTTGGGGGTTGCAGCGAAGAGAACCCGAAGTTCCTCCACGAAAATATGCTTTCACATTTGCGGACAATGAAGACGGGATGAAAGAAAGCCCCTTAGATTTCTCCATCCCCTTAGCTAGTTCTCCCCACATCTGAAACGAACATTCGAGGCGGGAGCTGAGGGAGCCTGAGGAAACGATTCAATAATGGAGATCCTCAATGCCATACAGAAGAAGATGGAAGAAAGGGAAAAAAGAGTGGAATGTGCAACAAGAATTCAGGGAAGGAGTTTATGAAAAAGAGTTAAAAAGAAGAGATCAACAATGGGAAGAAGGCGAAGAAGAAGAGCAGGATGAAAGAGGTTCTTGAGGCGCCAAAGAGGACTTGAAAGAAATGAAGAAGGAAAGAGATGTGATCTTCTCTACAGGAAACTCAAATTTAGTCATGAATCTTTTTATAACAATCAGTTTTAGCATGATTCTCAGCTTCTAACCATCATGAAGAAAAGGAGGTAGAGCAGGAAGCCAAATTGGAGGAACAAATCAAAGGGTTAATTTTTTTATACGAGTCTACAAAAGATTTTGAGAATAAGATTTGTATGATAGAGACGAGAAAGCGGATGCTGAATCCTCTGAGGCGAGAAGAATGGCTATAAAATTTGGATCGATTAACAACAATCTTTCAAATTTTGGAGTAATATTTGAAATGGAAAACACAATGAATGGCTTGGGGAAGAGACAAGATGAGCTAAACAAGAAGGTTGATCTCTCCAATGAGATCTTCATTAAAGATAAAGTTGAGAAGGAAACTAAGAAGAGAAAGGAAAGAAGGGAAATGAAATTCCCTCCATTTCTAGCTCAATTGGGTACCCTAGACCTGGATCCCCTTAATATCTTTGCTGCCTCTTCCAAAAGAAAAAGATAGACTTCTTCCCAAGCTAACCTTCCTTATCCTCCAAAGACCATACTGTTGTATCCAACATTTGCAATTGAATCAGAAATAAAATGATAAATTTGAATTGAATTGTTGTGTTACTTTGGTTTGTTAAATTTTGTGTTGCTTTGTGATTGCATAGTTGGGAAAATAAAAGTAGGAATTAGTTGAGAATAAGCTAGCACGAGATGTAATAGGCGAGTTGAATAGACGAGTTAGATTAGGAATATAAAGTGAAATGTAGACAAAATGTGAATAAGGGCCAAATGAATACAGGTTTAATTTGAAACACAAAGTGCAAAAGTGACTTAAAGTCTAAGCGATAAGTCGAATAGAGGAAAGGTAATACAATAGAAAGGCAAAACATATTTTTGAGTTTGTGAGAGTACGAGCAGTAAGTCAAGGAACTTTGGTGAATATCAATTAATTTAACTACTCATCAAAAAATGATCGAGAAATCCTTATGGTTAGTCACGACTATTCCTTAAATTCTAGAATTTGTTAGATTATTGATTGAGGCGAAATCTCTAGGTGATACGGTGTGAGAGATGATCTGGAGACCATTCTTGGATAGTTTGAGCCATTCCGGCCATCTATTCATATCTTTGATGCATATACCTTAGTTTAAAGTGGCAGAACAAGCTATTTTCAAAAATAAGTCAATGGAAACTGACCCATCTAAAAATCAATCCTTCCAGTGAGCCTATGATTACCCGGGAATTCAAGGAGGAAGAAAGAAATGAAGTTTGGGGAGTATATGTTTTTGAGGAACTCGAGGAAAAATATAGAAAAAAGGGAATGAAAAGAAAAGGCAAAGAAGCGAGAAAATGCAATGAAAGAAACATAGGGATAAGTTTTTATCTTATGGCCTAACTCTCTTGAACAATTAAGTTCTTAGGGGTGTTTATTTTTAGTACCTAATGCCAAGCTGGTATGGGGCTACTAACTTGAAGTTCGCTAAGAGTGTTAGAAAGCCTAAAGGTAAAACATTGCACTATCCACGAATGGTGACAAACAAGGGAAATTTCCCCGATTGAATTACAAGTGAAATAGGGGGCATACGATTACGAGTTGAAGCGATAAAGAATGTCCCAAACATGAAGGATTTAGGGGAGTTCATTAAAGAAACTACCCGAAAGAAAGGCGAGTAGTAAAAGAGGAGAGAAAGGTTAGGTAATCTTAACCTAAAAATTCTTCCATCCTACCTATTACCCAAACCTAACAATATAAGCCCAGACTTGATTGATCTTGGAAAGTGCAATTACCTACATTAGTAGGAGATCAATATGAGCAACAAACCTATGGAATTTGGAAAATATGGAAACAATCAAAAGCTGGCAGAGACTTTAGGGAGTGAAGTGACTCATTATGAAAGTGAGAAGGAAAATAATTTATTATTCAACGAGGATCTAATGATTATGTTGTTTGTAAAACAATTTCAACGATTTACTTTTGTATCTTGTAAAGATTAAAAACTAACCTTAATTTGGACTTGAAGCTAGATGTACGAGAGCAATGCATTCCTTGTATTTTAATCAAATTATTTGCTATTTTAAAGCGAAGCAGAAAAATGTCCTTTTGTTTAGGATAAACAATTCTTTCTTTTCTTTGCTTGGGGACAGAAACTTAAAGCGCAGTTTTGGGGTTGATGAGCTTAAAGTCATCTATTTTAATCCATTATTCATTTTGATTACACAAAGAAAGGAATAATTAATATGCAGAAATATGAAGAAACTCACCAATTTGTTATTAACAGGAAGTGTGAAAGAAAGAAGAAAAAGCAATAGAAAAATGCAGCAATTGGTGGAGTAAAAATGCAGAAAATGGCAGGGCAGAAATGAAAGCAACTGGTTAACTAATGTGCGATTTTAGGCTTTACCGATCCGATTATGCGGTCGCGACATCGAAAAATTGAAGGAAATTTGATGCGGTCGCGGCGGGGAATCTGAAGTTTAGCGGTGAGGATCTAACGAGACTTAAGGAAAGATGTCGCGACAACATCGTGATGTCGCGACAAAGGTTGAGGTCGCGACAAGAGAAGCGCCTCGAAGCTATGACAGATTTGAAAAGATGAAACTGTTGTGACTTAAGTTGATGTCGCGACAAGAGACTGATGTCGCGACACCAAAAGCAACCAGTTGAAGCCTCTAGAGACATAAGACGTGCTCAGTTGAAGGTTGCAGTTCTTTAAGCTGATGTCGCGACTAAGGATTGATGTCGCGACGCCGAAACTCCATCGATTAAGAAACACAGAGCCATGAAGTGATGTCGCGACAAAGTTGATGTCGCGACGCGCCGGGAACTCCCATCGATTGAAGGCTGCGAATGAGGCGTGTCGCGATAAAGAGATGAATGGCCGGCGCCGAGGAGCGAATAGTTAAACCTGGGGGCATGGTGATGTCGCGACCAAAGAGGATTGATGTCGCGACATAAGAAAATTATCAGTTGAAGGCGCAATTCCTTAAGTTGATGTAGCGACAAAGAGATCGATGTCGACATCGAGGAAACCGATTGAGAAATGCGAGTGAGATTATCTTCGCGACAAAGGGATTGATGTCGCGACGTAGAAGGCTATCGATTCAAAATTAAGTTCCTTAAAGAAGTTGATGTAGCGGCGAAGGATTGATGGCGACATTAGGAACCATCGATTAAAAGTACGCAAAGACGCCAGGCTGATGTCGCGGCAAGGTATTGATATCAGCGACATCGGAGCGAACAGTTGAAGTTGCGGAGACATGAGGCGATGTCGCGACAAAAGTTGATCGCGACATAAGATGCCTTCGAGAAACAAAGAATGTAACGACTTATTGATAATCTTGCAGCAAGTGCCAAACTAACTATTAGTAATGAGGATTTGGTGTGACACGAGCGACAACATGGGCGGTCAGCGGAAATCCGCAAAGAAAGAATGCATTGGAATTAGGGCCGACTAAGAAACCCTATAAATAAGCGGCTACTCGAAGAAGCAAAGGTAAGCCTGGGCTTGATAGGAATGAGCGAAAGATGCGGGTGGCCAGAGAGCTTCGATTTTATTTTTTTCTTTTCTTTTCTTTTCTTTTTTTTCTGTTTCGTCGTTATAGATTAGATTTTCATCTTTCTTTATTTTATTTTATTTTACGGATCACGGATGTTATCGGTTTGAGCGGAAGGCTGAATGCGAGGAAATTCCATTCTTTCAAATTACTACTTGGAATGCTTGAAGTTCGAATAATTTGCGAGTCGACACTCGATTTCAAATTGCGATTGTTCTTATGATCGGAGGAATCTTTGTAGTGTGTAATTCAGTAGTGAAACCCGGCTTCCATTAAGTGAATGCTATAGTCATAATTAATCTTCCCTGTAGTTGTTTCCAGCAGCTTGAATTTCGATTTCTGAATTTACTTCGGTTATGTGTTTAATGTTTTGATGCGAATATCGATTTCTTATACCCGTTTAGATTTGTTTCATGGCTCGTTTCAAGGGGTCCTGCGGTGACCTGAAGAAGGTATTCACGAGTTATGAACATTTCTTTGAAAGGTATATTAACTTCTTTATTGAGATGCAATGACTTTTATAAGTTTACTTAGATAAATCCTGCTTCTCACTTGAAATCAAAGAATGAGTTGAATGAGTTATCGAATTTAAACAAGCGGGAGAGTTCACCTCGATTCGAATAGTGAAGCCAATCCGTGTTATTTGAGATGCAATCAAAGGAAGGATGATCTATTCTAATTAGAAGGAAGAGTAACCAAGGAAGTTGTATATCCTTGCTTGGCCAGAATGGCAGGGCTAAGGGTTCACGATCCATAAAATGGGTATGAAGTATTGCAAAGAAAAATGTCACGGATTGAAATCTATTAAAAGTAGTCATCTAATTCCTGTCTTGAAAGAATCGAGAGAGTTAGATCATGAGCGTAGGTGTGGAGATCCGGTATGCTATTTAACGCCTTGGGCCAGATTTTAAAGCACGAAATACCACGAGCAATTATCGAGTGTTAACTACGAGGGGTGATACTTCACAATAAGCGATGATCTTATTGTCCTCTAAAGATAACTTTTCGAGTTTCAATTTTATTTTCCTCACTATTCATTATTCTTTATTCTTTAGATTCCGGTTTATTTGATTGTTCATTTTTTCCTAATACTTGTATATTTTCCAGCTTCTTAAGTGAATCATGATATGTATTATAGTCGAATAGTATGAAGCTTGAGTAGTCGGGGTAGTTGACTGGAATTCTTGAGATCTGTGGGATCGATATTTGGACTTATATCCATTTTATTACTTAATGGAAGCTTGTGCACTTGCGAGGATATTAGGCCCCGAAACCAAAATTGAAAATGATATACTCTAGGAGATTTGTGGTTTATATAATAGAAGGTTATGAGTTTTGTAGAGCGCGGATTTGGGGATGGAAACCAAATAGTCTTGGTAATAGTGTCATAAATTTGTACATGTGTTTTGGTCCGGTTAACACTCAGCCTGTGTCTTGATAGTCTTCTATTATCTTTTAGGCGCTTCTCTTCAATTTATGTCGCGACAAATATTTTTGCCTTCAGCTCTTCATCTTTGTGAAACATAGATGACTCTGTTGCGACATTCTTTCTTGGGTTCTTCTCATCCTTTGTCGCGACAATTTTTTCCCATGTCACGACAGAGTATCTCATAGCCACATGTTGTTCTCGCGACATAAAACTTCTCCGTTGTGACATAGTTCCTGCCTTTCTATGCTTCCTTTTTGAATTTTATGTCGCAACATACTTTGAAAATGTCGCAAAGAAAAGTGACATGTGAAGACATGTGTTCGCTGCAGCGAAGAAATGTGTTCGCTGCTGCAAAGAAAAGCTTCACCACAACGAAGTTGAAGCTAAGAATTACAACAACCACTGGTTCGCCAAGGTGAAGGTTAAGTCTCGCCATAGCGAATAGATTCATCATAGCAAAGGAAGAGGCTCACCATAACAAACTAGAAAGATGATCTAAAGTCTGACCTTGGTTCGCCACGACGAAGCCATTGTTCATTGCGGCAAGGTGACGAGAAAGTGGAAGATTACATGTGTGCTCGCCATAATGAAGAACTACTGGTTAGAGGAAAAATATTCCAATTTTTAGCCCATCATTGGCCCATTTTCCAAGGTCTATAAATACTATAGCTACATCAATGATTAGGGTTTGAACTTCTAGACAGGGATGCTCTCATTTCTAGGGCTTCTCTCTCTCTTGAGTTTTGTTCCATTTTAGGTTTAGATTTTCAGTTTTGCATAGATTTAACTTTGTTTTGTGAGAACTTTGGATTGTAATTGAAGATTACTGAGGAAATCAACTGTATACAGTGGGGAATTTCAGTTTAGAGCTAGAGATTGATTTTATTTACAACTTAACCACTATTTTTTTATTTCTATCTTCTCTCTTTCTTCATTTTCTGTAATTTTGTTGATGTTCTTAATATGAATCTTTGGATGTTGATGGCTGAAATGTTAGGCTAAGCATCTATATGGTTGATTATCAGGTGTGATTTTGATTTTTGTCTAATCATTGGTTGGTTGGTTGGTTGATCTATGCTTGTTTTGTTATGTTTAGTGTTAGATCTTTGGAATACTATGGTTTTAATTGATTTTTTTTTCTTTTTTATGCTGAGAATTAGATTTTTGATCCTTTTATTAGGGTATCCTTGGTGAAGCGGGGATTACTCCCGAAAATCTGGTTTCAATTCTCTTAAGGTGTGAATTAAACAATTGGAATGCTAATTAACCTAGTTAAATAGACTTAGGGAATTAGAAAGGTCTAGTACTAAGTGGATTTCACTATGAGGGGACATTAAATACATTAAGTAAGGACTGCATGTACGTAACTATGACCAATCCGAGTTTAGTCCGAGTTGTTCTATTGTATGTACGTAATTGTGACCAACAGAGCTCCCTAGGAAAAAGTGCCTGATTCATGTCCTAGTGCGGGTATTAATCAACAAAATTTATAACCTAATACCTCACACTAGCATAGCATAGCTACTATAGCATAGTGGTTCTAGGATCATCCACATAGATGGGTTTGCTTCGTGGAAATGACTTACAGTGAGGCTTATACTGGTGACTTCATTTTGGATATTGGGGTTGTGATAAAAAGAGTTAATTTTAGTGATTAAAACTGAAAGTAAAATGGATTAAAAATGAAAAGAAGTCCCTTGAAGTATCGGGTTACTAGGCTTAGGTTCCTTAGGCAAATGAGGGGTTTTTCGGGTCTTTTCCTCGCATTGGGGAGAATAACATATAGTTATCTCCCGAATCGGTTCTTCATTTATCTATAAAAATCAACCCTCAATAAATATCCTCTAGAAAATAGCATTCACTTCTCATTAATGGTCTCGGACAGTGAAGAACGTCTCCTTGACTCACCTTCCAATGGTCCATAAGTGATAACTAACGAACATCACTGGATCTAGTATTAAGTATCTAATGAGCCCTGAAAGCTTACTAAATATCAACCATTCAAGGTGATTTGAAGGGATCAAAACCTAGAGTTGAAGGAAAGAACATTAATCACAGAGAATACCTACTTTAAAAACATGGAAACCCTTGATTTGCACCAGGCTCCTTTGCCCAGTAACCCTTTACTTCAAGGAGGGAGGGGTTTTAGCCACTCATCCTCTAAGAAATCATCCTCAGAGGGTGTTTGGCTCATGAGAAAAGGGAGCTTCTCGAACAAGCTTCCCCCAAAACAACTTCAATAATGAAAAAAACTCGTTACAAAGTCTTATTTAGGGTATTTCATACCACCAAAATCAATATAAATTACCAAATTTTACAACTCACAACACTATTACATGAGGAGAAAGTGGGAAGAAATCAAAAATAAAAAAGTCAAAGATTGTAGGAAAGTTCTGAGTGCCTTTAGATTTTGCGGCCCTACGAAATTTCACGGGGGTTGCAAGGGTACAGCTTCCCTTGTGAAATTGGCAAGGTTCCTACTACATCTTCTGCTTTAGCTTTTTCCTTCTTTTGTGCTCTTTAACTTTGAACTGCAATTGGGTTCTTCGTGCTTGAGCTAAATTGCCATCTTCAATATATATATAGCCTTTTAAAAACAACAAAACTTTCCCTGAATTTGATTAGTAGCCTTACAATTCCGTATCAAAAAGAATTTCCAACTCTTAGAAAACCAACACATTCACGAAAACCTAGCTGACTAGCAGTTAGTTTTCAAAAATGTTATGCCAAACTATCATCTCCCCCCAACCTGGCTCTTTTCTACACCTAGCAACTAACCAACCTCAATAGACCAGGAGCCTCATTTATTTCACAACTTTTTTTATTTTAAGGGTGTAATGTTGAGGGTATTGAATTCACAATTGTCCATGTTACAGGGGTCCACCTATGACTCCCAACCAATCATTTATTTCACAACTTTTTTTATTTTAAGGGTGTAATGTTGAGGGTATTGAATTCACAATTGTCCATGTTACAGGGGTCCACCTATGACTCCCAACCAATCAAGGTTTAGGGCATCAAGTCATAAGGATATTTCAACCAATAACTCTTTAGATTTCCCCCTAGACTTTTAATAAGTTCGATACTCCAGCACCTACAAATTGCTAAACTCCACTAATTCACCGATGTAACGAGCAACAAAGTCGGTGACTCCAACTAGTTGGCTTATGGAAATGGGCTTTAAAAACTTTTTGCATAACACGCAGGCGTGCTGGGTTTTTCAGGCAAAGCGTCTAAATTTCTTTTATTTTCTCTTTTTTGTTTTTTTTTTTTGTTTTTTTGAGGCTGTTGGGTCTTTAGGGATCTGAGTTATTAAAGGTGGTCAAAAGTACTAGGCCAGATTTTTGCAAGGTTCAGGAGGTAAGGTAGTTTTTCAGCTTAGAATTGAAAACTAATGTGCACAGTGTGTAGTTAGTTCAAAGTGGAAGAAGTAAGGTTAGATAAAGGGTTTCAACAGTATCAGCATCTTCAGCGAACACCACTCTAAAATCAAGAGTATTTAGACGAGGTTTCAATTTCTCCCATAGCAAGTTGAGAATTACAAAAAAAATTATGAGAAATCCGATGGGAAAATAAGAAATTGAGAAACAAAAACATATTTCTGCTTGTAAAAGGCAAAAAAAAAAAAAAAAAAAAAAAACTAAACCATTCAACTATTCAAAACGGACTTGCTCGAAACATAAGAACACTTCCTTCTTTAACTCTCCCCAGCCAAATTTTGCATTGTCATGTGTGACTCGAGAGGAAACTTAAAGGAGAAGTGATCTCCCTCTCAGTAGTTACGGGGTGGAGACCTCATCCTCATCCTACGTGATTGAGGTAGGCATGGAGTAATGAATTGGTAGAGTGGCTAAGGCTGTTGTTTGTTGGGATGTTAAGGCTCGCTGGCTGGAGCTATAGGTGGTGGAGTGGCGATGTTAATTTCTTCTTGCTTTATTGAAAGTGGAATAGGAGGCAAGCCCAGGTGCTCCTTAATATGAGCAAGGATAGCTTCAGTACGAGGTCATTATTTTGTGTCCGTACAGTGGTATAGACAGCATGCAGAGCTGTGATGGCCGGCGAAGTGCGGACAGCGTCCGTATAGCTAGAAAGTTCTATGTAGAAATGTGGACAAACTCCACAGGTGATGCAAATGTACTGGGAATAGCACGAGCCTGAGGGCTCGAGGGAATCATTTGCATGGTAAGGTGCGATGGCACTAGGCTGAGGCTCTGGGGGCGGCGGGAGGATCTTGTTGTACTTCGGAGGGTCTACCTATTGAGCTTCCTCTGCAGGTGGAAAGGCAGGAAGATGAGGAGCCCTAGGTACAAACTGCCACTTCTCGACTGTAAAGGTGGCCTCGCATTCATGACGTGGCTCGTGATGAGAAGGGCTCGATTAGGAAAACCCAGGTGCTCGAAACATAAGCGGAAGCGGCCGCGGGAACAATAGTGGAGGCCAGCGCCGGCGCTTCTTGAATTCTTTATATGGATCTTCTCCTTAAAGAGAAATAATGATGACATGATCGAGATCACGGGGGCGAATAAAGCCCTTGAGATGCGGAATAAGGCCTCGGATGGCGCACATCCTCATAATACATCTTTGCAGTGAAACAAATTGGAGCATGCTTACATGGTCCCGCAAAGAGCATTCGATGAAACGGCCTCACGAAAAGTATGAAATGCTTAATGGATGTATTTCAAGAGAGAGAGGCCCAGGACCATCTAACCAGGGTTAGGGTTCAGGCCCTTCTTGAGATCGTTGAATTGGCAGAACCACTAGGAAAATTTGAAAAGGCTGGTGATATCATTGCTCACAACTGCATACTGGCGAGCCAAAATGATAGTGAAATGAAGAAGTAGTAGGTGGAGCTCTCGGGGAAGTCATGAATCGATAGAAATCTATTACTAATCTCAGGTAGAAAAATTTTCGTGGAGTCATGAACGACTTGAGAGATTAGCAATGGATGAGCCCCATAGATTCCTGGAGCTCAAACTGATAGGCAAAGGCTGGTATATCATAGAAGTTCTCATTATGGAACTCCTTGTTACTTTCTGACCGGTGTTTCTTTTGTGGCGTGGCGAGAGAGATAATGGTCTCACGATGAAATAGGCGAGGAGACTTTGTCTCAGGAACGCTAGAAACTGTGCCCGAAGGAGGTGAAGACTATTGAGGCACCTGAGGTCGTCGTTGTAAAGATTGACCAGGGCTAGAGGTCCTATCCCACTTGGATAGAGGTTGCCAACGTACTAGCCGTGGGTGAGATGGAGGTACCGGAAGTGGTCCATCTTGGTGGTATGCCATCTGCTTTGTAAGTGTGAGGCGTGGCGGGTGAGGTGTGGGGCCAGATAGGCTCGCAGGAGCCTTAGGATGGAGTCGGTGTGGTCTAAGTAGGGAGGGCCTCAGGCTGAGAATTTGAGATGAGTTGTGCCCTCCTGCAGTTGGCCGTGGATCTGTTGAAGGGGAGGATTTTAGGAGAGGATGAGGATGAGAAAGAGGTCATGTGTGCAAAGAAGAGGGGTGGGGTGGGGTGGTGGATAATCTATTTATGGGTGAGATGCCTACGGGTGTAGGGTGGAGGATAAAGCGAGGGCGTGGGTCGCAGTTCTTGGAAACGAAGAGCTAGAATTCCAAAGATGGAATTGGCTTAAAGGCTGGCACAAGTTCGCAGGGCCTTAGAAATAGGGTTGCAAAATTTGGCAACCCTTGCGAAATTGGAGGAAGGTTATGAAAATGTGAAGACAGGGAGGGTTGCGAAAATATTTATGAGGGTTGCGAAAATGCTGTTAAGGGTTGCGAATTTTCGCAACCCTTGCAAAAATGTTTGAGTTTGTGTAAATTGATGCTTCTGAATGCTTTAGACTTGCTCGACTTCCCCTGCTTCAGAAATATAGCAATTCCCTACAAAAATGAACACAAAAATTCCAAATAAATAATAGGAAGAGGAAATAGGAGCTAAAATTAAGACTAAATTAAGAAAGAGAAAAATTAAAGGAAATTGAATAATGTAATATATTATAAAAATACAGAAAAAAGGAGTTAGACTCTGTAGTCTCATGGCGGCCAGGTTCACCTTGATTTTCAAACATTTTGGCTCGAGAGGGTGAGCTCCTCATATGCAGTACAAAGGGACTGCATGGCTTGAGGTATTAATCGATTCACTTTGAAAGTTTGGTTTTCATTTGAATTGAGGTGTTCCACTGCTCCATTTGGATATACTTGATGAATGGTGGAGGGGCCAATCCACCTTGACTTAAGTTTTCTTGGAAAGATGTGAAGCTTAGAATCATAAAGCAATGCTTTATCTCCTTTTTGGAAATTTTTTTGAGTCACCATCTGATCATACCATTTCTTAAATCTCTCGTTGGCAATTTTGGAGTTCAGGTAAGCATTATTCCTTAGTTACTCTAACTCATTGAGGTCAAGAAACCTCTTTATGCTGACTCTTTCCAAATCCATGTTGAGCTTTTTAATTACCCAACATGCCTTGTATTCAATTTCCACAAGGAGGTGACATGCTTTGTTAAACACTAGCCGATAAGGGGACATTCCAAGAATGGTCTTGAAAGCTATCCTGTATGCCCACAGTGAGTCTAGGAGCTTGAGGGACCGGTCTTTCCTATTTGAATTCACCACCTTCATCAGAATGGTCTTGATCTCCCTGTTAGCTAGCTCGACTTGTCCATTTGATGCAGGGTGTAAGTGGCCACTTGTATTTACCATATTTGGCTATGAGGGTTTCAAAGGGTTTGTTGCAAAAATGGGTACCTCCATCACTGATTATAGCTTTGGGCACTCTAAATCTGGAGAAGACATTCTCCTTTAAAAATTTAAGCACCACTCTGTGATCATTTTTTTTACAAGGAATTGCCTCAACCCACTTGGACACATAATCAACCCCCACCAAGATGTACGAATAACCGAAAGACATAGGTAATGGCCCCATGAAGTCAATGCCCCAAACATTGAATAAATCTACTACCAGAATTGGGTTCAAAGGCATCATATTATAGTGAGTAAGCTTCCCAAGTCTTTGGCATCGATCGCAACTTCGGCACATAGCATGAGCATCTTTGAAAAGGGAAGGTCAATAAAAACCTGATTGCAGCACCTTCATAACTGTCTTTTAAAAGGCAAAATGACATCCACAGGCATTTTCATGGTAGTGACTGAGAATCCCCTGTTGTTCTTCTTCATGCACATACCTTCTAATGATTTGATCCACATAGTATTTGAACAAAAAGGGCTCCTCCCAATTATAGGAATGAATTTTGATGAAGAAGTATTTCTTATCCTTTGCTTTCCATTCAACTGGGGCCTCCCCTGTTGCTAAGTAATTAGCAATATGAGCATACCAAGGGGGAATTCTCTACAAGGAGTAGAGACTCCTCAAGAAATTCATCATTAATGGGAGGACTGTGGGAGTCATGGGTTATGGTCAGTCTGGAGAGGTAATCTGCCACTACATTCTCCACCCCTTTCTTGTCTTTGATCTGGAGATTGAATTCATGAAGTAGGAGAACCTACTTAATAAGTCTTGTCTTAGCATCTTGCTTAGTCAAAAGGTACTTCAAAGTAGAGTGGTATGTAAAAATAATAATGAATGACCCCACCAAGTATGCTTTGAATTTGTCTAAGGCATAGATTACTGCTAGCATTTCCTTTTATGTCATTGTGTAATTTCTTGGCGCTTCATTCAGAGTCTTTCTTGCATAATAAACCACGTAGGGCTTTCCATCTTTTTTCTTCCTAAGAACTACCCTAATGGAAAAATCACTGGCATCACACATCACTTCAATGGGTAGTCGCTAGTTGGGTTCTCTTACTATAGGTGTAGTAGTCAAGTGTAATTTGAGAACTTTGAAGCTTTTTTGGCACCTTTCATCCTAGATAAACTTGGCATCCTTCACTAGCAACTCACATAGGGCTTTTGCCAATTTTGAAAAATCTTCAATAAATCTCCTATAGAAACTTACATGGCCAAGGAACTACCTCACTGCTTTGACATTTGTGGAAGATGGTAGCTTAGAAATAAGCTCAACCTTGCCTTTATCAACTTCAACGCCCTTATTGGAGATGACATGTCCAACGACAATTCCTTGATTTACCATAAAGTGACACTTCTCCCAGTTAAGCACCAAGTTTTTTTCAATGCATCTGTTAAGAACAGTTTCAAGGTTTGCCATGCATTCTTCAAAAGTACCTCCATATATGGTGATGTCATCCATGTACACTTCCATAATGCGTTCCACCATATCACTGAAAATACTGAGCATACACCTTTGGAATGTGGCAGGTGCATTGCAAAGGCTAAAAAGCATTCTCCTTTAGACATAAGTTCCAAAGGGGCAAGTGAAGGTGGTCTTCTCCTGGTCCTCCACAACAATTCCTATTTGAAAATATTCAGAATAGCCATCTAGAAAACAATAAAATGGGTGCCCGAAAATTTTCTCTAGAAGTTGATTAATGGAGGGCAAAGGAAAATGGTCCTTCCTTGTCACTACATTTAGCCTCTTGTAGTTTATACATACCCTCCAACCTGTGGTAAGGCATGTAGGCATATATTCTCCCTTCTCGTTTTGCACAATAGTCACCCTCGACTTTTTGGGTACAACCTGAGTAGGATTCACCCAGGGACTATCTGAAATGGGGTAGATAATGTCGACCTACAAAAATTTTAGAACTTCAGCGCGCACTACCTCTTGCATGTGGGGATTCAATCGTCTATGTGGTTGTCGCACTAGTTTAGCTTCCTGCTCCATGTAAATGTGATGAGTGCAAACCAAAGGGCTAATTCCTTTTAAATCTGAAATTTGCCATCTAATTGCTTGTTTGCACCTCCTGAGGATTCCAAGCAAATTGTCTTCCTATGAGGCATTTAGAGATGAACAAATAACCACAGGGCATTGGCCACCCTCCTCCAAGTATGCATATTTCAATTATGTGGGGAGGGATTTGAGATCAAGCTTTTAGGGCTCTTCTTTTTCTTCCTTTCCACTGTCTTTCTCAGCCAACAAGGGGAGAATTTTTTCCTTCTTTTTTCAAAGACAAAGCGGCACACATAAAGCCGAGGTTCATTCGATTTTTCAGAAGCTCACACCAATTCCTGTCGATTACGCCTATAAACATTTGCTGGTACTATTCTTCCTGATGGTGTCGATGAACACTCCCTCTTTTGGACTTTCTTCCTCTAAGTGAATATGCTTTTTTCTTATATGAAAGATGTTGAGCTCCAGTGTCATATTTCCAAAAGTGAGTTGCATAACCCCGTTTTGACATTTGATGATTGCATTTGAGGTAGCCAAGAATGGCCTCCCGGGTATAATGGGCACATAATTGGCTCCAGCAGCTACTAGCTCGATATCGAGAACAACAAAGTCCACTGGGTAGTAGAATTTGTTCACCTACACCAAAACATCTTCAATAGTGCCCTTAGGAATTTTCTCTGACCTGTCTGCTAAAGACAAGGTGTTGGTGGTGATTCAGCTCTGCTAGCCCTAGCGCTTATATCTTGAGTAGGAGTAGCTTTCCAGGGTGCTGCTTGGCTCTGAATCTAATAATGCTGCCTTCTCCACACAAGTTCCTCCGATGTTCTTTGAGAATTGTGGGGCCTTACAGGTCTTTGTAATTCACTTCCGGGGTCTTGCCTTTGGATAGGTAGCACTTTGTGTTAAAGAAAGCCTTTTTGTTCACATTCAACCCTCTTTTCACTATGCACAAGTATTTTAAAAACTTGGCATACGTTGGAACTTGCTTAATCATGTCTAAAAGGGAATGTTGACTTTCACTTGCCTCAGCACTTCAAAAATCTCAGTTCGGTTGTTCACCCCCTTTTTGCCTCTAAGTTCTTAAGGAAATGGTGGAGGCATGCTCATTTTCATCATATCTTCTTTGATCACTATCCTTTCTGGCTCCTCATCTTGCTCTTCTTTAGCTTCATCAAGTGGTTTAGGCATTGGTGCTTTTGACCTTTTACCACTTCTTGGTGTTATTCATGGAAATCATTTTAGGCGTTTCATGAGATCAAATCTTTGTAGACTCTGGACTGTGGATTTTGTGGGGTTTCTTTCTGCACTTGGTGCTGATTGGTGAGCCTTGAGATGGACTACTGGAGGTTGTCAATTTTCTGGGAAATCACACTTTGAAACCCATCCATTATCTTATTCAAAGTTCTTTCCATATTGTCAACTCTTTGATTTAACTACACATTCATTGTCTTCTGCTCTCCCAAAAAATCACTTACCACTTTGCTCAAGTTTAGAATGGGTTGTTCCACTAGAGAGGTTGACTGTGGTTGAGGTGGCTGAGAAGTTGAAGCATATTGTGGTGGAGCAGGGGGTGCATACTATGGAGGTTTTGGCTTCGGGGGAAGTTTGGGGTGATTTCTCTGATAGGGTTGTAAGTGTTCCCATTATAGTGAATTAGTTGATGGTTTGAATTGACTGACAACATTTTCTTCACTCCTGAAACATATCCCTCTTTCTTTGAATAATTGGACATTGCTCTCCTAGATGCTCAGTAAGGTGACCAAATAAAACACTTAGCTTATTTGGCACGAGGAATGTAGTCACTTCACCTACATCTCATGCAGTTTTCTCATTTCCAGTTCTTCCAACCTTCTAGCTAAGGTTGAAACTTTGGCTTTCATGTCCATGTCCTCCGAAAGATAATACATGCCACCCCTTATACTGGATTGAGGTCTCATTCTCTCCATCTCCCTTGGGTTAGGCTCATCCCAACCTTTTGATGCTTTGACTACATAACTCAGGAAATCCAAAGCTTCCTTTGGATTTTTGCTCATGAAGTCTCCTCCAAACATAGTCTCTAGTAGTTGCTTCATGGCAGGAGAAATTCCATCATAAAAATAGCTGACCAACAACCATGTGTCAAACCCATGGTTAGAGCAAGCTTGGAGTGATTCTATATATCTTTCCCAGCATGCAAAAAATTTTTCATTTTCATTGGCTGAGAAGTTGGAAATCTTCCACTTCAAGCTGTTTGTTTTGTGAGTAGGGAAGAATATCTTCAAAAATTCAACATGTCTCGATTCGGTTTAGGCTCATGGCTACGGGAGTTGAGCCATATTTTCCTTTATAGCTAATTATGAGAAAAAGCTTTAAACTCATTAAATCAAAAGTGGCAGTCTCTTCTTTGAATGTGTTGTAGACCTTTTCAAACTCCCTTATGTGTGAATAGGGGTTCTCACTCTCCATGCCATGAAAGGTGGGAAAGTGGCCTGGTGAGGCTAATGACCATTTGCTCGGGTTAGAGGCACTATGCAGGAGGGTGCACTCATCTGAGGAGGGTGTATGTGTAGTCCCTCATGAATCTATAAGCATTGGGGTTCCTTTCTAATCCCTGTTGACTCTACTATTCTTCAGGTGGAGGTTCCATTGGGTTTAAATCAGGCTCAATTCAGAATCTAATTGTGGAATACAAACTTTCACTAATCATATACAGATTTCAATCCTTGATACATAGCTCTATAGGAAGCAGGATAGCACGAGAAAAAGCAATTTTAAAGGGTTAATGTTAGCTAAAAAATTAAGCAGTGAAATGGAATCAAATAAACTAACGAATTAAGTAATATAATAGTAAGCTATTTGAAAGAATGATAAGAAAAAAAAAGATTACGAGCTTGTGATGAGATCTGAAGTGATGACATTATCCCTCTCATTTGCACTGAGCGCATCCACGACAACGGCGCTGCATTTTGATTCATGTCCCGGGTGGAAATTTGTCCCGATCAACAAAATTTATAACCTAATACCTCATCCTAGCGTAGCATAGCTACTATAGTATAGTGGTTCTAGGTTCATCCACATAGATGGGTTTTCTTCGTGGAAATGACTTACAATGAGGCTTATACTGGTGAATTCATTTTGGATATTGGGGTTGTGATAAAAAGAGTGGATTTTAGTGATTAAAACTGAAAGTAAAATGGATTAACAATGGAAATAAGTTCCTTGAAATATTGGGTCACTAGGCTTAGGTTCCTTAGGCAAATGAGGGGTTTTCCGTGTCTTTTCCTCGCATTAGGGAGGATAACATATAGTTATCTCTTGAATCGGTTCATCATTTAGCTATAAAAACTTACCCTCAATAAATATCCTCTTGAAAATGGCATTCACTTCTCATTAATGGTCTTGTACAGTGAAGAACATCTCCTTTACTCACTTTCCAATGGTCCAAAAGTGATAACTAACAAACATCACTGGATCTAGCATTAAGGTGACTAGAGCCTTGAAATCTTACCAAAAATCAACCATTTAAGGTGACTAGAAGGGATCGAAACCTAGAGTTGAAGGAAAGAACATTAATCACAGTGAATACCTGCTTTAAAAACATGAAAACCCTTGATTTGCCATAGGTTCCTTTGCCTAGTGCCCCTTTACTTCAAGAAGGAAGGAGTTTAGCCACTCATCATCCTCATACGGTGTTTGGCTCGTGAGAAAAAGGAAAGGAAAATGAGAGAAAAATGGAAGAAATGGGAGCTTCTCGAACATGCTTCCCCCAAAACAACTTCAATAATGAAAAAACTTGTTACAAAGTCTTGTTTGGGGTATTTCATATCACCAAAATCAATACAAATAACCAAAATGTACAACTCATAACACTATTACATGAGGAGAAAGTAGCAAGAAATCAAAAATAAAAAGTCAAAGATTTCAGGAAGGAAAGTTCGCAGGAAATTTCGTAGGGTATGCGAAATTTCTTAGCCTTGTGAAATTTCGCACGGGTTGCAAAAATTTGCAACCCTTGCGAAATTAGCAAGGTTGCTACTGCATCTTTTGCTTATGCTTTTGACTTCTTCTATGCTCTTTAGCTTTAAACTGCAACTGGGTTCTTCATGCTTGAGCTGAATCCCCATCTTCAATATATATATATATATATATATATACAACATTTGAAAAACAACAAAACTTACCACAAGATTTGATTAGTAGCCTTGCTAGGTCCTTAACATGTCAACTAGGTTAATTAGGCTGATTACTACAAAAAAGTGCTAAAAAAATGGAGTGTTAAGGGTGTGAAACAACACTATTTGGGTAGTAATTAGTGCCTTTGAAAAGTATCGTACTATCAACTTAAAAGTACGTAACTGTGAATAAGTCGATAGTACGAAAAAATACAAGGGGGAACACGAGAGTGGGATCCTTGTACCAATTCCTATGAACAATTCAAGTTATAAATCAACCAAACCGGACTTTGTGAAGATGAATCGTTAAACATCATGGATGATAATCAACCCTAATTCCTCTATAAGTTTCTTTTCCTATGTTTGAAGAAATTGCATCCAGTTTTCATTAAAACATTCTCTATTTTAGTTAAGTTTTATTTTAATTAGTTTCATAACTTCACTATCAAACTAATTGGACACTCAAATAGTGGATTAAGCGAGTAGTAGGGGTACTCAATCCCCCAGAAAACCTAAAATTCTCATGGGAACGATCTTGGTTCGTAATAGAAAACCACTTTATTACTTGAGGACCATGCACTTGCGGGTTTAGACTGTTTCAATTTTTATAGTACATGGTGCAAACATCATAAGTTTTTGGCATAAGCCGACAGTTTAACAATAACAAAAGTGAATCGTGGAGTGGAAGGATGAATGGTGAGTGAAATGAAGTGAACTCTATCGAAGAAAAGAAAAGAAAAAAAAGTGGAGACCCCTCAGGTCATCGAGTTGAAAATGAGCTCAAAGTAAGAGTAAGAGGGCTTTAGACACTCTACGACACTCTAAAGACAAACGATAAAAGACTAAGAAAGGAACACATGCTCCTAAAAAAAAAAACAATAAAGTCATGACATGGACCTAAGCTCTCCCTAAGAAGGCCCCCCTTGATGGTGAAACTCACATCCAAGTTTGAAGCCGGTGATGGTCAGTCTAACCATGAATGCCAAAAATGATCCGCGTATACTGATATAGTCCAAAGCACTCCATATGATGGTACGAGATTGTTAATGCCTCATAATATGATGAAAGCTAGAAAATGTTAGTTCAAAAATCTAGTCACATGTTCAAAAGAACACCTAACTGGTAAGTTTAAAACTCATGAGTAGCTCATATGCTGCTCGGTGAGAAGTAGGATGACTAGAAGAAAACATATATTTAAGATGGGTAGTGACTGTGATCCCAGACGATGGATGTAATAAATTAACTAAGTAAGGGTGGGGAGAAGAAATCTGAGGTTGTGGGTAACAGGGGCTCTGAACATCGCTATGAAGGAGGTGACTCTAGATGTTGAGTTAAATGCCCCCATGTGCATCAAGGTGAAAATCTATAACATATGAATACAAATCTGATTGATAAGTGGCTCTGAATATTGACACTGAAGCGACTCTTGATGCAAAACTGAAAACAACGGCTCTGAATGCTAAACTGAAGAAAATGGATATGAATGCAAAATTGAAGAAAACGGCTCACGAATGCGAACTAGAAACAATAATAGTAAACAAAGGCATGAGCTAAAGAAAAGGGCTTTGAACGTCAAATTAAAGCGACTCTGAACGCCAAATTGAAGAAGATGACTATGAATCTGGCGAAGAAAAGCGGATCCCGAGCGCTAGGTGGAAAGCGGTTTAACCCCAGCGAAGAAGCGACTGCGAGCGCCCAAGCGAGAAAATAATGGCTTTGAATGTAGTAAAAATAATGGCTCTAAGCATGGCTTGGATAAAAGCGATGCGAATGCCAAACTAGCAATAATGGCTCTAAAAGCTAAATTGAAGAAAAAAGCTCTGAACACAAAACTAAAAATGACCGCTCTAAAAGCCAAACTGAAGGAGACGTCTCTGAACGTAAAACTGAAGAAAATAACTTTGAATGCCAAACTGAAGAAAACGGATCTAAACACAAAACTGAAGAAAAGAACTCTGAATGCCAAACTGAAAATAACGGCTTTGAACGCTTGATAGGTGTGAATCTTGTTAGCATTTTTAGTATGATTTTCTTGTGTTTTAGGTAACTTAAATTGTAGATTCACACCATTATCTCTAAGGAAAGCCATAATCCCCATTTTCTTATGTTTTGCAAGTTTAGAAGGAAAATCAAGCAAAGTGATGATTACTACCCAAATAATGCTATTTTTACACCCTGTTTATCATAGGTTTTGAGCACTTTTTGCGTAGTAATCAGCCTAATTAACCCGGTTGGCACGTTAAGGTCCTAGCTATACTACTGATCGCTTTTTGTGGAAAATTTTGTAGTTTTATGACCCAATCATGCCAAAGTTTTTGAATCAGCTCAATCACGGAGAATCCAAGTTTAACTAAGAGCTATAGGTCAGAAAGCGGAAAAAGAAAGCAAAGGAAAGCAGCAGAAGCACAACACCTTTGCAATTTTGTAAGGGTTGCGAAATTTTGCAAGGGCTGCAAAACTTGTGAAATTATTCTCCACCTTTTTTACTGGTTTGACTTCTTCTTGTATTTTTTCTTGTTTTTCTTGAATTGCCCTTCATGTAATAGTGGCCAATTCATATATTTTTGTAATTTTGCATAAGGACACTATATAATCCCCAAGCTACATTGTAACAAGACATCTTGATCATTAATAAAATTTTTGGAGCCAAGGTTTCAATAGCTCCCACCTTTCTCACTTTCCCTCACTTTCTCTCATTTTCTCACCAGCCAAATAGCCTCTGAAGATGATAACTCAGAGGATGAGCGCTAAAACCCTTCTTTCCTTGGAGGAGAAGGCTACTAGGCAAGGGATCTAAGGTAAATTGAGGTTTCTCATGTTTCTAACGCCTGTATTTATTTGCATGTATGTCTCTTCTTCTAAACCTAGGTTTAAATCCCTTAGGCGCATCTTGAATGACCAGTATTTGGTAATCTTTTAGGGTTCAGTGGATGCTTATTGCTAGATCCACTGAGATTCGGTAGTTACCATTTATGAGTCATTGGAAGGTAGGTCAAGGGGATGTGTCTTTAATGTCGGAGACCATTAATGCTCAGTAAATGCTTTATTTCAAAGGAAAATTATTAAGGGTCAACTTTTATAGCTAAATGAAAGACCAGTTCGAGAGATGACTATAGGTCATCCTCCCCAACGCGAGGAATATGGCCCGAGGACCTCTTAGTTCCCTTTAGAGCTCAAATCTAGTAGCCTGATGCTTCAAGGAATTCTCTTTTATATTTTTACTTCATTTCATCCCCAGTTTTCAACCATCAAACCCTCTGCTTTTATAAAACCTTAAAATCCAAAACAAATTCACCATTTTAAACACCACTTTGTAAGTGCGTTTTAGTAGAAAATGTCACGTGTTCTTAGTAGAGCCACTATCTTTGCAGTAGCAATGCTCTGCAGTAGGAGGTATTAGGTATAAATTTTGTTGATTCTAGATACCCTACTGGATGCGAATCAAACGGTACCACTTCCGGGGATGGTGCCTAAGTGAAAATTGCAGGACACTGAATACTTGTGATCCTCATCACAAGCACTGGTGAAGTTCTTTTCTTTTATCATTCTTTATAGTAGTTTACTGCTAGGTTGATTAATTTCAATTTACTGTCTAAACATTTTTTTTAGCTAACAGCAACCCCTTTTGGTAGCCTTGTTTTTGTTTCTTGTTAGTGTGTTGAGTTCTTCATGTAGGGTTTTATGTTCGGTCAGAGACTGACGAAATATGCGACGAATTAGAGAGAATTAGTCTTCCACAGGAACCAGGTTGTGAAGTGGGCTTGAATAGTGATCAGATGGAGCCCCCACCGAGGAACAGCAAAGTCAACAGGGAGTGGAGAGAAATCTCAATGTTTTCAGATCCATGAGGGACCACATACCTCCCGATAGTGCACCCTCACTGCGTGTGCCACAATAGGAAATGGTTGTTAATCATACGGTGCCACTTGTCCTACTTTCCACATGGTATGAGTAAAAATCCTTATACACACATCGGGGGAATTTGAGAGTCTGCAACACATTCAAGGAGGACCTGACCAATTGGACCCTAATGAGACCAGCTCTTTCCCTTCACCTTTGAAGGACAAAGCAAATTTGGATTAACTCCTAGGTCGAAGCATCGAGCGGATCGAAATCTGCAGGGAAGAGTTTTAAGAAATTCTTCTCCACCTGGAGGAAGAGGCAAATCTCCACATTTTCAGCCAATGAAAATGAGAAATTTTATTAATGTTGGGAAAGATACATGGAAGAACTTAATGTCTGCCCCTACCATGGATTCGAAACTTGGCTGCTAGTGAGATATTTTTATGATGGGATTTCTCTAAGCATGAATAAGTTATTAGAAAGCATGTGTGGAGGGGACTTTTTAAGCAAAAATCCGGAGGAGGCCTTTGACTTCCTTAATTATGTAGTCGAAGCTTCGAAAGGTTGGGATGAGCCTAATACAAGGGAATTGGATAGAATGATGCCTGCACTCAGCTCCAGGAGAGGGAGGAATTTATTCCCTTCTTGAGGACATGGAAGTGAAGGCTAAACTTTCAACCTTATCCGGAAGGTTGGAGGAGCTAGAAATGAGAAATCAGCATGAGGTACAAGCTGTGATTGAGACTCCTATGCCCAATAAGCCTTGTTTCATCTGTCAGTTTACTAAGCATCCAGGAGAGCAATGCCAAAACTATTCCTTCAATGAGGGAAATGCTAGCTGAGCAAGCTAATGTTGTGGGTCAGTTCAAGCCGCCAACCAATGCTCCATATGGCAGCACATACAACCCCAATTGGAGTAACCACCTAAACCTCTCATGGAAGCTAAAGCCTTCATAGGATGCACCTCCTACTGCATAACCTCAACATGGTTCCTCATCTCAGACATAACCACCACCATCAACATCTCCGGTTGAGCAAGCTACATTGAACTTGAGCAAAGTGGTGGGTAATTTTGTAGAGGAGCATAAAGTAGTAAATGCCCAAGTAAACCAGAAAATTGACACAGTGGAGAGCACTTTGAATAAGAAGATTGAAAGCCTGAAGTCTAAAATTGCTAAAAAATTTGATAACCTGCAGTACTCAATTTCTAGGTTGACTAACTAGCAGCAATTGCAGGAAAAAGGAAAATTCCCTTCCCAGACATAGCCTAACCCCAAGGGAGTCCATGAAGTAAGCTCTTCTAGTGAACCAACTCCCAGGATAGATGAAGTGAAAGCAGTTACCCACACCCACAGAAGAAGCGAAAGAAGGAAAATAAGCTAAGCTGGAAGGAATTGTAATTAAAGAGGATGCAGTGAAGAAGAGCACACCCCTATCTTTTCCTCAAGCACTAAGAGGTAAGAAGAAGGCTATCAACTAGGCTAAAATTCTAGAAGTGCTGAGGAAAGTGAAGGTTAACATCCCTCTTTTGGACATGATCAAGTCAGTCCCTACATATGCTAAGTTCTTGAAGGATTTATGCACTGTAAAAAGAGGGTTGAGCATTGAAAAAAAAGCTTTCCTTACAAAGCAAGTCAGTTCCATTATCCAATGCAAAACTCCGATAAAATATAAAGATCATTGGTGTCCTACCATCTCGGTTAATATCGAAGGGACTTGTGTGGAGAAAGCTTTATTAGATTTGGGGGCTAGTGTCACCCTATTGCCTTACTCAGTATACAAACAATTAGGGTTGGGAGAATTGAAGCCTACCACCATTACACTATCTTTAGCAACTCGATCAATAAAAATTCCAAAGGGCACTGTTGAAGATGTTTTGGTGCAGGTTGATAAGTTCTACTACCCAGTGGACTTTATTATCCTTGACTCTGAATCGGTTGCAGTGGGACCCAATTATGTGCCTATCATCCTTGGGAGGCAATTCTTGGCTACTTCAAATGCGATCATCAATTGCCGAATAGGAGTAATGCAGTTAACATTTGGGAATATGATGCTGGAACTTAATATTTTCCATTTGAGCAAAAAGAACATGCCCCCAATGGAAGAAGATTAGGAGTAAGTTTATCAAATTTATGCCATTTTGGGTGAAACGATGTCGGTATGCAAATTCTGAGGATGAGTTGACAAAGGAACGAGAAGTTGCGATGAGTTCTGAGGATCTTGCAGAGTCATGTGCGGTGCATGGACCTTGGAGAAAAATGAAGAAATCCTTCCTTTGTTAAGCCCAGAGAGGACGATAACCGGTGGAACATCATAAAACCTCCTCGAGCCACTTCTTGCAGAGCTGAAATATGCATTCTTGGATGAGGATAACCACTGCTCAGTGGTGATTTCTTCATTGCTGAATACCCTACAAGAGGAAAATCTTCTGGACACCCTCAAGAGGTGCAAGCAAGCCATTTGATGGGAAATTTCCTATCTAAAAGGGATTAGTCCTTTGGTTTACACTCATCATATATACATAGAAGAGGAAGCTAAGACAGTGAGACAACCATAGAGGCGACTTAATCCGCATATGCAAGAAGTGGTGCGCAATGAAATCCTTAAGTTATCGCAGGCTGGTATTATCTATCCCATTTCTGATAGTCCCTGGGTGAGTCCGACTCAGGTAGTGCCAAAGAAATCAAGAGTGACCACTATGCACAATGAAAAAGAAGAGAAGATGCCCACCCGCCTTACAATAGGTTGGAGGGTATGCATAGATTACAGGAGGTTAAATGAAGAGACAAGAAAAGACCATTTCACTTTACCTTTCATTGATCAACTTCTTGAACGAATTTCCGAGCACCCATTCTATTGCTTCTTGGATGGTTATTTTAGGTACTTTCAAATTGAGATTACGATAGGAGCCGGGAAGATACCTTCACACTATACATTTGGCAAATATGCCTACAAGGATGCCCTTTGGCCTTTGCAATGCACCTATCACCTTCCAAAGGTGTATGCTCAGCATTTTCAGCGATTTGGTAGAGAGCATTATGGAGGTATACATGGATGATATCACCATATATGGTGATACTTTTAAGGAATGCTTGACCCGACAGAATTGTGCTCCGTCTATGCATTGAAAAGAACTTGGTGCTAAACTGGGAGAAATGCCATTTTATGGTAAATCGAGGGATTGTCCTAGGACATGTTATCTCCATTGAAGGGATTGAAGTGGACAAGGCCAAAGTAGAGGCTGATTGCTAAGTTGCCACCTCCCATAGGTGTAAAGGAAGTGAGACAGTTCCTTGGGCATGTAGGCTTCTACAGGAAGTTCATCAAGGATTTTTCAAAATTTGTCAAACCCCTATATGAGCTACTGGAGAAGGATGCTAAATTTGTGTGGAGTGAATCCTACCAAAAGAGCTTCGAAGAGCTCAAATCTCACTTGACCACTGCACCTATAGTGAGATCACCAAAGTGGCAGCTCCCTTTTGAAATCATGTATGATGCAAGTGATATTACTATTGGGGGAGACCTTGGGCAGAGAGAAGATGGGAAGCATTTTGTGGTGTTACATAAGAAAGACTCTAAATGAAGCACAGAGAAATTACACCACCACAGAGAAGGAACTACTCATAGTGGTCTATGCCTTGGACAAATTTCGAGCATACTTGGTGGGGTCAGACATTGTCATTTTCACGAACCATTATGCATTGAAGTACCTCCTAACCAAGCAAGATGCAAAAGAAAGGCTCATTAGATGGGTTCTCCTACTCCAGGAATTCAATCATCAAATCAAGGACAAGAAGGGGGTAGAGAATGTTGTAGCAGATCACATCTCCAGGCTAACCATAACTCACAACACACATAACCTCCCCATCCATGATGAGTTTCCTAAAGAGTCTCTACTGCTAGTACAGAGTACTCCCTGGTATGCCCACATTGCCAATTTCTTAGAAACAGGGTAGACCCCTACTTAATGGAAGGCATAGGATAAGAAATACTTCTTCATGAAGATCCACTCTTTTTGGGGCCGGGTTTCTGTTAGTATTGTGCGAACCCGGATAATTAGAAGATGTGTGCTGGGAGAGCAATGAGACGATTCTTAGCCCTTGCCCGTGAAAATGCTTGTAGTGGCCATTTCGCTTCATAGAAAACAACCATGAAAGTGCTTCAATCCAAATTCTACTGGCCTTCCCTCTTCAAAGATGATCACAACATATGCCAAGGGTGCGGTAGATGCCAAAGACTTGGGAAGCTTTCTCCCCGTCACATGATGCCCTTGAACCTGATCCTAGTAATGGACTTATTTGATGTTTGGGGTATTGATCTCATGGGACCATTCCCTGTATCTTTTGGGTATTTGTATATCTTGGTGGGGGTTGACTATGTATCCAAGTGGGTTGAAGCGATTCCTACTAGTAGGCGACGAAGAGTGGTGCGAAGTTTACGAAGAAAACATCCTCTCAGTTTTGGGTAGAAATGTGGTAGTGATGGAGGTTCGCATTTTTGCAACAGGCCATACAGAGCCACTCCTGGCTGAGGTATGAGTATGAAACTAAAAGCCATGCCCTTGCCATCCTCAAACCGGTGGACAAGTGGGTTGTGCCAGAGGAAAATCAAACCATTCGGATGAGTGGTGAACACGATCGGAAGGAGCGTTCCTGGCTAGCGAGATCCTTGTGGGCTGCAGGCAAACCTTAAAGACAATTCTTGTAATGTCCCTTATAACTGGTTTATGGTAAAGCATGCCACCTCCCTGTGGAAATAGAGTACAAGGCATGGTGGGCAATCAAGAAGCTGAACCTAGACTTGAGAAGGGCTGGCATCAAAAGGTTCCTTGACATCAATGAATTAGAGGAACTGCGAAGTGACTCCTACGTGAACTCAAAAATTTCAAAAGATAGGTTGAAAGAGTGGCATGACCAGATGGTGGTTCGGAAGAATTTTGAAAAAGAGGACAAAGTGTTGTTCTATGCTTCCAAGCTGCATCTCTTTCTAGGCAAGCTCAAATCAAGGTGGACTAGTCCTTTCACTATCCATGAAGTCTACACCAATGGAGCGGTGGAATTACTCGGCTCAAAGGACAACAAAGTTTTCAAAGTGAATGGCCAGAGGCTTAAACCATATGCAGCCCCTTTTACACCAGACAAGGAGGATCTCCCCGTCCTTGAACCCCTAGAAGCTTGAAAAGCTACTTTAAGTGGGCTCGGTCTCTCTAGAGACTCAAAAAGGCCACTTTATTTTGTTGGATTTTGTTTGTTTCATTTTAATTTTTATTTTTGTTCTGGCATGCTTTCTTTAGTTTTTGATTGTGATGTTTTGTTTTGCAGGAGTTGTTTTGAGGGCGGTTTTGGGTGGGTTGAAGGCAATTTGCAAATTCATAGCCCCTCTGAATTTTGCGAGACGAGAATTTATGACCCTGTGAACTTTTCAAATCTGTGACCCTTGCGAAATTTCACGAGGCTACAAGATTTTTTATTGCCTTGCCCGAAGTACTGTGCACGCCCTCTTGACTCTCTGACACCTCATTTCGGACCTTTCGATTCCTGAAAGCCGGAATTTATTCCTCCCCAATTCACTAAACCTTAAACTTTGTGCCCATTTATGGACACTAAATAGCCCTAGGTTCTTGACCTTCCCTGACCCTTTATATATATCCCCATCTTGTTCATATCATTTCATTTCATTTCTTTTAAATCCTCCTCCCAAAAGAACATCTCCCTCTCCATTTCCATCTTCTCCACCCCTTTCCCAGTCCAACTATGGCAGTTAATCTCAAGGATAATATAGCCCTGCGCGAGGCCCTTCCCCTCCCACTGCGGCGCCTCGCACGGCCGGCTACCACCGCCCATGCCACGCATGTTGCTACTGTTTCTCCTAATGCCCCTATCCCGCGTAGATATGAGATGAGGGTAGGGCCTATCCCTCCTTCCCCTCTGCACCCACGGCACACCCGGAGGCCTCTTCCTCCAAAGAGGGCCTGCACTCTCAGACCTAGAAAATCTTTCACTTCTGGCCCTAGGAGCCCTTATCTAACCTACTGTGGCCCACTTCTCGTAGTCCCTTTCAGACTCGCCCTTGGCTCTATCATCAAGGCCTTTTCTTCTACTATGGCTCCAATTCCAAGTAATTCGGGACAGTAAAGGGAGGATCAGACGGCCGAGTACTTCTACGACATTCCCAGCCTTTCGCCTTCCAAAGCTTTGAGACCCATGCGCTTTATAAATGCAGATCTCTCGAGCCCTTTATGACTCCGCCCTGGTTCTTCTATCCTAGCGTAGTCATCAAGTTCTATCAGACCATGACATCCAGGGAAGACCCCAATCCTATAGCTCCCAAGATTTCACTATGTATGGTCGAGAGGCGCTACTCCCGGCCATCACTAACAGCTGCCACGCCTAACTGGTCGATTGTTTTAGCAAATTCAGCTGAGTATAGATAGTGGCCCCATCCCTCATCTCGGGAGATGGTCTACATCCTTTCCAGGGACACATCAGTTGGGCCCATCCTGTTTAGGAGGTAGCTTCCTCTAGGTATGCTTTTGATTGATCACGGGATCACGTACCAACTTTGTTTCACTACTCGATTTAATAAATAAGACAGACGAGGAACCATACTAGAGGCTCTTTATCGTATTTCCGGAGGTTTTTGGTTTAGCCCTGCAAAGCTCATCATGACTACTCTTTTCCATTTTGAGGACAAGATTCACCGTAAGATCCTCGCCAAAGTCGAGGCCATTCCCCATCAAGCTGGTGATGCTTTCTCATGTACTAAAGCCTTGGTTTTCCCCCCACAATAGCCCCAAATTCTTGCGCCACAGGCTCAGTAAGGCCTTATTTACAATGGAGAAGTGGCAGTGTCTCCCTGGTGCTCCTCACCTCCTACTCATAGATCTCATAGAGACCGCACTAAGATGATCATCCAAAGAGAGGATCGCCTCCTCCCCACGCGCTCCCCGACGAGGAGCCCCAGATTCTAGTTTCCACGTGCACTCATTAACACTGGCATCCCACCGTCTGATCACTGCTTCCTTCCCTACAGATCTCCAAAGACTGGGCAGTCCTTAGGATCTGATATAGCACTACACCCATGCAGTCGATCTCTATATCACCACGTGATTTTCTGGCCATCATGGATGCGTGTAAATCCAGTACTTTGAAACTACTTCATCATCTTTCTCCGAAGGCTCATGCCACACTCGGGGGTCGAAAGAGGATGCCCACTTAAGACCATGGTTACTCGTATCACGCCATCCTCACGCAGACGAGCCACTTGAGCCCGCCCCACTTCTCCTTCAAGCCACTTACTGTGCCCTCAAAACCACCCCAACAGTAAACACCTTGCCATTCAAATTTCAAATCCTGTAGCTTTTTTTCTACTTGATTTTATGATTATAAACGCTAGTGAGATAATCAACAATACTCTAACTCAACCACACTACTTATCCCAATTTTAACGATTATTATTTAGACATCTCATCAGAAAAAACACACTTGAGGAGGTAGCACTTCCTTCTTAACTTTCCATCTCGTCCCATCAGGATACACGCATGTCGTTGTGTAGAGTTAACGTATAGTAAAGTGTATGCTATATTTTGCTTTCCATCATTCGAGCGCAAACACGTTAGCTCAATGACTCGTTGATAGCAGCAGGCTGATTCTCGCCATTGCAGAACTTACACATTGAAAAGAGAATTGTTAATCATAACGGGTTCGATCTATTGGCGTATACCGCTAGTTTTTGAAGATGCCGTCGGTGCGAGGCGCCGGTCGCCATCGCCGAAAACCAATCGCTCAATGCATAGCTCTTGGTGGAACTTGCGTTGGAAAGTCAGAAAGCGTATAATTGCCGATACAATTTTCATAGCGCTTCCTCGTCAAAGAGGGAAGGTCGCAAAGTTTTGGGTATATCGGCTGAAGGCCAGCGGCGTAGATACGCACTATGGCATCAGGCTGTCAAAATAATGAGAAATTTCAATCTCTTTGTTTATACTTCTTCCACTACATTAGTATATATGGGATTTGCACAATGTATCATGTTTGGGGGAGGATTACTACCTCCAAATAGTGGTGCTGCTATTTTTACACCCTCGTTTTTATCATAGGTTTAATTCTCTTTGTGGTAATCAGCCTAATTTAACTCATTGGCACATTAAGGCCTCTAATCCATACCATCAACGCTTTTGTGGAAAATTTATACTTATTGAACCAATCACGCGTTATTTTTAATCAGCTCAATCACAAAGAATCCAAAGAACCCAGAAAGTTATAGGCTGCTTTCTAAAGCCAAGAAGAAAGAGTAAGTAAAGGATACAACATCTCAGAGCCAGTATATTATGTAAATTTTGAAAACCCAGAATTTTTATGAGTGGTTATAAATTCAGAACCCTAAATTTCTGGCATGGTAATGTTAAATGGAAATTGTTCTCCACCTTTGACCTATTGACTTCTTCTGTATTTTTCTTATTTTTCCCAATTGCCCTTCAAGCAATAGAATAATTCAGTATTTTTGTAATTTTCAGTCAGACACTATAACCCCTGCCGTATGTTGAGTTATAGAGACATCTGAATTTAAGATTGATAAATTTTTTTCTGCACCAAAAAGAGATTTCAAACATCTCCCACTTTTCTCAATTTCCTTCCCTTACTTTCCTGCTTTCTTCTCAACCAAACAACCTCTCGCAGGATTTAGCGATCAAACCCTCTTCTTGGCGAGAATCACACAGCAAGGGATCTAAGGTAACCGAGGCCTTCATGCTTCTAATCTACCATATTTATTTTCACATGTTCTTTCTAATTTAGGTTTAACTCCTTTAGATCATCTTGAATGACCAAGATTTGGGTAATCTTTTTGTGGTTCAAAGGGATGCTTACGTTGATCCACCTGAGATCCAGAGTTCACTATGTCATCGAAGCGCAGGTCACGGGATGTCTTTAAATGTCGAGACCGGGCCAATGCCTCGAATGCTTTATTTCAAAGGAAAATTACTAAGGGTCAAGTTTTACATAGCTAAATGAAGAATCGGTTTGGGAGGATGATCAGGTCATCCTCCTCAACGTGAGAGGTGCAATAGCCTCGAGGACCCCTTAGTTCCCTTTGAGCTCAAACTGGGAGATTCGATACAAGCCAAGGAATTCTCTTTATATTTTTACGCTATTTCACCCCTCAGTTCAACCAACAAACCTCAGCTTTTTACTTCCAACCTTAAAATCCAAAAAGCCACCACCATTTTGAACACCCATCAGTAGTCATTTGTGCGAAGAAAACCCATCCTCGTGTTCGATCCTAAAGCCACTGCATCGCAAAGACTTTGGGCAATAGAGGGTTAAGATAATTTTACGATTCAGAGATACCTCATTGGACGCGGAACTGCCGATGGAAGGTTTAAATAAAGCTTCTAATTTGGTCGATATATACCGTTCACCACGCGCGAGTTGTTCACCAAGGCGATGTTAACCACCATAAATGAGTGCGTTCTCGCTATCATGGAAAAATCAAGTCAAGAAATATATCCAGTTCACACGGGCTAAGAGGTTCACCATGTCGTTCAAGGCTCGCCGCCAGAAGAAAAAATGTTCTTACAAGTCCGGTGCCTCAGGTTCGCCATGATCTAAGATGTCACCGATCGCAATTAAGTTCGCCACGTTGGAAGCCACTGTTCATCAGAAAGAAGAGAAGAGTAAGTGAGAGGATGACACGTAGAGTTCACTCATGGAAAAAAAGCCTAGGGCTTAAGGACGACAGCTGAGTAGCAAACTTCACTCGAGCCCATCATCAGCAAATTTTCCAAAGCATGGCAACAGATGTTTTTAGACATTTTTGGATTTGAACTGCAGAGGGATTGCTCTCAGGTTTTCTCTTCAAGCTCGTCATTTTTTAGACTAGATTTCTTTAGATTTCTCTTAGTTTTAGGTTTGTTTTGTGAATAACTTGGTTTGCAACTGATTATTGCTAAGAAGCACAATCTTGTGGAGTGTGGATTTCAGCTTGGATTTTAATATTGAAGTCATTTTAAGCTTAATCTCTGTTTTGTATTTCTATCTCTAATTCTACTTCAATTTATGCAGTTTTATGTTTGTCAACAACATGAATTTGTGGGTTTTGATGATTGAAATGTTAGGCTAAGTACTTCATGTGGTCAAGCTATCAAATTCGTGTTTGATTTCTAATATTTAGTTTGGGTTGGATGTTTATGCTTGATTTGTTGTATTCGGGTGTTAATACTGATTATTATGCTCTTAAGCACTGATAAATGCTAAGAATAAGATCTTAGATCCTTTTACTAAGGTATCCTTGGTGACTCTTGGATTAAGCCCTAAAATCTGGTTCTGATTCTCTTAAGGTGTGAGTCAATTAATTGGGATTCAAATTAACTTTGTCAAAGAGGCTTAAGGAATTAGAAATGTCTAGTACTGAGCAGATTTCACTAGGAGGGGAAACCAAATGTATTAAGTGGGGATTGCAAGAACATAAATGTGACCAATCCAAGCTTAGTCTAGGTAGCTCTATTATAAGAACGTAACTATGACCAATAGAGCTCTCGAGGTACAATGTCCTTTGGAAAGTATCGCCCTTTCGACCTAGAAGGGCATAACTATGAATAAGTGGACAGTACGAGAAAATACAAGGGGGAACACAAAAGTGGAATCCTTGCACCGAAGCCTCTGACCAACTCAAGTTATAATTCAGTCAACCTGGGCCCTATCTAGATAAACCCTTAGACATCAATGAAGATAACCAACCCTAGTTCCTCCTCCAAGTTAGTTTTCTCCCGTTTAGTCATTTAATCTCAGCTGATGTTAATATGTTTTGCTAGCTTTATTTTTATTATTTTTGTTAATTCATCTCAAAATTAGTCGTCGTAATAACCCAGTAGGGTACTTAATTCGCACTGTAAACCACACCTTCTCATATGGGATCTGAAGACATTGTTTGTAAAGAAACCACCTGGCTACCAGGGACCGATGACAAGAAGGGCTGGGGTTTTCAAGGCCGTTGTCGGTGGACCGCATGTCTTGGTGATGTTAAGCAACAACTTAACAATGCCAGTTCAAAAAAGACGAATATAAACAAAAACCGCGAGAAGCCTAACTTAAAATCGAAGAGAAAACTACTCAACGCTCAACCGAAATGACGCTCCAACACTAAACTAGAGAAAGCCTGAATGCCTAATTCATAATAATGGCTCAACGCCAAAATGAAAGAAAAACGAACTATGCCCTGCAAGGTGCACACCCATTCAAACGCAAACCGAAGAAAACTAATTTAGTAAGAAATGTTAAAAAGCTATCAATAGGGTAAAACATCTCACCAATGAAATGGAGGACTATGCCCCAATATAGTAAGTGGGGCATCACAACAAGTTAGTATCTGGGGTGGCTTTAGATAATCAAGACTATGCTCAAAAGTCGAACTATCCATTTCATCAAAAGGAAATACAAGCATGTCTATGTGTAACGAGGGTCCAATAAGAACTCAAAAATGCTTCATACGTCTAAAATGAGTATTCCTTCCATCGGCTCAAAAGAATCTGCTAGAAACATATGCAGAATCTGACTCTAAAATCTCGAGGCACAAAGCAGTGAGTGTTCCATAACAACTCTGGCAATGGATGAAACATAACATTTGAGAAGTGACCATCAACTCACGTGGGCTCCAATTGCAAGATCTCCGACAAATAATACGAAAAGAAAATGTCTCAATGATGTCATCATCAAGAGAACCATATACATATGCCCCGTGAGATTCATGTAATCTGGTCAGATAGGAAATATACTTCTGCAAACGTCGTATCGAGCCCAGTATCATCTTAGCGAAAACTTCCTACATAAAATCCAGAATCTACTCCAAATGATCTTTGATAACATCGCGTGATGAGTAAAAACTCATTGGCACTTTTAAATTATATTTTTCGATCTTTATTATAATGTAATTGGTTGTTTTTATGGCTAGTTAAATATGTATTATTTGGTAATTTAAATTAAAATTCTAGCAAGGATCAAAAGTGAAAGTAATTCAACGTTGCTACGTGAGGTGAAGGATAAAGTATCGAGGTCGCGACTGTAAAAGTCATGTACTATACTCAATGAAAAGTTGTTACTGACAGCAGAAGTTGCCGAGAAGAAAAAGGGCTTCATGAAGGATTTCATGTCATGACACCATCGCGAGGCACACCAAAGAAGACATCCGCTGCAATGGTAGTACAGAACTGTGCGCCCGCAACGTCAAAACGCCAAAGATCGTCGCGTGTTCGCATCAACAAAATTTAAGGTCGTTACGCAGCTTCAGGTTCGAGATTCGAATCTAAAAGCGCCACCGCAAATCCGGTGTCGCGTAAAAATGCAGTGGCTAACTCGGGACAAGAGCAGAAGATAAGAAAAGCCACCACAGCCATGGTTAATCGCTTTGAGGTCGCCGGTTGCCGTAAAGAAGACATTATTATTGGTGCAATAGAAAATTGATATTGCAACAAAAATGTGAGCCGGTGACAATCCTGAGGTCACGCGGCGCGAACGGCGTCGCAACATAAACAGAGTTTAAAGATTAAAGATGTTTCACTTGGGTCGCGAGTCAATGCGGAAAACAAAGTAAGAAGCGATCACCGTCTTGGCCACGGCACACACTTTCGAAGTCGCACCGAAAGCGCAAGCCGCACCGTGCGGATCGTCGCTAATAATAGAAGGCGTCGGATAAAATGAGGTCACGGCAATAAAGGCAACCATTATCTCGGGCCATGACACACCTCTTTTAAGTCATAAACCAATGGGTGAAAGTAAAGATGAATTTTGAGTAAAAAACCGCTGTGGACTTAAGAAATGATGTTGGCGATAAGGAGAGAGAAAGATGTCGCGCATACGCTTTTGGGCGGTCGACATAAATTCTTCGCCAAAGAGAAGAACTTATTGAAGTCGCGACCTAAATCTACATGTCACAGACACGAAAAGAAAAATTTTAAGTCACAACATGAAAAGGGAGCTGACTACTTAATGAGAGAGGGGGTCGAATGTAAATGATGTCGCGACAAAGAAATGTAGTAGACAACAAAAAATTATGTCGCGACATATATTTCATCAAAAAAGCTAAGAACAAAGCAGGTCTGATCAGGAAATAGAAATTTTAATGGAACTACAGATCGAGAAATGAGGTTGCGATCGATAGCGTGAAAAATGCGACAAACATTTGAGGTCGCGAAGCAGGAATTGGCGATTAAAGAAACTACGGTCGTGAACTTCCATTCATCGCCGTAAATAAGAAAAACAAGGTGACCATCACTCTGCAGTGTCGCGACTATTCAAGGCTCAAGACACCACAATGTCGCAACCCAAAGATATGCTCGACTACAGGCCAAGCAAAGAGGCTGACAATTTAAATGATGTCGTAATATCAAAATCGAGAATGACATAGTGAAATGTAGTAAAGGTGGAGAGAGAGTCGTCACGATATACCGGGACTGAGGTCGCGACACCAATTCCTGGAAACAAGAAAAGCTGGGTCGGCAACTGAGTCTCACCTACTTCAACTATAACATAATCACGACAAAGAATTCATGTCTTGATAAATTAATCAATTGTAATCAAGAAACAAATGCAATGAAATACAACAGGTCATCATAGCTCAATACCAAGAACAAAGTGAAAGAACACGCGACTCGCCCCTGTAGTCATGGTCAAATTTCGACAGCTGTACTCAAGATTCATGTGTGAAGAAATTTTCTCTTATTTAATGCTTATTTCAATTGTCATTCCAATTACCTAGTATGCTGGATATGTAATAGCTTTGTGGAGTGATGCCACTTAATTCAACCACATGTGCGTAGGAAGAATTGAGGATCGAGCAAGAGTTTATATCTGGACACTACTTATTATTTAAGAGGAGCTGAGAGGACATCGAGTGGTGTGGTACTCAGAAAGTGAACAGGGCAAAATTTTACAAGAACAGCCATGCATCACCTTATGGAGGACACTTTGTGAGACAAAATGTACTCAATGTAATTCCTTCTAATTAGGTTTTTATTGGGCCTACTATCTTCAACTTATTGTTTTGAATGTGGTGAAACTTTGTGATCGTCCAAAGAATTGGAAATATCAGGTAAAGGCATGAATTTTGATTTAGTATTCTCGGTGGTGCAATTATTTGATGTATGGGGAATATTCATAGGGCCTTTTCTCCATCTTCTTTTTGGAAATATATACATACCCTAAATATGGATTATGTATCTTAAATGGTGAGCACACCAGTTCCCAAGAATGATGCCAATACAATTGTGGGATTCTACAAAAATATCTTGGAGCGTATCTTGGGAGCCACCCAGACGATTATTAGTGATGAGGGAGCCATTTTGCAAAACAAGGTGTTTGAGAAAAACTCATGACCATGTATGGGAATAAACACATAATGAGTTTCTGCTATCCTCAAACAAACGGTGTCAGCTTCAACAAGGAGAGATAAAAGAAAACTTATTGAAAAGACTGTGAAGTCCCAATATAAGAGATCGTCTTTAAAGCTTGATGATGCATTAGGGGCCTGATGATCAGATATAAATTCCTAGGCCATCAACTCTATACAAATTGTCTGCAAACTCACACCTACCTCTCGAATTCGAATACAAAGATACGTGGCCATCAAGAAGTCGACTTGAATCTCAGTCATATGAAGAAAGATCACTCAATTAAATGAATCAAAGAGCCGAGAAATGAAGCTATGATAATGCCTAATTTACAAGAATAAGACAAAGAAATGACAAGATTAAAAATTCGAGGAGGGAATTTGGCATGTGAGATCAAGTCCTTTATTTAACTCTGTATCAGTTTTTCTAGAAACTCAAATCAAAATGTGTGAGTGGACCTGGCACAAAGGTGGAATTATTAACTCAGTGGTGACATTAAAAATTAGTAATGGAGAAGAGTTTAATGTGAATGGTCAATGATTGTAAAGTAGTATCTCGAAGAAACAGATCGATTCCAGTTCCTATGCGGAAGAAAATTTCAAATAAAGTTAAGAACTTCATAGCAAAGAAGTTCACCGAGGGACTCAAAACTCCAGTGTACTTGTGGGAGGCAACTCCATATATCATGTAATTTCTTTCTAAGTTTTATTAGGTCAATTTTATATATTTTAAGTTTTCTATCTAAGCTTTTTTGTTTATAGTTTTTTTAAATATTATTTATGTTTTTTATCATTTGTGTTTACAAAGTTTTATAAGGGAAAAAAGAATGTAGATGGAGTTCCTTCCTGTATTTATAGCCGCCAATATGGCCACAAGACCACAAGGAGTAATTCGATTCTCTAAACTTGTCTTTACATAAATGCATGACTGCTCCGGGAATCGATTTCCACCACCACTGCTGAATCCAGTGCTCTCATGAGTTTATTTGGTCAGATATTTGAATGTTGAAGGTTGTGATTGTTTTGCTTGTTTGAATTAGGTTTATTTATCTAGCCTCTGAATGAATTTGAACTATTCCCAAGACTACAAATTATCCAAATACACGCTTGAGGTCGCGATTCTGGTTTGAATTGAAAACAAGAGAATAAGAAATTTCTGTGTCGCAGATATCAATTTATCGTCATGACCACCCGTGGTCGTGACAATTATTGTTAGAATTAGTGTTGTGACTCCGTGCTTTAAAATCACAATAACAAACCCTAAAAACACACCACACGTCAACATGGTCTCGTGGTCATACAAAATGTGAGTTTTAAAAGACCCGAGATAAGGCACAATGTCGTGACATTGAGATTTAGGTCGCGACCAGAAAAATCAAAGAGAGAGAGAACAGTCGCGCACTTCAATTTATTGGTCATGACCACTCTCTGGGTCGCTGAACCTAAGTAGGTCGCACTACACTGTCTAAATGCAATAAATCGTGTTTTAAACCCCACCTCAGCGTCGTAACTTTAAATGGGACATTAAGGCACTAGTGTTGTAATGTAGGGCATAATGTCGCGATATTCCATAAAGACAATGATGACATTGAGCCCATCCATCATAAAAGACTCCAGAACCCACAGAATAGACTGTCCAGAATCTCTAATCCAGCTATATCTTTCACTCCAAATCTTTCCATTCTCCTTTCTCTTCTCGACCATTTCAAAACTTAAAAATTGCTCATCTCCACTTCACCTGATAGAGATAACCAAATCCCAATTCCGGATCTTACTGTAATATATATACTGCTGAGTGAACATTACATGAGTGGAGGAGGTTCACCGGAACCTCTCGCCTCGAGACTTTAGACTAATGCAATCCAAAAACCAAATTAAAATGAGGGACCATTTGAGGAAGAAAGGGTCGTAGTATTTGAGGGTAGCGCACAAACCTAAGAAGGAGTAATAATAGCTATTGACAAAGACTTTGTTCATGTTCTGCGATATATGGACTAAGGTGTCAGGCTTGATGCGCTCTGCCATTAAAAGGTTTAGAGTTAATCTCCCATTTTTGAGATAATAGAAAGAGAGGTTGAGAGTTTTGTAGACACACGACGCAGATTCTCTTACCGGCCGTGAATTCTGCATCAAACATGGTGGATGAAAGAAGACATGACGCTTCATGCGAGAGTCCGGTGTACTTTTCTATATAGAGACTGAAAACCCTCAATTACCATAATATAAGAGCCTTACACTTTCTCGTATAAGATGTGCCATTGATACTTGCTTGATAAAATAGTTTTCTTAATTTGCTCATGATTTAAAATATATCGTCTATGACACTCGCAAGTGCAATGTGTGTCATACAAGTAGTAAAATTTGAATGTAAGTCCGTATCGTCTCCACAACAGAGATCGATAGCACCATGAATCAACTACCCCAACTACTAAAATTTCATACTATTCGGGACTCAAAACTCATAATGAAGGTTTTATCTAAACAACACAAATTAAAATTTCCTATATCTAGTGAAATTTATTCAGATTGCTAAATCAAAGTAAATGAATAAAAATGGAACCGTTTATGGGAACGGATTGAACCGGGCTTCTCGTGAGAAACGAAACCATCAATGAAATGGCATAATGGAACAAATAACTCAACACTAAAATCCATTGTCTCTTATGTGTATGGATTTGATTTTTGTCCAAGATTCTTAATTATTAGAATTGATTTCTCTTATTAGATATCTCGTTTCTCAATGATATATTCAATCCAAACTACTGGTATTCAAAATTTTCTTGCAAGATCCGGGGTGTTTTTCTTTCTCAATACTTCACACCCATTTCCTTGACAACGCATCCTTTTTCTTTACCTCTAAGGATTTTGGAAAATTTCATTATCAATTGGTGGCTCAACCTTCAGATCTATGGTTCATCCCTTCTCGGATTAGAACTGAGCAAACATCTGCTGATCGATTACCTCGTATTAAGGTGATCCTCGATTATTTATATTGCTAAATACACTTCTCCACCCAAATTTTAAGAGCAAATGGGGATTATCAAAATGAACTCGAGCTTCCCAAGAAGTTCGGCCACAATGGTAGCCGAACATACCCGTAGTGCAAGAATGCTCTCAACTCGTGAATCTCCGTCGTCACTGTAGGGCATCCTGATATCAGAGAGTAAGATACATCTCCTCGAACCGTACTAGGTAACGTACTATTAGAACTATCCATTAAAAATGACACCGACAAGTAAAAAACTAACCAAATTAATTCCTCCTTAAATTGTGCGAAAAAGACCGGTAACTAAATGTAACCAAATCAAATGAGCCGGTGGCAGTTCTCATTGTCGGGACAATTAAGAAATGGAGCACTCGATCACACAACCTCTTATAATTGCAATAAAACCCAGAAGAAATGAATTCCAAAATTTGTCTAGATTTCATAAATTTTCGTGCAAGAATACTTAAGAAAAATAATGTAATTCAGAAATCAAAGACTAATCGCTCTCGCACAGCCGCATATTCAAAAACGGAAAATTAAACTAAAAAATAAAAATAAAATTACTATAAAATAATATACACCGAAGTTCCTCTTTCTTTCCTTTTTCTCCGGGTAGTGAAGACTAAGCCGCTGATTAGCTCTAAAGCTATCTATTTATACCGTAAAAGAATCGGCCGAATCCCAAAATGCTCCGTGGAAATCCAAAGAAAGCCTGCTCACCGGTCCCATGCCTTACCCTCAAGTCGATGTCGCAACATGGACTCGCCTTTGATTGCACATGACCGCCGCGACTTTCTTTAAGTTGCAAATTCAGTTTTTCTTACAACAACTTGATCGCTGGTCGCGATATCGTGGGTCGAGACTTCATTTGCTCAATGTTTCTTCGCGTTAATGCGTCGCGACCAGCTACATGTCGCGATATCATTGTCTTCCTTTCTTTCTCCCAAACTCTCCCGAAGTTGCGCATATCATTTTTTGGTTACTTACCACTTTGTCAAGCCGGTGATGATTTCATGTTGTGATATTCTACATTCTTTGGTCAGAATTGTGTTGGTGGTCTTCTTTGTCTTCATATTCATTTAAGTCGCGACATCATGATGATGTCGCGACCTTTGCCTTCCCATTCCTTTCTTCACTTTCTGTACTTCAGTCAGACGCTGTAACCAATTTCCTTCTTCCTATTTTCCGGTGTCGCAATTTCAATCATGTCATGAAGGATCACCTTCTTCGTCCAGCGCCGTGCTCGCACCTAAAATTAGTGGTCGCGACATCATTTCAATCCTGACTTGAAAAGGTCGTGAAGTTCGCCTCTTGCAAGTGCTTCTTATCACAGTGTTGCGACCTCCTTTCAATTTCTCTACCTTTGGTTGCACTTAATTTGCTTTTATGTCATGACATAAGAAGATGTCGACATGAAAATGGAACCTGCATTGAAAACCAATTGCAACCTTCTTTCTTTGTAAGATTCCTCTCTGTGGCTTCATAGACGGAATCTGTCGCGACCAGAGTGGTGTCGCGGAAATTGTTATTCATAACTTGCTCGACACAAAGTGCGATGTCGCCGCATACGAATTTCGCCATCGATTGTTCAGTCCACCACGCTTTCTTTGTCGCGAATCCTCCTTTTTAAGTCACGACTTCATTTCGCCACTTGTTCAAGTTTTCAGTTTCTTCATAGCCAATTCTTGTTGGTTGCTTCGACCGAACGCTGGCAACTCTTGTTAATTTCACGCTGACTTAAATTTCCAATCGTGACCTCAATTTCGTCGCAGCCGATTTTATGATTCGCTAGAATTGAGTTTCACGTATTTTCCTACAAAATGAAATTCCTGAAATAATTATCCACTTTTCTTCAAACAAATCAACATTTATCTCATAATAAACTCTCGAAAAATAGATTAAAATCTAATGAGTTTTTAGACTCACAATTCCCCCAACTTAAAAATTATGCTTGTCCCTGCCAAAGAAAGTTACAAAGAATTGTTTGTTCCTTAAACAAATAAGCTTAGAAAATTTTTCCGATCTTAATTACGCCTTTCTTTCTCATTCCAATCTTCTGATATGGAATTACAGATACCAAATACCTTAAATTTCAGCTTTGATTCAAGAATAAGACATGGTGTATACTTCTATCACAAAAATTCTCGACAAACTAATGTATTTAAAATGCCTTATTCAATGCAAGTCTTGTTCTCAGTGTGTGTAAAAGGTGTCTTCAATCCTTTTCATCTTCATGCGTGATTTAGTTAATCTTTTTGCGTTTTCTTAGACTGCTGGTCAAAGTCCTAGCATAGGTTTGTTTTTCATATATATCACTCCACTAATGTAGTAAAAATCCAACCTTCAAAATCAATGAGGTTCAGGCTTCAGAATGTCGGGCTTAGGTAATCGGGGTAGATAATGGAAAAAATTTAAGCTGTAAATCACCCGCTTCCACCTTTCTATACTTGTCGCTTCTTCAACTTTCAATCTCTTTCTTCTTTTGTTCTTGTTGATTCTCTTCAATCTCTCGTTCGATTCATCTCTCATGTTGAATTCTTTTAGGGAATTTTTAATTTCATATGTACTTTATTCAGTAAGGCCTTTGTTTCTCGAACTCCTTGCTTCGTTCTAGAATTAGAAGTTTTGTCTTCTTAGGCTTTCATTACCTTAGAGAACTCAATAGCAACTCCCATACCGGGGCCATTAGCATTTAGGTGCAAAACACCCTCACGAAGCACTGTTCATGCGAAATAGCCACAAGACAAAACCTTATTCCTCATTTACTTCAGCTTCCTCGCTTTTTATTTCTTCTTCACCACCTTCATTGTAAAAATTTGGAAATATTTTTCCCCCAAACTTGTTTCTTCCTTTATAGTAAACTTTTTTCTGAACTAGAAACTGGATAATATGGGTTATTTTCTGCAGGTTTATTGCAAGGAAGGGAATTTCGGTTTTCAGTTGCTGTTTTATTAAAGAAATAAGGCTTATTTGGCTTAAATCAAGGAACTAGAGAATATGCTTAAACATATATTGAGGGTAGGCTTAGAAAAGCTCAATCGCCAAGGATGCCATTTATCATTTCTCATATTGTTTTCACCTAAGATTTCGCCTCAATCAATAATCAAACAAGTTCTAGGATCACGGACTCTCAACCCGAAATTCCTTAAGATGTTCCTACCTCAGTTTCATAAGTTTGCTGACCAAGGTGTATTATTTTCTTCAAGACGTATTTATTATCGTTTACTACATTATTTCATCCAAGCAGTTTTTTGCTCCATCGCCATTAACCAATCTCTTCTGCCCCGCTAACTAAACCGGTTAAACAAAATGCGTGCAATACCCCTAATTTCCAAGTTATCAGCTTCATCAGCTCTCGACACTAAATTCTAATGTTCTTGAGAAAGAACAAAAATTGGTTGGTCGATTCTCGTAAGTATTTAAAAGAAATGGCATGTCAAAATCTCAGATATCATAAACATCGTAATCAACTAACATCTATTTATCCACAATCAAATTTTTCATTCAACAAGTGAGAAACTATCTAACAAGCAAAAGAATACTTATAAATGAGAATTCAATCAAACAGGGACAAGTAGGATGAAATCCAAATCAGTTTCCATTAAAAAATTTTGGAATGTATATATGTATAACATGCTAAAACCTTCGCTTCCTTTCTTTCCTCTCAGATGCCCCTTAGGTACCAGGTCAGTGGCTACATCAAACTCGGTCATCTGGCTCAAAACCTAGTGGAATTTTATTTCAGCTTTTGCCTCTCCAAGCAGGGGAAATTCCTTGCCCCTTTGCATATGCCCATTATTTAGTTGCACCGCACGAATGAGCGATGTCTTGCCTTTCCCCACTTGATTGACTGTTTCTTCCACCTCGTAGAGACAGTACTTCAAGCAAATTTCTGACAAATTCTTATCGATTAAGTCCATATTTCCAACCATATTTTTTCTTCTTATACTACTTCTCAATATTTTCAAGCTGCTGATCTCTCTCTTTCATTATCTTCTCAAACTCTTTGAACGCTTCTTTTTTATATATATATGCTTGAACCCATCGATCTTCTTAGCATGTTATTTTCCATTTCTTTTCTCCTCTTCTCCTTCCATGATCAAAACCGCCAAAACAATCCCCATCTCTTTGAACCCGATTATTTGTGTGAGCTTGCATGCATGTCTTTATTCTTCCCATCATCTTCTCTTTCCCTCATTTCCTTCTGCACTCCTCCTTGTGTTCCTCTTCTATTCCTCCACCTTTCTTCCAAAATTTGTTCCTTCCTTCCGGGTCAGGCCTCCATGAATTCCTCTTTCTTGATCCTTGTTGCCTTTCCCATTTTAATCTCTTTCTTTCTCCATTTCCTTCTTCCTTTTTTCATCGCTTTTTAGTATTTCCATTATTCCTTATTTCCATTCTTCCTGAGAAAAAAATTTTTTTTTTTAAAAAAAAAAAAAAGCACCCGCTGCTTCGTTTGAACCCGGTACTGTTTCAGACCCATAGCATGGCGTCGGGCCGTGTCCCGAGAGGCTCTTCCCGCTTTCTCGGAAGGACACCGTCTGTATCTCCTCCATTTCTCTTCTATCGCTCTACATCTATCTCTCGTCTGCTTTCGCATCTATCATCACTTCCTTCCGGGCTCTTTCTCCTTTAGGCCCCCTTGTCACCCCTGGTGAAGGGTTAGAGGTGGGGAGACCTGAGGATCTTTTCTCTTTCCTCCCCACTCTCTTTCACCTCCCGCCTTAAACAGCTAGTAATACAAGGGTGGTGAGGAATCATCTTCTTATTGCTATATAGTACCTCCTGATTGATTCTTCTGATTAGTATTCATGTTTATTCTTGTATCCTTCAAAAGTGCACAACATGATACTCTCGCTTCTCCTGGATCAAGTGCAAAGGTGTCTAGTAGGTACTATTACGTAACATAATAAAACCAAACTTCGCCTCGTGAGAGTCCCCTTCATGGCATGGTGATTCTTCTGGGTGGGTATTACTTCCCCACTCCTCCTCCACAACTGTCACTATTTTTCAATTTGGTTTTCCAACATCCCTTTGTATATTTTGACCCATGCTTGAAATCTCCTCTTACTTAAACATTTCATTTATGCTTCTATCGGTCGGTGGCACTCAAACACCCTCACGAAAAACATAACCCTCCTTCATTCCTGCACACAGCTCAGTAGAATCTTTGCAGAGCTGAAATCCTGTGTTTTGTTCACAAAAGAATGCCTAACCCTTTCTAATACTCATAAATACCAGAAATTGACTTGCCAAAACCTCTATCTAGATAAAGTTTGCTCCACATCACCTCGTTCCCATAAGTTTCTTAGCTCTTCCTACAAAATGAAGCTCCTCTTTTCTTCCTCTACTACTTCCTCGTAGGCCATCCTCTTCTCGCTGGTTTCCTTTTCAGCATTTACTTCTTCTTCAAAGCTGACCTCCGATCGAGCTTCTTCATCGTTTCGACATTATCGCGCATGATTTCTGTCGATCGGGCCGCTGTTGAGATTAAGACTCATCTCGTTTGCCGCCATGATTGAAGGCTCAGGTATTGTCGGAGTTTCTGTCTATGGCTCAAGATTCCAAATATTTGATGCAATGAGAAAGGTTATTGAATTGCAGCCATCGAATTTGAAGTGGAATAGACAAGCCGAGCTTAATGTCATGACAATGCATGTAGAGTCAATACGACATAAACTATCATTCCTAAACAATGATTTTCCTCCAATGAATTTTTCCGATCACCCAAAACGAGAGGCGTTTTTAACCTCTCTTTATTTGACTGTGACTATTCCTCGTTACTTACTCAAAATTTTTGGTTGTGACTTGAAATGTGGTCACGACAGTGGAAAATATGTTATAACATAAAATGTTCATTCCCTCCTTTATTTCCCCAATGCGACCTCGCTCATTATTATTTTGACTTTATTTTTCACATCCAAAGAATTCTTGGTTGCAACTTTAAGTTAATGTTATGACTCAAACATGTAAACACTAAATTACCCACAACAATTTTCAATTTATTCAATTCCAATCAAAACAACTACAACTCAATCCTCATCTCTTCATCATGCACAAAATTCAACAACTTCCACTATGCATCACATTCAAAACTTTACACCAAACAAGATAAAATTCCCCCAAACTTTCAACTTCATGCTATATCAAAGATAAATTTTAAAATCAAATCAAGAAGAATATACCCCTTTTGTCTCTTATGTCGACAGTTTGATCAGATATGCACTCTCACAATCTATCGGTCAAACTAAACTAAAAATAAAAACAAATAAATAAATAAAAATAAAAAATAAAAAAAATAAAAGGAAAATTCTTTACTACTCTTCAATCGATACGAATAAAATCAAATTAAGCTTTATTGAAATTTAAACACGTAAATTTGTAAACTATAACAAGAAAAAACAAAATTTAAAATCAAACTGTGTGGATCGCTTCCACAAAATCGCTTCACTTTAGTCTTAGTCGGACTTTTAGTCGCCATTGTTCCTGCTTTCACCCCTGTTCTCATCCATGCTACCTTCAATTGCTTTCTCCTAAGATAGTGCTTCAACTTTACCAACTCTTTGAACCCCTCATGATCGTCGGTTCTGCGGCTTCACCCGCCCCAAACTCGTGTGCTTTGATACCACCCGTGAATAGTCCACCCATTTGACTCTCAAATTTTCTGAAAAGAGTCTTAGTTCAGAGTTATCAACAACAAAGACTGATCTCTCCGCCTTGAATTCCTCCTCAAACATGATCATGCTATTTTGCTTTTTATCCTTGTAAATTTTGGCACTATCATAGCCTATTCCTCAACTATTCCAATTCATTTAACTGAGTAGCTTCCTCTCTTCCTTAGGCAAATTTAAAAATCAAATTATTTCGATATTCCACATAGCCTTATATTCTAGCTCAAGAGGTAGGTGACAAGGTTTTCCAAAGACAAGCTCAGATAGACATTCCATAATGGAGTTTTAAAGGCAAATTCTATATGCCCGTAGTGTATCATCAAGCTTCAAAGACTAATCTCTTATGCCGGAACTTACGCATTTTCCAGACTTTCTTTTTTATTTCCCCGTTGTTCTCAGTTTGTTCCATTTGAGTCGCCTAGAGATGATAAGCTGCTTTCCATAATGTGTTTATACCATATCTCGCTCATGAGTTTCATATTAAACATCTTATTTGTAAATGGCTCTCCATCACTAATTATAGCATAGGTGTTCTAAATTGGCTGAGAACATTTCTCTTCTCGTAAAATCCCACAACCCGTATCAGTATCATTCTTGGACAAGTCAAGTTGTTCTACCCATTTTGATACATAATCCATGTTAGAGTATGTATATTTCCAAATGAAACTCGGAAAAAGGCCCCATAAAATCCATTCCCCATACATCAAAACAATTGCACCACCAGATACTTGTGGTATCCATGCCTTTACTGATATTTTCATTCTTTTTGAATTGATCACATAATTTCACCCATTTAAAATGAAACTTGAAAATAGTAGGCTAGTAAAATCCCGGGATCGGAGTAATCTCTGTGGCTGTTTTATCTCTCAGAAATAAGTCTCCATGCAGGTGATGCACGATATTCTTGTGAAATCTGTTTCTACTTCACCTTTCTAAGATACATCTCCCATAAACTTTGGTCAGCTTCCTCTTTAAACACACATGGCTCATTCCAACAAAATTCGGCCACAAACATCTTTTAGCTTCCTTTTTTCTGCTTAGAATGAATCAAAAGGTATAATTCCATTAAGCTAAAAAGTCTGGCTAACATCGCATACCAGTAGATTGGAGTGACAAATTAAATAACTGCCGCCATCCGGAAAATTCTTACTATTTCTTCTTTCTTCTTGTACAGTTTTCTACTTGACAAGCAGATCAGTTATCACATTGTCACTGTTCTTCTTGTCTATATAGTCTAAATCAAATTCCTCGTGAATATTACACTCACCATCAATCTCGCTTGCTTTCTTTACCATCAGATATTTGATTGCCGCATGATCAGTGTATAACATCATGTAATTCAAAATGTGTATGGCTGTACTTTACTTGCAAATATTCATTGCCAAAGATTCCTTTTCTGCAGTGTAGTAATTTTCAGGCTTCTATTAAAGGTTTTGCAGCAAGATACGTGCCTCAACACTTTTTTTCATCTTTCCGTCTCAATGTGGCGCTTCCATTGCAAAATCACTGCATCACACACATGATTTCAAATTCCTGTTCCAACTGCCTTGCCAATGATGGGAGCCAGTCCCCATCGGATTTACCACCAATGCGTCATGATTCATCAAAATAAATCCCAAGATTTTTTCCAAAGAATCGCTGTCTAGTACTTTGAGAAATCTTCGATAATCTTTTCTATAAATCTAAGATAACCGCAGAAACTTCGATTCCCTCGATCAGAAGGTGGTATTAGATTTTATAATCTAAACTTTGCTCGCCCACTCCTGCTCCACGCATAAACTACGCGTCTCAAGACAATCCTCCTTCTATAACCATAAATGGCATTTTCCCAATCCAGAGCCATGCTGCTGCTAGATTCTGCTCAGACCTTGAACAACTCTTGTCACTGTTATGTGCAATGTTCAAAACTCATCCATACACTGCAAAATCAACCATAAGATCTCCATATCCTCTTCTCTATATCGAACATAGACATCGCATCTCAGCACCAGAGCACTTACACAAACCAAATGGTACTCCTCCTAAAAGCAAAAGTGCACTAAATGGCATGCTGTAAAAGTGGTTTTCTCTGATCTTGTGCAAATAGCACCTGTTATATCCGCAGTATCCATCAAGAAAACAAAACGAGGTGTCCTCGCCAACCCATCCAAAGACATCCCCGATCAATGAAAGGCAGTGGAAAATGGATCCTTTCTCAATAAGTAGCATTCACCCTCTCTTAGTCACACACCTCCTCCATCCTCACACAGCTTCTCGTAGGGAACCCGCCATTCTTTCATTTCGATCACGTGGAATCCACCTTTCGCGAACCATGCATCATTTCATCAGAACTAACTGATATAGCATATATAAAACCGCATTTAACAATACTCTCGTATCCTTCGACAACTTCTTCATCACCGTTCCAGCCCTCCTTTGATGCTCAATAGAAGTTTTTGCATTATCCTCCAAAGAATATTTTCAGGTATGCAAATGGAAGACGTACCACGCCGGATCCTCGATTGACGAGCAATTGCTTCCTTGTATTTCGAGTACAAACCTTGATTCTTGACCAGTCAATGCATTTGATATGATACTTGGTTTTCTTTTTTACGGTTCTAAAAGCTCATATTTTTTAAATGGTACAGGCAATTCTTTCAATGTCAGCCACTTCTCCTTCAGTTTCTTACTCATGAGTTTCTTTACATTTTAAGTGCTTACTTCATCTTGGCCCATTTTCATTATACTCGAAATGTTTCCTTGTTAAACAAATTTGAAGCGTTACTTCACATTCAAGACTCTCAAGATCTGCGAAAATTCATCATTCATTGATAGAGTGTTGAAGGATACAATCGAGAATTTAATTCCATCATTAAAGAAGACTATTGTTTCTTGCAATATCTAATGCATCTTCCTTTACATTAGGATGTTCGAACTCATTAATATTAAAATGCGATTCATTTCCAACCACGGTGTCAATTCACCTTTACCTTACGTCTATCAAAGTGACTCCGGTTGCTAGAAAGGTCTTCACGGCAACGAGAGGAACTTGTGTCACCATCGTCTGCGTGATAACAAAATCCACTAGGAAGATGAATTTCCCGGCCTTGTGATACATCTTGAGAATGCCTTCTGGATGTGCCATAGATCTATCGACCATGCGCATTGTAATTCTTTGGTGAGATAAGTTCCCCCAAATTAAGTCTGCATTACCGGCCCGATAGAGGCATCAGAATTTATACTTGCTCCAAATCACATAAAGCTTTCTTGAATTCATATTTCCCTTTATGGAAGCGGGGAATGAGTGAAGCGCGGGGTCCTTCATCTTTGCTTTGGATAATGGCACTGCACGTAGCAGTCAAGTTAACTATACCCTCCTCAGCTATCTTTCTTTTCTTGCTCAGTATTTCCTTCAGAAATTTTGCATAAAGAGGCATTTGGCTAATCACTTATGAAAATGGGATATTTATTTCTATTTTCTTGAAAATATCAAAGAATTTAGAAAACTGTTCTTCTCTTCTTGACTTTTGAAGTCTCTATAAATGGCTTGCGAAGGTGTATAAGTGAGTACTCCTTCCTTCTTTCTGGTCATTACTTTTAATTTGTTCAATAAGATTTCTTACTCTCCTTCGCTTCGGTGTCTTCTTTTTCTGCCTCAGTCTCTTCTTTTCTTCCTGTTCTTTTGTTGCTGCTTAAATCCTTCCCACTTCTTAATTGAATTGCCATGCAGTCTTTTTGGTTCTTCTGAGTATCACTAGGGAATGTACCCTTGCTCTAATTTGGCATATTCAGGGCCGGTTACTTTACTTTTGTACCAAATTTTGTGAGCGTAACATTGTTACGAAACATTTGGTATCGGACTTGAAAGCTTCAGAGTCGATGGTTTACGTTCATGGGTGTAATAGCCTCTTGTTTGGCCCGTGAGCGCAACATTTGTTCATCAAATGGTTGGGTCCTCCTCGACACGATATTCATTTACCCTTTCACCTGTTCTTTTACTCTTCTTGGAACCTTGGTGGTGTTGATATCCTTCTTGAACATTACGTCATGCCTTGGGCCTTGTAATGCCCCTCCAGCGCGTATGAGGTCTCATGGTTCCTCGGTCTTGGATTGTAGTGTGTAGAGCGGGTTAGGATTTGTGGCTTGAAATGATAACTTCTTGGCTCGGCTCCGTACTTAACACTCTCAGACTCATAGAATCTTCTTCTATTGGCATCAGCACTTCTTCTCATAAGTTCTCTTTCCCACTTGCTCTATTTCATGGCTTGGTGTGCATCTTCTCTTGTTTGTCCATCCACAGCCATTATGGCATCCAACTGCATCCATAGGCATCATCTTGCTCGGCTCCATGACCCCTTTCCTCTTGTTTCCTGCGAAAACTTCCGGATGGAGCTTTCATATTGCATTTTGCGGGTCTTACAGCATCGGATCTCGCCTCTTGACACTTTTACGTTTGAATGCTCTCCGCAACATAGGCTTATCGATAATACCATAGATGTATCATTTAAGCATGATACATTATGTCCATCTTGATCTTCAAATCTATGCCATGCATCCGGCATCTCTTGATAACCTTTGAATCTTTCCCCGAGCTACATATAGGCTCTCATCTTCCCCTGTTGGAATACTGGCCATCTCTCTTCTTCTCTCACGAAGTGAGAGATGGAAAGAATCTTGCCCAAGTAGGCTTCTGCTCTTCCCAAGTATCAACGAACCATATGGTAATGATTCATACCATGTAGGCTGCTATATCTCTCAAAGAAAGCAGGAAGAGATGCAATTTTATCACCTGCAGCCTCACAATTTCGACTTCACTTTGTATTTGCCATTTGAAAATCTTCGGGTGCTCTTTGGGTCTTCGGTGGGATGACGATGGCGATGTTCTTTGAACCATTGTAATCAAGTGGCTTTAGTTGAAATTATTTGCATCTACGATCATTTGTCCCGATTTGAGAATATTCTTCTCTGAATAATAGGCCTCGAGAAATCCTCCATTGTGTCGATAATGGAAGGCCTTCTAAATTTCTTTGTCTATGTTCTTAAATGCGGTCATGTCTCATACGCCATATTGCGTTTCTTCTCTTTTCGTCTTTCTCAAGCTCTGGTGTTTCTTGGTCGGTGTCCTCACAAGAATCAGGTCGAGAATCACATTTCAATGCATTAAAAGTTTTCTGAAATCAAACACACTCAAATTAATAAGTTAGTCAAACGAGCAAATATTTTCAATATGGCTTGTTAAAGATTAGTGGCTAAAATAGCCCTTTGCTTGCAAAAAACTATTTTGTTCTTTTCTTGAGTATCGAATTAGTATTTCCTTCTTTTGTCAGAATATTGATATATTTAATTCTTTCAATCCCCGACAACGGCGCCATAAAAACTTGTTTGCCTTTTTCTATATAGATAAAAACCCCTCAAATTAACATAATTACAAGAGCCTTACACTTCTCTTGCATACATGTTACTGGATAATAGTGCTTGATAAAATAGTTTTCTCTTAATTGTTCATATTTAAAAAAATAAGGGTCAGTCTATGACTGCTGAGTCACCTGAGTCCTCTAGTAGTAAAATCTGAATGTAAGTCCGGTATCATTCCACACAGTTGATAGCAGTGCAGATCCCAAACTACTAAGAATTTCATACTATTTGTACTCAAAACTCACTAATGAGGCTTTATCTAAACAACGCAAATTAAAATTTCCAATACTAGTGAATATATTGAGTTAGCTAAAACAAAAGTAAATGAATAAAATAAGCGTCTATAAAGTAAGATTGAATCAGTTTTCTGTGAGAAACAAAACCATCAATGAAATACAATGGAGCAGTCATTCCAACACTAAAATCCATTGCCTGTTTGTATGGATCTGATTTTTGTCAAGATTTCCCAATTATTGGAGTGATTTTTCCATATTCATGATTAGATATCTTGCTTCTCTCGAGAGAATAGCAGATCTAACAAACTACTGTATTCAAATTTTCTTGCAAGATCTGGGTGTTTTTCTTTCTCAATACTTCACACCCATTTCTTGTTGACAGCAGAACTTTTGCTTTACCTTCTAAGGATTTTCGTAAAATTTCTACTACTCAATTGGTGGCTCAACCTTCAGATCTATGGGTTCATCCCTTTCCCTTGGTCGTCTGAGCTAACACGGGATTGGAACTTACACGTGGAGTGGAATTGAACTCTCGATTATTTATATTGTTAAATACACCCCTCAGACTTCAGTTTAAGAGCAAATGGGGATCTATCAAAATGAACTCTCACCATTTCAGTGATTCATCAATGGTAGTCGAACATACCCGAAAAGAATGCTCTCGACTCGGGAATCTCGAGTCTACGTGTCCACCTTGAGAGGGCATCCTGGATATCATAGTAAGATACATTCCCTCAAGTGGTACTAGGTACTACTATTGGGAACTTATCCATTAAAAGCGACACCACGATTAAGTAAACCGAACCCAAATTAATTCTCAGCAAATTGTGCGAGGAAGAGGCGTAACTAAATATAAATCAAATCAGTAATTTGCATTAAATTCTTGCATTGCGAGTGTTAAATGGGCACCGATCACGCACAACCACTATAATTACCGCAATAAAATAGAATAAATAAATTCGAATTTATTAGATTTCATAAATTTTCGAAGCTGATAATACTTAAGAAAAATAACATAACTAAAAAATCGGCTCACTCGTCTACGCACGATTCGCGATTCAAAACCGAAAAATTAAACTAAAAAATAAAAAAATAAATTCTCTTTAAAATATACATTGAGTTCCTCTTCATTTCCACTGCAGGTAGTGAAGACGGAGGCGCTATATTCTAAGTATCTATTTATACTGTAAAAAACAATCTGGGCCGAATCCCCAAAATGCTCCAGGTGGAAATCCAAAGAAAAAGCCCAACTCATTGTCCTATGTCGCGACCTCAAGTTGATGTCGCGACATGGACTTGTCTTGATTGCTCATGATCAGTCGCGATCTCTTTCTTTTATGTTGCAACGGAGTTTGTCTTTGCGGCTTTGATCGATGTTCAGCGACATCGTGTGTGGTCGCGACTTCATTTGCTCAATGTTTCTTTAGTGTTGATGTCGCGACCTCAGTTACATGTCGTGACATCATTGTCTTCCTTCTCTCCCAGCTCCTGAGTTGCGACGTCATTTTTTGGTTGCGACCACTTTTCTGTTTGTATGATGACTTCATGTTGTGACTCTGATTCCTTTGGTCGCAATTATGTTGGTGGTCTTCTTGTCTTCATATCTTTCAATTTTAAGTCGCGACATCATGATGATGTCGTGACCTCTTTTGCTTCCTATTCCTTTTCTTCAGTTTGCAACCTCAGTTCTACGTTGCAACTAATTTCCTTCTTCCCACTTATTTTCGAGGTGCGACTTCGGTTATATCGCGACATCAATTTCTTACGCTGGCTTTTCTTGGTCGCGACCTAAATTAGTGGTCGCGACATCATTTCTGATCCTTGACTTGTAAAAGGTCGCAAGTTCAGTTCCTTGCAAGTGATTCTATTAGGCTACAGGTTGGGACCTCCTTTCAAATTCTATCTTTGGTTGCACTTTAAATCTTCCTGTTTTTTATGTCACGACATAGTAGTGATGTCGCAACATGAAATTTAACCTTGTATTTGAAAACCAGTTGCAACCTCTTTCTTTTGTAAAGACCTCTCTTGTGGCTTCATAGACGGATTCTTGTCGCGACCTCAGAGTGGTGTCGTGACATTATTCATAACCTTTTGGTTTCGCGACATCAAAGTGATGTCGCGACATGAGCTAAATCATTTGATTGTTTCTTTGAGTCTCGACCACGTTTTCTTTGTCGTAACCTCCTTTTTAGGTCACGGACTTCCTTGTTCGAGTTTTCAGTTTCTTCTTCAAAGCCAAATTTGTTGCTGTCGTGACTGGAATGGTGGCTTGGCCCGAGCATTCTGTCGACAGAGATTTCGGTCGTGACCTCAATTACTAACTGGGCTAATTTCTTCTGATTTTTGCTAGAATTTGAGTTTCTGTTGTATTTTCCTGCAAAAATAAATTTGAGTCAATTATCCACTTTTCTTCAAACAAATCAACATTTATCTCATAATAAACTCCGAAAAATGGATTAAAAATCTAATGAGTTTTTAGACTCATCAGTACCCTTTGGGCACAAAAGAATCAATGAGATGTTCAAAATAAAGGAACTCAAGCATGGTTCCAAATTTAAGAAACTGGTAGAAAACCTAGATCATGAGAAGATTATCGACCTCCTGACTGCTGGGCAAGGGAAGTGGGAAGCCATAAGGAATAGCCCTCACTACGCTATCAATAGAGGTTCCCTCACTGAGGAAGCTAAGGTTTGGTTATACTTCCTATCTTCAATAATCCTCCCAACTAAACATCTCTATGCAGTGAGAGAACAGGAGGCAAACATTCTATATGCCCTTTTGAAGGGCTATAAAATGAATGTTGGTTGTTTAATTGAGAGTCGTCGGAGGATACCATAGCTGATAAAGAGGGTAATCCCTCGCCCCAGCCAGCGATCAACCAGACTATGTCTTCATTTGGGGTGAGAGGATCATGGGATGAAGAAGAAACCTGCCCCAAGGTATCTACTCTAACCCTTACTAGGGTGACAAAGGGGCCTAGAAACAAAAAGCAAAAGGGGATGGTGGAAGTAGAAGCAGAACCTGCTGAGGAGAATGGCAATAGGGAAATGGAAACCGTTCCAGAGCAAATCCCTCCAGTAGAAGAGAAAGAAATGCATTTTAGAAGGAGCCCACTGAGCCATTCCTACCATGATATGACAAAGAATTTCCCTAAGCAAGCAGAAAGCTCCCGAAGACGAGAAAGGAACACTAAAATCATGGAAATGCTGAGGATAATGAAGAAAGATATGGAAGAAAGGGAACATAAATGGGAAAAACAACATCAATTCAAAGAAGAGTTCTTAGAAGCTGAATTCATGAGGAAAGAACAATTATTTGAGCAGACTCTAAGACAGAGAGAGGAAGAAGGGAGATAAGAGATGAAAAGGAGAGAGGAAGAACAAGGAGAAAAGATGAAGGCCAGTTTGGAAGCCTTCTACATCAACCAGTTTAGAAGAGATGAAGTGCTTAACATTCTGAGGAAAAGAGAAGTTGAGATGGAGGGTAACATGCTAAAGAAGATCCAAGCCTTCAAATACCTGTGTAAGGAGCAATTTAAGGTGTTTGGGAAGTTGATGAAGGATAGAGATAAAGAATTGGAAGATAATGATGTTTATAGAAGAAAAATCTGGCATGAGAGTTTGGATTTGATCAACAAAAATTTATAGGACAATATTTGGGTTGTATCTCACATTTGGAAGAGCAGGTGAATCGGATGGGACAGCGAAATAAGACACATGGTCCAGTCTTGTGAATTTAACAAATGATTTGATATCCACTGATAAGGTAGAACCCACACCCTCAGAAAAGAAAAGACCAGACGTAACCTTCTCCAAATTTTCCTCTGTTTAGCAAGCTTTGACTTAGATCCTCCCAACATCATACCAAAAAAATCTAATAAGAGAAGCGAGGAGTGAGATAGCATAATTATATATATATATATATATATATATATATATATATATATATATATATATATATATATATATATATATATATATACCCATTGTATTTCTTCAACATCATTAATATAGTTCAGAAAAGTTCATTAAAAAGAGTCTTGTGAATTGTTTTGTTAATTGGATGATTTGGTTTGTTACTTTTAATAATGCTGCAACTAGAACTTGTACATTGTTGAAATGCTTGATTGGAATCTGATTGCTAAAATAGTGATTTGTTTTGGATGCATGGATCTGATTAAGTGAATTGTGTTGTTTGTGTCATTCATTGTTTGTCTGCAAGAAATGACCTATGTATTCAAGCCTTATTTGTACAATGACACAATGACCACTGTTTAAATCCAGAACAACACTATAAGAGAAATAAGAGTAGGCTCTAAAGAAATGAAATAAGAAGTTGCAGTTTTAGCTTGAATCAGGTTTAAATTGCAGAATTTGGAAAAAGTATACAATTGAAAGAACAAATAAGATGATCAAAGTTGTATGTATAAACAGTAAGTCAGTACAAATCTTGGAAAAACAATGCACATGGTCAAGAAAATTCTTAAAACTTTGAGAAGGATTAGGAACATCTTTTAGGATGATTCACAATCAAGGGTACAAGGTCCTAAAACTTGTTAGCTTATTGGTCAAGGCGAAATCCTATGTAAAAACAACTAACAAGAAGTGATAGAGGCCATCTTTGGAAGTTTGAACCTTTTCAAACCTACCCTCATTATATGCGAAGGCATACACTCTAGTTCCATAGTTTGAGCCAAAAATACCTAATTTCTTCAAATAGCATCAATTAGAAACCTGAAATCCCTCCCTTACAATAATCCTTTAGCAAAGAACCCCAAATTACTCAGTTTTCAGAATAAGAATGTTTATTGTGCAGAAAGGAACAAGTTTGGGGGAATATATTTCTTTTGGATTACAAGGATGGAAGAGGAAAAATAGAATTGAAGAACTAGAGAAAAGAAGAAAGAGAAGTTGAAAAAGGAATAAGTTTTTGTCTTATGGCTGTATCTCTCTTGAACAATTAGCTCGTAAGGGTGTTTCAACACCTAATACCCTAATGCCAACTGATATGGGAGTTGCTAGCCCAAAGTTCTCTAAGAGTGATAGAAAGCCTAAGAAGACAAAGCATTGCACTATTCCAATTATTTGACAATAGAGAGAAACGAAAAGAGTTCGATAAAGGAATGGCGATAAGTTAGTGGCAACCAAAGGAGCCACAACATCCAAGATGATGTACAAAGCCAAGTTTAGGGGAATTTACATTATAAGGAAGGAAAAGGGTGAAAGATGAAGACCATTATATAGAAAGGAAGAGTGAAATCTAGGTAATTTGCAGCCTAAAATTTCCAATTGTCCACGATTACCCCGAAGCCTAACATTATAAGCCTAAAGACCTCTTTGATCTTAAAGGTTGAATTTACCTACATTAGTGGAATCCAATATGAAAAACAAACATGGGACTTTTGACTAGTTTTCCTAGGAAGTCCCCGGAAAATTTAACTAATTGATAAGTTCAAAAGGAAGGCTCCTGGCACTCCTGAGAACAAGATATTAGTGAACTGTTTCATGCAGTATTCATCAGTTTATTTGTAATAGAGGTTGAAAACATTCATTTTCCCAGTTGAAAACTGAAGTTTGAAATGATACTGCAATCTTCTTGTTCAAGTCAAAGGGTAGAATAAGAAAATATTGTACTGTAGAATAGAAAAATGTCCTCCAAAATAAAGTTCAATTGTTTGAGGATAAACAAATCTTTCTTTTTCTTTGCTTGGGGACAAGCAAAATTTTAAGTTTGGGGGAATTTGATAAGTCAAAAACTCATTGAATTTTTAGTCCATTTTTATGATCTTTATTACAATGTAATTTCTTGTTTTTCTGCAGAAATATGTATTATTTACCAAATTTATATTTTGCAAAATTTACAGCATAAATGACAATTCCAGCAAGGATCAGAACTAAAAGCAGTTCAATGGCTAAGGTGAGGGTGCAGCGAGAGGGTGAGGTCACGATCAAAAGAAGTCCTCTTATGCGAGATGAAAAGTTGTTCTTTGAGGAGAGAGAAAAGGGGCTTAAAGGAAGGATTTCATGTCGTGACACCATTAAAGTCCACGACACAGGAAGACAACTCACAGTTGCAAAGGGTGAGGTGCGACTACGAAGGGTTGATGACTAAGCTCATAAGGTCTATACCAGGCAATTTAAGGTTGCGACAAAATATAAGTTGGAGACTCCATTTGAGGTAGCGACCATGAATTCATGTTGCGACATACATTTAAGCAAATCGGACAAGAGCATAGATAAGAAAAGCCACCATTAATGTCGCGACACCGTTTCGAGGTCGCGACACATAAAGAAGACATTGTTGGTAGCAACAGAAAATTAATGTTGCAACAAAAATGTGAGTTGAGGTCACAACTAGGAATTCATGTCGCAACATAAAAATGAGCTGAATAGTTAAAAGATGTTGCGACTAAGTTTGAGTCGCTACGACAAAAACAAAGGAAAAAGGACCACTACTCAATCGCGACACACTTTCTAGGTCGCAACCTGAAAAAGAAGCTGAGACCAGGGATCAAAATGGTTAACAACGAGAAAGTGTATGACATAAAATGAGGATTCTGACGAAAGGCAACCATTCGATCACGACACACTTTTTAAATCACGACCAATGAAAGTTGAATTGAAAAAAGCTGTGTGACAAAGTAGGGTTGCGACAGAATGGGGAGAAATGATGTTTTGACATGCTTTTAAGGTCGCGACATAAATTTTAGCATGGAGAAGAAACGATTAGGTCGTGACCTAAATCCCATGTCACGACCAGACAATGAAAAGACAAACAATTTTAAGTCGCAACATGAAAAGCGGAGCAGTGACCAAGAATGAGCAGTTGACAATAGAAATGATGTCATGTCATCAAATCTAGGTCGCAACATAGAAATGCAGTAGACAACAAACAATTATGTTGTGACACAAAATTGAGGTTTCGACATATATTTCATCAAAGGGAAGAACAGTCAAGTCGCAAAGAGAAATAGGAAATTCAATGGAAACTGTTGAAACTGAGAAATGAGGTTGCGATTGGATGGGAAGGAAAAAATGGTCGCGACATACATTTGAGGTCGCGAAAGGAATTGCAGTGATTAAAGAAGCTACTTAGTCGCGCAACTTAATGTCCACGTCGCAACAAGAAAACAAGCAGACCAGCAATTTTGAGTCACGACCTGCTTGAAGGCTCAAGACAACTGAATGATGTAGCAACCTAAAAGAGAAGCTGCAACCAAAAAGCAAAGAGGCTAACAACAGAAATGATGTCGCGACATCAAATCAAGGTCGCATCATAGAAATGTAGTAAAGGCAGAGAGAGTCAGGTCGCGACATCGAATTAAGTTCGCTACACCAATTCTTGGAAACAAGAAAAAGGGGTTGCACCCAGAGTCTCACTGTTGTCAACTAACATAATCATGACAAAAAATTCATATCGCGACCACTAAACAAATTATAACTGAAGAAACAAGTCGCAACAAAAACATCAGGTCGTAGCTCAACAATTGCAAGAACAAAGTGAAAGAACGTTGCGACCAGTTCCTTGAGGTCATGACAGACTTGATAAGCCCGACCAGGATTTCATGTCACGACATCGTTCTCAGGTCGCGACCTAAAAAGAGGGTTGGGCAATTTATTTTAGGGAAATCCACCTGGAGCCTTGGAATCAGGCCCAATTTCTGAAGGCTATAAATAGGCGTACATAGTTTTAGTAAAGGAGCTTCCATTTTTCTGAAACCCATTTGTCTGGGAGGATGAGGAAGACTCATTGTATATTGTAGAATACACTTTTCATTTCTTTTATTTTCTTTCCTTTTTTTTGGATCTAAACCAATAATCTGTTAGAAAGTAGAAGCTGGATTTAAATTTTTATTCACTTTTCCAATTAAGGCCTGGAATCAATGAAGTTCAGACAAATTTTGGAATTCATTTCTTCCAGGGAATTATAGTTACAGTGGATGTTCTGGATTAATACTCCATTATAGATTGCGATTCTGTAATTGAGAAGCACAGCTTCACTAGATTGGATTTATTGTTAGCTACAGTCTTTCATGCATGAATTGGAGAGAGAATTACCTGGATTGGAATTTATTTGGTTGATGTGTTATTGAATGGGCTTGTTCCCAATAGTAGTATCGAATACCCTTCCAAGGTATGTATCCTGCTCTGATTTTCAGGAGACCCTCTGAGTGACACAGAGATAGAGATTTGATTAGTACCGAAAAAGTGCTATTTTGAGCCCTATTTAAGATAGGTTTTGAGTGCTTTTTGTGTACTAATCATATTAATTAAGCCAATTGACATGTGTAGGTCCCTTTGGTACTAATGATTGTATTACAAGGCTGTTTGTAGTAGTTTTTGCAGGTTTCATAAACCTATCCTACCATATCAAGCTAGGCACATCGAAGTTGAGTTAATTTACACTGAGTTCTATGATTTATATTCGATTACATCAAGCCGGTAAGGAAGAAATTGAAGATGAAACAAGCAGGATGCAGGCTGGATGATGCAGGATGCAAGCAGGAGAAGACAAGAAATTTCGCTAGAATAGCGAAATTTTCGCTATGTAGTATAATTTCGCTACATAGCGAAAATTTCACTGCATAGCGAAATTTTCGCAATAATAGCTAAATTTTCGCAATTATAGCGAAATTTTTGCTATGTAGTGTAATTTCGCTACATAGCGAAATTTCGCTATATAGAGAAATTCCCACCTATAGCGAAATGTGCTGCTTTGTGTTTTTGGGTACAAACGACCCTAGTTTTGGTTTTCCATCTCTACCCTCAACGTATTGATCTTTGTTAAGGATAGAGGTGGGTAATTTTCACCTGCCTTTTTGTAAAATTTATATAAGCCATCTTATGAACAATTTTAACTAACTTTCATTTAAAGCAATTTAGATTCTGACCCTTGTTCTCATTATTTGCTCCTCTTCTCTTTCCTCTTTCTCTCTCACACTTTCTAGAACATGAACACACCCTTTGAGGATGAAACTCAAAGGATGTTTGGATAAACCTCTAAACCTTGAAGGGTTGCTAGGTAGGTTGATGTGGGTTCTTCGGGTGTTCCTCTGTTTTCAAGGCAGTCTTACATTTATGTTCGAAACTTTCAAAACTAGGTTTTAAATGCTATTTGATGCATTTTCCTTGGTCAATACTTGGCAAGCTTTTAGGTTCAGTGTATTCTTAATGGTAGATACACTAACATCCATTAGATGTCGATTCTGACAGCGAGGTAGGTTAAATCTTGGATTTCAGCTGTAGGAACATTAAATGCTCGATAAATGCCATAGTTCAAAGAAGGAATGTTACTAGGGTTGGTTTTAAAGTTAAACAAAGATCTAGATTTTGGAAATGACGCTATATGTCATTTGCCTAATGCGAGAAATACCGAGGATACCTTTGCAACCATATCATACAGCGGTGGCCCGAAACTTTGATTAGTGCTGAAAAGTGCTATTTTAATTTTATTCAAGATAGGTTTGCGAGTGCTTTTTGCGCACTAATCATATGAATTAAGCGGTGTCATGTGCATGTCCACTTAGTGCCCTCTTGATTTGTTTTCGAGATTGTTTTGGGTAGTTTCGCGAGGTCTTGAGAACTAGTCAAACAAGCTTGGCTTCTTATTAGTCTTTGAATGAGAATCCTGGTGATTTCACCAAGATGAGGCGATGAAATGTCAAGATGAAGTGAAGAATTGAAGGCAAAATGATGAAGAAACCATGCAGGAGGCAACACTGGAGGAATGGTGGAATGCAGAATTTTCGCTATGCATTTCAAAAATTTCGCAAGGATTGCGAAAATTTCGCAATCATAGCGAAATTTCCACAATCCTAGCGAAATTTTCGCTAAGCTAGCGAAATTTCATTCTTTAGCAGTGCGTTCATTGCGAAAATTTTGATTTTGGTTATCTCTTAATTAATTTCACCCCAAGCTTAGCGAAATTTAAATATGTTAGCGGAATTCCACATGTAAATTCTTTGCCCTGTGTTTATGTTTTGATTCCAAACGACCACGTTTTGATTAATTACCATTTGTCCCTATTGTAATTCATATTTTAGGCCTTTTGTCATTTCACACATTAGGGTTGACTATATAAGCTCCCCTACAACTTTGTAACTAACTTTTTCCATTTATGCAAGTTTCCTACTTGACTTTTCATATTAGGTTTTATTTGCTCTATTCTCCCCTCTTCCTCTCTTTTTTTCTAATTTGTAAACACACCCCTTGAGGATGACAACTCAGGGATGTAGCTAAGCCTCAAGCCTTGAAGAGGAGGGTTGCTAACGGTTTTGGAGATACTGCGAGGTTGTCCTCATGCTTTAAATGATACAGGTACTGCATTTATGGTTCCAATCTTTCCAAACTAGGGTTTAATGCCATTTAATGTCTTTCTTTTGGTCAATACTTGTCATGCTTTAGGGGTTAGTGCATTCTTAATGGTAGATGCACTGACATTCTTTAGATGTCATTTACGAGCCATTGAAATGAGGTTAAATGCTAGGGTTTCAAACTGACTGGGACATTGAATGCTTAGTATTTGATTTGACTCAAGTAGGAGTGGTTACAGGGTTAGGTTTTATAGCTAAACAAAGATCGGTTGGCTTGACTATGTCATTAGCCACAATGCGAGAAATAACGAGGACACTTTAATACCCTATGTTATCAAGCTAGTGACCAGAAACCTTCAAGGTTACCATTTCACACTTCAGTTTAAGCTATTTCAGTTATCCGATGAACAACTAACTCCCTAATTTTAACGAATCCAAAAATCCAAACAAAAGTCTCACCATTTTCAAACATTAATGTGAATCATTCGTGGGATGAAAACCCATCCCCATGTTCGACCCTAGACCGCTATACTGCAGTAGCTTGACTACGGCAGTAGGAGGAGTATAGGAAACAAATATTGTTGATTCCAGATCACACACCGTAGCGCAGTCAAATGGCGCCGTTGAGGATGGTGCCAAACTACAGTGAGTTGATATGTACTTGTAATCCACATTACAAGTGTTGGTGACCTTTCAATCCTTTTTGAATTTCATTTGTTTGAGCGCAGTTTTCTAGCGATTCTTGCCTTTGTTTATTTCTTACGATCGGTTTTACTTTAGTGACTCTTGACCACTGCGAGTTTGTTAGTGCTGCTGCTTTGTGTCATTTTGTGTAACGGTGTTTATGCGGCTCTGGGGCGGAAGGGATATCAAGTAGATTGCAAAGTGAGTGCACCAGGTTGAGCAAGAGTGTGAAATCGGTGTGCACAATGACGAAATGGATCCTACACGAACGACAAAAGTCAGCCAAGCACCCCCTATGAATCCAGACATGCAGGTCGATGAGGATCACATGCACCTCCTAGAGTTAGTGCTCCTTCTACTTTCCTTACTCATGCGAGGGGATGTAGCGTGAGACCTACCTAGTGCCTATTCCATATTCATGGTATGGAGAATGAAAATCCATATTCACACATACGGGATTTTGAGGAAGTATGCATAACTTTGGGAGGTATAACCGATATGGAATTGTTGAAGTTGAAGGCATTCCACCAATCCTCAGGACAAAGCCAAAATATGGCTCAATACTACTTGAGAAGTAGAAACGATTAGAAATTGGGCCGATCTTAAAGGCGAGGATTTTGAAGAAGTTAACAGTACAACGAAGACCAGCGGTTGAAGAAACGAGATCTACCTACTCGGCCCTATGATAGTGAGAAGTTTTATCAATGTTGGGAAAGATTCATGGAGACCATCAATGCATGCCCACACCATGGTTTTGATACATGGATGCTAGTGAATCATTTTTATGATGAACATGTCTCCCGGCCATGGCGTGTGGAAACCATGTATGGAGGTGACTTTTTGAGCAAACACCCGGATGAGGCCATGGACTTTTGAACTATGTGGCCGAAACCTCAAAGGCATGGGATGAACCCGAGATCAAGGAAGTCGAAGATCAAGGCCTTGAACCACCCGGAGGGGGCATTTATGCACTTCAGAAGATACGAGAGATGAAAACAAGCCCGACCACGTTGACTCGAAGGTTGGAGGGCGGATGAAGCCTGACCACGAAATGCAAGCGATGCGTGTTACACGCCTCTCATCCATCTTGTTTTGATTATCGAGACAAATAGTCATCTGGTGAGCAACATCGAGCATGCCATGTCTGAATCAAAATAAGCCACCCTGTCTCCATATGGCAACACACATATACAATTGGAGGAAATCATCCAAACATATCATGGAAGCAAAAACCCCCTGCATATATCCCTACAGGAGCACGGCAGTTTGGCTCACTTCAACTGCTTGGCCGACGCCTCCACCTTCTTCTCTGGCGACGAGCAATCTGAATTTAAGCAAAGTGGTAGTACGTTTGTAGAAGAGCAGAAGGTGTTGAATGTTGAACTAATCGAGAAAATTGAAGCGGTCGAAAAGCTCACTCAACGGGAAGCTGGATAGTGTGCACTCCCGAAATTCCGAGGTTGTCGACCAGCGGCCGAGTGTCGAAAGGAAATTTCCTTCCGGTCGCGACAACGTGAAGGGAGTGCATGAAATAGGCTCGACCCGATGATCAAATGGCAAATTGATGAAGTCAAAGAGCGTGGTGACTTTAGAGCGGTAAGAGAGTGAGACCGGCGGTCCCGGCTCTAGCTAAGTCGGCTCCCACGATGGGCGGTCGCGGAGGAAGAACAGTCAGCAAAAAGGGAAGAGGTAAAGACCAGTGTACCCCCTCCATTCCCACAGGCTCTCCGAAAAAAGAAAAATTCCGTTAACCAAACAGAAATGCTAGAGGTTTTACGGCAAGTGAAAGTTAACATTCCTCTCCTTGACATGATCAAACAAGTCCCCACTTATGCGAAATTCTTGAAGGACTTATGTACGGTAAAAAGAGGTCTCAATGTAAACAAAAGGCCTTTTAAGCGGCAGTGAGTGCTATCATTGAGTGTAAACTCTAGTGAAATATAAAGATCCGGGATGTCCTACAATCTCAGTAAATATTGGAGGCATTAGTGTAGAGAAAGCACTATTAGACTTGGGAGCTAGTGTGAACCTTTGTCGTATTCATGTCTGGCCAACTTGGTTTTGGGGCTGAAACACTTCCATCACATTGTCGCTGGCGGAATGAGTCTATTAAAATACCGAAGGGGACCATTGAGGATGTTTTTAATACAAGTGGGCGAGATTTTTACTATCGATGAATTTTGTCATTATAACCCGACCACGGAAATAGGTTGTAATAAAGGAGCCAATCATGTGCCATCATATTGGGAGGCCATTCTTAGCTTCGCCGAATCTTATAATAAGCTATAGGAATGGGTTATGCAACTCACATTTGGTAATATGACCTTAGAACTCAATATCACTTTCATTTGAGTAACTGACATATGCACTCGAGAGGAAGATGGCTTGTGAAGAGAATACGTATAATAGATGCAATTCTTTAAGAACGGGGCTAATGGCGGCGGGTGCAAGATGTATTAACCAGAGTTATCCCAGCTCGGAGAGCAAGAAGGGCCTATTTTTCTGCATGAGCTTAGGGCACGGGTACTAGAGGAGAAAAATAGAAGTTCTACCTCTATTGACTGGTGACGAACCAAAGGAACCTCAACAGTTAGAGCTCAACCCCTCTCATTTGAGTTAAAGTATGCATTCCTGGAAGAGAATGGGCAATGTCCAATTGTGATTTCATCAATGTTGACCACTTCACAAGAGCATAACTTGTTGCACCTCCTCAAAAGGAACAAGCGAGCATTGAGGTGGAAAATTTCTGATTTAAAAGGCATAAATCCAACAATCTGCACCCATCACTTTTATCTAAAAGAAGAGTCACAAGAACATTTGGGAGGCCCACGGAGGAGGAGTTGAATCCCCACTTGCGGGAGGTCGTTCGCATTGAAGTCCACAGAAATTGCTCCAAGCGGTATCATTTACCCCATTTACGATAGCACTTATAGCCTAACCATGGGTGGTGCCCAAGAGTCGGGAGTGACAAAGTTAAAATAAGGGTGAAATTGTCTACCAGTCTTACTACGGTTGGAAGTGTGCATAGAATATAGGAGGCTGATGATGAGTAACGAGGAAAGATCACTTCCCATTGCCATTCATTGATCATCTTCTTGAGAGAGTTTCTGGACACCCGTTCTATTGCTTTTTAGATGGGTATTCAGGATATTTTCAGATAGAGATTGCACCAGAGGATCAAGAAAAGACCACCTTTACTTGTCCATTTGGCACCTATGCGTACAGGAGGATGCCTTTTGGCCTTTGCAACGCCTCGGCTACTTTCGGAGATGTATGCTTAGCATGTTCGTTGATATGGTGGGCGCATAATGGAGTATACATGGATGATGTCACTATATGGAGCGATTTTGAAGAATGTCGACTAATCTAGAGGCCATCCTCTGAGAGGTGCATAGAGAACACGGTGCTCAATTTGGGAGAAGTGCCATTTATGGTTAAACGAGGAATTGTCTTTGGGACATTATTTCGACAAGGGAATAGAGAAGTTGACAAAGCGAGAATTGAACTTATCTCCAGGCGCCATCTCCAGACAAATGTAAAAGCAGTTCAGAGTAGTCCCTTGGTTATGCGAGGCTTCTACGAGGAGATTCATCAAAGACTTCTCAAAGATTGCTAAACCCTCTACAAGCTCTAGAAGATGCTAAGTTTGTTTGGGCGAAGAGAATGCGGGAGAGCTGAGAACTAAAATCCCATTTGACCAACACTGCACCCGATGAGCACTATTGCGATTACCTTTTGAGGTGATGTGTGATGCAAGTGATCTTGTTGTTGGAGCAGTGCTTGGCCAAAGAGAAGATGGAAAACCTCACGTAGTCTACTATGCAAGCAAAACCTTGAATGAAGCACGAAGGAACTATACCACTACAGAGAAGGAATTGTTGGCAGTGGTCTACACATTAGACAAATTTTGAGCATACTTGGTTGGGTCTGATATAGTCATTTTTACAGATCTTTCCACTTTGAAATATCTCCTGACCAAGCAAAATGCCAAAGCGAGACTTATCCGATGGGTTCTTCTGCTTCAAGAATTTAACCTGCAAATTAAAGACAAGAAGGGGGTAGAGAATGTGGTGGCAGACCATCTTTCTAGGTTAACGATAGCCCATGACACTCATAGTCCACCCATCAATGATGAATTTCTGAGAGTCTCTAATCTTCTTTGGAAAAAAGCTCACATTATGCTCACATTGCAATTTCTCGCAACGAATCCCATCGATTGGAAAAATAGGATGAAGTATTTCTTTGCTAGATCCCTTCATATTATTGGGAAGAGCCCTTATTGTTTTAAATCTTTGTGCGGTCAGGATAATCGGGAAGTGTGTGCGAGGAAGAGCAATGGGGTCGAGCCACTACCAGAGTGCACATGGTGGTCACCTAGTCCCGAGAAGACAGCAGTAGAGGTCTTCAGCGGTCGGTTTCTCCACGGCTTCCCTTGTTTAAAGAAGCACACCAAATGTGTCGTGTATGTGATAGATGCCAAAGACTCGGGAAATTGTCTCGCCGTCATATGATGCCCCTGAACCCAATTTTAGTGGTCGAGCTATTCGATGTTTGGGGCATCGATTTCATGGGACCGTTCCCACATCTTATGGTCCTTTGCACATTTTGGTGGGAGTGGACTATGTGTCAAATGGGTTGAAGCAATCCACAATAAAACCCGATGACCACAGGGTGGTGCTTAAATTCTTGAAAGCAAACATCTTTTCTAGGTTAGGGGTACCAAAAGCCATAATTAGCGATGGAGGTTCGCATTTCTGTAACAAACCGTTTGAAAACCTCATGGCTAAATATGAGGTGTGGAAACAGGAAGTGGCCACCCCGTACCATCCTCAAACAAGTGGTCAAATGGGAACTTGCTAAGCAGAGAGATTAAGACCATTTTAATGAAGGTAGTGCGACCTTGAGGAAAGGCGGGTCCATCAAGCTGGCAGTTATTTGTGGAGCTCTGGAGACAACTTCCAGACAATCCTTGGAATGTCCCTTATCGGTTGGTCTATGGTAAGGTATCACCTTCAGTGGGGGTCGAATAAGGCATGTGTTAGACTGTCGAAGTGAACATGGATCTAAGTATGGCCGGAGTCAAAAGATTCCTTGATCTCAATGAGTTGGAAGAAATACGAAATGATGCCTCGCGAATTCGAAGGAATTACAAAAGGAAAGATCCAAAAAATGGCATGATCAAATGATAGCGGCAAAAATTTCAACAAGGTGGACCCGAGTCCTCTGTATGACTCAAACTTCATCTATTTCGTGAAGCTCAGAGTCGCGATGGGCCGGGTCCATTCATAGTTCGACGAGGGCGTACGATTGTTTAGTGGACCTACTCGATCAAATGATAATAGGGTGATCCAAAAGTCAATGGGCCAGAGGGTGAAGCCCTATGTTGTCTGCGACAAGCAAGTCGGGGAGGAGAAATTCTCATACGGACCCTCCACGAGTGATTCATTCTGCATAGTGGTGAGCTAAAATCAACAAAATTTATACTAAGTTTCTCCTCTAGCAGTAGTCAAGCTGCTAACGATATAGTGATCTAGATTCGAACACGGGGATGGGTTTTCATCCTAAGAATAGTTTGCATAAGTGTAAAAGGTAAGGCTTTCTATTTGGACTTTTTGGATTTTTTGTTTCCTAAGCGATTAAGGTAGTTTAGCTGGCGAGAAATTGTAAAAGCGAAAGTGAAGTGTGAAAAATTGCTTTGAATTTAGGTCACTAACTTGATATGTAGGGCAAACAAGTGTCCTCGGGTTTTATCCTCGCGTTATGACAAGCAACCTATAGTCCTAGCCATAACCAGATCTATGTTTAACTAGAAAACCTCACCCTAAAAACAACTCCTATTTGAGTTAACACAGGTAACATGCATCTATGGCCCCTTTAAAGTTTAAAACCCTAACATTCAACATCATTTCAGTGGCTCGTAAAGACCATCTAATGAACCACAGTACATCTAGCAATAAGTATGCCTTTGTCTAAACATGGTAAGTATTGGCCCAGAATCAATAACATTCAATGCTATTTAACCATATTTTGAGAAGAAGATAGAATTCGTAAACACGATTTTTGTAACTTTTAACACAAGAGGACAACTTTGCATATGCCCGCCCTGCGCTAGCTTCCTTCTCTTCAAAGAAAAGAGCAGCAAGCATCTCTTGAGTTGTCATTCTCAGAGGGTGTTTGGCAGCCAAGAAAATAAGGGAAAGAGGAGAGAGAAGAGAGAAAAACCAAACCCTAACTAAAGCTGCGAGATATTTACATAAAAGTAAAAATGTGCCAAAAGATTTCTCAATTTGTTTCTTAGGGTTACAAAATGGGAGGGGGCTTATATAGGCCACCCAATGTATGAAAATACCATAAAGCCTAACAATTTGGCTAAATTTAGGGACGAGAATACACGAAGTGAAGTGGGTTTGCATTAATTCTGAAAGTGTGACAAGGCGGTGAATTTCGCTAAGGCGCCTACTTTCGCTAGGCGGCGAAAATTTAGCTAGCTAGTGAAAATTTAAGCTGGCCTAGCGAAAATCCTGAGATAGTGAAATTAGGAATTTTAGCTAGGCGGTGGCAATTTATTAGTTAGCGAAATTTCAACTAACCAGCGAAATTCTTGTGAGTAGCGAAAATGCAAAATTTAAGCTAGGAATGGTGCTTAGCGAAAATCACAGCCAGGCCCTGCGAAAATTGCAAATTTAAGCTAAGATTACGAAATTTCGCTAAAGGAATTTGTGAAATTTTGCAATCCCGACGAAAAAATTTCTCAATCTTAAGCGGAAATTCCACAGAATTCTTGATCTTCCTTCACATTACCTCTGCTCCTCTCTTGCATTGATTTTTCTTCTGTTTGCCTTCATTCTCTCTTTGATTTTGGTATGTTTGATGGGCGATGAATGGGTTCCAATCTTCATGGTTTAGCATATGTCGATATCGAACTCCCCAAAAATGCGCGAAAACACGAAAAACAACCAAAAATAACATAAGCGGCATAAGTGAAACTAAGAAGACTTGAACACTTCAATTGGCATAAATGACATGATTAGCGCGCAAAAAGCACTCAAAACCTATCTAATATAGGGTTAAAAATAGCACTTTTTGGGCACTAATCACTGAGCCCCACATTCCACACGTTTAAGGGTGGCTCCTGCTTGGTCCCAGAAGCCACTGATCTCATTGCTCAGTTTCAATTAAATTTCTTTTTTGTTTAAAATTTTTGGTAGCAATCAGAGTTTGGCATTTGATTTTTGATTTGTGTTAGGCTGCAGTAACATTAAACCCTTTGAGGATGAACATTCTCCGCCTGCCATGTTTAAAGTCTTGTTCCATCCTCTATTTTTCATTCCCATCTTAAGATTGATCGGAGGTAATTTTCATACTTTTGGAATTTAGTTTTAATGGTTATACATGCCCTACAGTGCCAAGTCCTGTATGCTACCTTAATGATAGAACAATTCCATGCATGATTTAGTTTTTGGGCAATTGAAGTTCCAGCATATTCAACCTTGAACATTCCCTCTTTAGCTAATTCACACACTGCATACCAGATTGTACTAATAGGTTGAGAAGCTATATACCTCTTTCCACCTTGCAAAGCCGGCCTTAGACCTATTGACGACCCATAATAGGTTTGTGTTACCCATGTATGAAGACCAATGTAGCCTTCCAAATGAAAAAGAAAAGAAAAAGCAAAAAAAAAAAGAAAAGAATAAAAAGAAAAATAAAAGCCGTGATGCTTTGCCTTGAAACCCGAACACGGTCCGAGGGGTATACGGCGAAAGCCTTTAAAGCCCGATGCCCTAAACCTTAATTGGTTTGGAGTCATCGACTTTGTGTTCGCTACACGGGTGGATGGGTAGAGTTTAGCGTGTTGTAGGTGCTTAATTCTCAAAGTCATTCGAAGTCAGGGTGAAACTGCGAGGAGTTTGTGGTCAAGTGATCCTTTTGGCTTGATTCCCTAAACCTTAATTGGTTGGGAGTCATCGGTGGACCCCCGTTACACGGACTTTGATGAAGTCGAGTTTTTAGCATTGTACCCTACATTGCAATTAAGGAATAAATAAGAGTGTAATTAGTCCTATTTAGGTTGGTCAACAGCTTAAAGGCCATGGCAGTAGCTAGGTTGGGGGGGAGGGAATAGCTTTGCAATTTATTGGCTCAAGCTGGTTACCTTAGGAACAATTAGATTTTGGTGGAAGTTCAGGTTGACTTCCTTGGAGCCGGAAGTGTTGCCACAAACTAGTTCTTATATGGTTTTTGTTCTTTCATGTCGGTTTTATACGGGGTGTAAGTGTTCATTTAAGAGTAAAGCCTATATGTACATACACTTTTGAACCATATACACTTTTGTAAAGCCTGACATGCATACCTTTATTGTTTTTAGCATTGCTAAGGGACTAGCAACGTGTCGGTTGGGGGGTGTGATTGATTACTTAAAAGTGCTATTTTGAGCCCTATTCAGAATAGTTTTGAGGTGCTTTTGCGCACTAATCATATGAATTAAGCCAATTGTCATGTGCATGTCCACTTAGTGCTACTGATTTGTTTTCGAGATTGTTTTGGGTAGTTTCGCAGGTCTTAGGAACTTCAGTCATCAAGCTTGGCTTCTTATTGGTGCTGAATGTGAGAATCCTCGGTGATTTCACCAAGATGAGGCGATGAAATGTCAAGATGAAGTGGAGAATTGAAGGCAAAATGATGAAGAAACCATGCAGGAAGCAATGCGAGGGCTAACCTTTGGAGGAATGGTGGAATCTGAAGTACCATATGCATTGCGAAAATTTGTAAGGATGCGAAAATTTCGCAATCATAGCGAGAATTTATCTAGCGAATTTTCGCTATGCAAAAATTTCTCTAAGCTAGAGAAATTTCGCTAGCCTAGCGAAAATTACTGTTCATTGCGAAAATTTTGATTTTCGTTATCTCTTGTGATTTTCGCTAGCTTAGCGAAATTTCGCTATGTTAGTGAAATTCACGCATGCGAAGTGCGCCCCTATGTTTTATGTTTTTTGATTCCCAAGCGACCACGTTTTGATTAATTACCATTTGTCCCTATTGTAATTTCATATTTTAGGCCTTTGTCATTTCACACATTGGGGTTGACTATATAAGCTCCCTAACTTTTGTAACTAACTTTTCATTTATATCTAGGATTTTCACCATGACTTTTCATATTAGGTTTTTATTTTGCTCTCTTCTCTCTCCTCTTCCTCTCTCTTTTTTCTCGGTACCAAACACACCCTTGGGGATGACAACTGAGGATGCTTGAAGCTAAGCCTCAAAACTATGAAGAGGAGGGTTGCAAGCAGTTTTGGGACTCTTGCAAGTTGTCCTCATGCTTTAAATGATACAGGTATTGCATTAATGGTTCCAAACTTTCCAAACTAGGGTTTAATGCCATTTAATGTCTTTCTTTTGGTCAATACTTGTCATGCTTTAGGGTTTAGTGCATTCTTAATGGTAGATGCACTGACATTCTTTAGATGTCATTTACGAGCCATTGAATGAGGTTAAATGCTAGGGTTTAAAGCGGCGGGACATTGAATGCTTAGTATTTGATTTGACTCGAATAAAAGTGGTTCTAGGGTTAGGTTTTATAATGAAAGCAAAGATCCGTTTTGGCTTTGACTATGTCATTAGCTAATGTGAGGAAATAACCCGAGGACACTTTAATACCCCATGTTATCAACCCAGTGACGAAGCCTTGAGGTTACCATTTCACACTGATTTAAAACTATTTAGGTTATCCGAGTGAACAACAGCTCCACATTTTTTTAACCAAATCAAAAATCCAAACAAAGTCTCACCATTTTCAAACATAAATGCGAATTATTCGTGGGATGAAAACCCATCCCGAGTGTTCGACCCTAGACGCTATCTTTGCGATAGCTTGACTACAGCGGTGGGAGGCTCTGGGGAAGCGAATATATTGTTGATTCGGATCACCCCTACAGTGGCGCAGTCAAACTTCAAGGTCTTCTTTTTACATTTTATTTCGAATTTCCTTCAGTTAACATAGTGACAACAACCACTGTTTTTGTACAAATCCGAAATCCAAACAAAAGCCTCACCATTTTGAATCATTATACAAATCATTTGTAAGACGAAAACCCATCCCAGTGTTCGATCCTAGAGCCACTATCTTTGCGTGGTCATGCTGCGAGTATCGATAGTTAGGTATAAATTTTGTTGATTCATAACACTTGTTGTGCATGCGAATCAAGATTCCTAAGAGTTTGGAACATTCATTTAGTAGGTATGTTAGACTACCATTGAAGAACTATTGAGCTTTGAGAGTTCACTTGATAAATTCCTAGTTCAATCATAATTGATGTTGGAAGGGAATATTTATCAATTTAAATAATAAGAGATTTCACCTTAATCTATTGGAAAGCTCTTGAACCTGTGTTAGCTGAGATCTAATCAAGGGAAGGGAATTATCCACTAGATTTAAAGGATGAGTCATCAATGAAGTTGTAGAAATTTTGCAACAACCTTTACTTGGGAAGCAAGAAATCTGCAGTCTTAAGAAATGGGTATGAAGTATTGAGAAAGAAAAACACCCAGATCTTGTTAAGATTGTGCGAGGAAATGCAGTGGCCCCAGTTTAGACCCTTGTCTTCGAGAGAATCAAGGACCTCTAGTCAATGAATTATGGAGAAATCCAACCGCATTGTTAGGCATCTTGGACAAATCCAAATCCAGCACAAAACAGAGTAACAATGCTTGATAGTGCAGAAATTGGCTGTTCCACAGTACTTCTTTGATAGTGTTCATTCCTCATTGAGATTTGATTCAGTCCAGTATATTTTATTTTGTTATTTGTTTTATTATCATAAATTCAACTTTCTTTTACCTTTAGGTGTAATCTCTAGAACAATTATTTTTCTAGTCAAGCTGAGAAATTGTCACATAGAGTTTCAAATAGTATGGATCTTAAGTAGTTGGGGTAGTTGAACTTCAAATTCTTATCAATCTCTGTGGGAATGATATCTGGACTTACATCTAATTTTTACTACTTGAATGACTTGCGCACTTGCAGTGTCATAGACTAAATACATTATTAATTGCAGAACATCAAATCGGTTTTATTCATCTTCAAACAACTCTTTTCAACTTTGACATAGACACTGGAGAATTGTAGGCTCCTGTACAAGTGTTAATTTGAGTGGTTTGGTCTATATCTTCATAGACAAACACATCACTGGAGCCTCTCCTATAAGAAACAACATGATATTTCCCTAACATCAATCAAGTCTTAAATACTAGTCCAAGTGGAGGCTATCAAAGAAATCATTTGATCCCATGGCCTCAGGGTGGTCTTAAGACACAGACCATATTGTACGCTCGGGATTGTAAGGTAAAAGAAATGAAGGGAAACTAGGCTAAAATACCCAATAATCAAAATCATACCCTCGTGCACAAGATGTAATACATAGAAAAAATTTCATGAGCAATGGACCGAAAGGTAGCCAATAGAAGCACTTGTGAAATGACTAGATAAATGAGAAGGGGTTAAGCTGGTAATAAATCACAACACAGGTGTGAAGGAGTTAGGTTTTGAGCAAACGTCATTGTGGGAAGATAATACAATGGTGGGTGAAGAATTGAGAAAATAGTGGTGACAAAAAAAGAATAGGAAAGGGGAAACAATATGAACGACGATCAACCCATACCAATACGATAGAGGGAAAGTCACATCACTAATGATGGAATGAATAGCCAAAACAATGATCCAAAGATCCCGATGAGAAGGTCACTCAAACGCTCACCCTCCTCATAAAATGTATCAACAACAATCCAAGGGATCTCATAAAACTCTCATATGAACTCTTGACACCCAAAAATACCTAGAAAAAGTGACTCGAGGGAAGAAAACCCTCACGGAAATCTCGCCTAAATCCCTAATAATAAACACACTCAACAATTAACCCTCAAAAGTCAATATACACCCAATAGAGGAAGATACTATACTAAAATGTGTCATTACAATTTGTTTTCTTTATTTTTCTTTATTTTTTTTTATTTTTTATTTTTTGCTTTTTTCGTTTTTTTATTCGGTTTTTTTTCTTCTTTTTAAATCCAATCATCAACAACTCAAAACTCAACAAGGAATATAAAGAATGAAAGAAATCTCCCTAATTACTAAAGAATGTCTTAATCCCCCTCTCAAGCCAAAACCTCTGAATCAATGCATAAGGGTGGAGTGAAGTGACTAATATAACTACCCTCTATGCATCGAAATGTGAAGAAACATCAATACGAGTAAGGTAATGGAACAAATAAGGTAATTAGAAACTAAAATAAGGAGGATAATGAAAAAAAAAGGTGATGATAATGAAGTGTAACCCAACGAGGTGTGGGACAAAAATAACATGGATAAGGAAGATATAATTGTAAGTCCAAAGCTCATGAGACTCTCAATAACGTATACATATACATCAAAGGGCCCAATTCCTAGTGTAGAAAAGGAAAATAAGGCTACAATAAAGAAAAGGCCATAACATATACACGAGGCTCAAGAGGCTAGCAACAATCTATATATATCAATAAAGGGTGATAAGGTGTATGGCTAACCGAAATGATAGCCACCCATCCTATGACCATGGTCTCAAACGTAAAACTTCTTCAGTTGATCTACCTTGATAGGCTCTTAGAATTGATTTCCATCTAAGTCCATCAACCATGCAACTCCCTTTAGGGTCAACTCTCTAATAATGTATGGTGCACTCTAGGTGGGTCTGAACTTACCTCTAGGGTTAGTGATCAATCCTCTAAGTACTCTCAAAACCAAACCGCCTTGCTGTAATGATTTAGGCTAAACCCTCTTTTTGAAAGCGCGATCCATCATCCTTTGATAAGCTTGAACATGATCTGCAGTTCTCAATCTCCTTTCATATAATACGTTAAACTGGTCATATTGTCACTAAGCTCACTCTGCCTCATAAATATATTGCTCTAACGCAACCCTCATGGATCCCATCTCTATCTCAACTGGCAAGATTGCCTCCATGCCATAAACTAAGGAGTAGGGTGTGGCTCCTGTAGAAGTACGAAAATAAATGCGATATGCTAATAATGCAAAAGGAAGCTTCTCTGACCAATCTCGAGAAGTCTCAATCATCTTTCACAATATCCTCTTTATATTCTTATTTGCGGCCTCTACCATATGAACAATCTTCTCCATCTAACGGGAGATAAAGGAAGTCATTGTCTCCTTTGACTTCTACCTCATAGCCTTTAACTCTCTCCTCGATATGTTGACTACTGTATTGAAAGAAAAATGTCTTAAAAACTCTTGGGTCAAATCCTCCTAAGTCAAAGGACGAGAAGCATTTAAGGAAGCATACCAATTCTATGCAACACCACTCAGATACATAGGGAATTACATAAGCATTTAAGCCTGATCAAGTCCATGAGTCCTCATGACAATAGTTTACAATCTCAAGTGGGTGCGAGGGTTACCCCTGTCAGCATATCTCTCAATCTCTAGCATCTTAAAATCAATCGAACTTCGATCGTAGGTGCGCTATCAAAGTTGTCCCATCCAGTAACACTATCAAAGACTCTCATCTATCTAACACGTTGCTCTAACCTATCCATACATGCATGTGTATCATCAAAGGCTGAAGCAGACACCATAGCCAATGGTGGGTGATTCGTGCCACAGTAGGGTGATTCGAAATCAACAAAATTTGTATCCTAAATTCCTCCTACTGTCGTAACAAAGCTACTGCAGTATAGCGGTTTTAGGGTCGAACACAGGGATGGGTTTTCTTCGTACAAATGATTTACAGTGAGGTTCAAAAATGGTGAATTTCAATTTGGATTTTAAGGTGGTGATAAAAACAATGAGGGTTTTGATGATGAAAACTAAAAATAAACTAAATTAAAACAAGAAAATAAATAAAATAGATCTCCTTGATCAGGATTCTGGCTTGGGATTTTACAGCAACTGAGGGTTTCTAGGATTCATTTCCTCGCGTTGGGGAGGATGACCTATAGTCATCTTAAATAGAATCTTCATTTAAATATAAAACTGACTTGAAAATATTTATCCTTTTGAAAAATGGCATCTACTGGCCATCAGTGGTCACCAACAGTGAAGAATAAGTCTCTTGGACTCCCCTTTCAATGGGTCATAGAGGGTAACTAATGAATCTTAGTGGATCTAGCAATAAGCATCCACTGAACCCTAAAAGCTTACCAAATAATAGACATTCAAGGGGATTCGAAGGGATAAAAACCTATTGTTAGAAAGGTAACACAAAACTGGTAGTGAGTACCAACGTGAAGAGCGGGGACCTCGGTAGCCAGCAGATCCTGCGCCCGGCTGACCTTCAGCTTTAAGGAGAAAGCGGGTTGAGTACAACTCCATCCTCCGAGTTGTCATCCTCGAAGGGTGTTTGGCTGCCTAGAAAATAGAAAAGAAAATGAAAGAAAAGGGAGCAGAAGAAAAAAAACGGGAGAGCTGAAAGCTTCTCCCCAAAAATTGATTGCGAAGTTGATTGAGTGATACAGGGCTTGACTGAGGCTTATGTACGCTCAGAGCCAAGCGAAATTACAAAAACAAACCAAAACAAAATCTATTACAAGGGTTAAAATAGGAAGAAGCAAAAAAATTGTATCAAAAAGGCAAAAGCGTGTAACTGTAAGAAATGTGAACAGTGGCTTTTGGGGTGAACAGTGCATGAGGTGAATAGTGCGCGCAGAGACAATTTCATGATTGTGCTATTACTCCATTTCTTTGTATTTACGCAGTTCTTTCCTTGGTCTCGATGCAATGCTAAGTTTGACTTGAATTCTATGTGCTTGGATCGGCCTCGACAATTTCGGCATAATCGCTTGCAAAAACTACAAAATTAGCTACAAAATGCGATCGGTAGAATGAGTAAGATTATTAATGTGCAAATCGGGTTAATTAGAAAGATTAGTACACAAAAAGCACTCAAAACTTATAATAAATAGGGTTCAAAATAGCACTTTTTGGGCCCTAAACACACCCCCCAACCTACACATCTTTAATCCCTTAGCAATGAAAGAAAGAAAGAAAGAGAGAGAGCATACAAAACGATAACAAAATGATGTTCATAAAAATTATTATATTTGAAAAAGGTTGTGAATGAGTAATGCCTAACCCTAAGTAAGAATCATCAAAGCCCTTGCCCGATAACTAGCGAAAGGAGATGGATGTCATACGAATTGAGTATCGAAATAGCCTCGGCTTCGAGAGACTCAGCCGGAGCGCCACGAATCTAAGTCATTTGTTTGATTAGTCCTCAACAATAAACTGACCTGCTCTCCCCCAACCAAGCTATTGGCACAGCCTAACTAACCAACTTAAATAGATTAGGACCACTCTTATTCCTGCTTTCTTTTTTGTGTTGTGGGATGCAATCTTTGAGGAATCGAACTCACCAAAGTCCATGTAATGGGGATCCACCAATGACTCTCCCAACCAGTCAAGGCTTAGGGCACCAGTCATAAGGATCTTTGACCACTAACTCTTCGAGTTTTCACCAGGACTTTGAATGATTTGGCTTCAGGCTTTTTACAACTCAAACCTCACCCGTCCACCAGTATTTGGGGCACTGGGTGGTGACTCCCAACCGGTTAACAGGCGTCAACCTAAGGCTTTTATCCTGCCCCTCGGACCGTGCTCAGGTTTCAAGGCAAAGCGTCGCGGCTTTTCTATTCTCTTCTCCTCTTTCATTTTATTTTTCTTTTTCTTTTGTTTTTAGAAGACATATTGGCCTTCTATTCATGGGGGTCCTTAACCTATTACAAGTGGTCAACGAAAATAGGGTAGGTTATTGCAAGGCTTAGGAGGCTAGCGGAGTTTTGGAGTTATTGAAGAAACGATGTACCTTGTGTGTGGTTAGCTAAAGGTGGAAGAAAAAGATTAAAGCGTGAGAATTCAACTAATCATCTACTTAATTAGGCATGGAACCTATCGGCATCAATAGGGTGTAGACTGAAAGTTTCAATTTTTCAAACCACGGGTTAAGCAGAACACAAAAAAAATTTGGGTGCAAAATGGGTCCAATTTTTGAAAAAGTAAGCTGTATAGTATAACAGCTTCACAAAAAGGAAAACTAGCAAGCCACTAAACATCACAAAATGGGCTTGCTCAAAATAACTAACAACATAAATGCAAAGCCACTTCCTTGGTAACTCTCCCAACGAATGTCTCATTGTCCGCAATGGGGCTCGGATTGAAGACTAGAGAAGGAAGTACTCCCCCTCCTGATGAGATGTGCTCATTTTTGGATAGGATACTTCACAAGCTTTCCATCGACACCTTATTCACTCCGTTTGGGCTTCAAATAAACAAGTTAGGAGAAGAAAAGAGAGAAAAAAAGTGACTAGTTGGAGGATTTTGAAAATGACACCTTCATAATAATTTCAAAAGTGTTATGTCTGGCTATATTTGGATTCTACACTCTCTAAGCTTTCCAACGAGACAAAAATCACCCAAAACTAATATCAGATGAAAAAGTTATGCTCAAAATAAAATCAGGAGGCAAAACAGGGGAGAGGGAGAGAAATTTTCGCTACGTAGCGAAATTTTGCTACAATAGCCGAAAAATTTCGCTCTGATGAGTGAAAATTCGTCTGTGATGAAAATTCCTCTCCATAACACTACGATCTTCATTCACAGCACAAAATTTTCAATCAAACTGCAAAAATTAATACAAGAAAATTTAAGAAAAATTAAGAAAAAGTGTAAAACAAGATAGAACAAAGATTAACTTAAAAATTAGAGAAAATCTAAAAAGAAAAATTAAATAAAGCAAAATAAAATAAAATAAAGTAAAACATAATAAAAATAATAATAAAAATAAAAATAAAAAGGTGAGTGAACTCCCTGAGTCCACTCAAACCAATTTCTTAAGCCTGGTTTGGTGGTGCTTGAGAAACTGGCGGAGCTTGTGGAATTGCTGAGGTCCAAGTGCTCCAAATCTGAACCAGCTTTTTGAGCCATCCACTGTGCCATGCAGTATAAGTAGCTGCTGATGTCTTTGATGTAGTGGCAAAGGTGTGGACTGTGGCCACTAACTTCTAAATTGTGTAGCGAGCGGTCTGCAGATGGGGTGGCCTTTGGAGATGTGGTATTTAGGTGTAGTGAATGTACACTTAGTAAGTGGAGAGGAGCTTCACGGTAGTGGGTTGTTGGTGGAAATGGATTAAGAAACAAGCTCTTAAGGGCTCTTCCACTTCCTCCTCGATTACAAAGAAGGATTTCTTCTTTCTTCTCCTTGGGCTCTTGACACCTGCATGTCGAGGATTCGGACAACCATGAACTGATTCGATAAAATCCTCTATAAAGCCTGGTGTGGTATTTGTTGATACTTTGCTCCTCTACCATGGTGTCACTTTGGCACTCTTCCTCACAGTGGACATTCTTTGTTGATTGATGAGGTTTTCAATGAAGTCTTGCAGGTTGTCCCATTTAGCTAACCAAGTAATTTTTAGCCCATCCAATTTCTTGTTCGGTGTCTTCCACGGTGACAATTCTCACGATTCGAATGGGCATTAATCCCTACGCTCACGCCCTGAAGTCATCCACTATGCGGGTAAGGTCGAAATGGCTTGTTCAAATGGAGGGGATTAGTGTAATTAGTTGAGGTGACTAAGTAATTGAAAGCATAATATGGAGGGGTTGGGAGGTGCATACTGTGGAGGTCTTGGTTCCCATGAGGAATTTGTGTGATTCCCCCAACTATGGTTGTAAGTACTACCATATGGTGAACTCATCCATTAGTTTCTATAGTCCCTCATGGACCTATATTTATTTGGATTCCTCTTCACGGGTTGCTGACTTTGCCATGATTTGGTTTTACGTAATCCTCGTGGACATATATGCGCTAGGGTTACTGCCCGCCCACGTGTTGGCCGTCTTTGTCCTTCTTCCATTGGGTTGAAATTCAACCTTGATTAGAAACTCTATCCCATTTGGAACCTGAACCCACATGAGAACAAAGCAAACACCAAACAGGAAAAAAGACAAACAATTCTACCGAGGGGAGTAATGTGAACTAAAAAAAATATATAAATAGAAACAAAATTGTAAGCTACTTATGAAACTTGTAAATAAAAAAATAAAAGAAAATTCACCAGTGCTTGTGATGAGGATCCGCAGTGTTCCATTACTCGTCAAATGCACTTAGACACCGTCCAGACAGCGCCCATTTGATTCGACGCGGAAAAGCTGCTGCGGTATAGCGGTTTAGGGTGAACATGGATGGGTTTTCTTCGTACAAATGATTTCTGATTGAGGTTAAAAAATGGTGAATTTTAATTTGGATTTTAAAGGTAGTGATAAAACGGTGAGGGTTTCATGATGAAACTAAAAATAAACTAAAGTAAAAAGCAGGAAAAATAAATAAAAGAGATCTCCTTGACGTCGAATGCGGGCTTGGGATTTTCTGACAGCGAGGGGTTTCGGAGTTCATTTCCTCGCGTTTAGGAGGATGACCTATAGTCATCTCCCAAGCTAGGATCTTCATTTAGCTGCAAACCCTAACCCAGAAATATTTATCCTTTTGAAAAATGGCATCTACTAGCCATCAGTGGTCACCGACATGATGAAGAATAAGTCTCTTGGACTCCCCTTTGATAAGGTCATGAGGTAGCTAATGAATCTCGGTGGATCTAGCAATAAGCATCCACTTTGAACCACTAAAAACTTTCAAATAATAGACATTCAAGGGTTCGAGAGGGATAAAAACCTATAGTTAGAAAGGGAACCTGGCGCGGTGAGTACACAGCAGAGTAAGAGATAATAGGGGACCTCTAGTAGCCTTCGGATCTGTGGCGGCCTTCCCGGCTCAAGTAGAAGCGGGGTTTTAGCGGCTCATCCTCAGAGTTGTCATCCTCGGAGGTGTATCAACTGCCCAGAAAATAGAAAGAAAATGAAAGAGAAAAGGAGCGGGAGAAAAAAAAGGAGAGAATTTGAAGCTTCTCCCCAAAAATTTATTGCGAAGTTGATTGAGTGATATAAGGCTTGACTGAGGCTTATGTACACTCAGAGCCAAGCGAAATTACAAAAACAAACCAAAACAAAAGCTATTATAAAGGTTAAAATATGAAGAAGCAAAAAAATTGTAACAAAAGGCAAAGCGCGTGTAAGCTGGGAAAGGTGAGCAGTGAAAGCGTGGGGTGAGCAGTCTGGCAGAGACAATTTCACTTTTGATTTGTACTATCCTCCATTTTCTTTGTATTTTACTGCCGTTCTCAATACGGTCTCTGATGCTGATGCAGGAGTTTATTTCGAATTCTCGTGCTTGGATCGACTCAACAATTTCGGCATAAATGGCTTACAAAAACTACAAAATTAGCCCTGAAATGCGTCGATAGAATAGTAGGGACCTTAATGTGCAAATCGGGTTAATTAGAATGATTAGTACACAAAAAGCACTCAAAACCTATAATAAATAGAGTTCAAAATAGCACTTTTTGGGAACTAATCACACCCCCCAACCTACACTTTGCTAGTTCCTTAGCAATGAAAGAAAGAAAGAAAGAGAGAGAGAGCATAAAACATTAACAAATAAATGTTCATAAAAAGTATTATATTTGAAAAAGGTTGTGAATGAGTAATGCACAACCTAAGTAAGAATCATCGAGCCCTTGCCCAGAAATATCTTGAGAGAATGAATGCCATACAAAATTGAGTATCAAAGAGCCTCCTTCTCAAAGACTCGACGAGAACTTCCACGAAAATCTAAGTGTTTGTTGGTGAGTCCTCGCGATAAACTACCCAGGCTTCACTCCTACTAACGAGCCTCTTGCCCGACTGCGTACTTCTTGACCTTAAATAGATTAGGACCCGCTCTTATTCCCTGACTCTTTGGTGTTGTAGAGGTGCGAAATCTTGAGAATCGGCCTCACCAGAAAGTCCATGTGAGGATCCAGGTGACTCCCATTGATTAAGTCTTGGGGCACGGTCATAAGAATCATTCGACCATTCTTCTTGGGGTTCACCAGGACTTGAATGATTTGAAACTCCAGCTTTTACAACTCGCTAAACCTCACCCATCCACCCAGGTAGTGAGCACTAGGTCGGTGACTCCCAACCAGTTGGTTTAGGGCACCAGGCTTTAAAGGCTTTCGCCATATACCCCTCGGACCGTGCTCGGGTTTCAAGGCAAAGCGTCGCGGCTTTTCTATTCTCTTCTCCTCTTTCTTTTTCTTTTTCTTTTTCTTTTTACTTTTTCTTTTGTTTTTGGAAGACACATTGGCCTTCTATTCATGGGGGTCCTTAACCTATTACAAGTGGTCAACGAAACTAGGGTAGGTTATTGCAAGGCTTTGGAGCGCGGAGTTTCGAGGGTTATTGAAGAAAGCTTTGATGTGCCTTTAATGTATGGTTAACTAAAGAGTGGAAGTAAAGGTCAGCGACAAGAATTCAACTAATCATCCACTCAATTAGGCATGGAACCGATCTAACATCAATAGAATTGGACAAAGTTTCAATTTTTCAAACCACAGGTTAAGCAGAACACAAAAAAAAATTTGGGTGCAAAATGGGTCCAATTTTTGAAAAAGTAAGTTGTATAGTATAACAGCTTCACAAAAAGGAAAACTAGCAAGTACTTGAACATCCTGAAAATGGGCTTGCTCCGAGTAATAACAAAAACATAAATGCAAAAGCCACTTCCATCCTAACTCTCCCCCGACTAAATGTCTCATTATGCACGCAGTAGGCGTCAGTTGAAGAAGTTAGAAGGAATGATTAAATACCAAGTGCTATTTGAGCCACACATATCGAGATAGGTTTGAGTGCTTTTTGCGCACTAATCATATCAATTATGCCAAATTGGAAGTGTTCGGGTGTTTTTAGTATCTCTTAGCACACTTAGAGGTTATTTTGGTTGTTTTACGAGGGTTTTTTGCGTACTTTGGGAGTTCGATATCGAGGCATATGATGAACCTGTGAAGATTGAACTCAATTATCAGCCATCAATCATACCAAAAATCAAAGAGAATGAAGGCAAAGTGAAGAAAAATCAATGCGAGGACGGGAAGCGCGGTGAAGAATCCCGGCAATTCAGGGAATTTCGCTAAGATTACGAAAATTTATTTGGGATTACGAAAAATTCGTAGCAAGCGAAAATTTAGCAATCTTAGCGAGTGTGAATTTCGCTAGACTCGGGATTTTGGCCTACATGCTATTCCTAGCGAATTTTTTGCGTTGCTACTCCTGAAAATTTAAGCTAATTGTGAGGAATTTCGCTAACCATGAAATTGCCCTTTAACGAAAATTCTGATTTCCATTTATCTCTTGGTGATTTAAGCTAGCTAACCAAAATTTTTAGCTAGCTAAGCGAGAGGTGTATCTATGCGAAATTCAACTGCCTTGTCATACTTTTGTAGTGTCTGGCTTAGGCTTCAATTTTGGTGTATTACTCTCTTGTCCCTTAAATTAGCCAAAATGTTAGGCTTTATTGTAGTTTCACATAAATGGGTGGCTATATAAACCCTATAGTTTTGTAACCAAAAAGCAAGAAAGGGAAGAAATCTTTTTGAGCTTTATTTTCATTTTATGTAAATATCTTGCGACTCGGTTAGGGTTTGCTTTTCTCTCTTCTCTCCTCTCTTTTTGCTTATTTTCTAAGTTTGCCAAACACCCCTCTTGAGGATGACAACTGAGATGCTTGGCTAAGCCTCTTTTCTTTGAAGAGGAAGGTAGCTAGCTTGGTTGTGGGGCAGTTACAGGTTGTGCTCATGTGTTGAATGCTACAGGTACTGTATTTATGGCTCCCATCTTCTCAAAATATGGTTGAATAGCATTGAATGTTATTGATCTGGCCAATACTTGCCATGCTTTAGGATACAGTGCATACTTATTGCTAGATGTACTGTGGTTCATTAGATGGTCTTTACGAGCCATTGAAATGATATTTAATGTTAGGGTTTCAAAGCGTAAAGGGGCCATAGATGCATGTTATGCGTGTTGACTCGAATAGGAGTTGATTTTAGGGTGAGGTTTGCTAGTTAAACATAGATAGGTTGTGGCTTGGACTATATAACGCGAGGATAAAACCCGAGGACACTGGTCGCTCGGCTTTACTGGGTTAGTGACCTAAATCTTCAAAGTTAACTTTTCACACTTCATTTTCGCAAAGAACGGCCAAACTCATCACATCGTTTTGGAAACAAACCAAAAGTCCAAATAGAAAAGCCTTACCTTCTTGCACTTATGCAAATCATTCTTAGGATGAAAACCCATCCCCGTGTTCGACTTAGATCACTCATATCACAGAGCTTGACTACCGCAGCAGAGAACCCAGGTATATAAATTCGTTGATTTTGGGCCAGCCTCATCAGGCATCTAATCAAATGGCGTCAAGGTTTGGGATGGTGCCAAACTACTAAATGATGAGTTGATGGTACTTATCAACATCACAAGGGCTGTAACTTTAACTCTTTTTGTAACCTACCAGAACGCCATCACTTTGCAAAGACCCCACGCTTTGCTTTTCATTCAGCTTTGAATTTGCTACTAATTTTAACCTTTGCAAGCTTTCATTGGTAATTTTGTTGTCTCTACAAATTTTGTAACAGGTGCTTATGCCCAAAGGATAGAGACACATCAAAGACTATAATAGAATCACACACAACTTGACCAGCTGCTGAAGCCGTGTACACACTGATACTATGATCCACCGCCTCAAGAACAGTGAGCCAATGGTGTGGTCTCTAATGAATCCAACTCGCGAGAACCATAGAGGGATCACCATCCACCTCCTAGGTTAGTGCCCTCCCGCATCGCACTTCTCGTCGAAGATGCAGCGCTGAGGCCCTACTGCACCCCTACTCCCACATATCATGGTTGGAAATGAAAATCCATACACTCATATTAGGGATTTTGAGGAAGTATGCACCTTACCTTTAAGGAAGGAATGATGGACATGGATTTGCTTAAGCTAAAAGCATTTCCACTTTAATTCAAAGGACAAGGCTAAGATTTAAGCAAACTCACTTCGAGGCCTAGAACCATTAGAAATTGCTGAGTCGCAGGCGTAATTCAAGAAATTCTTCGCTCATAAGACCAATAATTTGAAAAGACAAATTTATACCTTTTTGCAAAATTTCATGATGGTGAGGTTTTATCAGTGTTGGGAGAGATTTATGGAGACCATCAGTGCATGCCCACACCATGGGTTTGATACATGGATGTTGGTAAACCATTTCTATGATGGTATGTCCCCACCTATGAAACAATTGTTGGAAACCATGTGGTAATCTCGAGTAAGCATCCCAACGAAGCTACGGATTTTTCGAACTATGTACCTGAAACCCTCCAAAACTTCGATGAACCTAGTCCTAGGGAAGTTGAAAATTAAGGCCATTGACCCAATTGGGGAGACAAGTATGCATTTTTGAAGACACAGAGATGGTGCTTTAATGGACGATTTTAATTCAAAGATTGATGATCTTGAAATGAAAAATCAGCATGAAATGCAAGACCGAATTATTCGTATCCTAACTTTCTTGCTTCAATTTTCAATCAAATAATCACCCTGAGGAGCACTGTTTAGAGTATGCCCATGTCCTAAATCAAAATAAACCACCCATCGATGCTCCATATGGTATCATTTATAACCCTAATTTGAGGAATCACTTAACCTTCGAAGCCCCACTTCGCTCTATGTACTAAAGCCAAACCACGGCTGTTCTAATTTCAACCACCACAACCACCATCCTCATCTCCTGTGGAGCAAGCCATTTTAAATTTGAGTAAGGTGGTAGGCAACTTTGTTGAGGAACAAAAAGGAATCAATGTGCAACTGGCACAAAGGATTGATACTGTTGAAAATACACTGAATAAAAGAATAGGGAGGGCCAGGAGCAATCTAAACTTAAAATTGATAACCTACAGATTCACCACCAAGATCAAGTTGTCGGAGGTATTAAGAAAGAGTAGTGTCTCCTCTTCCCAAACAAAGCACAAGTCCCAAAGGGAATCCATAGACAGAGTAGATCATCCAACAATTCAGGAATGGATGAGGTGAAGGCTATAATCACTCCCGAGGAGGAAAGAGGTCACACCAACCCATGCCAAGCCGTTGAAGAATCCAGGCAGGGAGAAGAATTGCAACCTGAGCATATTCTCCTAAAGGAGGATTCGAATGAATAACGATACCACCTCCATTTCCACAAGCACTTAGAGGTAAGAAGAAGGCATCTCAGCAAGCAGGCATTTTAGAGGTCTTAAGGCAAGTGAAGGTTAACATACCTCTATTAGACATAATCAAACAAGTCCCTGCTTATGCAAAATTTTTGAAAGATCTTTGCACAATCAAGAAGGGATTAGGCATTGAGAAAAAGGCATTTCTTACTGAACAAGTCAGTGCCATAATCCAAAGCAAATACCCTGTCAAATACAAGGATCCTGGATCTCCCACACCTACCAATATTTGTCAGAATCGCATAGACAAGTCATTGCTTGATTTATGACCCCATGTGAACCTAATGCCGTATCTGCATACGCGCTAGGGTTTAGGTGAACTTAAACCTACCAACATCACACTATCATTGGCCGATAGACGCTTAAATCCCTAAGGATAGTTGAGGATGTCTCGGGTGAAAATAGACAAATTTTACCACTAGTATATTTTAGTGCTCGACACCGAGCCAATTGCAAGTGAATCTCAATCATGTTCCAATCATCTTAGAAGACCATTTCTGGCCACAAAACAATGTAATAATAAATTGTCGGAATGGAGTCAGCGCAACTTACCTTGGTAACATGACCTTGAGTGTAAACATCTTCATTTGAACAACAAGCAAAAGTTGCTAGAACATGAAAATCAAAATAACTAATAGTTGTTTCAAATGGTCAAGAGTGCAGTGTGGGAAGCACACAAAGGTCCAGAATTGCAAGGAATAATCAGCCAAGGAGATGAAGAGATATTGGTCTTGCCATCAACACCCACTGCAAGCCAATTGCTCAATACAAAAGCCATAAGTGAGAACCACTTCAACAATTGGGCACCCAACACCATGGAGTCAACCCAGGCTACTGCAGGGGTTGAGGAGATCATTCTCCTCACCCTCCCGAAAGTAATTTAACTGAATTAACCGGTGTTTTCAAACCGGATTGCGCTCAACAATTTTGCTTTTTTGTCTTAATTTAGTTAATTTTGATAATTTCGCTTATTTTTCGAAAGTTTCCTAAATTAGCGCTTTTCTCCCTTTTAGTAATTTTGTTTATATACTATAGTATTTTGTATTAAATTTTAATTATAGTTTTATATATCATAATTCTCATTATAATTTTTTTTTTTAATTTCATATAGTATCGATATATAACTACTGAAATTTGATTTACAGATGGTGAAACAGGTTTGGGCCAAATTCGCTAAAATAGAGAAAAATTGTGTAGGTGGACCCTTCGGCTACCGCCAAAAGCCTATTTAAACCTGCGAGGGGGTTGGCCATTAGATCACTTCATATTCTCCCTCCCATAGCGAAACCCTGGTCACTGCCGCCGTTTCTTGAGCCATCCCCGCTCCTCGCGGCCGCCGTGGTTCTCGCCGTCGCCATCGCCGGGCCGCAATGCGGACGAGCCACCACCGCGACCGCAGAGCGATCCCACCTTCGGCCGAGCCGAGCGCGCTCGCCAAGCGCCAAGGCCGCCGTCAGGTATTCGCTCACTACTACGCGAGGCCGAGCCTTACGCCCATCGCTCGCTTCGGCACTACCGCGCGCACACCACGCCGGAGCCCCGGGTCATTCATCAGGCTAAAGCCGCCCGTGAAGCACGCTTACCATCGAAAGCTTTGACTGAGCTTCACCGCCTTGGCGACGAAAGCCTCGACATTTTAGCAAACAGTTGTTACCCCCCGCCTATGTTATTCCCATCGCCCGAGCATCGCACACAGACAACACGCCGCTGAGCTTAAACCCTCCTTCCAGTTTTATTCAGATTTCAGATAAGGCGGCTCAGATTGTGGGTCCCGCCTTCGGCCGCGGGTCAGATTCAGTACACCCGAGCGAGAGGCCCCAGCCCCAGCTCCGGTCCCGGCTCCAGTATCATCACCGGTCCCTGAGGGCGCATTCGAGGAGCCTCGTGGATTTCGTTGATACCGTACACTGACGACTCGGCTCCATCACCTGTGCCTCGGAGGAGAGTTAGGAGGGCTCGGCCTTCCAAGCGGGCTCGCACTTCGGGCCCAGGCGAGTCATCTTCCTCCCTACTCACCATCACGTTACACGGCTGCAGAGGCTGGCATCATTGCCTCGTTTGTCGTCGCTCCGTGATCAGATACCGTTGTTCGTATGGAACCCCATTCCGGGGAATGTATGGCTCCACCGCAGAGACTTTCATCAGGAGTCATTCTACGACATCCTAGCGCTGAGGGATGATCCCAGGTTTAGGGATTCTATGAGGTTGATTGAGGATTATTCTCTACTGGCCTTCATGACCCTCGAGGCAAGATATTACCACGACGGTGTCGCGCTTATCACTCGGCGCACATTCGAGGAGCAGATGGTCCGCGTGAGCTTCACTTCTCTATCGATGATCGCCGCAGCACTCCGCAGCGGCCGATATATCGGCCAGCCTTTAGCCTCGCTGCGATACCGGCCAAATGCGCAGGGTTACAGAGATCACCCACCCGACCAACGTGAGATGGTCTGACACCGCCGCAGACACCACAACCTGACCAAGACTTTCAGATATGTACCACTGGGATGTTGGCCGATCGACCATTTATCTCGACCAAATTATTCCCGCGACAAAGATTATGTGTACCGAGGGGGATACTTCATCTCGAGGCTTCACTGCATCCTGAGGATATCGGTTTAGTCCTCCGAAATGCGGATGACCTCCTTGATGCATTTCGAGGAGAAGGTCCACCGACCCGGTACGAGCAAGAGTCTTCCGTCGCCGACGCCGAGACTACTCCGCTAAGTTCTCGAGCATACTGGACCTGAGGAGCCAGGATCGAGATGAGAGCTGGGATGCCCTCCTGTCTCCCGCAAGAGCTGCGGATGACCATACCAGATCTTCCACCTCCGGGCTGCCAGACCAGATGGTACTCAGATCGTGGTCGAGACCCCACAAAGACGTATATGCCCGCCCCAGGCCCGCAGGTACAGAGGAGTCCAAATTACAGATGTCCCTCCATCTCCTCCACATACCACATCCGCGTCGCAGCAGATACACTGCTCCATCCTACTCGCGCACCATTCACGTGAGTGTTCACGCCCAGCTCGAGAGAGAAAGGTGTGATGGATGCTATATGCTCTCACAGCACTACACAGCCCAGATCGAGGTCGACTTTGTCACCCATGCCGCAGCGCATTATGACTCACCCGGTCTTCCTCATGTTCCTGGTCAGAGAGAGGAGCCTACAGCAGCAGCATCCGCATCTTTGGATGTGTTATTGCAAAAGAAGAAGAATCACAGACTCCACCACCACCACAAACAGTTGAGGTGGGGTTGTGTTTCTTTTATGATTTTAGTTACTTACTTTATCAACTACCTACTAATTTTGATTAGATTCATGTATTAGCAATAGTAGGCAGGATATTGTATGTTTAGCTTTGGTATGCATGTACTAGCCATTTTGGCTATATCAAAAGCTATTCTGTGATATATATATACACTTTTGCATATACTTCAGGCCTCCATCTTATATAATTTGTTTCTTTGGCTTCTTCAATCGACAATTGGAATCAAGTTTAACTGACAATTGAATTACTTCAATTGAATTGCCTTTAAATGGAAATTTGAAACCTTGTTTGTCACCTTTATGTTAGAACAAATTCCATGTTTGAAATAATTTTTGGTCAGTTGAAGTTCCAGCATGCTCAACTTGAACATTTCTCCCTTAAGCTAATTCACACACTGCACACCAGATTGTTTCAATAGGCTGTCAAATTAGTTGCTTCCTTTCACTTTGCATAGCCGGCTTTAGGCATGTTGGCAACCCATGATAGGTTTGTGTTACCCACATTTTAATCAATGCAGTCTTCCAAAAAGGAAAAGAAAATAAAAATAAAAATAAAAAGAAAAATAAAGTCGTGAAGCCTCGCTCTTTGAAACCCGAGCACGGTCCGTGGGGTGGCGCATGCAAAGCCTTTGAAGCCCGATGCCCTAAGCCTTAATTGGGTGGGAGTCATCGATTTAGTGTTTGTTACATGGGTGGATAGGTAGAGTCTAACGATTTGTAGGTGCTTGATTTTCGAAGTCATTCGGAGTCCGGGGTGAAGCTCAGAGAGCTTGCGGGTCGCTGATCCTTTCGCTCGATGCCCTAAACCTTAATTACCGAGTCAATGCTGGACCCCGCTTATACCTAACTTTGGTGAAGTCGATTTTAAGCATTGCACCCTACATTGTAGTTGAATAAAGAAAAAGAGCTGTGAATTCATCTCTTATCTAGGTTATCAACAAATTAAGGCCATGCGTTGCTAGTCAGGGAGGGGACAATTTTACAATTTATTGGCCCGATCTGGTTACATAAAGAACCATTAGACTTTGGTGGAAATTCCAGTTGAGAATCATGGAACCAATATTGACCTGAAATTGTTCTTGTATGGTTTTGGCTCTTTCATGGCGGTTTTCAAACTTGGTGTCAATTTTTCAGTTTAAAGGTATTGTTTATTTGTATATACACCTTTTTGAATCATAAACTTTTTGAGAATCACTACATGCATCTCCTTTTTGTTTTGCATTGCTAAGGGACTAGCAACGTTTCGTTTGGGGGGTGTGATTAGTACCCAAAAAGTGCTATTTTGAGCTCCTATATTTTATAGGTTTTGAGTGCTAGCACTAATCATATCAATTATGCCAATTGGAAGTGTTCAGGTTCTTAGTACGCTTATGCCGTTTAGAGTTATTTTTGGTCAATAAGCGGTTTTTTGCGCATTTTGGGAGTTCGACGAGACATATGGACAAACTATGAAGATTGAACTCAATTGTCAACCATCAATCTCAAAATCAAAGAGAGAATTAGAAGGCAAAGTGGAAGAAAATCACAAAAGAGAGGACAGGAGAGCAGTTGAAGAATCGCAATCTGTGAATTTCGCTAAGATTGCGAAAATTTCGCTTGATTGCGAAAATTTCAGAGTTTTAAGACAAAAAATTTAGGCAATCTTAGCTTAAATTGTGAATTTTCGCTAGACTCCGTGGATTTTCGCTAAGAACTATTCCTATCACCAGATTTTCGCTACTCACAAGAATTTCGCTAAGCTAGCGAAATTTAGCTAGCTAGCAAAATTGCCACTGCCTAGCGAAAATTCCTGATTTCGTTATCTCTTGGTGATTTCGCTAGCTAGCGAAATTTTCGCTACCTAGCGAAATTGATAGGCTTAGCAAAATTCACCGCCTTGTCATACTTTTTGTAATTAATGCAAACCGACTTCAATTTTCAAAGTGGCCACTTTCATTCCTTAAATTAGCCAAAATGTTAGCTTTATTGTAGTTTCACATAAATGGGTGGCCTATATAAACTCTATAGTTTTTGTAACTAAAAGCAAGAAAGGGGAGAGAAATCTTTCGGGGCACATTTTCATTTTTATGTAAATATCTTCCAAATTTCGCTTAGTGGTTTTGCTTTCCTTTCTCTCTCCCTCTTTCTATTTCTAGTCGCAAACACCCTCTCGAAGATGACAACTCAAGAGATGCTTGGCTGCCTATTTTCTTTGAAGAGGAAGGTAGCTATTTGGTTGTGGGGCGCCATAAAGCTGTCCTCATGTGCTGAATGCTACAGTAATCGTATTTATGGCCCCATCTTCTCAAAATATGGTCAATAGCATTGAATGTTATCGATCCGCCAATACTTACCATGCTTTAGGATACAAAGGTATACTTATTGCTAGGATGTACTGTGGTTCATTGGGATGGTCTTACGTAGCCATTGAAATGATATTTAATGTTAGGGTTTCAAACTGTAGCGGGCCATAGATGCATGTTATCCGTGGCTGACTAAATAGGAGTTGATTTTAGGTGAGGCTTGCTAGTTAAACATGCATCCGGCCGTGGCTCGACTATAGTTGCTTGTCATAACGCAGGATAAAACCCGAGACACTTTGCTTGCCCTAAGTTACCAAGTTAGTGACCTAAATCTTCAGTTAACTTTTCAGCACTTCATTTTTTGGCTTTTTTTTTACATGAATACTAAACTCATCACACTATTTTTTTAGAAACAAAATCCAAAAAATTCCAAATAGAAAGCCTTACCTTCGCACTTATGCAAACTATTCCTGGGGATGAAAACCCATCCCCGTGTTCGACCCTAAACCACTATACTGCAGTAGCTTGACTACGGTAGTAGGAGGAACTTAGGTATATAAATTTTGTTAATTTTAGCTCAGCCTACTATGGCACGAATCAAGGAAGTGCTACCTCCTTGATGAGATGTGCTCATTTTTGGATAGGAGACTTCACAAGCTTTCCATCGACACCTTATTCACTCCGTTTGGGCTTCAAATAAACAAGTTAGGAGAAGAAAAGAGAGAAAAAAGTGACTAGTCGGAGCATTTCAAATGCATGTGTATCATCAAATCAAGCAGATAACTCACAGCTATGCTGGTCCGATTACAAAATATTGTTGTTTCATACCCTTAACACTCCAAGTTTTAAGCACTTTTTGTGTAGTAATCAATCTAATTAACCTAGTTAGCATGTTAAGGACCTAGCAAGGCTACTAATCAAATTTTGTGGCAAGTTTGGTTGTTTTTAGGGACTATATATCTTGAGGACAGGGATTCAAGTCAAGGCACGAAGAATCCAGTTGCAGTTTAGAACACCCAAGCCAGAAAAAGTAGAAGCAATGATGCAGCAGCATCCTTGTGAAATTCGCAAGGGTTGCAAAATTTCGTAGCCTTGAGAAATTTCGCAGGACTTGCGAAAATTCGTAGCCCCTACGAAAACTCCTGCAAACTTCAACTTTTTGTATTTTTTTTTTATTCTTACCAGTTTATCCTCGTGTAATATTGTTATGAGTTGCATATTTTGGTAATTTGTAATGGGTTTTGTGGTATGAAACACCCGAGAGAAGACTTTGTAGGCATTCAATTCATTATTCAGAAAGATTTTTGAAAAGATTGCTGAGGAAGCTTCCATATTATCTCATTTTCTCATTATTTTTCTTCACATCCAAACTACCTCCGAGAAGAGGAGGAGCGACTAAACTCTTCGTTTCCTTTGAGTAAAGGAAACTAGGTGAAGGTACCGGATGAAAAGGTAGGGGTTTTCCATGTTTTAAGGAAGGTGTTTTCCACCATTAATGATTTCTTTTCAAATATTGGTTTTAATCCCTTCGGGTTACCTTGAATGATCCATACTTGATAAGATTTTAGGGTTCAATGGATGCTTATTGCTAGATCCATTGACATTCGTTAGTTATCATTGCATGGGTCATCGAAGGCTATTCAAGGTGATATTTTTATTTCCTTCAAATCATAGGTTCGAGATCCTCGAGCTCACCCCTGGAATTTCGTTAGTATTTAAGAAGCCTTCGCCTACTGGATACTTATTGCCAGATCCAGCTGATGTCATTTCTATCTCATGGACCATTAGAAGGTGAGTCAAAGAGATATTCTTCACTGTCTGAGACCATTAATGGGTAGCAAATACCATTTTTCAAGAGTATTTATTTAGGGTCGGTTATTATAGCTAAACCAAGAACCGATTCGGGAGATAACTATATGTTATCCTCCCCAATGTGAGGAAAATACCCGAGAAAGCCCCTCCTTTGCCTAAGGAACTTGAAACCTAGTGACCTGGATCTCTAAGGATTTATTCTTTTTACATTTTATCCTGATTTTACTTTCTACTTTATTTTTATTTTTTTTTTCTCTCTAAAATCCACTCTTTTTATCACAACCCCAATATCCAAAATGAATTCACTAGTTTAAGCCTCACTATCAGTCATTTCCACGAAGAAAACCCATCTCTGTGGACGATCCTAGAACCACTATACTATAGTAGCTATGCTATGTTAGTATGAGGTATTAAGTTATAAATTTTGTTGATTAATACCCTATGGGCGACGAATCAAATGGCGCTGTTGTCGGGGATGGTGCCTTAATGCTAATGACTATCTGTGGATACTGCGATCCTCAATACAAGCCGGGGTAATTTTTCTCCAATCAATTTTTTTTTTAGCTTTTTAATTTTAGTTTTCTTAATATTCTTTTTTTATTTCTTTCAGCTAACCTTAACCCTTTTAGAATTGTTCATTTTGTTTGCCTGGGCCTGCATTCTCATAGGAGATGTTCCAAAGGATTTGAGATTCTCGGCGTATTATTAGTTAACATTCCATTGAATCAAATCTCATGAGCTTGAATTTGAACACAATGAACCCTCACCGGGTTAAGAGGCGTAGACATCAAGGAGACAAGATTGGGAGGTATTACTTCCTCCCTTAAATTTCCATTCCATAACCACACGAGGGACAATGTCGACCTGTCAGGGGTGAGTTAAGGAAGGAAGTGCTTATTTGCTCAATTAGCAAATTTCTTTTGGTTCAAATAGTTTTTGAATAGTTTGAAGACATATAGCTTATTTTCCAAATTTTATTTTTATTTTATTTTATTTTATTTTTATTCTTAGCCTATAATGGAGAAATGGAAACTCATTCAATATCTTGATTTTAGAGTGGTGTTATGCTTATAAGAGTTGATGAATTGTTGAAACTCTTATTGTCTTCAACCTTACTTCTTCCACTTTGAACTAACCACACACCGTGCGGTACATTAGTTTCACTGTGTTGAAACCGCCGCCTCCCGAGCCTTGCAAAAATCAAGTAAGACTTTGACCACCTTAATAGGTTTGGATCCCAAAAAGACCAATGAGTCTAAAAAACAAAAAAACCAAAATAAAAGAAAAAGAAATTTGGTGGGCACTTACCTCAGACCCCGAAGCACTCGCCTGTAAGTACACGCAGCCTTTGAAGCCCGATTCCTAAGGCTAACTGTTAGAATCACCGACTTTTGCTGCTTCTGCATACGCGATCAGTGGAGTTTATCAATTTGTCGGTGCTGGAGTATCGAACTTATTTCAAGTCTGGGGTGAAATATGAAGAGTTAGTGGTTGAAAGATCCTTAGCGACAAGGTCTCTAAACTGAAAGTGGTCAGAGTCATCGGCGGACCCTCGTTATACTGACAATTGCACTGATACCCCCGCATCGTCTACAAAAAAAAAAAAAGAAAAAAAGAGTTGTGAAAATAAATGTAGGTCTGGGCCTATTGAGGTTGGTTAGTCTACTAGGTGTAGAAAGAAGCAGTTAGTGGAGAGGACAGCCAAGCAACTATTTTTGAAAACTAATCAAGCACACTTAGGTTTCGTGCAAGGTTTAAGGTTGGTTCTTCAGAGTTGAAATTTTCGATACTTGAATTCCATAGCACATACTCATCTCGAGATAGTCATCAAGGTGGATTTTGATGACTTTTGTTTAAGGTTGGTTTATCACATCATTGCTTTTGGAAAACCATTTTTTTTGTGGATATATATAGTTCATCTTTCTTTTGATTGCTTTATTCTTCCTTCATTGCTAAGGGACTAGCAATGTGTCGGTTAGGGGGAGTGATTACTACCAAAATAGAGTTGTTTCATACCCTTAACACTCTAAGTTTAAAGCATTTTATGTGTAGTAATCAGCCTAATTAACCAAATTGGCATGTTAAGGACCTAGTAAGGCTACTAATCAAATCTTGTGGCAAGTTTGGTTGTTGTTAGGGACTATATATCTTGAGATAGGGATTTAAGTAAAGGCGTGAAGAATCCTGCTTGAGCCTCGTGAGCACCCAAGCCGAAGAAAGTGTATGCTGATGCAAACAAAGATTTGATGTTCTGTGAAATTTGCAAGGGATGAAATTCAAAGCCCTCGCGAATTCCTTCTCCCAAGGTCTTGTGGAAAATTGGCAATCCCAACGAAAACTCTCGCAAACTCGACTTTTGTATTTTATTCTACCAAACTTATCCTTGTGTAATAGTTCTATGAGTTGTATATTTTGGTAATTTTTAATGGGTTTTGTGGTATGAAACACCCAAGAGAAGACATTATAGACATTAAGTTCATTATTTAGAAAGATTTTTGAAAAGCTTGCTGAGGAAGCTTCCGTTTTCTCTCATTTTCTCATTCTTTTTCTCGACAACCAAACAACCTTTGAGAAGAGGAGGAGCGGCTAAACTCTTCGTTTCCTTGGAGTAAAGGAATCTAGGTGAAGGTACCGGATGAAAAGGTAGGGGTTTTCCATGTTTTGACAGAGTTATTTTCCACCATTAGCCTTGCTTTCTTTTTCAAATATCGGGTTTTAATCCCTTCTGAAAGACTCGAATGATCCATACTTGATGTTTTTGTGGTTCAATGGCTTATTGCTAGATCAATTGACATCTGCTAGTTATCAATTATGGGTCATTGGAAGGTGATTCAAGGTGATGTTTTTATTTCTTCAAATCCTAGGTTCAATCCCTTCGATTCACCTTGAATGGTTAGTATTTGGTAAGCCTGTGGCTCATTAGATACATCAGTATTATAGATCCAAATGATATTCATCTATAACAATTATGGACCATTGGAAGGTGAGTCAAGGAGATGTTCTTCACTGTCTGAGACCATTAATGGGAAGCAAATACCATTTTTCAAGTATATTTATTTAGGGTCTGTTATTATAGCCAAATAAAGAACCGATTTGGAAGATAACTATATGTTATCCTCCCCAATGCGAGGAAAGGACCTGGGAAAACCATTAATGGTGTATCTTAGTGGTTAGGGTTGAGGATAGGGATTCTAGGCTTTTCAAAATTACACCAAATTGTCACTCAAGCCTCTAAGGTGATCACACTACTTTTTTGAAGCAAATTATTGTAACTTTTTCACTTAAGCAATTTATCGAGTAGTTGGGTGAGCTTTGTGATGAACACTATTCTTCAACACTTTGTAATCTTCTATGAATTCCCAATACCCCTACTTCTTTCTTTCTAATGGAAATCAAAACCAAATAAGCTCAAAATTCTAGTCGTGTACTTTGAAATGCCCTAAATCCAACAAAAACTCCAATAGGGTGAAATACCTTTGATGGATGGAAGAACCCTAGGGATTATCTAACCACAGATGTTCTTGAGTGTTATCTTAGGTTGCCTTAAGAAGACCAGTGATGGGTGAATCTGCAATAGCACTTTAGAGCTATTAGGGTTGGAAGCTGAAGAATGGTAAAAAATATGACCGATATTGGTCTTAAAATAGGTTAACGTCGCGACGTTCGGGCCAACATCTCGACGTTCTAGGGAGTAATCCAAAAAATTTTAGCCAACGTCACGACGTTTAGAGGGCATTTTTTTTTTCTTTTTCAACTAACGTCGCGACATTCCAGAGAGCTTCATTACATGGCTTTTGTCAAAGTATTTTCTAAGTGTTAGAAAACTCCCTCTATGATATACCACACTTTTCCTAGCTTGTAAAAGGTTTCCCAAGCTACCCCTCCATCGTTGTTTCAACCTCGGAGCCTAAAAACACAAAAAAAAAAAAAAAAGAAAATATAATTATTTTATCATCTATGAACTCCGAGAAAATTGAAATTTCTAAAATCATATCGAAAGCACTAATTAAAAACGATCAAGACCGAGTTACATGAAAACTTCAAAGGCTCGGGTCAAGCCCCAAGTAGCTATTTTACGCCAGCAATGACTTCCCTAAATCTTAATAAGTACAAACCACAGCTTGAATCTTCGCTTCTTCTACTCTTCAATCAGAAGGTGTCCAATAACAAAACACTTTCTCTATTTAGATGTCACCACCATAATATCGCTTTAATCTTTGCCCATTTACCTTAAATGTTCATTTTTCAAGGTGCATGATCTTAATAGCTCCATAAGGTAACTTTTGTTATTTCGAAAGGACCTAACCACCTAGATTTCAGCTTTCCTTGACACAACCTCAATCTAGAGTTGAATAGTAGCACTTTTTGTCCCAGCTCAAATTCTTTCTGAACTATCTACTTGTCATGCCACACTTTAGTTTGTTCCTTGTAAATTTTGGCATTCTCGTATGCAATAGTTCTCAATTCGTCTAATTCACTAAGTTGGAGGAGTCGATTACTCCCAGATGCTTTCATATCTATATTAAGTCATCTAGCTTCTCAATAGGCCTTGTGTTCGAGATCCATTGGTAGGTGACATGCCTTTCCAAAAACTAACCTATAGGGAGACATCCTTATTGGCGTTTTAAAGGCAGTTTGGTATGCCCATAATGCGTCATCAATCTTCTTTGCCCAAACCTTCCTCTACCCATTCACCATTTTCTCAAGAATAGTTTTGATCTCTTTGTTAGAGACTCCGTCATTCACTGGTCTCGAGGATGATAAGCTAATGCGCGATGGTGCACCCAGACTCTGAGCAGATTTCTCAACAAGTCTATCATAAGTATTACCTCATCACTTATCAATGCCTTGGGTGTTCCAAATCTACTAAAGATATTTTTGAGGAGAAAGGTGATCACCACTTTTGCATCATTAGTATAGGTGGGTGTTTGCCTTTTTCTATATAGACTAAAACCCCTCAAATTAACATAGTTACAAGAGCCTTACACTTCCTATGTGATCTATGTCACTTCAGAGCAAGTGTGCTTGATAAAATAATATTCTCTTAATGTTCATGATTTAAAAATAAGGGTCAAGTCTATGACACTGCTAAGTGCACAGGTCATACAAATAGTAAAATCTGAATGTAAGTCCGCATCATCTCTACGTAGATCGCAACGACTAAAGATCAACTACCCCAACTACTAAAATTCCATACTATTCGACTAAGAACTCATAAGGAAAGTTTTATCTAAACAACAAAAAATTAAAGATTCTATACTATTGAATATTATCAAACTAAGCTAAACAAAAGTAAATGAATGTTAAATTGTATCTATTAAGATTGATCAATCATTTCCTATGAGAAACGAAACTATTAGGTGAAATACAATGAAACAAATTAATCCCAAAGACAAAAGCATATCGCTTCCGTTTCTACGACGGATCCGGTTTTGTCCAAGATTTCCTAATCGTTGGAATGGGATTTCTCCATATTCACCAGCTTAGATATCCCTTGCTTCTCTCAAGACAAGATCAAACCGCCTACCAGATTCCAAGTTCTCTCAAGATCCGGTATTTTCTCTCTCAATACTTCACACCCATTTCCCGTCGACATCGACCTTTCGCTTCCTTCTCAGATTTTCGCAAAGCTTCTACCACTTAATCGTGGCTCAACCTCCGTGATCTATGGGTTCGTCCTTTCCCTTTGATTAGATTCTAAGTTAACACTGGGTTAGGAACTTACCTTTATATTAGTGAACTCGATTATTTATATTGCTAAATACACCCCTCCAACTTCAATTATGAGCTTAACGGGGATTTATCAAAATGAACTCTCGTGAGCTTAGCAAATTGCCAATGGTAGTCTAGAATACCTAAAAGTGAGCCGCTCTCAACTCTCAGAATCTCCGTCTCGTGTCACGCAGTGGCATCCCGGATATCAGCAAGATACATTTCCTCAATCGGTATTAGGGTACTACTATCGGGAACTTATCAATTCAAAAACGACACCACTAAGTAAAATCAACCCAAAGTAGTTCTCCATATTTGTGTGAAAGATCAGAATTAAATGTAAATCAAATCCAAACAGAGTTTGCGGCTCGATTAATTATCAAGCACTAAGAAAATGGAGCAATCGATCACGTACAACCACCTGTAATCGCACAAAACTGAGAAGAAATGACCATAAATTTGTCTGTATTTCATAAATTCCTGCATTAATTCTAAGAAAATAACAAATAAAATCAAGCTTCCTCCGCCTCTCGCACTTGCATATTCCAATCCGTAAGAAATGAAACTAAAATAAAGAAAAAATAAAAAAATAAAAATATATCAAACTATACACTAAGCCTCATTTCTATTTCCAAAGAAGACTAAAACTTACTTTACCATTCTAAAGTTGTCTATTTATACTCGTAAAATAAATCAAATAACTCAAAGCTCAAGGTAGAATTTCAAAGAAAAAGCCCACCACCGCCCTATGTCACATTTTTCGTTGATGTCGCTACATGAATTTCGATTACTTCGGGCCCATTGGCGAATTTGTCGCTTCTAAGGCGGTACTCGCTTCTGCAATCGTCGATCAATGGTCGCGACATCGCTTGTAGCCGCAATTTTCGCGGTGTTTCTCATGTCATGTCACAATTCCCGCCATGTCATGACATTGTCAGATTTTCTTCCAAAATGACATGAAAGTTACAAATACGCTTAGTTGCGACTCACCTTCGCTTTCATATGATGATTTCATGTTGTGACTTTGATTTCGTCGTTGATTGTGTCGGGTGGTCTTCGCTTCTCATAGGTTTCATAATCTTACGTCAGCGACCTCATAGTGATGTCACACATCTACGCCCATTTCTTTCTTCCGTCGCAACTCAATTCTTTATTGCAACCAAATTTCCTTCTTCCCACCTTTATTCTAGTCAAGCACCTCAAGGTGATTTCTGCGACCTCATAAGCGCTTTTCGACAGATGTAGTCCCAATTGTCTAAAAGTAGTTGCGACTCGATTTAATTATGCTCATCTTTTCAGTCGCTAATTTAAACGAGCGGTCGCGACATCGTTTCCGATCCTTGATTCGTAAACGGTCGCACCTGGGGCTTCGCAAGGGCTTCGGGGCCGCTTCAGTTACGCACCTCCTTCACCTCTATTTTTAGTTGCAACTTAAATCTTCCTGTCTTTATGTCGGGACATGAAATGGAGCCCTTCATTTAAAAACTAGTTGCAACCTTGCCTCCTCTGCAAAAGCACCTCTCGCGGCTTCCATGACTAATTTTATGTCACGACCCTCGTGAGTGATGTCGCATCTTCGCTGTATTCATAGCCAGGTCGCATGACGAGTGATGTCGCCATTACGGATTTCTTATTTTGATATCGCCTTGGCCCGACTCACATTTCTTTGTCGCAACTTCTTTCAAGTAACGACTTCACCTTTGTAGCCTTTCATTCTTCCTCAAAGCCGACCGGGATGTCGTGACTTGGACTGACTGACAACTAAGCTTCCTGTCGCGACTCGATTTCCAAATAAGGAATTTCCAATCAATAAACTCGGTTGACATTCTCGATTTTTGTCAGATTTTAGCTTTGATCAGATTTCTTCCCGCAAATGGCATTCGAAAGTAAATATCCACATTTCTCGCAAACAAATCAACATTTATCTCAGAATATACTTAAAACCCGATTAAAAATCTAATGAGTTTTGACCTGACTGGGATAGCTCTACCCACTGACATAGTCGACCGCCAATGTAATGTATGATTATTGTATGAGGAAGGGAAAGGACCCATGAAATCTATCCCCCACACATCAAATAATTCAACATCCAAAATACCTTTCAACGAACCCTCGTCTCTTCTTGAAATATTACCCATCCTTTGACACCTGTCACAAGCAAAAATGAACGCATGGGAATCCTTGAAGAGACTAGGCTAATAAAATCCCGACTGAAGAACTTTGGCAATTGTTCTATTTCCTCCGAAATGTCCCCCACACTCTAAGGAATGGCAATGAATGAGTATGTTCTCCATTTCCTCTTCCGGTATGCACCTTCTTATCACTTGATCAACATAGTGTTAATAAAGAAACGGTTCTTCCCAATAATAATGCTTTAAGTTTGTGAAGAATTTCTCTTATTGTTGATGTGTGAAATCAGGAGGAATTACCTTCGCTACTAGGTAATTTACATAGTCTGAAAACCATGGAACCAAGCTCGAGTCTAAAATGGCTAACAATTGCTTATCAAGAAAATTGTCATTAATCTATACTTTATTCTTTGGACACTCGAGCTTGGAGAGGTGATCTGCCACTGAGTTTTCTGATCCTTTCTTACCTTTAATTTCCACATCAAATTCTTATAGTAGAAGTACCCACCTTATTAATCTCGGTCTTTTTAGTTAAGAGGCACTTTATAACGGAGTGGTCAGTATGGACAATCACTTTATTCCCAATCAAGTATGGTCGAAACTTATCAAAAGAAAACATTATGGCTGGGCGTCTTTCTCTGTAATTGCATACTGAGTCAGGTCTCGCTCAAAGTTCACAGAGCAGAGATAGCAAAAAAAATCTACTTCATTTTTCCCGCCTCGAACACCCTCCCACCTGCAGAGATAGTCACTTGCATTGCACATAAGCCTGGGCGCGCCCTAATCCGGGGTTTTACTACTATATGTGCCGAAATCAACTCCTCTTTTAAGGTACAGAAGGCTTTGCTGCATTACCCATCAAATTCGAAGGGCACCCCTTGCATGAGAAGACTAAATAAGGCTGAAGGCTTTAGAAAGTCCTTGACTTAACTCTCCTATAACCCAACACGTCCCAAGAAGTCAGGTATGCCTTTACTAGCTGGGGTGGTAATCTTCTCAATGATTTTTATTTTTGCTCTATCTACCTTTATTCCCCTTGTGGAAACTCTGTTCCTAAGGATGATACCTTCTCGTACCATAAAGTAGGACTTTTTCCAAGTTTGTCTCCTTACATCTGACTAATACTTCTCTTTAGTTCTCAAGACAATCATCAAATGAGGCTCCTACTATTGAGAAGTCATCCATAAAGACCTCACTGTCTGATTAAGGCCAAATAAGGCTATTTCAGCCCCTGCTTCATTGGTGCAGGTTTTGAGCACTTTCTTGTGTACTAATCAACTTAAATAACCCAATCGATACACTACAGTCCCGACTATAATTTACCACCATTTTATGGATATTTTTTGTAGTTTTGCAAGCCAATTCAAATGCGAAGAACCCAGATGGAACTAAGCCGCATGAACAAAGTGGCGCAATTGTAGCTAAATATGTAGGGAGAGCCGAGCATCAGAAAGATTTTACGTTGTCATTGCAAAGATGCAAAATTTTCGCAATTCCCGCCTGCTTGCCGTGGTCACCACTTTTCGACCGCTGGTTTCCTGCACTAAATTGCCCTCATTATATTTCTGGTTGGGTTTCGGCATTTTTTTTTCACCTCCCCACTCGAGCAATATATAAGCCTCGCCTCAAGATTCAGAAAATCAATCGACCCATCAATCGACAAAATCGGGCGCCAAAGCTACCTTTCCCATGAGTGTGATTTTCTCTCATTTTCTCTCCCTTCTTGCATTTTTTTTCTCACGAGGCCAAACAACCCTCGAGGATGACAACTCAAGGATGCTGGCTAAATCCTCTCATCCTCAAGTTATGAGGGCCACTGAAAGGAATGTTCGAGGTAAAGCACTGTCCTCCTGTTGCCAAAGCGTGCATTTATTACCATTTATGTTTCTACATCTCATGCTAGGTTTGGACCCGTGATGTACCTTGGAGTGGCAAGACGGTAAGTTTTAGCGCTCGCGGATACTTATTGCTAGATCCACCGATGTTAGCTTAGTCACATTATTTGCCTTACATGTTGGGATCTGTGGTCGGGCTTTTAATCGCTTTCGAAACATTAATGGCTAATAAATGCTATATACTAGGAGAAACACTTTTAGGGTTCAGTTTTTATGGCTAAACATAGATCCGATTCGGGAAATGACTATAGGTCATCCTCCCCAACGCAAGGAAAAGGACCCGAGAACATTATATTTGCCTTAGAACACTAAGCCTAGTGGCCCGAAACTTCAAGGATTTCTTTTACACTTTATTTCTCTACAGTTATGATTTTTCAAGCCATCAACCTCACTATTTTTACAAGAAACCCCAAATCCAAAGTGGAAACACCATTTCCAGTTAACTATGACTCACTTCGCATGAAGAAAACCCATTCTTGAGTTCAACCTTGGGGAGTCAAGTATATCAAGAAGAGCTTCGCTACTACAGTAGGGAATCCTAGGATATAAATATTGTTGGATTCTTTGACAACCCACCTGTAACACGAATCAAATACGCCAAGCATCGGGATGCAGCCGAAGTGTGAGTGAAGGTTGAACTTGTGATCCACATCACAAGTGTCAGGAATTTCATTCCTTTTTTATTTTACTATTCCCCATTTGCGCTCACCTATAAAATTGCATGTTTATACTGTGCATACTCAGTTTTTATTTATTTTTAAAATTTAACCAACTATAACCCTTTTGGTAGCCTTGTTTTGCTATTTTGTGTCAGGTTCCTAGACTTTATGTAACATTTGATAGAAACACCAAAGTGTGCTAGATAGAACCAGTGCTCCACAAGAACAGGGGTGTGAAGTTAGTCTCCATATAATCAGATGGAGCCTCCACCTAAGGAGCAACAAAGTCAGCAAGGGATGCCAAGAAACGCCAATGCCTACATGTCAATGAGGGACCATATACACCCACCAAGGGTGAGTGCAACCTCATGCATTTTACTCCCGCGTATGAAGCCAGCCCATTTGGTGTCCCCGGTTCCCAAACTTCCATGGTGTGGAAAACAGAACCATACACACACATCCGGTTTGAGGAAGCTCTGCATAACTTTCAAGGAAGGTGCAATCGATATGGATTTGCTTAAGCTGAAGTCCTTTCCCTTAACCTTCAAAGACAAATCCAAAATTTGGCTTAATTCTCTAAGGCCAAGAACCATCCGGACGGTGAATCAGAGGCGCAGTTTTTGAAAGTTTTTCAGCGTATTACTGTGGACCAATGGGCTTGAAAAGGAAAATTTATACATTTGCGCTCATGATAATGAGAAGTTCTACTAATGTCGGAGAGATATATGGAAACCACTGCATGCCCACACTACGTGCTTTGATACATGATGTCAGTCAACCATTTCTATGATGGAATGCTCCTACCATGAAGCAATTATCGAGACCATGTGTGGACGGGACTTCCCGAGCAAGAACTGTAATAGTTTCATGAACTTCCTCAACTATGTAGTTGAAACCTCCAAGGCTTTGGATGAGCCAAATCCTGTGAGAGACAGTGACAGATGAGGCCACCACCAAATCAGCAAGTGTATATACTTGCTCTCAAAGGACATGGAGACGAAGGCAAAGATGTCCACCTTGACCAAAAGGTTGGAAGAGCTTGAAATGAGGAATCAACATGAGGTAGGAGCAGTGACTGAGGCATCTATACCTAACCAACCATGCTTCAACTGTTAGTCCATTGAGCACCAAGGAGAGCACGCTTCAAGTATTCCTTCACAAGGGACTCAGGGTCGAACAAGCCAATGCAAGAGGCCAATACAAGCCACCGCCCACAATCCCATGCTAACAATACCTGCTAATCCTAACCGGAGGAACCACCCAAACCTCTCCTCGAAACCAAACCACCACCCTATGTGCCTCATACGCACAACGCCAAAGAAGGGTCCTCAAATTTCACCACAACCACCACCATCTTCTTCTCCTGGCAACGCTTCATTCAACTCGAGCAAGGTGGCGGGAAACTTTGTGGAAGAACAAAAGGCAAAGTGAATGCCCAAAGCGACCAAATAATCTGACACGGAAAGCATTAATTTCAATAATAAAATGAGCAACCTACACTCATAAATTTCTTAAAAGCATGACAGCCTACAAGCTGAAATTTCCCAAAAATATGACAACCTGCAGTATTCAATATCAAGGCAATCCAACCAAAGAAGAAAAGTGTGAAAAGGGAAATTCCCTCTCGCACACAACCAAACCCGGATCGCCTCGGGTGAGCTCTTCCAAGAGCTAAATTCTAAGATGGATGAAGTTAAGGCAATCATCACATTAGAAGTGGCAAAGAGCTCAAACTACAAAGACTCCAAAAGCGCAGCGGCCGTGAAGCTAAAGAAATCGAATCCAGAGAGGGAGACTCAAGTAGATCGTTAAAAAAATAAAGACACCCCCACATTTTCCTCAAGAACTAAAAGCTAAAAAGAAGGCTATTAACCAGGCTGAAATGTTAGAAGGCCGAGGCAAGCAAGCAGTCACATCCTCGCTTGACACATGATCAAACAAGTTCCCGCCTATGCAAATTTCAAGGACTCAGGTACAAAGGAAAGTTAAGGGTCGAATGTTGACAAGAAGGCTCACTCCTGACCGCAACAAGTCGGCGTTACTATCCACGTAAGACTCCAACTATACAAAGATCCGAAACTAACTCTAAGCATTATTGTGAGGCACTTCTCGCTGTGAAAAGGCGTCGCTAGACCGGTGTAAGTGTGAATCTCCTCCCTATTCGACGTGGCAAATGAAAGTCAGAGAACTAAAGCCCATACCATCACATTGTCTCAAGAGATAGATCCTACCGTATACCAAAGGGGGACAAGAGGAAGATGTTCTCATCCAAGTGGATAAATTCAATATCCAGCGGGATTTTGTCAGATTTGATACGTAACTAGCTACACAGACCAACTATGTGCCTATCATCCTGGGTGGGAGACCATTCGCCACCTCCACGTAATTATCAATTTCAAATGAGTTATGTGGCAACTCACCTTTCTGAACATGACCCTATAACTCAACATCTTCCACTTGAGTAAAAGCACATGCAACACAACAAGACGCCTAGGAAGAAGTCGCACTATCGACACAATCCCGATAAACAGTCGAATTAACAGAGGGATGCAAAAGATCACCGATCAAGAACTTGGTCTGAGTGTTCTAGTGAGAGCAAAGAAGAAGCCTAAGACATGAAACTTATGCAGAGGTAGGCTATGGAAAAAGCAAGAAATTCTCGCTTGATAATTGAGGAAGGAACCATGAACCCCAAAATTGGTTTCAAAACCCTTGCATGTGGAGTCGGGAATATGCCTATTTGGAAGAGTAGAGAAGGGTCCTGGGCTATCATTTCATCCCCGTCAAAGACTTTCACTCGAAGGTAGTCTGCTACACATCCTAAGGGAGAACAAGCAAGCCTTAGGGGGTGGAAAATTAATGGACCAAGGGTATTAGCTCGTGGCTCAGGCTCCATCACATTTACCTAAAGGAAGAGACAAAGCCGTAGCGCCCACAGAGAAGACCGAACCCACAAGAAGTGGTTTCAGCGTAAGTCCCAAAGTTGTCGTGAGGTTTGTATCACTCCACTATATCATATAAAGCACCGGTGAGTCCAACCCAAGTGGTGCCTAAGAACGTGGGTAACCACAGTGCATAACGAAAAAGGAGGAGACGCCCACCCCGCTTACCACCTGGTCGAGGTTGTATCGATTATAGAAGAACAGTGACCAAGAAGGATCACTTTTCTCACCTCACGGATCACTGAGAGATTTCTGTCACTCTTTTATCATTTCCTCGATGGTTATTAGATACTTTCAAATTGAAATTGTTGTAAAGATTCAAGAAAACCACTTTACATGCCCATTCGGGCACATATGCATACAAGAGAATTTTCTTTGTCTGCGGTGTTCCTCTTGCTTAATATTTCAACGATGTATGCTCGGTGATTTTCAAAGGACATGGTAGAGCTGATATGGAGGTTTACATGGATGACATTACAATGTATGGAGGGTTTGAAGAATGCCTAATCAACTGAAACCTGGTTTCGCATAGGGTGCATAAGAGAAAAACCCCATCAACTCGGGGAAAATGCCATTTATGGTCAAAATGTGTGGAATTGTACTTAAAAGGTTTATTTCGTAAAAATAACTGCTGATAAGGGCAAAATTTGACTTACTCCCAACAGCCCCACTCCCCCCCCCTACAAATGTCAAGACCGCGAGGCAATTCTCGGGCATGTAGGGTTCACAGATAGTTCACCATGGACTTCTCAAAAATTGCCAAGCCTCTCAACAAATTTCTGGAAAAAGATGCCAAATTTATTTGGGATGTAAACTTCCAAAAGAGCTTTGAGGAGCTTAAAGCATATTTGACCACTGCACCAATAGTAAGAGCCCTCAACTAGTAGTTACCCTTCAAGTGGATAAAGTGAGTGCTATGGCCATTGGAGCAAATTTCTCTACAAAGGGAAGGAGGAAAGCCTTATGTGATCTATTATACGAGCAAGTCACTGAATGAGGCACAGAGGAATTACACAACCAAAATGAGTCGCCGGCAATACATCTATGCCTTAGACAAATTCCCCTGCTTATTCTGGTCGGGCTCCATAATACCAAGATTCATGCATCACTCAGCCTCAAATACCCACTCACCTCAAAAACAAAATGCTAAGGCCAGTTTATCGTGGGTTCTCTCAGCGGTAAAGAGCTGAACTCAGAAATCAGTGATAAAAATGGTGTGGAAATGTTGTTACCGATCACCTATCGAGATTACCAACGCGACACAACACTCACAACCCTCCCATCAATAGATGAGCCTCTCGAGGAGTCACGTCCCGTCGAGGAGGCACCCTGGTATGCTCACATTGCAAATTATTTAGCTACAGGGGAGCTACCAGCAGATTGGAAAGCACAAGAGAAGAAATTCTTCTTCGCAAAAATTCACTCCTATTATTACGAAGAACCCTTCAACAAAAGGCCACCGTACGACCAAATAATTAGAGGTGTATGCCCGGCTGCAGCAAGAGTGGAATAATCGCCCACGCCATGAGAACGCATGTGCAAAGCCATTTTGCTTCCCATAAAACTCGCAAGGAAGGCATCACAAATTGATCCCACTGCCTCTTTTCAAGGATGCTCATACCACAGTAATGAACGCTACAAATGCCAAAGGTCAGGGAAGATTTCTACCGTCACATGGCGTCTAAACCCGATTTTCAGGTAGGTAGTCGACCTATTCGACGATGAGGATCGATTTACGGACCATCCCTTCCCTCCCGGGATACCTCTACATTTCGTGGAGTTGACTATGTGTCCATGGTCAAGGCCTCACAGGCAAACATCACGTGGTGGTACTCGAAATTTCAAGGAGAATATATTCTCTAGATTCGGGTCCCCAAAGCCTATTTACCAGCGACGGTGGCCACATTCTGCAACAAACCCAGAGCGCCCTCACTATATGGTGTCAAGTATAAAGTAGCCACCCGATAATTTCACCAAACCACTGTCAGTTGAACTAGCCAACGTGAGAGATCAAGACAATAGATCGATGAAAGTGGTGAACGCGAACCGAAAGGGGATTGGTCTCTCGCCGCTTGACTTCTAGCGGGCATACGTAATACCATAAGACCATTTTCGGGCATGTCTCCTCTTATCGCTCGTTTATGGAGTCACACCGCTTGTGGAAATTGAATACAAGGCATGGTGGGCAAGAAAAATTAACTCTGACATGGGCGTAGATGGTCTCAAAGGCCTTCGATATCAACAAGCTAAAGAACTCGAGAGAAATGATGCCTACCTCAACTCAAAATCGCAAAGATAAGCCAAGAGGTGGCATGATCGCCTGATAGCTCGCAAACATTTCCAAAAAGGGACCAAGTATCGGCTTCTACGCCTCCAAGCTCCACCTCTTCCCCGCCGGGCAGTTTAAATCAAATGGACTCGCCATACACATCCAAGAAGTTTACCTCAATGGTTCAGTAGACCTGCTCAATGCCAAAGACAATCGAGTGTTTAAGGTCAACGACCAAAGGCTGAATCCATATGCAACACAACACTCAACAGACAAGGAGAAAATCCCCCTCCTTGACCCTCCATGAAACCTCCTGGCCACACATTTGGGAGTGACTTCTGCAGTATCTCAGAAGTCACTAGAATTTAATTGCTTAATTTTGTAATCTTTTTTGCAGGTCCTTATTGTCGGGATTGTTTTCCTTTGGAAATGTTTCTCATTTACAAGATCGTTTCATAATTCTTAGTCTTCTGCTTTGCAGGTCGAGTGGGTCAGGAGTTGTTTTCGTTGAAATTTTCGCAACTCCGTGAAATCTCACAGCCGGGCGATAAGTAAATTTTCGTTAGGTTAGCGAATTTTCATAAATTCTCTACACTCCCACTCGTGAAAATTCATAGGTTCCACTGTTCATCTCCCTTGCCATTTCATCTTTCGTCTGCTGCAAACCCTCCATTTCCTGGAATTTAATCTATCGAGTCCTGTACAAACCCGAGGAGTTAAGGGTTGAGAGATCCTCATGACTGATGCCCTAAGCCTTAGTTGATCGTGGGAGTCAGGACCCCCGCTAGCACTGACTTTCGGGATGAGGTCTATTTCTCTGCATCGCATCCTACGATACAACAAGAAATATATTAAAAGAGGGAACCAAATTTATTTAGGTCAGTCAAGTTGCTAGGATTTGGCAAAGAGTTTGGTCGGGGGAGAGCAGATGAAGGTGTTATTGTTGAAAATTGATCACATAAACACTTAGATTTTGGTGGAAGTTTCGAGTCAATTCCCTTTGGATAGATACTCTTCTGAAACTTGGTCTTGTATGACATTTTTTTCTCCCAAGCTGGTTGTTGTGCAGGGTCTAAATCATTCACACTGAGGGTTGGGCATTACTTACTCATACACTTCTTGAAAATACCATCTTTCTGAAAGTGAGCTTAACCCGTCCGCTCTCTTCTTTTGTCATCAAGTAGCGGACTAGCAATGTGCTCGGTTTGGGGGAGTGATTAGTGCCCAAATAGTGCTGTTTTAAGCCCTGTTCATTGCAGGTTTTGAGCACTTTTTGTGTACTAATCAACTTAAATAACCCAATTGACACACTAAGGTCCCAACTATACTACCAATCATATTTTGTGGATTATTTTGTAGTTTTGCAAGCCACCATACCACTTATCTCTGCCAATAATTCAAATGCAAAGAACCCGAGCCGAACTCGAAGCTTCATGAACAAAAGGTAAGTGTAATTGAGCTTAAATACAGAGGAGAGTGAGACAGCAGATTTCAGAGTGTTGCAAATAATTTTTGACAGTCGCGAAATTTTTTTTGCAAAGATTCAAAATTTTCGCAGCTTCGATTAAGGCTCAAAAAGTGCTATTTCAAACCCTCTATTCAAGATAGGTTTCGGGTGCTTTTGTGCACTAATCATAAATTAAGCCAATTGACGTGTGTAGGTCTGTACTTCCCTAGTACCACCGATGCCACGAGTTTGTTTTTGGTAATTTCGTTGCGTTCAAAGACTCTATTTAGTTCAAATCCGATGTTAAGATACGTGTCGAATAATCGAAGATTCACGATGTTCTATCCATTAAAAATGAGGGAATGAAGTGATTCTGTATGAAGGGGATGCAAAGGGGAATGCAAGAGTAAAGTCGATCAAGAGCAAAGCAGAAATTTCACAGATTGATAGGATTTCATGATCATGTAAAATTTTGCACCAGCCAAATTTCACAACTGATGTAAATTTCATTATCACAAATTACATGTTTACTTTAAATTTCACCGTGCTTTCAGTTTAAAATCTCACTCGCTTATTCAATACTGGGGCTCTGAAGAATAAATAATGATCTGCCGATACGAATTTCGATTTCAACATTCTAGAGACTGGCTAGTTGAAGCAAAATTCTCACAAGATAGCAAAATTTTGCCATACTAGCGAAATTACGTAGATGTGAAATTGCTCACCAGGTTTTTATATTTTTATCCCAAACGACCACGCTTTGGAGTAATTACAATTTCGCCCTTATCAGAATATTATATTTTAGGCATTTTTGGTATTCACACATTTGGGTTGGTATATAAGCCACCTTATAACTGTAACCCTAACTTCACCCGGTTAAGCTTTGGTATGACTTTTGTTTTAGGTGCGGTTGCTCTGCTTCTCTCTCTTCTTTCTCTCATTTTCTTGGCTGCAAACACCTTGAGGATGACAACTCGAGGATGCTTAGTAAGCCTCATGAAGGGAGGGTCATTGGTGGAGGAGGTTTAGAGTGGATTTTTCATGCCTCTCATTTATCCACCACTTTGCATTTATGAGCATTTAGCTCTTTGTATCTCACCCTAGGTTGAAACTCTAGATCGACCTCGCCAATGTGTATTTTGACAAGCTTTGTGATTCTGATGGATGCTTAATCTTGAATCCTTGTCATCCACTTAGTTGTCTCTATTAGTTGCCGTGGGTTGCCTCTTTGAGGCCATATGCACCTTTATGAGGACAGTTGCTCAATAGATACCATATCTCAAGAGGGAGTAATTTAGGGTTTAGATTTTAGTGTAAAATCAAGGTCCGGTTTAGGAAACGACTATAGGTCATTATCCCAGCGAAACAAACCAGGCATGAATACACCTTAAAATCAAATCCGATTACGAGGCTTGAGAGTCTTCTTTTTGAGAAATTTTCTTTAATTTATTTACCCATAGAGTTTACAACCATCCAACTCCTTTGTTTTGAACGAGCCTTAAAATCGAAAATGCCATTTCAACTCCATTGCCTTCATTTTCAAGAAAACCGTCCGTGTTGACCTAGACACATTTTATCTTGCGGTAGCCTTCGCTACGGCGATGAGACCCAGAGATAATTTTGTTGATTCCTGCCGCCCCTCTCTTGTGTACGAATCAAATGGCGTCGATTCTTGCAGGGGATGAATTGCCTAGTGAGATAAGAGGCTGTTGAACTTGTGATTCATATCACAAGTTTTGGTAAAATCTCATTCCCTTTTGATTTCATCATTTTTTTTCTTTCCTCTTGCAGTTCACTGCAAGGGATTTTGAACTTTTCCAGTACCTTCAGTTTTTCTTTACTTTAATTTTAGCAAACCTTAACCCTTTTGTTAGTTTTGTTTTGGTTGTTTTCTTGTTGATTGTGAAGTGTGCAGGAGCAGTTTATGCAGTGGAATAGGAACACTGCGGTGGAAGCGAAAGGGTGGCTGGCGCACGGGGAGCAGGCTTGAAATTGATCCTCCGCGATTGCTCGGTGGATCCTCCGCAGGAGGGCAACAAAGCAGCGGGGCTAGGGAGCCCGATGCATGTCGATCCATGGGGATCACATACACCCACCCGGGGTGAGTGGACCCTCATGCATAATTCCTCTGGCCGGAAGTGGCGGTGAAGGCCTTCTTGGTGCCTCTACTCTGACATTCCATGGCATGGAAAATGAAAACCCTTCTGATCACATAAGGGAGTTTGAGGAAGTATGCGCCACTTTCAAAGAGAAGGTGCGGTGGATATGGAGCTCCTCGAGTTGGCCTTTCACGGCCTAAAGGACAAGGCAAAATTTGGCTAAATGCATTAAGGCGAGAACCGTAGGAATTAGGGGCTGCGACGAGAATTTCTAAAAAATTATTCGGTGCTCACAAGACAAACAACTTGAAGAGGCAAATTTACACATTTGCGGCTCATGATGGTGAAGGTTCTACCCGATCTTTGGGAGGATTTATGGAGACTATCGATTCATGCCCTCCATGGGTTTGATACATGGATCTTTGGTGAACCATTTTTATGATGGAATGTCCCCTTCCGTGAAACAATTGTGGAACTATGTGGAGGAGATTTCTTGAGTAAAAGTCACGTGGGGCAATTGACTTCCTCGATTATGTGGTAAGGACCTCAAGGGTACAGGATATGAGCCAAACCAAGAGAAGAGAACGATTCAAGCCACCGGTGAACGAAGAGGAGGCATGTATGCCTCTCAGAAGATATGGTACGAAAGCTAAGATTATCTACCTTGGCTAGAAGATTGGAGGAATTAGAAAAAAGTCTATGAGGTGCAGGCGTGTGAAAGCCATGCACGGAGTCAAAAATTGTTTCAATGCCGATCCTTTGTACAGAGGGGAGAACCATGTCGAGCCCCCATTTTGAGGATGCAAATGTGGTGGAGCTGAAACAAACCCGCGAAACAAATGCTCCATATGGCAACACTTACAACCTAATTGGAGGGGTCTTCTAACCTTTCACGGAAACCTCGGCCTCCACGTATGTACCCCGAGAACACGGCCGGTATTCTACCACCACTTCACGGCTTAATTAAGCTTCCCTTCTCCTCTCTATTGAAGCGAAGCCATTGTGAATAAGAAGCGAGTGGTGGGAAGGTACAATGGAGGAAGCAGGCATCAATGCTCGGTTGAACAAAAAAAATTGAAAATGTAGAAAGCTCCTTGAGCAAAGAATAGATGGGGTACGGAAAGTAGCGCCAGAAGAATTATTGGCTGCGGGCATCCATGAGAATGGAAAATCATCGGCCAAGAGGCGGGGAGGTTCCTTCATTAGCTGCTAAATCAAGGAGTCCATGGTGAGCTATTCACGATTAACCTCCCCAAAAATGGATGAAGTCAAGGCGTCATTACCTTAAGATTGGAAAGAGGTTGTCCGGCCCGATGCCCAGCTGTTGAAACGGGAAGAATTGGAGCCATGCTTACATTTTCTTGAAGGAGGGGACTTCGATGAAATAGCGCACGCCACATCCATTTCCCCAGCACTAAGAAGTAAGAAGAAGGCATCCCAGCAGGCAGGCATCCTAGAAGTCCTAAGGCGGGTGAAGGTGACATACCCTTTGGACATCCTTCAAGCAAAGTCCTGCTTTATCTGAGAAGTTTTGAAGATGCATGCGATCAAAAGGGTTGGGCATTGAAAAAAAGCATTCTTATGGCGAGACAAGTTAGCTCCATCATCGATACAAGACAATGGTGAAATACAAGGATCGGGGACCCAAACTATCTCGGTTAACATTGGAGGAACCTGCGTTGACAAGAACTTTTAGACTTAGGTGCGATGTCGACCTCTTTGCTATACTCGGTGTATGGCCAATTTGGGTTTGGAAGTGAAACCAACCTGACATCACCTATCTTTGTGGAGTCGTTCGGTGAAAATACCAAAAGGGATAGTGGAGGATGTGTTGGTAAAAATAGATAAGTTCTACTATCCGGTGGATTTCGTGGTTCTCGACACAGAACCGGTGGCAGGGGGCACTAATCAAGTGCCCATTATATTGGGAAGGCCATTTCTAGCCACATCAAATGCCATTATCAATTGCCGGAATGGGGTCATGCAGCTCACATTTGGCAACATGACAACTACAGGCTGACATTTTCCACTTGAGCAATAGCAAAAACCGGTGAGGATGGGGAGCCGTCGATGAAGTTTACTTTGAGTGGTACCGCGGGTAGGCATGATATTAGCGAACGGCGGGAAGAATTGATGGAGAACAATGGCGATTGTCTTAGAATCCACCATTCACTCCTAGCAGTCAGCCCACTTGCCACGGAGACGGTGCCCCGAAACAATGGAGCTGAGCATGAAGGCACCTGCAGCACACACCACTGCATGCGTGGAGGAGCTTCTCCTCCTGGACCCTCCTTGAGATCCAATGGCTACACAACTGGGAGTGGTTCCTGCAGGAACCTGGAGACCACTCCAAATTTTTGTTGAAATTTTTACTTTATATTTTAAGTCTTAATTTGGTTTTTTTTTTAGTGGTGCCACTACTTTTACCTATTTTCTTTTCAAAATGTTTCGCATTTACAAGCTTATCTTATCTTGATTTTTTTTTGTTTTGAAATGTTACAGGAGTTGCAGTGCGGGGAAAAATCTCATTTTCCTCTGCATTCTTGATGCGGTCACGGAGTGCAGCTATTCGACCATTTCATTCCCTCACTGGTTGGCAGATTCGTTTCATCTTTACTGTGAGTACCACAGATTTCTTTTGAAAAGCTGATAATTTTGTAGAAATATACTAACATAGAAATATACCATGCGCTACATTTTTTCTACACTTTACAAATCATTCATTACCTATATTTTGGTATTTCTACTCTTGCCTTTAGTTGAAAAACTGATGCCCTGAATGTTACCTTAATGTTAGAACAATTCCATGCATGATTTAGTTTTTGGTCAATTGAGATTTTGGCGTATTCAACCTTGAACATTCCCCCTTGAGCTAATTCACACTACACACCCAGTTATTACTTGATAAGTTTGTGAAATTATGTGCCTCCTTTCACTTTGCAAAGCGAAGCCTTAAATTTGTTGGCCGACCCATAATAGGTTTGTGTTACCCAAGTATGAGGACCAATGAAGTCTTCCAAAAGGAAAAGAAAAGCAAAAAGAAAAAGAAAGAAGAAAAAAGAAAAATAAAAGCGCGTGACACCTTGCCATGAAACCAGACACGGTCAGAGGGTATATGGCGAAAGCACTTTACAAAGCCGGTGCCCTAAACCTTCATTGGTCGAGTCATCAACGGTGTTCGTTACGGGTGGATAAGGTAGAGTTTAGCATGTTGTAGGTGCTTAATTCTGAAGTCATTCGGTACGGGGTGGCACGTAGAGTTTGTGGTGGTCCTTTTGGCTTGGTGATTCGATTGCCACGGTAGGGTGATCCGGGAATCCATGAAATTTATATCCTAAGTTCCTCCTACTGCCGTAGTCAAGCTACTGCAGTATAGTGGTCTAGGGTCGAACACGGGGATGGGTTTTCATCCTATGAATGACTTGCATCAGTGTTGAAAATGGTGAGGCTTTTTATTTGGATTTTTGGATTTTTGTTTGTTTCAAAACAGTGGGAATTGTTTGTGTGCTGATTAACTGTAAAAACTGAAAGTGAAGTGTGAAAAGGTAACTTTGAAGATTTAGGTCACTAACTTGATAACATAGGGCAAACAAATTGTCCTCGGGTTATCCTCGCATTATGACTGAGCAACATAGTCAATATACTTAGGATCTTTGTTTAACTAGCAAACCTAACTCTAGAATCACTCCTATTTGAGTCAACACAAGTAACATGCATCTACAACCCCTTTTAGTTTGAAACCCTAACATTCAACATCATTTCAGTGGCTCGTAAAGGCCATCTAAAGAACCACAGTACATCTAGCAATAAGTATGTATCTAAAAAGCATGTGGTAAGTATTGGCGAATTAATAACATTTAAATGGTATTTCAACCCTAGTTTGAGAAGATGGGAGCCATAAATACAGTACCTGTATCATTTAACACATGAGGACAACCTGCAACTGCCCCACAACCAAGCTAGCTACCTTCCTCTTCAAAGAAAAGGGGCTTAGCCAAGCATCTCTTGAGTTGTTATCCTCAAGAGGGGTGTTTGGCAGCCTAGAAAATAAGGAAAAGAAGAGAGAGAAGAGAGAAAACCAAACCCTAAATGAAAGCTGCGGAAATATTTACATAAAGTGAAAATTTTCTTGCCCACCCAGTGCCTCTCCCAAGTTGCTTAGGGTTACAAAAACTAGGGGTTCTCCATGAAGCCTGATGTGTGAAATCTGAAAGCCTAACATTTTGGCTAAAATAAAGGGACAAGTAATACACACCAAAATGAGGTGGAGTTTGCGTAATTACAAGGATGACACAATACGGGAGATTTCGCTAGACGGAACAATTTAGCTAGGTAGCGAAAATTTCGCCAAATGCGAAATTACGAGAGATAAACGAAATTAGAGAATTTAGCTAGGCCTTCACAACAATTTGGCTAGCTAGAGAAAATTTAGCTAACAACGAATTTTAAGAGTGATGCAAAAATGTGTAATTTCTCACAGGAACGATTGCCTAGCGAAATTTTGAAGCTAAGCGAAATTTGTAATTTAAAGCTGGGATTCTTAGTACCGCTATGATTCTCGAAATTTTCGCGATCGGCGAAATTTCGCAATGTAGCGAAAATTCACTGGGTTTGCATATTCTTCCTTTCTTGCTGCTGCATCCTCTCTTGCGTCATTTCTTCTCTTTGCCTTCATTCCTTCTTTGAATTTTGAGATGTTTGAAGAGGCGATAAATGAGTTCGATCTTCATGGTTGAGCACATATTTCTATATTAGAACTCTCAAGGTATGCAAAACCTGCAAAGCAACCAAAATAACCTCTAAACGGCATAGCTTTGATACTAAGGAACTGAACACTTCAATTGGCATTATTGACATGATTAGTGCCTTAGCACTCAAACCTATATAAAATAGAACAAAAATAGCACTTTTAGGGACTAATCACACTGACGAAAGCGTTGCTAGTCCCTTAGCAATGCAAAAATAATAAAGGCATGCATGTAGTGATTTTCAAAAAGCTTATGATTCAAAAAGGTGTATACAAATATAAACATTACACCTTTAAGCGAAAAATTGACACAGTGTGAAAAGCAGAGCATGAAAGAACCAAAACCATATAAAGAACAATTTTAGGTCAACATTGGTTCCATGATTCTCAACAATTTCTCACCAAAAGTCTAATGATTCTAATTATAACAGTCGAGCCAATAAATTGGAAAATCGTCCTCCCCCAACCCTATGCTTGACATGGCATTAAGTTGTTGAACAACCTAAGATAGGGATAGCTACACTCTCATTTCTTTATTCACAACTACATTGTAGAGTTGCAATGCTTAAAATCGACTTCACCAAAGTCAGGTGTAGCAGTCCACCGATGACTCCAACCAATTAAGGTTTAGGGCATCAAGCGAAAGGATCAACGACCACAAACTCCTACCGAGGCTTCACCACAGGACTCGAATGATTTCGAAAGATAAACCAACAATTCGTTAAGCTCTACCTATCCCTCCGCCCGTAACGGTACCATCGATGACTCCCAGCAATTAAGGCTTGGGGCATCGGGCTTCAAGGCTTTTACCGCCATACACCCCACGGACCGTGTTCGGGTTTCAAAAGCGAGGTGTCACATTTATTTTCTTTTCTTCTTTCTTTTCTCTTTTTTTTTTTTTTTTTTCCTTTTGGAAGACTACATTGGTCTTCAAATGTGGGTAACAAACCTATCTAGGTTGCCAACACTAAGGCGGCTATGCAAGTGAAAGGAAGCAACTAATTTGTGACCTATTGAAGCAATGGCGTGCGTGTGTGAATTAAGCTTAAAGGGAGAAATAATTCAAGTTGAGCATGCTAGAACTTCAACTGACCAAAAATTATTTCAAACATAGATTTGCTCTAACATAAAGGTAACTTTACAATGATTCAATTTTCCAACAAAAGACGATTCAATTGTCCAATTAAACAATTCAATCGTCAATTGAGAAGACAAGCAGTTACTGCATGGTGAGAGGCACAAAACATGATATGCAAAAGATCTGTATATATATACGAATAGCTTTTGACCTTAGCCAAAATGGATAGTACATGAATACAAAGCTAAACATACAAAGTATCCTTTGCCTACTATGGCTAACACATAAATCTAATTAAAATCGGTAAGCACGAGTTGATAAAGCGGTAACATATAAAAAACATAAAGAAACCTAACCACCTCGAAGCTATTGTGTGTGGTGGTGGTGGAGTCCCTGCTTCGGTAGCCCTCGGGTGGCGGCGGTATGCGCGGACCTAAAAACCTCTTGAGAAATATGCACGCTCTAGTACTCCGAGGGCGATCATCTATATAGAGAGCGAAGCTAGGTGGACCCATCTGCTCCACGAGATGTCAGCCGAGTGATAGAGCTAGCGACACCACCGGGATATGTATCTTGCCTCGGGGTCATGAAGGCCGGTGAGGAATAAGTCCTCAATCAGCCTCATGATCCACCCCGAATCTGGGATCAGTGCACGCAACTTAATAATGGGTTATCGTGATAAGACTCGATGGAAGTCCTCGGTATGGTGCGACATTCCCAGGAATGGGTGCGGCTCTGTTTCATGACCTCCCTAATCACAGGCCGGGCGACAAGCGGGTAAAGATGTTTGTCTCTGTTTGCTGATAATGACTGCCGATGGCGGGGCCCTAGATGAGGATGACTCACCGGGCCTGATGTGCGGCGGGGGGAGCTGAGAGCAAGGCTCGGTGGTGGTGGCCAGGTACATGCGGGCAAAAGCGAGAAGCCCAGGCGAGGCATGGAGCTGCGAGCGCCGGTGTGAAGTGGCGACTGCGTGGAAGCGAGCGGCGGCGGTGACCAAGGGCTCGGTGTGGTCTTGTGCGACTGGTCTGCGAATGGCGGTGGAGGCTCGGGTATTTCGGAACCGCTATGGGAGGAGAATATGAAGTGACCAAATGGAAAGCCCCCTCCTCTCTTTTTATAGGCTGACGAGTGCTTAGGAGTCTATTCCATCGTTGCAACAATATAGCGAATTTGGGCTTGTACCATCATCATCTGCATTCAAAAATTTTTAGTTTAAATATTAATAATATCGAAATAAAGTATTATAATAAAAATTAATATATAATACTATAATTAAAAAATTTTATATAAAAGTGATATAATATAAATACAAAGGTACTAAAAAAAAAGCGCTAATTTAAGAAACTTTCTAAAAAATAACGGTATTGAAATTGACTAAGCGAAAGCAAAAGCAAAAATTGTTGAGCTGCAATTTGGTTTGTGAGCAAATCAGCTCAATTTTACCAAATTGCTCAAGGAGGAATTCGAGGAGAATGATGCCCTCAACTTGACGTTAACTTTGTGACTCCATGGTGTTGAGCTTCCCATTGGTGACGTGTTCCTCAGCGATGCAGATTCTGAATTGATCAATTGCCTTCTGGTGGGTGTTGTTTGATGGCGAGTACCGCCACATGCTTCACTGGTTGGCTATATCTTAAAATTCTTGGTAAATTCGATTTCCACACATCATTTGCGCCCAGACATACTCCATCGAGCATTTTGATTTTCAGTTTCTTCCAACTTGTGTTTGTTGTTCAAATGAAATATGTTCAACTCCAAGGTCATGTTGCAAATGTAAGTTGCATGACTCCATTCCGGCAGTGATAATTGCATTGGCGTGGCAGAGAAAATGGTCTTCAAGGATGATTGGTACATGATTGGGCTCATTCGCAATTGGCTTCGGTGTCAAGCACTACAAAATCTCTTGGGTAGTAAATTTGTCTACCTTCCACCAAGACATCCTCAACTATTCCTTAGAATCTTCACCGATCTATCGTATGAAAGTGTGATGTTGGTAGATTTAAGTTCTGAACTGGCGCGTACCTGCAGAGAATACGGTGGGTTTACACGGCTCTAAATTAAGCAATGACTTGTCTATGCAATTCCCACCAATATTAACGAAATTGTGGAGATCCTGGTCCTTGTATTTGACGGGGTTCTTGCTTTGGATTATATGTGACTTGTTCAGTTAAGAAATGCCTTCTTCTCGATACTAATCCCTTCATGATTGTCTTGAATCTTTGAAATTTTGCATAGGAAGGACTTGTTTGATTCTGTCCCAAAAGAGGTATATTGACTTTTACCTGCCTTAGGACTTCTAGGATGCCTGCTTGTTGGGATGCCTTTTTCTTGCCTCTAAGTGCTTGGTGAAATGGAGGTGGCATGCTGTATTTCATTGAGTCCTCCTTCAGGAGAATATGCTATGGCTCCATTTCTTCTCCTTTCCTGGTTTCCTCAACAGGCTTGGGCATGGAGCTGATCGCCTTTTTCCCTCCCCAAGATTGATTGTAGCCTTTACCTCCTCTGCTCTGGTTGCTAAGGCCTACCTCTGGACTCCTTTTGGATTTGGCAATGTTTGGAAGGAAACCTTCTCTCTCATGTACCTCAAAATATTGTTGATCTTTTGTGATTGAGTTCTGTAGGTTGTCAATTCTTTTGTTTAGATTGCTCTCAAGCCCGTCTATTCTCTTATTCAGTGTGCTCTCTACAGTTTCAATCCTTTGTGCCAGTTGCATATTGATCCCCTTTTGTTCTTCCACAAAGTTACCCTACCTTGCACCAATTTAGGATGAAACGTTCTCTGGAGAAGAGGATGGTGGTTTTAATGGTTGAAAAGAATTCTGAACCAAGTACTGTTTGGCACTGGGGTACATAGCAGGATTGGGTTCCAGGAGAGGTTAGGGTGATTCCTCAATTGGGTGTGGGTATTGCCAGGGTGGGTTATTAGGTTGTGGTGGCTTGTATTGACTGCATAACATTTGCTTGCTACGTCAATCTGCTTCATTGATAGACACTACATTGTCATGTTCTCTGGATTACCTATGGGTTGGGCGGTGAATGGATTGGCTGTCGCGATGTTTAGATCCTTTGCATGCACTTCATGAACCTTTCAGCTTCAAGCTCCTCGACTTTCTAGCTAAGGTTAATCTAGCTTTCATTTTCCATTCCTCGTGATTACGCATCCCACTAAGTTTGGCTAAAGTCTCATTTTTCCATATCTTTAGGGTTTGGCTCATCCCAACCCTTTGAGTTTCAACCACATAATTTAAATCTGTAACCGTCAGGATGCTTGCTTCGAAGAAAATCTCCCCACACATGGTTTCGATAGCGTTTCATGGCGAAGGAGACTACCCATAAGTGGTTTACCGACATCCCATGTGTCAAGCCCATGATGTGGACAACCTTGATGGTCTCCATTAATCTATCCCGACTTAACGGTAAACCTTTCACCATCATGAGCTGCAAAGAGATGTAAATTTGTCTTCAAATTGTTGGTCTTATGAGCAGCGAAATTTTTAAAAACTCTTGTGCTGACTCGGCTGATTCATATATTATGGTTCCTGAGCCTCAATGAGTTAGCCCCAAATCTTGGCACTTTGTCCTTTAGGTCAATGGAAATAACTACGGCAAGCAAATCCATGTCAATCATACCTTGTAAATGTAGTACAAAACTTCCTCAAAATCCTTATGTGTGAGTGTATGGATTTTCATTTTCCATACCATGATATGTGGGGAGTAGAGGTACGAGATAGAACCTCAACACTTCCATCTTACATTGGGAGGTCGATCTTGAGAGGAAGGCACTGCTCTAGGAGGGGGTGAGAATATGGTCCCTCATCGATCTAGGCCGTTGGATTCATTGGTGCACGTGACTCTTACTTTCTGTTCCTCGGTGGGGATCCCATCATTTTCACTATGTGTCTTGAAATGGTGTCTTGAGTCTTTGTAATCTTACACATTATTCTTTTTCTGTCCAGTCTTTGTGTCTAAAGCTGATTCTGAAACGAGACACAACAAATAACAGCACCCACAAACCAACTTGCAAAAAGGTTAGGGTTAACTAAAATAAGCGGCGTATGAAAAACGATGCGATTCTTGAGTGAACGCTGCAGATTCTGACCAGCAATACAAAAGGATTAAGGTCACCTTCGCGTAATGAGGATTACAAGTACGCTAACATCAGCGTGGTTTGGCACCATCCACGGCTTAGCGGCATCATTTGATTCGTGCCACGGTGAAATTCGTCGGGTCGACAAAATTTATATCCTAAGTTCCTCCTCTACATGTTAAACTCTTCTTGTTATGATGATCTAAATTCGAACCACGGGGATGGGTTTTCGCATCCTGTGAAACCAACATCGTGTTGAAAAATGGTGAAGCTTTTATTTGGATGCCCAAGGATTTTCGTTGTTTTTCAAAATAGTAGAATTGTTTGTGTGCTGATTAATATCATGAAAGTGAAGTGTGAAAAGGAGTAACTTTGAAGATTTAGGTCACCTTAACTTGATAACACTGAGACGAAACAAGTGTCCTCGGGTTTTTATCCTCGCATTAAACAAGCAACCTATAGTCAAGCCACTTAACCGGATCTTTGTTGTTTCCAACTAGCAAACCACAGAATCACTCTTTGTTGGTCGACACAAGTAACATGCATCTACAGCCTTTTAGTTTGAAACCCTAACATTCAACATCATTTAGTGGCTCGTGAGGCCATCTAAAGAACCATGATTACATCTATGATAATAATTAACCACCTTTAATATCTAAAACATAAAGTATTAATAAGTCAATAACGATAATGGTGTTGACTACTAGTTTGAGAAGAATGGAGACCCTCCATCGTACACAATGTCATTTAACACATGAGGACAACCTACTTGTTGCCCCTGACCAAGCTAGCTACCTTCCTCTTCAAAGAAAGGGAGCAGCCAAGCATCTCTTGGAGTTGTCATCCTCCAGGAGAAGTTGATTTGGCGACCCTAGAAAATAAGGAAAGAAGAAGAAGAAGAAAAAACCATACCTAAAATGAAGAAATTTGAAAGGAGAATATTTACCTTAAAGTGAAAGAATTTTTCGCACCCCTGAGATTGCCTCCCAAGTTGTAGGGTTACAAAAAACTTAAGGGGTTTATATAGACCACCCAATGTATGAAAATACAAGAAAGCTAACATTTTTGGCTAAAATAGGAGGATAATGAAGTAATACACCAAAATAGGAATTAGGTTGCATTAATTAAAGGATGACAATCACCGAGATTTCGCTAGGCGAGAACAATTTCTGCTAATTGCTTGAAATTGCCGCAACTCTTAAAAATCGAAGGGCTGGCTGAGCAGCAATTTAGCTAGCTAGCGAAATTCATACCAGTGAAATTTTAGTGATAGAATGTGTGATTCATTGAAGGATCTCACTTGAAATTTTGAGCCTAGCGAATTTTAAGCTATGATTAGCAGTACCCCGTAATCCAGAGAAAGTACAGCAATCTTAGCGAAATTCACACAGGTCTTCCTTCTTTTCTTTTCTTGAAATCTCCTCTCTTGCGTCATTTCTTCTCTTTGCCTTCATTCCTTAACTGAATTTTGGGATGTTTGAGTTGATAAATGAGTTCGATCTTCATGGTTGAGCACATATTCGATATTGAACTCTCAAGGTATGCAAAAACACACCAAAACAACCAAAAAAATAACCTCTAACGACATAAGTAATACTAAGAAGACCTGAACACTTCAATTGGCATTATTGACATGATTAGTGCGCAAAAAGCACTCAAAACCTATATAAAATAGGGCTCAAAATAGCACTTTTTGGGGACTAATCAGTGCCCTAAACCTTAATTGGTTGGGAGTCATCGGTGGACCCCCGTTACACGGACTTTGGTGAAGTCAGGTTTTTTGGCATTGCACCACTACTTAGCAATCGGGAAAATAAGGCGTTATTTAGCCACATTTAGGTTGGTCAACAATTTAAGGCCATGGCAGTAGCTAGGTTGGGGGGAGAGAATAGCTTTGCAATTTATTGGCTCAAGCTGGTTACCTTAGGAACAATTAGATTTTGGTGGAAATTCAGGTTGATTTCCTTGAAATTGGCATTGCCACAAAAAACTTGTTCTTGTATGGTTTATGTTCTCTCAATAATAGGTTTTCATACAATGTGTAAATTATTCATGCTCAAGGTAAGGCTTACCTGTACATACACTTTTTGAACCACATATACTTTTGAGAAAGCACTGCATACATACCCTTTTGTTCTAGCATTCTTGGAGGACTAGCAACGTGTCGGTTGGGGTGGCGATTGGTGCCCGAAGTCTTGTACGAACCCTATTCAAGATAGGTTTTGGGTGCTTTTTGCGCACTAATCGTATCAATTAAGCGATTGGCGTGTGTGGGTCCACTTGGCCTGCCCGATGCCATTTCGAGGTTTGTTTTTGGTAATTTCGCGAGGTCTTTCGCGTACCTCGGCCATTTAGTTGAATCGATGTTAAGATGGTGTCGAATGCGAAGATTCACAATGTCTTCATCCGGTAAAAATGTGCTGAAGGGAATGTGAAGTGGATTTTGAAGGAAGGAGGATGCAGTGGGGATGCGTGGGGATGCGATTACAAAGTTTGGGCGATGAGCAAGCGAAGAATTTCGCTATGAGTGCGAAAATTTAGCTAAGTTACAATCATAGAAGTGAGAATTTTGCTGAGCTAGCGAAATTTCGCTAGCTAAGCGAGAATTGCGTGGCAACGAAAATTCCCAATTTCGCTATCTCACACAAATTTCGCTAGCATAGCGAAATTTTCTCTATACTAGCGAAATTTGTTGCATAGCGAAATTGCTCAGCCTGTGTTTTGTTATTTGTGATCCCAAACGACCACGTTTTGATTAATTACCATTTTGTCCTTATTGTAATATTATATTTTAGGCATTTTTTGTATTTCACACATTTGGGTTGGCTATATAAGCCACCTTATAACTTTGTAACCCTAACTTCAATTTCAGTTAAGCTTTATTGTGACTTTTGTTTTAGGTTTGCGGTTTGCTCTCTTCTCTTCTTTCTCTCATTTTCTCATTTTGCCAAGCCAATGGCCCTTGAGGATGACAAGCGAGGGATCAGCTTCAACTAAGCCCCCTTTCATGAAGGAGAGTCCTTGGTGGAGGTTTAGAGGTGAGTTTCATGCCCTCTCATTTATCCTGCTTGCATTTATGAGCATTTCAGCTCCCTGTATCTCACCCTAAGTTTGAAACCTCTAGATCGACCTCATGTGTGTTGTGGCAAGCTTTATTGATTCTACGGTGGATGCTTAATCTTAGATCACGTCATCCATAGTTGTCTCCTGACCAGTTCTTGGTAAGGTTGCCTCTTTGAGGCCATATACTGCTTGTAAGGGACTTGGTCTCAATGAATGCCATATCTCATGAGGTAATTTGGGGTTTAGGTTTTAGTGCCAAATCAAGGTCGGTTTGGGAAAAGACTATAGGTCATTATCTAGCGAAACAAACCCAAAGGGCATGAATACACCTTAAAATCCAATCGGTGACCCGAGACTTGAGGAGTCTTTTCTAAATTTTTCTTTAATTTATTTGTAGTTTACAACCATCAACTCCTTTGTTTTTAACAAAACCTTAAAATCAAAGAAATATAAATTTTTCAACTCAAGCGCACTTCTCATTTCCACCCGAAGAAAACCCATCCGTGTTGACCCGGACATTTATCTGCGGTAACCTCATTACGGCGTGGGACCTAGGATACAAATTTTGTTGATTCTACCTTAGCCACTGCGTAATACCAATCGGCCAGTCTACCGTTTCTTGCGTGTTGACCACTTACATTGCATGTGGTATTGTACCAAATTTTCCTCATTATATTTTGTGTTGTTTCATATTTTTTTGTAGTTTCCTTGACACTGAGCAGTATATAAGCCTCAGTCAAGCTCTATAAAATCAATCAATCCATCAATCAATAAAATTAGTGCCAAATATTTTAGCTTTCCCGCAAGTGTGATTTTCTCTAATTTTCTCTCCCATTTCTTCCATTTTCTCACGAGCCAAACAACCCTTGAGGATGACAACTCAAGGAATGCTTGGCTAAACCCCTCTCACCCTTGAAAATAAGGGCCACTGAGTGAAAGTTTGAGGTACAGCAATGTCCTCCTGTTACCAAAGTAGGTATTTATTACCATTTATGTTTCTGCATCTCACGCTAGGTTTTAATCCCTGTGATGTACCTTGAGTGGCTAGTACATGGCAAGCTTTAAAGGCTCAGTGGATACTTATGGCTAAACATAGATCCGGTTCGGGAAATGACTATAGGTCATCCTCCCCAACGCGAGGAAAAGGACCCGAGGACATTATATTTGCCTTAGAACACTAAGCCCAGTGGCTTGAAACTTCAAGGATTTCTTTTACACTTTATTTCTCTACAGTTATGGTTTTTCAAGCCATCAACCTCACTATTTTTACAAGAAACCCCAAATCCAAAGTGGAAACACCATTTTTAGTCAACTGTGACTCACTTCGCATGAAGAAAACCCATCCCTGAGTTTGACCCTAGAACCGATATATTGCAGTAGCTTTGCTGCGGTAGTAGGAATCCTAGGATATAAATATTGTTGATTCTGGACACCTATTGTGGCACGAATCACCTCTCCACCATATCTAAGGATATGGCCATCATACACCGCTAAAAAGTACCTGGTGCATTACATAGCCCAAAAGGCATCCGTCGGAATGCGAATGTTCCGTAGGGACATGTAAAAGTTATCTTATCTTGGTCTTTGGGTGCAATGGCTATCTGATAGTAGCCTGAGTATCCATCTAGGAAGCAGTAATAATCATGCCCATCTAATATGTCCAACATCTAATCCAAGAAAGGAAGGGGGAAGTGGTCCTTACGGGTGGACTTATTTAGCTTTTTGTAGTCAATGCAAATCCTCATCTCGTCACTGTTCTTAAAGGAATTAAAGTGTTCTTTTCAGTTCTCACAACAGTCAGTCCACCTTTCTTTGGAACTGCCTGCACTAGGCTTACCCATAGGCTGTCAAAAATAGAGTAGATCACCCTAGCATCCAACCACTTCAGAACTTCTTTTCTAATGACTTCCTTCATTGTAGGATTTAATTTTCTTTATGCTTCCACTGACAGCTTATAACCATCTTCTAACAATATACGGTGCATGCACATAGAAGGACAAATTCCTTTCAAGTCGGCTAGTGACCACCCAATAGCAGCTTTGTGATCCCTTAATACCCTCAATAGCTTTTCTTCTTGGGCTTCAGTTAGTGATGCGGATATGATGCCTGGTATAGTAGAAGAATTCCCCAAATATGCATACCACAAATGCTCGGGTAGCTGTTTCTATTAAAGTTGTTGTGCCTTCCCGATAGATGGTACTAATTTGCTCACACTTTCTCCAAGAGGCTCATAGTATTTACTCTGGTTTTCTTCTAAAGAATTCATCCACCGCACATATGCTTTTGCTTCTTCATCTAATTCTGACAAATCATCCTATAGAAGGCTGGGTTCATGGGATCACGAGATCTCTGGTTAATAACATATCTCAATGTTTCAATACGATATCAAGAACACCCCACTGTGGGCATCTTATAGTCGAAACACGCCAATCCGACTTCTTCATCTCATCTTATAAGTACTTCCTTCTTAACTCCCCTTCGCACACATCAACCACCTCTTCCAAAGGGCTAAAACGGCCTACCTAGGATTGATAGTACTCTATCTTCCTCCATTTCCAAGACAATGAAGTCTGTATGGAAGATAGACTTTTAAACTTTCACTAGTACATCTTCGATAATTCCTCTCATATGCTTTAGTGATCGATCTTCTAGTTGAAGGGTGACTGTTGTTAGTTTAGCTTCCCCGAGCCCCAATCTTCTGAAAATAGATAAAGACATCAAGTTAATGCTAGCTCTAAGATCGCATAACGCTTTCTCGAAAACTACATTACCTATGGTGCATGGAATGGTGAAGCTCCTGAGATCTTTCAATTTTTAAGGCATCTTCTTCTGTAGTATAGCACTACATTCCTCCATTAGGTCAATAGTCTCATAGTCCTCTAACTTTCGTTTCTTCAATAAAATATCCTTTATGAACTTGACATAGCTTGGCATCTGCTCAAGTGCATCCGCGAAGGGGATGTTGATCTACAGTTTCTTAAATACATCCAGGAATTTTGTGAACAACTTGTCCAGCTTACTCTTCCTCAATCTCTAAGGATAGGGGATGAGTGGGGTCAGATCCCTTGATACTGTTTGATCCACTTTCTCTACCTTTGGCTATTTCCCAACGAAACTACTTAGTTGGGGCTAATCCCCATTTTTCTTTTTTGTATCAACCTCTATTTCAGATCGGGGCTGATCATTTGCCCCACACACTGGTAGGTCCCATACCACTCTCCTCACTTTCAAAGCATTGTTTCACTGCCTTTCCTCTCCAGATCACTCCAGCATTAGCACTGGAACTGATGTCTTCACCAAAACGTGGCTGATCCACTCATTCATTCTGCTCTGAGCTGTCACTGACTGTTAATTGAGCTGATCAACAGAATGTCATGTTATGAAATTACCTCTCATCCATCATGGTTACATGAGGAAGTCACCATGTTTGGTGGCTTCCGTGATCAATCTCTTCTCTTGGCTAATATCGCTTTGCACTATCACTATGCTGATCTTTTCCATGAAAGCTCCATTATTTCCGAACTCAATCCTGAAATTGATATCATACGATCTTACCCATATTTAATACCAAAATCAGATATAACAGCATGTTCCATTGTTTGATCTTCATGATTAGCACCTCCATTAGTCGAGGTGTCCATCGCAAATTTATTATCACAATAGTTTGAACTAGGTATACACTGAGGTCATCATCAATCACTATGAGCGGAACTCTATGGTTTTTTGGGATTGAAAACATATTTACACACTACTTCACTAGTTCATCTTTCTACAATCAAGCTTACACACATGATAATTACGGTATTGTCCATCTGGTTGCTGGACTATTTTAAACATATTCAAATCATGTATAATGATAATTCATCCAAAGACACCTTAACTGAATAAAACTGATCACTGGTTCGATAAAATAGGTTAGCCTTGGTGGTGAACTGTTGAAATCTGATTTTGGTTCAATCAACGCGGCGCATGAGGTCACACAAGTAATAAAAATTGGATGAACCAACATTCCTACAGAGATTGATGATAATCAAAGATCACACTGATCTATCGGCGATCCTTTACTATTGAACTGTGTTACAAAATATTATTTTTAAACCAAGAAAAACTAGATAAAACTATAACATGAAAAAGTAAATCAAATACGGATTAAAAGTTTCAATGGTAAAAGCAATATTTGAAATAGATCACGTAATTTCGGCAACGGCATCATTAGGGCTATTAGTTCAGCCATTAGTTTTAAATCTAAACTTGTCAGAGATGCAAAGTAGTACATTTAGGATTTCTCCATAAACCATACATTTTACTAATTAGAGATCCATATTCCTTTCGGATACATGGGTCTAATCAGTTACTTGTAGAATATAAACCTCTTTATAAGATCTGGGTGTTTTTCCTTTCCAGTACTTCATACCTATTTCTTATTAACGAAGACTTCTTGCCCCTATAGATAGGATATTGCAAGCCTTCTCCAATATAATTGGTAACTCATCCGTCTAATTTGATAAGATTCTCTATTTCCTTGATTAGATCTATGCTAACACTGGACCAAGATCCTCTCATCAGATTGAGGTGAAACCTCTTATTAATTAAATTGTTACATCATCCAACCATCCTCACACTATGAGTAAGTCGATGATCTATCTAAGTGATTTTTCAGAGTTCAATTGTTCCATAATATTAGTCTAACATACCCTCAAGTAATTGCTCCATACTCTCAGGAACCTCCATCTCTGTGTCACTCAGAAGGCTTCTTAGAAATCAGAGCAAGATACAATCCTTTTATGGGTATAAACTACTAATATTCCAAACAGCTAGCTTCAAGAACAATACCAATTAAATAAATCAAAACATTCAAACTATGACCTTCTCATAGGTTGAGCAAAAAATAATAATCAACATTAATCCATTCCCAAATGGAGCTCGGATTTTCAAAGCTAGACAATGACTAACTGATTAGGTAAATTCACTAAAATTGCAAACGAACTGAAATAAATGAACTCCATAAAATTCCTAAATTCATTTAATCAAACAGTAATGAAAAACAAAATTTTACAGCAAACCTAACTCGAAACTTCACACCAAATTACTGTCAATCCCAAAAAGAACTAGCTAAAATGTTACTCAAAAAACTAAACAAAATAAAAGAAAAATAATATATAAGAGTCTCCTGGTTTTGCGAAAGCTACGCATAGTGCCCTCAATGCATCTATTTATAGATTTTCAAATGATGGGTCGCACTTCTAGGCACTAATTGTGGATCCCCAAAAATTCTGGCCTAATTAGTAGCTTTGTCGTGACATAGAAAGTTTTGTCGTGACATAGTTTTCATCTCCATCACCCAGCACCTTGTCGTGGCATGCCGTTTCTGTCACGACATATTTTTAAGCCTCCTTCTTGAATTTTGTTGCGAAAAAAGTTGGTATTGTCGCGACATAGTTCTACTGAGGTTGTCTAGTTTATGTTGTGACTAGAGTGTCTTGTGTCACGACAATACTTGGATGCCTTGCAGTTTGAATATTTGAATGGTATGTCGCGACAACAAAATTCTTTGTCACGATTGAGTTTCCTTCTGCAATGCTGCTTTGTGTCGTGATAGAGTTTCTGAGTCTTCTATTTTCTTTTATGTCATGACCTAGTTGTTATGACTGAATTTTTCCTTGAGTTTTTCATCCTTTATCGTGACTGAGTAAAACATTGTCGCAACAGAGTTTCTTACAGTTGCCTGGATCTGTTGTTGCGATAAACTTTTTCTTTGTCATGACATAATCGTCTTTGATCCTGGTCGCTAGTTGAACTGTTTGTTGCAACATTAAAGTCTTTATCGCTATATACTTGTCTTGGTTGGTTCATGTCTCTTCCACTTTCTGTCACGACTGAAATCTTTTACTCAGCAATTTTTATTGTCGCGACATAATCTTCTTTTATCGTGACATAGATTTCTGCCTTGTTTTCTTTACTATGGCGCAACTAAAGTTTCTGTGTCTTTCTTCTCAACTTCTGTCGTGACAGTAGCCGTCTTTATCACAACAGAGTTCTATTCAACCTCATGTTATGTTTGTCATGACTTAAAATTTCTTTGTCGCGACAAAGTGTTCTTATCCTTTGTTGTTGACTCTAAATGTTGTGTCGCAAAATATAATCTACCTTGGTCTTGTCATAAGATGAAATGTCTATCACAATATAGAAAATTATGTCCCAGGCACTTTGTCTTAATCTGTCTTTGTTTTGCTATTTTCTCTTGCGACATAAAACTTCACTATTGCAATAGAGTCTTCTTGCCCTTCAAAGCTGATTGTGGATTTTATGTCGCTACATAGTTGTCTTTTGTCATGACAGAGCTTTTCTGCTATCTTCAAATCTTTATGTCGCGACAAAGTTATGAGATGTCGCGACATGATTTTCATTTCCATGTGTTTGATCAGTGTCTCGACAGAATGAGGAATGTCGCGACATTCTTCTTTATGAACTTCTCCAGCTTTGTTCGACATAAAAATCCATTGTCGCGACAAAAATCAGTCTGTCTCTAAAATTATGTCACGACAATCTTCATTTATGGCTTGAATTCAGCTTGATTCTTGTTGTGACATAACTCCTATTGGTTTTATTGTGATTCTGTCATGACATTCTGAAACTATGTCGCGATAGAGGATTCTACACTGGCCAATTTTTGCTTTTCTTGCTGGAATTATCTCATTTTCATTTAAAACCTGTAAATCAAAAAGTTGGTGAATATTCCATAATTTAGCATAAAAATGAATCATAAACTTCTAGAAATACGAAGAAAAATTCGACAGAATACGTAGCTTTGTGACTCATCAAATTCACGAACTTAAGGTTTTGCTTGTCTCTAAGCAAAAAAAATAACATTTTGTTTTTCCTCAAACAATTTAGCTTTTATTTTTGAGGACATTTTTATGTTGAATCCACAATTTGGTAGGAAACCTAGTTATTTGTAAAATTATTTCTAAATATGTTTCCAATCTAAAATTAGGAAGATTTTCAATTAAGTTCACTAAAAAGCCAAGTAATTTCTATTGTGTAAAGCAAAATAAAAGGATGTGATTCAGTTCATCAAGGAGCAGATTATTCATAGGTTTGGGTTTCCCTAATCTATCACTAATTATCAAAGAACAATGTTCAATGGGGAAGAGATGAATTACTTTACTACGAATTATGAGATACAACTCATCAGATTAACTTCCTTCTATGCCCAAGCCAATGGATAAGCAAAAGCATCCAACAAAGTGTTAATAAGGATCTTGGAGAAAATGCTTGAGAAGAATCCTAGGGATTGGCCTAATATTTTATCAGAGACATTGTGGGCTTCCAGGACTTCTAAAAGAAGTTCTACAATGGTTAGCTCGTTTTCTCTTACTTATGGACAAGATACAGTATTCCTAAGGGAAGTAGAGGTGCCTTCTTTAAGAGTTTCTAGACAAAACGGCCTTACTACTTAAGAGTACAATGAGGCATGATGATAGAACTCAAATCGGTAGATGATTGAAGAATACAAGCTTTCACTACTATCTATTGATTCAGAAAAATAACATAGCTCAGACCTACAATAAGAGAATCAAGAGAACAAACTTTGAAATTGGAGAGCTCATTTGGAAGATTATACTGCCAGTTGGTTCCAAAGATAAAAAATTGGGCAAATGGTCTCCCAATTGGGAGGGACCTTTCAAGGTGCATCAAGTACTACCTAGAAATGCATACTAGTTAGCAAACCTATAAGGAGAGCCACATAAGAGGTTCATCAATGGGAAATACTCGAAGAAGTATTTCCCTACCATGTCGAAAATTGTAAAAACTTCCCAAAATAATTAGGCTGATTCCACAGCCTTTAAGGGGTAATGTTAAGGAAATGTTCTACATTTTTGGGTAAAATTAGGATTTTTAGCCACTGGTTTCTGAAGCATTCAAGTTTTCTCTAGTATAGTACCTTGTTCTATTCTATGTTTTGGGAAAAAGTAGGCTTTTTAGCCATTGTGTTCTCAAGCATTCAAAGTTTCTCTAGCATAGTACCTTTTTCTAGTCTATAATTTGGATGAACATATATCCAATAGGCTTTTTAAGCCACTATTTTCTCAAGTATATAAATTTTTCTAATAAGGTACTTGTTCAATATACCAGTAGGATTTGTAGGAACTATTTTTCATATCTCTCTAATGTTTACCTCATATACACAGTATATATTCTTAAGTAAAGAAAGTAGGTCCAAAGACCACTTTTAATCAACAACAGAAATACAACATTATTCCACAAGCATCAACGCACATCCAAAGGTAGGCATCGTGCTACATTGATCCACTAACAAAATGTCATGGTTGTAGGTGTACGTGTGCTGGAGTTCAGTGATTTTCCACATGCAATTATTCCATAAAAATTCAACACACATTAAAAGGTTGGCCTAGTGCCACCTTGATCAACTAATGCAATGTCATGGCTTTAAGTGCGCTTGTGCAATGTAGTGTCCAGCAAGTCTTTAACAACAAGTCAAGTACATATCGAGAATATATTCCAATTCTCCTTATTCTACCAAGAAAAATGGTAGGCCGATGGCCACCTAGCCAGAGTTGGAAAGGGAGCATAATAGCCTCAAGACAATCATTTGTCATCATAGGGTGTGGAAGACAAAAGCACAAAGAAGATAATACAAAGAAGCATGTGCAAGAAAGAGGCTTCACAACTAAAAATGCCAAATAAATGGCTACAAAGTTCCTAAGACAATGTCTCATTAGTTCATGATGTTCAAAAATATTAAAGTCATATCATGGAGAAATCAAAAGAACGGATAGAATCCCAATACCAAAGTCAATATTGGAGAGATGCATCAATTTCCTAAAGTTCTGAAGCTAATTCCATTGCCTCTTCACATTGCGAAGCTAAGAATTAGCCTAAGGACTCGACTTTCTATAGATGCTCAAGTCGCTGAGCCTTTATGGCTTCACCCTGCTCCACTAAAGAGTTCAGCTTTGCCTTTTCCTTCTCTAATTCTTCAGTCAATACCCTGGTACGCTCTTTGTGAGCATCATATTCAATGCCTAGCTCACTCGACCGTTGGATAGCTTGTTTATTGGCAATTTGGGCTTGCTCAAACTCTATTTTATGTCTTTTTGAGGTAGCCAATTTGGTGGAGATCTCCATGTTGGATTTCAGAGCACAATCCAATGCAGGGAAAATAGAAAAAGTTTGAGCTAAGGCCTCTAAAATGAATACCTTGGACTGAGGCACTTTGGAAGCTGATGTCAGCACTGCCAGAGCTACACAACAACTTTATAGTTGGTAGATTAGGAAAGCAAATCCAAGCCAAGCAAATGGCTCATAGTAGATCAACCAACCACATCTGAGTCATTAGGAGAATGCACTGAGGACTGGGGGGCAGGTGTAGGCTAATCCAAGAAAGACAAGTTCAAAGATAAATCTATTTTCGTCTCTGATTAGTGCCCAAAAAGTGCTATTTTGAACCCTATTTTTAATAGGTTTTGAGCTCTTTTTGTGTACTAATTGTTATAATTAACCCAATTGACATGTTCGGGTCCCTATTGTACTACTGATAATATTTTATGGCTAATTTTGTAGTTTTTGCAAGCTTTTAATGCCAAGTTTGTCGAGTCATTCCAAGCATGAAGAATTCTGGTCGAACTCAGCATTACAGATCAAAAATCAGAAGAAAAGAATATCATAAAAAGGAAAAGAAAGCAAAAATAGCATGAATCAGATGAATAGTGTAAGATGAACAGTAGCCGTGAATAGAGATGAAAAGTGCCTGAATATCGTACTACATAAGTCGAAAATTGGCTACATAGCGACCACATAATAGCAAAATTTCGCTATGTAGCGAAATTTCCTCCTACAGCGAAAATCCCTGTTCCCCTGTTTTGTGTACAAACTGAACTCTACTTGTTGTTTCATTTCTACCCTCACTGTAATTATACTAGTTAGGTTAGATTGGTATTTTCGCCTGGTTGTGAGGCTATATAAGCCATTTTGTGAACATTTTGTAAAAGAAAACTTTAATTCGAAGCATTCTCCAGTACGAGCCCCTGTTTTCAGCCCTCATTTGCTCTCTTCTCTCTCATCTCTCTCTCACTTTCTAGGCAACCAAACACACCCTTTCAGGATGACAACTCAAAGGATGTTTGGCTAAAGCCTCTAAACTTTGAAGAAGAGGGTTGCTAGGCTTGGGAAGTAAGGTTTGCATTTTGTTCCCCTCATTGCTTTTCAATGCAGTGATTTTGGACATTTTGGTTCCTAAATTTGAAACTCTAGGTTTAAAGCTCTGATGTACTTTCGCCAATACTAGGCAAGCTTTGTGGTTCGGGGTGGTTCACTTTTAGATACACTGATATCCATTAGTTGCTATTTATGAGCCACTGGAGGTAGGTTAAGGGGTTATGTTTTCATTGCGCATGCATCCTCATTGATCAATATTTGCACTCCTTAGGTTCGCGGATGCTTATTATTAGATCTACCGAGATTCATTAGTTGCCTTTACGAATCATCGCAGGGATGGGTCAAGGTGATAGATTTTCACTGTAGGAACCATAAATGCTAAATAAATGCTTTCTATCAAAAGGAAAATTATTAGGGTTTAGTTTTTAAAGTTAAATGAAGATCTGGTTCGGGAATTGACTATAGTTCATCCTCCCCAACGCGAGGAAATGAACCCGAGGACCTCTTTGTAACCCTATCAACCCAACCTAGCAGCCCAACACCTGGGTTGCTGATTTCTTTTTACACTTTATTTTAGTTTATTTCGTTTTATTTTTCAATTTCCACAATATCAACTCCACACTTTTTACACCAAATCCTAAAATCCAAAACAAATTCACACCATTTTGAGCCTACTATAAATCATTTTGGTAAGAAGAAAACCCATCCCCAGTTCGATCCTAGAGCCGCTTATACCAGTAGTTACGCCACTCAGTAGAGTAATTTAGGTTATAAATTTTGTTGATCCGGAACCCTATTGCGGCACGAATCAGTCTCTAATTGAAAAGTTGATCTCGGTGAAGCATGTAAAATTGAAAAATATAAGGAAAAGAAAAATGAAAAATATAAGAGAAAGATAAAGGTGAAGAACAAACCGGAGAGGGAGTAGGCTGAGAAGTATGCTCATATTGGCCTTGTTCAACGACGGTGGCTCTTTCATCCAAAGAGTCTTTTGTTGTCTCTGTCTCATTAGGTGCACTACTAATATCCTGGGAATCATCCTCGCTTGAGGCCTCTTCTTCATAGGCTAACCCTTGCTCACTACTCTCAAAGGGATCTTCAACTTCTTCAACCTTAATGGGATCATCAACGGTATTGGATAAATCAAATTGATGGGTTGATCTATGCAAAGAACGTCGTAGGTTGTAAGAACTCACATCTTTAGGAAGCTTGACTTTTTAAGCTAATTATTGGAAGCAATATTCCTCTCCTCGGCCATCTTAAGTATCTTGGTAAGCCTACTAGGAGAAGAAGTCAACCCGGTAGAGAAAATGAGGAAGTCAAATAAACATGAGGTATTACTCATGATAGCTCCTACTATTTTAATGTGAATCATTAGCCCTTACTATTAATCCGAGATAACCTATATGGGGGGTTCTCCTAGTGGGTCGATACCCAATCACCAAGAATGGCCTTGGGTTTCCCCAACAAGCCACCTTGGGTCAATATGTAGGTATTTTGTCCAAACAAATTGCAATTCTTTGTAATTATGGAATCCAATGCTATCAACTTTTGATCTATGCACCATCATTGGGTTGTCAACTATTGATGCATGTACATCTCATGTGTGCCCAACTGCGTCTCTATCCAACATTAACCTTAGGTTTGCCCAACAAGCTAATGAATCCAATCAAGGCCAACCTAGTAATCGGGAAAACTCATTTCCATGGATAGCACATGTCCTTATAAAGAGGGCTAGGGTTTACCCAACAACCCTAATTCTAGAAGAATTTAGGTTCACACCATATTAATGGAAGACGTTAGCCTTAATATTAATAATTGAGGGGTTTCTTTAGATTAGTCTCATCATTGTATTAGCATGTGTATATATATATATATATATATATATCCATTCATCTCATGAAAATATAAAGATAATTACTCTAACTATATGGTATGATTATGGACATTCTAAAATCAATACCGCGAGCCAAAATGGAATTGATTAGGATAAACCTAGGGACATGTATGATTGTTACAACCTATGAAAGTAAATCAAATTTACATTTTAAGGTCTTCTTTCTTGGATCCTCCTCCATGCTCCTTTCTCCATCGTTTATCAACCAACTGATCCTAATCCTATGTAATCTAATTACTTACATTCACAAGAAGAACCTCAAGCTACATTTGAGGGGGATTTAGATTAGAAGAGAAATACATAGAGAACATAGAGAGAGGCAGGGACATGCAGACCCTATTTACCAAAAATAAGTAACCATGCAATATGCTCAATCAACATTGGGCAAAGTCCATAATCATCCATCATGCTAATATAAACCCTTAACATGCATTCTATAATGCATCCCATTGAAAGTTAATGATAATGGCACCCCATGATTTCAAAAGCACATAAAAAGGTTTTTCAACTCTTGAACTAAAATGATCCATAAACTGATTCAACTCTTGAATCACAAGCCCGATTCAACTCTTAAATCTCTAATTGATTCAACTCTTGAATCATAAACCCCGATTCAAATCATGAATCGTAATTTCCAAAAGGTGCTAATTATGTCCAATGTTTCTTGAAAGTAATTTCAATCATGTTTTTAGAATTTATAAAATCTTCTTTCAAAATCCATGATTCTTGAAATTTAAGGTTGAACACATCAATCTTGGCTTGCATATTTTATCTTAGTCACACCAGAGATGATTCCTCAAAATGGTGCAAGAGAAAACAAGAGAAAAGGAACAAAATTACAAGCTACAGGTCTTCACGTCACAATGTCACTGTAGATGTTGAGTTGTATACTCAGCTACGTCGCGACATGAACACTTACACGTTGTGACGTTGCCTGGGTCAGATGCACCACATCATGATGTGGGCACTCGCACGCCAAGACGTGGCTTGGGCTCTTCACCATGTCGCCGACGTAAGGATCGAACTCACACGGCGACGCGGACCAATTCACGCTGGGCGGCGACCAATCACGCACGACGCGACTAATTACTTCGCGACGTGACCAATTCACGTTGCAATGTGACCAACTCACGTTGCGATGTGACCAACTCACGTTGCGTCTTGAGTTAAGTTCTAAGTTCAGAAGATTTGATAAAAATCCCAACTTTGAGAATTTTAATCTCATCCAAACTGTTTCTTCTTCATTATAATCATGTTTGATCATCTATGTTGGATTACATGAAGAGAACACTAGATCAAAACCTTTTCAAAACAAATCTGTTTTGAACCCAGCTGAACATCAGGTACTAAAACATCGAAAACTCTCAATAAAGAACTGATTTTGATGCACACAAGTGTGCTCTGATAGCACTGTTGGGCTTTGAAGGTGCCAACAGTTTCCAAAATAGCGAAAACAACCAAAAAAAATTCTCTAAAAACCCACCCAAGGACCCTTTGAGACATCAAATCTGGTTCAAACCAAAGAGGAGGGTGCGAGATTACCTTGTGTCGGTTTAAAAAACCGATCCAATGGTCAGGGTAGCAAATACTGAAGAGAACCCAGTCCTAGGTTCACCTCTAATAATATCGAAATGAAGAGTTGAGTCAACAACCTCCAAGGAAACGGTCTAGGAAGAAGTCCCGGTGCTAGTCAAGTCTCAATCCAAAGATGGAAGCCAAAACCAAATCTGAAGGAAGAATGAGCACAGGATTAGATTACCGTGATAAAGGTGGGACTGGGTTGGAAGTGATTGAAACAGTACAAGAAGCTCCTTAGAAATAAAATTCAAGAAAGTTACAACCATGACAGAGGTCTAAATCTTAGGTTGTAAAGCCAAGAAAGGCTTAGCAGGGCAAAGATGTATCTGGCAAAGAGCTCTCTTTAAGCCGTTTTCGCCGTTATTACGATAGAGAAATCTTTGTTACGACATCAGAGATTTCTCTAAAATATTTTCAGTGTTGTAGATCAGAGATTCAGATTTCATTACTGTTCAGACAAATATTGAAACTAAAATCTAGTTTTTTCTCTCACTCCTTGTCTCTTGATTTCTTTCTTCATTTCTTACTTGTTGTTTTATTGGTGAAGATTGGAATCCAGTAATGGAACATTAAACACCCTCTAAGGGTGGGGGATAATTGTTGAACATTCAAATTTGCAGATTCTCAGTTATTTGTGGGTTTGAAGACTGAATTTATATAATCGATATTGTTCATATAATGAGTTGTTTTTAATATTAGCAGCTTGTACCTAGAAAATGGTTGTATTTTACTCTGATTTCCAAAAGGCCTCTGAGTGACACAAAGATTGAGATTCCTGAGAGTATAGAGCAGTTACTTGGGGGTATGTTAGACTAATATTATGGAACTAATAAACTCTGAAAGATTACTTCGATAGATCACTAATTTACTCATAGTGTGAGAATAGTTGGATGATGTATCAATTTAGTTGATCAGAGGTTTCTCCTTAGTTTGATGAAATGATCTTGATCCCGTGTTAGCAAAGATCTAATCAAGGAGATAGAAAATTTTATTAGATTTGAAGGATAAGATACCAATTATATTGGAGAAGGCTTGCATAATCCTGTTTATAAGGGCAAGAATTCTTAAGTCATAAGATTTGAGTGTGAAGTATTGAAAAGGAAAAATAATCAGATCTTAGAAAGAGGATTATATTCTACAAGTAACTGATTAGACTCATATCTCTGAAAGGAACATGGATCTCTAATTAGTGAAATGTATGGTGTATGGAGAAATCCAAGTTATACTACATTGCTCTTGGACAAATCCAGCATTCAACTCTTAAATGTTGCGCTTTCAAGGAAATGCAAATTAATTGTTAAATGATTATCACCATCCCTAGTGCCTTTCTTCATACAATTTAGAATTAGGTAGTTGTTTGTTTGGTAGATTTTAGGATTTTTTTTAAATCAGTTTTTATTTTAGTTAAATTGATTTTATTCCACGTCCTATTTGGTCGCCTAAATAGTAAAGAGCCCTTGTAATCGGGGTGCTCAAATTCCAATTATAGAGAACCTCCAATCCTTGTGGGTATAATATCCGAACTCCAAGAGTCCACTTTATTACTTGAATGACCCGTGCACTTTCGGAAAGGGGATGAGTGTTGGTAATACTTTTCAATTCAGTTTTTGAGTACACTTACTTTTGTTTCAAATCAGTTTTTAAGTATTTACCACATTCACTCACTTGGCCATATTTTCATATATACATCATTTGGTCCTAACACATTTTTGGCACCGTTGCCGGGGACTTTAGTTAGTCCTTAGTAGCCGTGTTGGAAATTTTGGTCAAAAAGTTTTTGGTGTTGTATTCAAGGACTTTTGTTAGTCTTTGGTAGTCGTGTCGAAAAATTTGGTCAACAAGTTTATGGGGTCGTTGCCAGGGACTTTAGTTAGTCTTTGGTAGCCGTGTCGAAAAATTTGGTCAACAAGTTTTTGGCGCCGTTGTCGGGGACTTTAGTTAGTCTTTGGTAGCCGTGTCAAAAAATTTAGTTAACAAGTTTTTGGCACCGTAGTGCATATCTTTAAGCCATTTTCGCCGGTAGACAAATCGAAACTCTTTGGCAATGCACGACCTACAATATACCAAAGAAAAAGCTCAATTTCAGGTAAAAGTTCACTCAACCCGAGGTTACTGAAAGTCATTCAATATGCACTGATTAGTGATTAAATAGTGCTATTTTGAACAATGTTTATAGTAGGTTTTGAGCACTTTTTGTGTACTAATCAACTTAAATAACCCAATTGGCACATTAAGGTCCCGACTTTACTACTTATCGCATTTTGTGGCTATTTTTGTACTTATACAAGAAGCTAAATGCGCCAGCCTTATCGAAATGGAGCTCAAGCCACGAGAGAATCCAAGCCGAACTTCGGAGATCGTGTCATAAGTCGGTTAAGTGGAACCCTGGCCAGAAAATTTGACCTTCCTGTTTGCAAGGTTCTGAAAAATAAATTTCCACGGGTTAAATTTATGGCACCTTCGCCTCCTTTAGCCTCCATTTGACCACCCAACTTGCGGCTTTTTCCTAAACTGCCCCTTATGTGTTGTTGGTAGTTTAGACATTTTTGTAATTTCCCTTGACTCTGAGCACTATATAAGCCTCAGTCAAGGCTCTGTACAAGATGATGATCACTTTATGCAATAATTTTGGCGCGAAAGCTTTTTGCTCTCCCGCCTTTGTGATTTTCTCTCATTTTCTCTCATTTTCTCTTACTTTCTCACTGGCCAAACACTCCTTGAGGATGACAACTCGAGGATGTAGCTAAACCCCCTCATCCTTGAAGAGAGGCCACTTAGGGCGAGTTACGAGTCTTGTTGTCGCTCCACATTTTCAACGCATGCGGTTATTGTCATTTATCGCTTACGTATCTCACCTCGGGTTTAATCCTTTTGATGTACCACGATTGGCGATTACTTGCGGCTTTAGGGCTTAGTGGATGCTTATTGCTAGATCCAGAGGCTCGCTTAGTTGTCATTTATTTACCTACGGGTTAGGTCGAAGAATCATTTTTCTTTGTATGAAACATGAATGACCAATGTGCTTTATATCTCGAGAAAAACTTTTAGGGTTCTATTTTTATAGCTAAACGAAGATCACAGTTCGGGGAAATGGGCGTAGGTCATCCTCTGCTGTGAGGAAAAAGTACTTGAGGACCTCTCGGTCGCCACAGAACCTCAAGCCCGTTAGCTGAGACTAGGGAGTTCTTTACATTCTATTTCATTTGTTCTGGTTTAAACACCAATCCTGCTAATTTTTACAAAACCCCAAATTCAAAGTGAATTCACCATTTTACAATAACTGTAAATCATTTTCCACGAAGAAAACCCATGCACAGGTTCGGCCACACAGAGCGTGGCATACTATAGTAGTTTATTCTCTGAGTAGTAGGAGGAATTTAGGTATAAATATTGTTGATTCCGGAACAACCTATTGTGGCACGAATCAATTTCGCAACCTAAAATTCTACTGGTTGCGAAAATTCGAAACCTTGCAAAATTTGCAGTGGTCCAATTTTCTTCAATTTGTGTCTCCAATTTCCAACCGATTTACTACACGCATCTCCGAGTTCGGCTTGGATTGACAAACCCCCTTCCTGGTGAAAATGCGCCGGAAACTCCCACGGTAACCTCAGTAAGCTAAACTCGGTGACAAGTTACCATGAAGCTAAGCGGGTTAAAAGCTGCTGGGCGTATTTGGAAACGTGGGTTATAAAAATTTTCATTTCTATAAAAATCACACGCTAGATTTAAGAAAATTCGACGGCATAACGACTACACGATTAATTAAATGAAATACAAAAATCTTTGTATATAAAAAAACTCGCAATGTTTTCCAAAATCCAACTACAATCATAAAGGGACCTCTGGTCCTCATCAAAATATAAGATAAGAATCAATCCAACAAAATTTCATCGCAGCCTGTTTTTCTCAAAACCATGCATGCATATTTTACAAAAGATATTTACATATACAAAATGTCACATTTTAACTTGTACTACATTTACTCTACACCTTATCTTATATATAATCACAACACAGCGTCTAGGACTGAGGATCTTGGAAAGGTCTTTCGGCCGACTTACACACATTATTTTAAAAACAAAAAAGGCGTAGTCGAAAGGGCTCGGTGAGTACTATAAGTTCTAAATGCTTACATCTGTTGTTTGCACCTCAATAGTAATACGTACATAAATGGTTGTAAACATTTTATGAGGAAAGCGAGTTTTGCTAGCAAAACCATTTCGAAAACTATTTATTCTTTGTTGGCTTGTTGCAACTGTGAAAACTATTCTAAAAACTAATTCTAATCTTGAAATACATTGCGAAAACTATTTAGCGCTGGCTTGTTTCGAGTGGTGGTTAATATCACGAAAGTGTTATACTATAAATCAAGTACCAACCATTGTGGCCATTTAAAATCCTAGGCATTGATGCCATGGAACCTCGGAACGACATGGTAGTGAACCTCGAACACTACAAATTTAGATGAATTAGGTGAACACGGTAGGGATCTATATAACATAATGGAACCTCGGGACTAAAATGCTCGGTGATGGAAATCTCCAGGAACCAACACCTGTCGCTGTACTAAGTCGGTAGCGCTAACTATATACCTCCCGAATGTGTAGGGGCGACTCACTATATAAATATATACTAGATCTAGCTTGATTGTCGACCAGGATGCATGATTTAGTCATAATATCCCATGCTGTTACCATGCACAATCCGAAATACATCGTAGGAAGCTGGTACGTGTCATCTAGGGGTTTGCTAAACCAGGCCAAACTGTTTCTTAAATACTGAAATCAAACTTTTCTGCTGAGTATAACAATTGGGAGGTAAAAAATGCTTTATAAATCTATATTTTCAAAGCACTTTGGAAATTGTAATTTAAACACTTCGTTTTAGAAAATGATTTTGAGAGTACTCACCTTTTCGACTAATTTCTTACAATTCTTGTCAAGCACTCTAGATTCTCGTCGGATGCTCAATTCGCCTATACAATCCATATAAAGAAATCTGAAAAATGCCCTCGGTTCAACGTTTTAACCATAAAACATACGGGGCTTTCAAAATGACTATCGAGCGAACCGATTCTAACAAAACTTTGCATTAACAGTCCCATTCGATATATGGACATCGATAATATGATGTGAAATTGACTGTGTCATACACATTAAATACCCTATAAAAACTATACATTTTAGCAAACTTTTGACTCAAGGGACTTTCCATAGAGTGCAAAATAAACATTCTACGAAAATTCTGTTAGACTGTCGACTACAATCTGAAATTTCAATCAAAGCGTTTGAAAGCAGTCACGAAATTCAGCTCATTTGTCGAACATAGTCCCAAAAATTCCTATAAATTCCTAAACTCAGTCTAAAAATTTTGGGACTAAAGTTTACGACTTTTCACGGCCTCTAAGAAAATTTCAAGCCATTACATAACCTTTAGGCTTGAAATAACACAAGTAGGCAAATTTTCTACCTTTTAAAGTTTGACAAAAGGCTAAGATATTGGTACCTATGCGTAGCTCTTGTCGCGTATACCAATTTTGCCTTCTGCTTCGACGAAAGTTTACGATCCGAATTTCGTAAATCTGAGAAAGAACGAAGAGAAAATATAAAAAACACAAAAATCGTCTCTCTTCTGAACGTTCTCACTTATCCCGTCCGTCCCACGCCCTTTTTTATTTTTATCCCTTTTTTTTATTATTATTCTTTTTCTTTAATTATTATTATTATTATTTAGATAAATAATTTCTATTGCCCCATTCGAGTCTATTTCTATCTCGAAAAATTTTATTTATCATAATTGAATATTCTTTAAATATTTTCATTTCGAATTTTTAAAATCCGTTTTCAAGTTTCACTCTAAACCATTAAGCCTAGAAATTAGTAAAACATTCCGGTATCTCGAATTCAACGAAACTTTCTGGGTTACTAGATTTGCGAGGCAACAGCGGCTGTCAGTTTCGTCGCTCAGATCTAGAGAATTTTCGAGACTTCTCTGAACTATTTTGACAATTTATTATTATTATTTTACTATTTAAACTTCCATTAATTATACTTTCACCTCCTCCATTTTCCTTGATTGCAAAAGTGCCACAATTCTTTGAAAACTTTAAAATTTTATCCTTTACAATGGCACTTGGTGCACATATGCGCCCTTACAGTTACATGTACTGTGCACCTCATCGGAACGGGGTGTTACAAATCCTCCCTCCTTTAGAACATTTCGTCCTCGAAATGAACAAAACTAACATAAAGCATAATACGAAAACAAGCTGAGGATATTGGTTGCTAGCATCCTGAGCCTCGACTCCCATGTAGCTATCTTTAATCCCTTGATTCCCCAATAAAACTTTGACTAACGGAATGACCTTATTAAAGTAAAATCACCTTCTCTACTTGATCTACTATCTGCATTGACTGCTCCTTATAGGTCAAATTATCCTTTAGTTCTGAGCTGATCTGCGGTATGGGAGGATGCGGAATGTACTAACGAACATGGATACATAAAAACACATTATGAACCTTAGACAACTCTGGAGGAAGGTCTAATCTATATGCTATTGGTCCCGCTCCTTAATAATCTCATATGGCCACTATGTATCACGGGCCTCGGCTTTCGCGTCTTCCGTCGGGGCGCCTTTCAGGGGAAACTTTGAGGAAGACCCTATCGCCTACCTTAAGCTGTAGATCCCTACGGCGTTTGTCGGCATAACACTACGTATGTCTGGCTATCTTAGTCACATCTTGAACAATCTGGATCTTATCTAAGGAAATCTGTACTAACTCTGGCCCTATCAGTCTCCTCTCTCCTACTTCATCCCAGCATACGGGAGTACGACACTTCCGGCAATACAATGCTTCAAATGGAGCCATGCCTATACTGGATTGATAAGCGTTTAGTGAGCTCCATCGGAGATAAATCGTATCCGGCTTCCCTTAAACTCCATCACGCATGCTCTCGCGCATATCCTCTAAGCGTACGAATAGTTCTCTACGATTGACCATCGGTCCCGAGGATGGAAAGTTGTGCTAAAGTTCAATCAAGTCCCCATGGCATCCTGTAAACTAGACCAAAATCTGGATGTGAATCTAGGGTCTCGGTCTGAGACTATCGATAGAGGAACACCATGTAATCTAACTATCTCCTCCACATATAATTGGGCTAACTTGTCAAACGGGTCATCGTTGATAACTGGGAGAAAATGCGCTTATTTCAATAGTCTATCCACTATCACTCATATGGCATCATGTTGTCCAAGTTCGGGCTTGATAGCAAAAATCAGTAGTAATCTTAATACCTTCCATCTGAGGAATCGGAAGGTACATGTATCACTCTGTGAAGCCACGGTTGCTGCTGCGACAGTTGACAACCACGGATCTGAATCTGCAATTTCCTTTCATTCCTTCCACCAATAATGCTCCTGAAGTATGATACATCTTGGTCTTTGCAGGTCTGTGGCATATCTTTGAAGAAGTGAGCCTCTTCCAAGATTTCCCTTTTTAGTTCACCTATTTCAGGTACACACATTCGACTCCCTCTAACTATTACTCCATCGTCTCTGATCTGGAACTCTGGTTTCCTACCACCCTCAATCTTTGCCCTCAACTTAATCATCTCTGAAACCTGCTTCTGACCTTCCTTGATACGATCCACGAGAAGGGCGAACATAAAATGATGCAGCCCGGTGTCCACTATCGAATGCACACGGCCCGAACTCCCAAATATCCTCCGCTCTATCAACAATAGGAGATATACTATCTGCCCGGATAAGCATGGAACCCTCCGGTTTCCGGCAAGGCATCGGCCACTACATTGGCCTTCCGGATGGTACTGTCGCTGGCGATCATAATCCTTAATCAACTCCGACCCAGCGGCCATTGCCTTAAGTTAGCTCTTTTTGGTGAAGAAGATATCGCAGGCTCACTTATGATCGGTGAATATCTGACGGGAACACCGTATGAATGTGTCTCCGGATCTTTAGAGTGAAACCACTCTTGCTAGTTCTAAATCATGGGTCGGGTAGTTACGCTCGTGCTTCTTCAACTTCTTGGGAAGCATAAGTATCACTCACACCATTACGCATCAAAACACACCCTAACCCTTGTCTGGAGGCATCACTATATACCACATAACCATCCTTTCCTGACGGTAGTGCTAATATTGGAGTTGTCGTCAATCTCTGTCTCAGCTCCTCAAAACTATGCTGGCGGGTAATAGGCCACTCAATTCGATCCTTTTTCGATAGATTGGTCAACGGGGTTGCCTATCCTCGAAAATCCTCAACAAATTTCTGTAATAACACACTTAATCCAGGAAGCGCGGACTTCATAAACATTTGTGGGCAGCTTCCAGTTCACTATAGCTTAGTCTTACGAGGATCCACTAATACCTTCTGTGAAATGACATGACCAAGGCTACTTTGTCTGACCAGCGGCACTTACTAAACTTAAGAGTATACTTGGCTCTCCTAGAATCTGCAATCTTGTCGGAGATGCTACGCATGTTCCTACGAGCGCATGAGTACACCTAGAATATATCATCAATGAATCACGATGCAAAACTTATCTAAATACGGACTGAATACCTTATTCATCAAATCCATGGCTTGTTTGGGGCATTAGTCGGTCGAATGGCATCACTAGGAACTCGTAGTAATTTGTATCTCGTCGGCGATCTTAGAAACATCATTCTCTCCGGACCCTCAAGCGTTGGTAGCGACCTTAGGTCGATCTTAGAATATCACCCGAGATCCATACGAGGTGGTCAAATAAGCTCATCCCTATCACGAGAGCGGATCTTGGTTGCGTATTGTCGCCTAATTCATTGTCTATGGGTGATCTATACATAACCCGTAAGCTTCCATCTTTCTTCTTTCTGAAGAGGCGGGGCTCCCACGGTGAGTACTAGGTCGGATGAAGCCCTTGTAGCAATTCCTCCAATTATGCCTTGATTCTTTCGACTCTGCTTGGCGCCATTACGTATGGAGGAATGGATATCATTTCGGTCCACCAGACTAGTTCAATAACGAACTCAATTTCTTTATCGGGGATGGCTTTGAAATATCATCACGGAAAGACATCGAACTCTTTGACTATAGGGATGTCTTCGGCCGTATCCCCCCTCTTGTCTGCATCCTTTACAAATGCGAATAACCACACAGCGACCTTTTCGAAGCATTTTCGAGGCGGTAATGGCATTAATGAGACTAGGGGCGATCTCTCTTCTGATTCCCCGAAATATCACGCCTGGTTCCTCAGGCCGAACCAATCTTACGTCTTTCTTACCCAGCAATCTAAAGGTGGCTCTATACGGATAACCCGATGCGCCACCCCCGAATTATATCGGGGAAATCATGGATACTCCGCACTATCGTCTGGCTGGAAAATCGCAATGCAGGTGCCCAATCGTCACGGAACTATCCTTTTCGGATATCATAGTATCCCATTTAGATACGGAAACCACCATCGACATATAAACTGGGACTCTATCGGTGCCTCTCTGCGATTGAATGAATGCTTGAAATAAATGAATGATTGGCTCCTGGGTCGCTGATACATATGCATCATGATCGTGGCCCCGAAATCATACCCATTAATCACGTGCGGTGATGCATCTGCCTCTGCTATGTATTTGTAGTACGAGCACGAGTGCAGTACCACTCTAAATTTGGCTAATCGAGTCACGCTCACCTCCCTACATGAGCCTCTGAGAAAGAAGTGTTGTACTACCTGCACGAACCACCCTACCGAGCAGTGGGACATTTGGTACGGGGTAGATGCCCCTCTTTGTACCTACCTCAGAGGTCTTTGCAGCTACTAACTGTGGACAGTCTCGGATAAAGTGACCCTACGCCATGATAGACATCTGTCATATTCATCCTTCGCTTCTCAGGAGCTCCCTCGACATGTAGGGCCTGATGGAAAAGATGATCCTGAAGATCTACCACCTCCTATGGCTGTTGGTGATTGAACGGATCCCTAGCAAGAATGCTACTCCTCGTCTTGAGCCTCACATAGATTAGAACAACACTTCTTTCTCCCAAGTGGTATTACTGCGATAAAATGCTAAGAACCACATTCTTACTATACGGGCGCCTGAGGTTAGAACTAAAAGCGTCCTTTCTACCTTTAGTGCGGCCTCAAACTTTCATAAAATTAGTGCCTTTTGGCTCAAGTTTCTAAAAACTTTTCATAAACTATTTGCTTCCTTTTGATGTATCCTAGTAAACATGGGAAACATGTGTCTCTACCGTGCCGGTGGAAAGACCTCGTGTCCACGTCACCTTTTTTTCGGTAATTATGGTGGAAAGACCTCATGTCTACGTCACCATATAATAGCTAGAACGCTAACCCTATCTAACCATAAGTACCACCCCTCTGGGTCACCGGTACCATCATAAGTTTTAGCCCACTAATTTAGGCGCGTTATCATGCCCCCTCTGCTCTTACGAAGACTCCGTGTTTAATGGGTAGGCTAGTATAACAATCGTATAACTGATCCATCGATCAAAGTGCGCCCTAGGTCTGCTGACCCTCAATGGTTACTGGCTGGGGGTGATCATTCAGCATTTTCAGATCTAGGGGTGTGCTCGACATATCTCTGGTGGTGCCTGCGGTCGGGAAGTCTAGATCGACCTGCGAGTGGCTCGTCGGACATGTCTTTGTGAATTTCAAAGTTAAAAGATTCAGTGACACTTTTCAATATTTGATGCATGCAAGGATTTAGCAAAACAATGTAGGTTGCAATAGGAAAATCATTATTATAAAAAAAAACAATTCTTGAAATGCATGGAAAAGCGTCACGAAAAGCGGGGCGAACTTCGCCTAAAAGTTTGCTCCCGATACCAACTTGACAAACCCTTCTAATGACAGGAAATGCATCGGCAACTCCTGATAACCTCATTGGCTCGCTTGGCCCGACAAGTTACCATGAAGCTAAAGCGGGTTAAAACTCTTTGAAGCGTATTTGTAAGCGTGGGTTTATAAAAATTTTCATTTATCAAAATCACCTTTAGTTACTTGAAATCCGACATAATGGCGCGCGGTGAGTCGACCCGAAATACAAAAATCACTGTATATAAAAAAATACTCCCAATGTTTTTCCAAAATCCATTCACAATCATAAAGGGACCTCTGGTCCTCATCAAAATATAAGATATAGAATCAATCGACAAATTTCATCTCGACTGTTTTCTCAAAACCATGCATACATATTTTACAAAGATATTTTACATATACAAAATGTCACATTTTAACTTGTACTACTTTTACACACCTTATCTTATATATAATCTGCTTGACGTCTAGGAGCGAGGATCTGGAAAGGTCTTTAGGCTTCGACACACACTGAAAAATTATTTTAAAAACATAAAGCGTAGGCCAAAGCAGGCTCGAGTGAGTACTATAAGTTCTAAATCTTTGGCATCTAGCTGTTTGTACCTCCCGATATGAAAATACGTATAAATGGTTGTAAGCTACATTTTATGAGAAAGCAGTTTTACTATGAAAACCATTTCGAAAACGTTACGAAAACTATTTATAACATTGAAAGCGTTTATAGCTATTTGAAAAGCATTTCAGTGGTGGTTAATATCTGAAAATGCTATACTGTAAATCAAGTACCAACCACTATGGCCCCTTTCTTAAATACCCTAGACGTGATGCCATGGAACCTCGGAACCTGACATTGGTAGTGAACCGCGGAACATTACCCGGCTAAGATGGTCTGGTGAACACGGCGGGATCTATATAGCATAATGGAACCTCGGGACCAAAATGCTCGGTGATGGAACCTCGGAACCAACACATCATCGCTATGTACTAAGTCATTGCGTAACATATACCTCGGGTATGCGGAGGGCTACTCACTATATAAATATATACTAGATCTAACCCCGATTGCCGACCCGAGGGCAATATAGTTAGTCATAATATCCCATAACATTGCCATACTGTCGGAAATACATCGTAGAGCGAAATTTATTGCCATCTAGGGGTTTTGCTAAACCAGGCCAAATTGTTTCTTAAATACTGAAATCAAACTTTTCTGCTGAGTATAACAATTGGGAGGTAAAAAAATGCTTTATAAATCTATATTTTCAAAGCACTTTACAAAATTGTAATTTAAACACTTTCGTTTTAGAAAATGATTTTGAGTACTCACATTTTTTTCTACTAATTTCTTACAATTCTTGTCAAGCACTCTAGATTCTCGTCGGATGCTCAATTCGCCTACACAATCCATACAAAGAAATGCGAAAATGCTCTCGATTCAACATTTTAATAACCGCCGCATACCACGGGGCTTTCAAAACGGCTATGTCGAACGAACCGATTCTATGGCTTTTACATACTAGTCCCATTTGATATGGACATCGATAATATGATGTGATGATCCAAAATGTCCATACACATTAAATGCCTATAAAAACTATACGTTTTTGCTTGGAAACTTTTGACTCAAGGACTTTCCATAGAGTCTAAAAATACCGAAAACTTTGTTTCTAAAATTATGTTCGACCTATCAGGCTACAATCTTTTGAAATTTCAATCCAAAGCGTTTGAACAGTCCGAAATTAAACCATTTGTCTGAACATAGTCCCCGAATTCCTAAAAATTCTAAACTCAGTCTAAAAATTTTGGGACTAAAGTTTATAACCTTTCACGACCTCTAAGAAAATTTCAAGCCATTACCTAACCTTTAGGCTTGAAATAACACAAGTAAACAAATTTTCTACCTTTTAAAGTTTGACAAAAGGCTAAGATATTGGTACCTATGCGTAGCTCTCGTCGCGTATACCAATTTTGCCTTCTGCTCCGACGAACGTTTACGATCCGATTTTCGTAAATCTAAGAAAGAACGAAGAGAAAATATAAAAAAAACAAAAATCGTCTCTCTTACGAGCGTTCTCCTTATCGAATCCGTCCGCCCTTTTGATTTTATCCTTTTTTTTATTATTATTCTTTTTCTTTCATTATTATTATTATTATTTAGATAAATAATTTCTATTGCCCCATTCGAGTCTATTTCTATCCCGAAAAATTTTATTTATCATAATTGAATATTCTTTAAATATTTGTCACTTTTCGAGATTTTTCTAAAATCCCGTTTTCAAGTTTCACTCTAAACCCATCGCCTAGAAATTCGTAAAATATTCCGACTATCTCGGAATTCAACGAAACTTTCCTGGGTTACTAGATTTTCTTGAGACAAACTTAACGGCACGATCCGTTTCGATAAAGTAGAGATCTAGAAATTTTCGAACTTCTACGAACTATTTTGACAATTTATTATTATTATTTTACTATTTAAACTATTAATTATACTTTCACCCCTCCACTTTCCTTAATTGCAAAAGTGCCACAATTCTTTGAAAACTTTAAAATTTTATCCTTTACAATGGCACTTGGTGCACATATGCGCCCTTACAGTTACATGTACTGTGCACCTCATCGGGACGAGGTGTTACATGGATTCTTCGTGTTTGAGTCGGCTCGATGACGTTGGCGTATTTAGCTTGTATTACTATAAAAATAGCCACAAAATGTGATAAGTAGTAAAGTCGAGACCTTAATGTGCCAATTGGGTTATTTAAGTTGATTAGTACACAAAAAGTGCTCAAAACCTACTATAAACAGGGTTCAAAATAACGTGTTGAAACCTTATCCCTCCCCCAATGACACATTGCTAGTCCATTACTAGCCGAGAAAGAAGCGAGGCCAATTATATTCACACAAAAATAGTATCTCAAAAAGTATGTGGGCGAGTAATGTCTAACCCTTAGTATGAACCACCAAGACCCTACACCATAACCATCTTGGGAGAATGAATGCCATACAAAATCAAGTTTTAGAAAAGTATCCAACTCAAGGGAATCGACCTGAAACTTCCACCAAAATCTAAGTGTTTATGTGATCAATTTTTAATAGTAAGTTTATAAGCCTCCCCAACGAGAGCTACTACGAGACTAGAACGTGACCCGACCCTAAATAAATCTGTCTCCCTATTATTCCACACTTCTTTTTTATGTTGTAAAGGTGCAATCTTGAGAATCGACCTCACCAAAGTCCATGTGAGGTCCTGGCGACTCCCCCGATTAAGGCTTAGGGCATTAGGTCATAAGAGTCCTTTCGGCCACTAACTCTTCGAGGTTTTACCAGAACTCTGAATGATTTTGAAACTGCTTTTCTGACTTCATTTAAACCTCACCCGTTGATTAATTGAAAAGTTCAATTTGAACCTTTATTTATTATAGGTTTGAGTGCTTTTGTGTACTAATCATTGTAATAACAATTTACACATTAAGGTCCCTATTATTCACGATCGCATTTTGTGGCAAATTTTGCGGTTTTGCAAGCTATCTATGCGAGGAAGTGAGTCGATCCAAGCACGAAGAATTCGAGTCAAACTCAGCATTGCAGATCAGAGACCAGAAGGAAAGAAGAGCAAAAAGTGATGAAAAATGGAGCACTGCAGGAATGCTCTTCCTAGGCACTATTTACCATCCTGCCACTGCCACTGCTCACATTTGACTTCCTGGCACGCCGTTTTGCCTTTGTTCCTTTTATTTTCTTCCAAATTTGTCCCTTTGTATTAGCTTTAGTTTTGGTTTTTGTAATTTGTAAGGGGTTTATTATAAGGCCCCGGGGCCAAAGCTTGTTAGAACATGAATAAAATTTAGGGCATAAACTTTCAGCTTAGTTTTTCGTTTTTCCCTTATGCTTCATTTTCTCGCCTTCTCTTTCCTTTTCCCGGCTGCCAAACACACCTCTGAGGATGACAACTCAAAGGATGGTTGGCTAGGTCGTTTTTCTCCTTGAAAAGGAGGGTTGCTGGCTAGGGTTTGGAGGTAATTAACGGTTCCCTGTTTTTAACGTAAGTTTTTATTGGCATTTATGTTCCTATTTCTCACTCTATGTTAGAACTCATTTGATATGCCTTCATTGATCAATATTTAGCAATCTTTTAGGGTTCAGTGGATGCTTATTGCTAGATCCAGATTCATTAGTTGTTTTCTGTTGTCCTTTGTGAGGTGGAATCGGGGAGATACGTTTTCATTTGGTAGCATTAATGCTCGATAAATGTTGTTTTGAGGGAAAATCATAGGGTTTAGTTTTTAAAAAGCTAAATGAAGATCCGGTTCGAAATGACTATAGGTCATTTTCCCCCAATATAAGGAAATGAACGGGGACCTAGTGAAGTTTAGAACAGAATCCGGCGGCAGAGCACTTGAGGAGACTTCTTTTTAATTTTATTTTATTTAAATTTCAGTTTTCCAAACATTATCAATCCATTGTTTTTATAAATTCCCAAAATCCAAATTGGAATTCACCATTTTGGCCTTCACTATTAGTCATTTATACAAAGAAAACCCATCCCTGAGTTCGACCCTATAAATTTTGTTGATTCCGGCACCCTCTTTGTGTGAATCACCATCCCACCATGTGCGAGCACTACGTCGGCGGCTCCCAACCAGTTGGTTTAGGGCACCAGGCTTTAAAGACTTTCGTCATATACCCCTCAGACCGTTCTTGGGTTTCAAGGCGAAGCATCGCGGCTTTCTTTTTCTTTTTCTTTTTCACTTCTTTTTATGTTGGAAGACTTCATTGGTCTTCTTTTCTTGGGGGCCTTAACCTATCACAAGTGGTCAACGAGACTAGGGTAGGTTTTGCAAAGTGAGAGGGGCTAGGCAGTTTCTCTTCTTTATTGAAGAAAACTGATGTGCACTGTGTGTGGCTAGCTAAAGGTGGAAGAAGAAAGATGAACACCATTAAACTTCAACCGATCATCTACTTAATCATGCATGGAATTAATCTAGCAAAGAATAACGCCCAGGCGTGTTTCAATTCTCCAACTTGCAGGTTAGGCAAAACCCAAAAAAAAAAAAAGGGTGCAATTTTTGAATTGAGAAAATGAGTTGTATGGTATGTATAAGAATATATATCACTATGTTTTCAGTTTTTCAAATATAGACAAACACCTTCACAAAACGGAACAAACAGCAAGCCACTAAACATTCAAAATGGGCTTTACTCAAAAGGACAGTGAAATGAAAAGTGTAGAAGTCACTTCCTTAAGTAACTCTTTGAACCAAATATCATTTGTCACACCCGTTTCGGTCAGGCCAGTTAGGTGATCCGAGCCAGGAGTTCGAGTGCGAGATTCGGGGCTGGGACTCTTTACTGATTTTTTTTTTTTTTTAAGGCGGGCGGGTACTGTGGGTATGGCCACATCTTATGCCGATATCAAAATATCATATACATTCAGGTCCCATTTAATTCATTGTACTTACATTTGTCGAGCACGGAACCTCGTAGTGAACCCTTCTGGTGTGTTGGCGAAATTTGTATGCGAAGTCTTCAGATGCCTTCTCCTGTACCTACACGGATTAAAACCCGTGCTAAGCTTTACGCTTAGTGGCAAACATATGTCGTATGCATATACACATTTAACGCATAAAACAATAACAGTTAATATAAATTTCATGCATTTATATTATGAACTTATTCGAGTACTTCTTTCTATAACGAACTGCAGCTTATTCGGATCTCCATAGGAGTTATGATCTTATTCTTATGCCGGAACATAAGCATAACAGAGCTTATGTTTGTCCAGACTCGAAGTAGGATTCCTGAGAACTTATACTTAGTCGGAACTTATACTTAACGAGGACTTATGTTAGAGACTCATTAGGATTCTGGAACTTATACTTATTCGGGAATTTATATAACAGGATATGTTTTATTGAGACTCAGGTAGGAGTTACGAACCTCTTATTCGAAGCTTATGTAACAGAGCTGTATGTTTATTCAAGACTCCCATTAAATTCTGAGAACTTATCCTTATACTACGGAGTTTAGACTTGAGATACCGTGGTATCAGCAGAGTGCAGGCATTATGCTGATATTACGGAACTGATGTATCTGGAAGTACTTGTAATTTCCACCGACTTATGCGGTGCTTCTGAAACTTCCGCGGTATTTGGAGCACATCTTGGTATTCGGATCTTATACGTGTATTCACAGAACTTATACATGTATTTTTTAGATCTTATACATGTATATTACGAACATACATGTCTTCACAGACTTATCTGCGGTCTTATGGAACTTATCTTAGTGTTTGAACTACATGCTGTATTTCGGATCGATATGTGTATTCTGGAACTTATACTTGTCTTCTGAGGAACTATCTTGGTCTTATAGAACTTGGACATGTATTTCGAGTTCTTATACATGTCTTCTGAGCCGTATACTTATCTTACGGATCTTATGCGGTATTCTGAGAACTTAGAGCGTGTATTTTAGATCTTATCACGTGTCTTCACGGGGCGTATACTTATCTTACGGATCTTATCTTTGGTGTTCTGAGAACTTGGACATGTATTTGGGATCCTTATACATGTCTTCTGGAGCGTATACTTATCTTCACCGGATCTTATGCGGGTGTTCTGAGACTTGGACATGTTCGGATCTTCACATGTCTTCACGGAGCGTATACTTATCTTACGGATCTTTATCTTTGATTATTCTGAGCTTTATTATTTTAACACCACGGATCTTATTCTTTGTGCGAAAGTACCCGTGAGTCACGATAAGTCGAACGGTCGAAATCATATCACATGCGGTGGAATCGGACTTATGCGGATACATTTCGGATGGACATTTAGTCCATAGCGAATCTGAGGATCTAACAAATACATATGCAGTTCACACAGTTAGGGACATATCCAATAACAGAGATTATTGGTTTAAATCATAACCATATTCGAGTTACACTTGCTCGGTACGTAGGTCTTCTTGGACTTATACTTATTTCGCGTGCGAGAGTACCGTGGTTACTAAAGAACTTATCGGATCTGAGGGTACGTGGGTTACCCGCGGAACTTAATCAAATACGAGGGTACCGTGGAACACCACATAACTTAATCGGATCTGAGTACGTAGGTACTCTGGAACTTATTCGGATACAAGGTACGTGGGTACTCACGGAACATATCTGAAAGGTACATTCAGATCTTTATTCTTATTCTTTATTCAGTGTTTTATCATATGGTTGTCTGACTACCTAGACCAATCATAATAAATGGTAGGGCCTTGATATAAGAAGTACCAGGAAGGAATTACAATACGAGCAAGTGTCGTAGCACCAACGAAGTCTTGGGAACGCCATGAGGACGTGCTGCCCGAGCAACGGGAGTCTTAGTAGCACCGGCGAGAGTCTTAGGAGCACCGATCAAGGCGTGCGCTCACGCGGCGGGAGTGCCATAGCACCACCGTCTTGGGAGCACCGTTCGGGGCGTGCTGCTCACCTGGCTTGAGATGCCGTGCCGTGAGAATCTTAGGAGCTGGATTCGGGGCGTGCACCTTGCCTTGGCCAGGGAGTGTCGTAGCACGGCGGGAGTGTCGGAGCATAATCAAAGCGTCAACTCATTCATTTTCGGTCCTAGGTAGTCATATGATCCTTATGTCTTTCCGGAACTCATAACTTTATCTTTATTACCTTCGTGTTCATGACATATTGCTTTTCATGTTCATATTCATGTTTGGGTTGTTTTGGAGCTATATCGCCATTTAGTTCGTGCGCATTTATACATGTATGCGTTTCGAACATTACCTGCGGTATGATGCCTATCCACATCATTCATGTATTCTTGTTCCTCGATGAATCAACTTTACTTAGGAATTGGAATCAATCCAATCGGATCATCCAAACTCAAGTTATGGCATTTTCATGCCAACTAGTCGGTTTACCGATTTTACCGAGGGACAATTTGCAATATTCATTTTCCAGTGTCTTGTCTTCATATTTGACACTGGTTATTTGTACTCATTTAAAGCTAAGGTGCTAAGGGTTCTCCTCCAACTGGAATCACCCAAATCAGAGCACCGGAACTCAAGATACGTTCGAAACAATCCGGACTACTCTATGCTTCAAACCTGATATAGGAATTGGCTTGCACATAGCCTCACTTGGAGTGGATTTCTGGGCCACTTAGATTAAGAATTTGACGATTTTTATTTCTATAGGTTTGGTTCTCCTTGAAGTCTATTTTAATTGGCCACTTGAATCACTCAAATCAAATAAGAAATGAGCAAGTTATGGCTAAAAAAAGAAAACTAGTCGGCTTGGGAAAAGCCTCTTGAGGGTGTGCCGGTGCCGGGTGTGTGTGTCTGGTACACGTTAACTGTAGCCCGAGAACCCAAAGTGTACCGGTACAGGCTCAAGGTGTACCGATACACTTCACCCGAAAATGCCCAGAATGTGTATTTTCTCTCCTTTTTCATACACTTTCATCCATAGATCAAAAACCTATCATGAATTCCTCCCAAAACAACTATATTATGGGTTATAACCCATACATAAACCAATTTGAAAGGTTACTTAGGGTTTTGTTGTAGCCCCAACACAATTACCATGAATCCTCCCTCAAAATGAGGATTTCTTACCAATCTTGTGCCATTTAAATTTTAGCAACCCTACTTTCAAGAAAACTTTTGGTTAGGATGCAATCCTAACAACCCATGGGTTTGAGAGGCGACTCTAGCCATACAAGTGCATGGACCTTCACTTAAAACTTGAGAATTCCATACAAAATTCATACCAAAGTCAAGCATCCATACACAAATTCCATACTTTCCATACAATTCGATGATCAAGGTTAGTTTCCATACCTTAGCTTGATCTTCCTCCTTCTCTTCTTCTCTTCTTCCTCTTCTTCTCTCTTTTTGCTCTTCTCTCCCGTTTTTCTCTCTTTTGGAGACCAAAATATAAGATATTTTGATCCCCACTTTAAGGCCATGTTTGGCCCAGGAATTAAAAAACCCATTTTGGTTTTAAGTTTTCTTTATTTGCTTTTTGGCTCAGGCTGCAGCCGTTTATAAATAAACTTTCCTTTATTTCATTTGGCACAAAATCTTGTCAACTATGACTTTTAAGTCCCTCTTTGGACAATTTACAATTTTATCCTTAAATCTTGTAAATTCCAGGATCCCTCGTTTCCATGTTTAAGCATTTAACTCGCGAAACATTTAAATTAGCATCTTCTGAATACCCAAGCATCGTAAAAGCGCTAGGGTGGTATATTTTGGGAGTGTTAGCTTATTGCCTGATGGGGCTACCCGGATCGGAAAGTTAGCGAAGGAAGTGCTACCTTCTCAATGTGTAGCCAGAGGAAGGTCATCCTCATCTGGGCGACTGAGGTGCTTACGGTGCGTGGGTGCGGCTAGCTGCTGGCTGGCCTTTTTATCGAGAGTCTGCGAGAGTTTGGTGGGCGAAGCGGCCGAGCGGGAGGATGGGCGAGAGAGGCACGGGCGGGCACGGATATAGAGAAATCGGGGTAGGCCCAGTGACTGCGGATATGCCACGAGATGCTTTGATTCACATTGCAAGTGTGGCCTTGGGGCACGTCATCCTCTCAGCCAGGGCTGTATGGGCAGTGATTTGCGTGCGAAGTAGGTGTACCGGAATCAAAAAAATTTCTATCCTAGGGTTCCTATTGTCGTAGCCAAGCTACTGCAGTATGGTGGTCTAGGGTCGAGTACGGGGATGGGTTTTCTTCGTGAAAGAAGAGTTACAGTGGATTGAAGATGGTGTTTACTCTTCGAACTTTAGTATTTGTGTAAAAACAGTGTGTGAGAATGGTTGAGAACTGGAAATAAATCGAAATAAAATTCGGAAGAGAACTCCTTGAAGTCTCAGAGCCCTTTGGGTTAGAGGTTATAGGGCATCGACATGTCCTCGGGTCTTTCCTCGCGTTGGGAGAGGATGACCTATAGTCATTTCGCCCAGGATCTTCATTTAGCTTTAAAACCTAAACCACAAAATTTTCCTTTGAAGACAACATTCACCGGGGTATATGAATATACGAAGGTAAGAACACTTCCTAACCTACCGCCCCAATAACTAATGGGAGCAACCAGCGGGTATCGATGGATCTAGTGATAAGTATCCATTGAACCCAAAAGAAGTTGTCAAATACACGTTAATTGAGGGCATGCCAAGATTTTAACCTAAGGTGAGAAGCGAGGAGCGTAAATACCCGTAAATGCTTACATGAAGCGAAACGACCAGCTACCTGGCCCAGCGCCGGTGGCCTTCCTTCAGGATGAGGGTTTGGAGCTGACATCCCTTGATTTGTCATCATCAAAGGGGTGTTTGGCTGCAGAAAGCGAAAATGAAGGAAAGGGAGAGAAATCAATTAGCGTAGGAGAGGAAGCTTAGGTACTTGATTTTATTCGGTGATTGATGGGTGAAAGATTGATTGATGTTACAAGCAGACTAAAAGCTTATATAGGTGCTTTTCGATATCAAGGAAATTACAAAAATGTGTAAAGGAACCAAAAATTACATCAAGGGCAAATTTCTACAAAACCCACAAAGCGGGTCAAAAGCGTCAACAACGGTCTGAGGGAGGCGGTGTTGCGAAATTTAGCAACTACGCTAGAATTTCACTTATGCTCTCTTTTGCATTTTGCTCCAATCTCCTCGATTCGATCATGCGTCTTGAATTCGACTCGAGTTCATCGTTTTTGAATCGGATTGAAGATAATGAGGTATTTGGCTTTGCAAAACTACTAAAAATAGCTCTGAAATGTGTCCATTAGCAAAGCCGGGACCTCGAAATGTATCAATTGGGTTATTTAAGTTGATTAATTGCACAAAAGTGCTTAAAACCTGCAATAACCGAGGGCTTTCAATAACCTTATTGGGTACTAATCACTCCCCCCAAACACATTGCTAGTCCCTTAGCAATGATAAAAAGAAGGAAGATCATGCAGGCTATATGTATGCAAAAAGGGATTGTTTGTTCAAAAAGTGTGCGTATAAGTAATGCCTTACCCTCAATATGAAAAATTGGGACAACGCAAAAACCGACGGAAGAGCGAGTGTCATCACGAGAACAAGTTTGGAAGCGGAGTGTTTCAAGGAAATCCAACTTTGAACTTCCACCCGAAAATCTAAGTGTTTAGGTGATCGATTTTTACCAATAGGCGCTAAGCTACTCCCTAACGAGCTGCGCGTGCCTTGGAGCGTTGACCAGCCTCGTAGATCTGGGTTCACTCTTATTTCACACTTCTATTGTATTGTAGGATGCAATGCGAGGCTTCGACCACCAAAGTCCATGTAGCAGGGGATCCTGACCTGACTCAGAAAACTGACTAAGGTTTAGGGCATCAAGTCAAAAGGATCTTTCAACCACTAACTCTATAGGTTTCACCCCGGACTTCGAATGATTTCGAGAATCCAGCACCTACAACTCGCTAAACTCCACCCATCCACCCATGTAGTGAGCATTAAGTCGGTGGCTCCCAACCAGTTGGTTTAAGGCACCAGGCTTTAAAGGCTTTCGCCGTAGACCCCTCGGACCGTGCTCGGGTTTCAAGGCAAAGCGTCGTGGCTTTTCTAATTTCTTTTTCTTTTTCTTTTTCTTTTTCTATTGGAAGACTTCATTGGCCTTCACTCATGGGGAACCTTAACCTATTATAGGCGGTCAACGAAGCTAAGGCCGGTTTTGCAAAGTAAAAAAAAAAGGTATGCGGCTTTTCAGCCTATTGACAGCGGCGAGTATGCGTGGTTAGCTAAAGGTGGATGAAAAAGGTTGAATACTCGGGGACTTCAACTAAGCATCTACTTAATCATGCATGGAACTATTCTAGCATTAATGGTATCATACAGTGCTTCAACTTTTCAACTTACAAGAAAGGCATAATCACAAAAAAATTTGGGGCAAAAAAAAATTGATTTGTAAAAGTGTAGCAAAATGGAGTTGTATGATATATATAACGGTGCATTTCACAAAAATTTTAGCTTTTCAAAATGAAGTATACAACAGTATTAACATACGAATGGGCTTTCTTTGGCTTCAGTGGAGTACAAACAAAGCGAAATTAGCGATATGAACATCACTTCCAACACTAACTCAGCCCCTCACACCTTTGACCAAGTATGCCATTGTCCGCAATGGGGTGTAGATCGGAGAGGATTAGCGGAGGAAGTGGTACTCCCTCCCGGTCGATTGGGTGATGAAGAATGGAGTCCTCGGCTGGACGAGGAAATTTGAGTGCTCTGGAGGTAGGCTGTTTCTTCAACACAAAACAAAACAAGTTAGCCCCGATCACTACAAGATTAACAAAAGTGAAATTTAACTAAAAACAAAACTAAGCAATTGTATTATAGCTAGTGACTTATGAGTTACTACAAGCCACTTCTCCCAAATATGTGGCAGGAAGTTTCATGGGAGTCGGAGAAATTTCCTCCACATCACCTTGATGTCCTTTGCACAACATAGTGCACTTCACTCTTTGCCATTGACCTTGAGCAGCTTTATTTTCATTTGGGTTGGCGGTCCCTAAGATCATTAGGGTGTGCTTGATGAATGATGAATGGTCCAGTCCATCTTGATTTGAGCTTGCCCGGAAAAAGGTGGAGTTTGGATTCGTAGAGTAGGACTTGGTCCCCTTGATTGAAGTTCTTCCAAATTATGAGTTGATCATGCCACTTCTTTAATTTATCCTTCGCAATTTTCGAATTGAAGTGGGCGTCATTCCTAAGCTCTTAACTCGGGAACAAGGGAGTCTTTAAGGCGAACTCTTCCCATGTCCAGATTCAATTTCTTTATTGCCCACCACGCCTTATATTCAATTTCCATAGGCAGGTGGCATGCCTTGCCATAAACTAGGCGATAAGGGGACATTCCGAGGATGGTCTTGTATGTTGTTCTATATGCCCACAAGGAATCCAAAAGCTTGAGAGACCAATCCTTCCTATTTGAGTTCACCACTTTCATCAACATAGTCTTAATTTCCCTATTGGCTAGCTCTACTTGGCCACTGGTCTGAGGATGGTAAGGGGTGGCCACCTTGTGTTTGACACCATACTTGGATAGGAGATTCTCAAAAGGTTTGTTGCAGAAATGTGAACCTCCATCGATGATTGTAGCTTGCTGGGGACCGAATCACGGAGAAAATGTTATCCTTTAAGAATTTCAATACGGTCTTGTGGTCTACTTCTCTACGACCTTTGCCCAGGCCGCCGACACATAGTCAACTCCCACAAGAATGTAAAGTATCCGAAGGGAAGTAGGAAATGGTCCATGAAGTCGATGCCCCCAGTGTCAAATAACTCGACAACCGAATGAGGTTAGGTGGCAATCATATGACGGCGAAATTTTCCCAACCTTTAGCATTGTCACATTGTTTGCATGATATAGGCATCCTTAAACAAAAGACCAATAAAACTTTTACTTTGTAGCACCTTCATTGTTGTTTTCTGGGAAGCGAAATGACCTCCACAGGCACTATCATGGCAGTGGCTGAGTATCCCTGGTTGTTCTCCTTCCGGCACACACTTTCTGATTATTTGATCAGCACAATATTTGAACAAATAGGGTTCTTCCCAATAGTAGGACTTTTGCATGGAAGAACTTCTTGTCACTGATAACTCCAGTGTGGTAACTCCTGTTACTAAAGTTGGCAATGTGGGCAAACCAGACGATGTCCTGGTGGTAGAGACTCCTCACAGGAATTCGTCATAAATTGGTGGGTTGTGGGTGTTGTGTGCTATGGTTAGTGCGGAAAAGATGATCGACAGCAACATTTTCCACACCCTTCTTATCCCGAATCTGCAAGTTGAACTCCTATAGTAAGAGGACCCATCTGATAAGCCTAGCCTTGCCATTTTGCTTAGTGAGCAAATATTTCAAAGCGGAATGATCTATGAAGATAATTTTATCTGCCCCTATCAAATATGCATGAAACTTGTCCAGGGCATAGACTACTACCAGCAATTCTTTCTCGGTGGTAGTGTAATTCCTCTGAGCTTCATTCAATGTTTTGCTAGCATAGTAAACCACATACGGTTTTCCCTCTGCTCTTTGTCCGAGAACTGCTCCGACAGTGAGGTCACTTGCATCGCACATAACCTCGAAAATGGCCCCTTGTCGGGGCCCTCACTTATTAGTCTTGATGGTTAAATAAGCTTTGAGCTCTTCAAACCCTTGCTGGCATTCTGCATCCCACTCAAACTTGGCATATTTTTCTAGAACTTATAAAGTGGTTTGGCAATTTTGAGAAGTCACAGCTATGAACCTCCTGGCCAGGCTTTGCATGCCCCGAAATTGCCTTACAGTCTTGACATTCGGTAGGTGACCGGGTTTGGAAATCAAATCAATTTTTGCTTTATCTTCAATTCCTTTCACGAAATGATATGCCCCGATACAATGCCACACGGCTGACCATAAAAGTGGCATTTCTCGAGTTGACACTAGGTTTTCTCTATGCACTGTGCGGGACCAGGTTTCGAGTTGATTAGGCCTCCTGAAACTCCCTCCATAGGCGTAATATCCTCCATGTAAACCTCCATAATACGCTCTACCAAATTGCGAAAATCTTTGAATATACATCGTTGGAAATGTGGCGGGGCATTACAAAGGCAAGAAAATACTCCTTTTATCGCATCACGTCTAAAATGACATGGGGGTTATCTGTGGTCCTCGGCCAATCTATATTTGGAAATATCTTGAATAACCGTAGGAAGCGATAAAGGTAGCCAGCGGAAATCACTCTCAAGCGGTTGAATACATGAATGGTAAGAGAAATGATCAACCGTGGTACTTCATTTAACCTTGATAATCAATGCGCCACCCTCCCGACCCGTGTTAAGGCGAGTGGGTATCTCCTCTCCTTTTTCATTATTACTGCAAGTAGTTACCCCCCAGATTTCTTAGGCATGCCTAGGTCGGACTCACCCAGTCTTTATCGATATGGACATATGATGAAAGCTTACAATAGCTTTAAGACTTCTACTCTAACCACTTCTTGGATATGGGTTCAAACACTTCTCTATCATTTTGCCCTCATGACTTTTATCTCTTCCTAGTAGATGTGGTGGGTGCACTTCTGTTGGGCTAATGCCTTTCGTCATTAATATTCCACCCGGGGGCTTGTTTCTGAGGGATGTGTAGTAGGCTACCCTCCTGTACAGTGCTAAGCGAGGATGAAATGACCACTGGACACTGCTCCTGCTCTTTTAAATAAGCATACTTCAGCTCCACAGGCAAGGGTTTGAGCTCCATTTTCTAAGGCTAATTGATTTCCTCTTCGATTACCAACGGCAAAATTTCATTTTTCTTCTCCGGTGTTCTGCCTGATTACCATGTGTTCACACTGCTCTTACGCACACTGGCGCTCTTCGGTCGGTGTATCACGCATCCCTCTTGATCGGCTTGTTCGCCGGGATGGCGTCGATGATGCATACTTCTTACGGGACATCTTCCGCGGTTGCATGTGCTTTTACTTAGGTGGAAGATGTTAGGCTCTAAGGTCATGTTTAAAAGGTGAGTTGCATATTACCATTTACGCAATTGATAATTGCATTGGAGGTGGCGAGAATGGTCTCCCAGATGATGGTACATAGTGGCCCTACTTGTTCTTCCGGTTACGTGTCAAGAGTACAGCAAAATCCTCTTTGGATAGTAGGAATTTGTCCACTTGTATCGAGGACATCTTCCGCTGTCCCTTTGGTATTTTTGATTGACCTGCTCCCGAAAGAGACGGTGTGATGAAGGTGGGCTTTAAGCTCCCCGACATTTACTGTACACATCGAATAGGGGAGGAGATTCACACTTGCTCCCAGATCTAACAGTGGTTTCTCCACGCAAGTGCCTCCTATATTTTACTGGAGTCTTGCATTGGATAATGGCACTGACTTGTTCAGTCATGAAGGCTTTCTTGTCGACATTCAGCCCTTTTTTCACTGTGCACAAGTCCTTTCAAAATTTTGCATAGGTAGGGACCTGCTTGATCATGTCAAGTAGGGGGATGTTGACCTTTACTTGCCTCAATACTTCTAACATTTCAGCCTGATTAATGGCCTTCTTTTTAGCTTTTAATGCTTGAGGGAAAGGTCGGGATGCCTTATTTTATTTTTCTCCACTTGATGCAGCCGATCCACCACCTCCTCTGGTTCAGGTCTCACATGGCTTCTGCTCACAGGTCTATTGCCTTGGTCTTGTTTGTGTAAGCTCCTTGCCACTCCTCAGTGTGATGATTGCCTTGACCTAATTCATTCTGGAATTTGGTTCACTGGAGGAGCTCACTTCATGCAATCCCATGGGGTTTGGTTGTGTCTGAGAGGGAAAATTTCCCTTTTCTTTTCTTCTTTGGTTAGTATCCACAGGCCCGAGTCTTTGCGGTTCATACATTTTTATTGAGGTGCGCCGTGTTATGATTTTCTAAATTCACAATGGCTTGCTCTACAGGGGATGAGGTTGGTGGTTGTTGCTGCGAGAGGTGGTTATATTATTCTTTCTTCTTTGTGCACAGGGAACATAATTTGGGGTTTTGGCTTCCATAACAGATTAGGATGATTCCTCCCGATTTGGATTGCATGTGTTCCCATATGGGCGGCGTTTGTTGGTGCTGCTGACCCACTATGTTTGCCTGCTCTTGCATCAAATCCCTTAGCGAGGGAGCAATTCAAGCAGTGATCTCCTTGGTGACTAGTGGATTGGCAGTGATAAATCGGTTGAGGAGAATGCGGGTGTTTCGGCTCTTTTGTACCTCATGTTGATTTTGCATTTCTAGCTCTTCCAACCTGTTAGTCAAAGAAGATAGCTTGGATTTCATTTCCACATCCTCTGACAGTGAATATATATCTCCCCTTTGATTTGCTGTTGGTTTCATTCTATTTACCTCCCTTGGGTTCGGCTCATCCCATCCCTTGGAGGTTTCAGCCACATAGTTGAGGAAATCCATGGCTTCATCTGGATTCTTGCTAAGGAAATCCCCTCCACACATGGTCTCGAGTTGTTTCATGGAAGAGAGACATTCCATCATAAAAATAGTTGGTAACATCCTACATGCTTAAATGCTGGTGTGGGCATGCATTGATGGTTTCAGATACCTTTCCCGGCGGTGATAAAATTTTTTCACTATCATGAGCAAGGTGTGGGTTGCCTCTTCAGTTGGTGGCCTTGTGGGCCTTTGGAGAACTTCTTCAAAGTGCACTTTGCAGCTCTGCCTAGTTCCTGATGGTCCTTGGCCTTAGTGAATTGAGCCAAATTTTGGCTTTGTCTTTTTGAGGTTAAAAGGAAGCTTTGACCCGGCCCAGCGGCTGCATCTTGCAGGTTGTACCCTCTTTGAAAAGTTGTGCAAACTTATCAAAGTGCGGATGTGTGTTCATGGATTTTCATTTTCCGCTCATGATAAGATTGGGAGCGGGGCACTAGATAAGGCCTTCTTGCCACATCCTCGACAAGGGGTATAATGCATGAGGTCTCACCCTTGGTGAGGTATATGTGATCCACCATTAACCTACGATTGAAAATTTGCCCCAGACCGCCTGGTAGCTCTGCTTTGCTCTTCAAGTGGGGTCTCCATCCAGTTGGTGTGCAAACTGATTTCACACCCTTGTTCAGATTTGGAGCACTAAGCCTTTCCAATCTACACCAACGGTGTTTTGTCCCTCATGTTTATATGAACCGCAAACACAACCAAGCGAAACGACAGCAAGGCTACCAAAAAGGTTGTTGTTAGTTAGAATAAAAACATGGAAATTTTTGTATGAACAGTACAAAACTCCAAATTCCCCAGCAGTGAACTGTAAATGGGAAAAATGGTAAAATAAAAAAGAAATGAGAATTCACCAATGCTTGTGATGTGGATCCGCGAGTTCCACGGCTTCTCTTTTCGCCTTGAGGGCACCATCCTAACAGCGCCATTGATTCGCGTCACCCGAGTAGGTGTATCGGGAATCAACAAATTTGTATCCTATGGTTCCCTGCGCATTGTAAACTCTTTGCAGTATAGTCTAAATTCGAACACGGGGATGGGTTTTCTTCGTGAGAGAAAGAGTTACGATGGATTGAAGATGGTGTTTACTCTTTGGATTTTCAGGATTTGTGTAAAAGCGATTATTGTGAGAATGGTTGAGAGCTGGAAATATATCGAAAAAAAATTAGGAGAACTCCTTGGGGAGTCTCAGGCCTTTGGAGTTAGGGTTCTAGGGCATCAAGCGCTGTCCTCGGGTCTTTTTCTCGCGTTAGGGAGGATGACTATAGTCGTTTCACGGCTTAGGATCTTCATTTAGTTTTAAAACCTAAACCCTAAAATTTTCCTTTTGAAGAAGACAACGCTACGATTGTATATGGGCTTCCATAGGGTAGAACACACTTCTAGCTGTCCTTGATAACTAATAGGAAGAGAACTAGCGGGTATCGAGTGGATCAGTGATAAATCCATTGAACCCCGAAAAGCTTTCAATACACGTTAGTGAGGGCATGCCCTAGGAGATTTTAACCTAAGGTGAGAAGCGAGGAGCATGAATACCCATAAATGCTTACATGAAAAGCGAGAACAGCCAGCCTCAGCGGCTGGGTGGCCTTCCCTTCAAGGATGAGGGGTTTAATGACATCCCTTGATTTGTCATCATCAAGGGGTGTTTGGCTACCAAGAAAATGCAAAAAAATAATGGAAAGGGAGAGAAAATCACAGTAGCAGCCAAGGGAAAGGAAGCTTCGTGCCCAATTTTATTCAGTGATTGATGGACTGAAAGATTGATTGATGTTACAAGCAAGACTGAGCTTATATAGGTGCTCAGTATCAAGGAAATTACAAAAATGTGTAAAGGAACCAAAATTACATCAAGGGCAAATTTCTACAAAACCACAAAAAAGCGGGTTAAAAAGCAGTCAACAACAACCTACGAAATTTCGTAGGTTGCAAAACTCGCAACTGCGAGAATTTCCCTTGCTGCTCTTTCTGCTTTTTCATTTTGTCAAATCTCTCTGATTCGATCATGCATCTTCAAATTCGAAGCTTGATTCACTTCGTGTTTTGAATCGGATTGAAGATAATGGTATTTGGCACACAAAACTATTAAAAATAAGCTACAAATGTGGTGGTAGCAAAGTCGGGACCTCGATGTATCAATTGGGTTATTTAAGTTGATTAGTACACAAAAAGTGCTTAAAACACACCCAATAACCGGAAAAAATAGCACTATTTGGGTGCGCACTAATCACGAGGCAACGCAAAAGGATGCGAAGTGAGAAGATGCGGATTTGCATCCATGATGGCAGGAAGTCTGAGTAAATAATTGATATGTTGGAGGTGAAATTTGAGGTGCTTTCGGTCAATGACATCTGGCTAATGGTAGTAGAGGAGCTCACGGAGGTCACGATGGATCTGAGGTTGTGGGTAATGGGCGTGAGTAGTAGTGGGGCCGGAGGCGAGATGCTAGAACTTGATGCTGCTCGATGCTAATTGGAGGGTAAATCTGGCTACTCTGTAGGAAGGTCGGTGCTAACTGAGATCGAGCGGCTCCCAGGAGGTGGGAGGTGCGTGGGGCACAGTCTCCCACCGATCGTACCATAAGGATAGCCTCATGATCACGGCCCGGCACTCTAGCTGGGCTCGCGGGGGGAATCAGTGGTAAGCAAACTACGGCATAGAAGTCTCAGGAACAGGAGGGGAGTGGACTCAGCTTGGGTCAAAATCTTGCGATGGACCTTGTCCTCAAAGTGGAACAAGGATGTCATGATAAGCTAGGACGGGCTAAACCCGGAACCCCTCGAATCGATTATAGAGCCTCCCGAGAAATGGCTCCTCTCCTGCGTACTATGTCTTTGGGCGGGGAAAGTTAGGCCAGTAGGATATGGTCTATGAGGAGAAAGCTCGGAGGAAGTTATCTCCTGAACAAGATAGGCTTCGCTGTAGTGTCCCGGGATAATAAACAAACCATCTCCCTACTCGAGGGATGAGGCCACTGTCTATAATCTGCTGAGTTGGCAAGAACCACCGGCAGATTAAACGTAGCTGCTATATCTATGGCCCGAAGTATCCCTGGTCGGCCATCGATGGTGAAATGAATGGTTGTCAGATTTGGCTCTCACCTGGAGGTCATCGTGTGGTAGAACTCGATGACCACTCGAGGGTAGAAAAACCGACAAGGTATCATAAATGGCTCCAAGGAGTACCTCTACACTAGTCGCATCGAGTCTCTAAGCTCTGGATCTTCGGTGAAGGCCGGGAGATCATAATAAATCTCGTTGTGCAAATCCCTCTCACTACAATTAGCATTCCCTGGATAGGGCTGCAGTGGAAATGGTCACGATGATAAATCTTGGGAGCGGATGGGGAATCTCAGCAAGGCCTAGTAGGTGGTGGCCGGGGCTCACAGGGGCACAGGCTGGAGGACTTCTCACAGGTTGGAGGTTAGCCCTCTTGGGCGGGGCCCTCCGGGATGGCCTAGGATGTGGCGGAGAGGGGGCTCAGTTATGGTACCTCCTTGGGAGGCGGGCGCGGCCGGTAGATCACGGAGACCCATAGGCGGGAATGTCCTAGCGGCAGCAGTGGTGGCTATAGGAGCAAGCATGGCGGCGGCGGCAGTGGCAGGCACGATGGCGGTAGTAGGGCCTGGGTTGGAGCCCCCAACAGGGGGAGGAGAAGACTACCTCACTCTAGGCCGGAAGCTATGTCCTCCGTGCATCTTTACCATGGCTGGGTTGGAGAGGGAGAGGAGATGGAGAGGTTGGGAGGAAGAGAGGTTTCAGAAATGATTCTGGAATGAAAATGAGATAAGGGGGGGGGTTAATAGCCATAAATAGGTGGTTAGTGGTTGTGGCTCAAAAAATCTGGAAAAATTAATGGAGACACCAGGAAGCTTGAGAGGTTGCAAGGAAGTGAAAGGGCGGGAAGAAGATGAACAGTGCGGTGCAGGAGAAATTTATGTCGTGTGAAAATTACATGAGCCACAGAATTTCACGTTTGCCTCAAAAACTCCTACCTTCTACAACACACCTTAAAATAGAGAACCAAAATTTTGAGAAAACACAGTGTCAATGAAAAATTTGCAAGAAAAGCTCAAAACTAAAAATAAAGAAATTAAGAAAATCACAATTAAAACTTAAAATAAAGCACACAAAATTCCAACAAAAATTTTAGTGACTTTTGAGATACTATAGAAGCCACTCCCACTCAGGTAGTCTTTCGAATTCATGGGGGGTCAAGGAGGGGAATCTCCTCCTTGTCTGCTAAGTGTTGTGCTACATAGGGTTTCAGCCTTTGCCCAATTGACCTTGAACACCCTATCGTCTTTGGAGTTGAGCAGGTCTACTAATCCATTGAGATAGACCTCCTGGATGGTGAATGGACCAGTCCATCTTGACTTAAGCTTGCCTGGAAAAAGGTGGAGCTTTGAGTCGTAAATCAACACTTGATCTCCTTGTTTGAAATTCTTACGAGTTATTAGCTGATCATGCCACTTCTTTAACTTATCTTTTGCAATTCTTGAGTTGAAGTAGGCATCATTCCTTAGCTCTTCCATCTCATTGATATCAAGGAGCCTTTTAAGGCCAACTCTGCCCATATCCAGGTTCAGCTTCTTTATTGCCCACCATGCCTTATACTCAATTTCCACAGGCAAGTGACATGCCTTACCATAAACTAGGCGATAAGGGGACATGCCAAGGATGGTTTATCTTTGTGCAGCCCATGCCCGTAAGGAGTCAGAATTTGCTTGAGGGACGATCCTTTCGAGTTAGAGTTCACCACTTTCATCAATATGGTCTTGATTTCCCTATTTATTTAACTCACTTTGACACTAGTCAGAGGATGGTATGAAATTGGCCCTTTATGTGACCATACTTAGTTAGAAGTATCTAAAAAGACTTCTTCTTAATCTCTGAACCTCAAGTCAGCGATTATGGCTTTGGGGACCCTAAATCTGGAGAAAATATTCTTCTTTAGTAATTTCAACACCACCACGTGATGCGCTGCTCTGAGCCTTTGTTCAACCCATTTTGACACATAGTCAACTCCCACCAAAATGTAGATGTATCCAAAGGAGGAAGGGAATGGTCCCATGAAATCGATGTCCTAAACATCGAATAGGTCAACCACCAAGATCGGGTTCAAAGGCATCACGTGATGACGAGAGATTTTTCCCAACCTTTGGCATTTGTCGCATTCTCTGCACATGGTATGGGTATCCTTAAAAAGGGAAGGCCAATAAAATCCAGACTGTAGTACCTTCCTGGCAGTTTTCTGGGAAGCAAAATGGCCTCCACATGCATTCTCATGGCAATGGCTGAGTATCCCTTGTTGTTACGCCCGGTACACCTTACGATTATCGTCGGCCGCAGTATTTGTACAAGAAGGGCTCTACCCAATAATAATAGGAGTGAATTTTCAAGAAAAGCTACGTCTTGTGCCTTCAATCTGCGGTAACTCTCTGTTCCAGTAATGAAGCGATGTGGGCATACCAGGGTGTGTTCTCAACTAGGAGCAGGGACTCCTCTGGAAACTCATCATTAATTGGGGGGTTGTGAGTGTTGTGTGCTATGGTTAGTCTTGAGAGATGATCTACAACAACATTCTCCACACCCTTTTTGTCCCTGATTTGCAGGTTGAACTCTTGCAGCAGGAGCACCCATCTAATAAGCCTAGCCTTAGCATTACGTTTTGTGGCAGTTGCTTCGGCGGAGTGATGCGGCGAATATAATTATGTCAGACTCAACCAAATAAACGAAACTTATCTAAGGCATAGACCCTTTGCCGGTAGCTCGCTACTACGTGAGTAGTGAAATTTCTCTGAAGCTTCGTTGATGTCTTGCGAGGCGTAGTAGACCACATGGGCTCCTTCTTCCTCGCAGAAGCGCTCAATGGCGAGGGATTAAGCTAAGTCACTTGATACCTCGAGAAAGGTAACTTCGAGTCGGGGCCCTCACTATGGGTGTAATGGTCAAATGAGCCTTAGGCTCCTGTACTCTAGCGGTCTTAGTATGGGGTGGCATTTTTATCCAGTAGCTTGAAAAGGGCTTGCTTGATTTTGAAGTCCATGATAAACCTCCTATAGAAGCCTGCATGCCATAAGAATTGCCTCATAGTCTTCACATTTGTGGGAGAGGGAAATTTGGAAATCATCTCAATTTTAGCCTTGTCAACTTCAATTCCTTCCTTGGAGATAATATGTCCCAGCACAATTCCTTGGTTTACCATAAAATGGCATTTTTCCCAGTTCAGTACCAAGTTCTTCTTTATACACCTATGCAGAACAGCTTCTAAGTTGATCAAGCATTCTTTAAAGCTCCCTCCATAAACTATAACATCATCCATGTAAACCTCCATAATGCTCCACGAGTCGAAGAAACTTAGCATGCGGTCTTCAGAATGTGTGAGGCATTGCACGAGGCCAAAGGGCATCTCATGAAATATATGCCCCGAATGGGCAGGTGAAGGTGGTCCCTCTCTTGTTCTTCTACAGCAATTTCAATTTGAAAATACCCTGAATAGCCATCCAGGAAGCAGTAGAAGGGGTGGTCGGAAATCCTTTCGAGAAGCTAGTCCATGAAGGGTAGAGGGAAGTGATCCTTTCTTGTCACCTCATTTAATCTTCTATAATCAATACACACGCTCCAGCCTATGGTGAGACGAGTGGGCATCTCCTCTCGCTTTTCATTATGCACGGTGGTTACCCCTGATTTCTTAGGCACAACCTGGGTTTGACTCACCCAAGTGCTGTCGGATATGGGGTAAATGATACCGACTTATGCTGACTTTAGGACTTCTGCTTTCGAACCACTTCACGCATCGTGAGGATTTAGTCTCCTCTGTGGGTACGCCTTCGCGATTTGCTTCTCCTCCAGTAGATGTGATGGGTGCAAGCTGGCGGAGTCGATACCCTTCAAACCGGTGATTTTCCACCGATACCACGGTTGTTCTTCCTAAGGATGCCCAACAAGCTATTTTCCTGTGAAACACTGAGCAAGGAGGATATGACAACTGGGCACTGCTCCTTCTCTTCTAAGTAGACATATTTCAATTCCATAGGCAAGGGTTTAAGGTCCATATTTTGTGGTTCACTGGTTCCTTCCTCAATCAATAAAGGCAAAATTTCTTGCTTTTTTCTCTAGTGCCCCTGCACAATATTCATGTCTTGGGCTTCCTGCTGCTCTTCAAAACAATCAACTAGTTCCTCAGTTAGCACATCCTGCATTTGCTGTTGGTCAGCTTGTTCTTCTAGGATTGTATCAATTATGCAGATTTCTTCTAGGCCATCTTCCACCGGTTGCATGTGCTTTTTACTTAAGTGGAAGATGTTGAGTTCTAAGGTCATGTTTCCGAATGTGAGCTGCATAACCCCATTTATTTGAGTTGATAATAATAGCATTAGAAGGTGGCCAAGAATGAGATGCTCCACTTTAGGATGAATGGAAGCTATAGTCAGCCACTTCGACTGGTTCTATATCAAGTACAAATCTCTTTGGATAGTTAGAGTTGTGCTTTAATATTAAGACATCTTCCACTGTACCCTTTGGTATCTTTATGGATCTATCTGCAAGAGACAATGTGATGGAAGTGATTAGTGCCCAAAAAGTGCTATTTTGAACCCTATTTATTATAGGTTTTGAGTGCTTTTTGTGTACTAATCATTCTAGTCTTCCGATTGCACATTAAAGGTCCCTACTATTCTCTTGATCACATTTTGTGTTTGTTTTTGTAGTTTGCGGGGTGGAAGCCAAATCGTGTGTCAGTCAATCTACGCATAACAAAAGTCGGGTTGATTTCATCATTCATGGTTTCTATCAATTTCAACAAGCGGGAATAGAAGAATATCAAGCAAGAAGAAATGGAATAGTGCGTGTGAATAGTAGCAGCAGGGAGCAATGGAACAGTAGCTAACAGTGATGAACAGGAGGAAAATTCGCTACATCCTGGAAAATTCGCTATATAGCGAATTTTCGCTACAATAGCGAAATTTCGCTATCTATCGAAATTTCGCTATGTAGCAAAATTTTCTGCTTGTAGCGAAATTTTCAGCACTTCAAAACGGCCTCGTTTTTGGTTAATTTCATTTCTACCCTTGTAATAGCTTTTGTTTTGGTTTGTTTTTGTAATTTCCCTTGCTCTGAGCACTATATAGCTCAGTCAAGTTCTGTAAGATCAATCATACTTGATAAGATTTTTGAAGTCTTTCATTTCTCCAGTTTCCCTTCTTCTGCTTCATTTTCTTTCCCTTTCTTTTCCATTTTCTAAGCTGACAAAGCTTTTCAGAGGATGACAACTCGGAGGATGGTTTGGCTGTGTCTTCCCTCCTTGAAGTGGAAGAGGCTGCTTGATCACGGGATCTAGACTACGGGAGGTCCTGTTTTTTCCCACGCCGAGGGTACTCCCGCGCCGTAGGTTGTGTTCTCCCTTTGACGTGGGTTCTGATCCCTTAGATTCATGTTGAATGAGTGGTGCCAGTAATCTTTTAGTGCTCATTTGATGCTTATTACTAGATCTTGTGATGTTCATTAGTTACCATTTATTACCCATTGTAATGTGGTCAGACTCATTTGAAGCGTGAGAATCATAAATGGCCGAGTGAATGCCATTTTCAAGGAAAATTTAGGAGTTTAGTTTTAGCTAAATGGTCCGGTTTGGGAAATGACTATAGGTCATCCTCCCAATAGCGAGAAATGGCCAGAGAACCTCGGTGACCTTTAGAACCTAAATCCAGTAGCCTGACACTTTAAGGAGACTTCTTTTACATTTTATTTTATTTAAATTTCAGTTTTGCCAACCATTACACCCCTGTTTTTATCAAAACCCCAAAATCAATTAAATTCTGACTTAAGCCACTTCAGTTAGTCATTTGCATGAAGAAAACGCGCAGTCCACGGTTGATCTAGAGCCTATCTTTGCGTGGTTGCGCTACGGTAGTAGGTATTTTAGGTATAAATATTGTTGATCAGGAACCCCTGCGTTGGCGCAGTCGGAGTGGGCGTCATTGCTTGGGATGGTGCCTAAGTGCAAGTGACGAGTTGTTGAACTCGTGATCCACATCACAGGTGTTGGTGAATTTTCAACCTTTTTGTCTTTACTGTTAATTACCCCTAACAGTTCATTGTTAGATTGATTCAAATTTATACTGTTAATATACAATTTCTATTTTTATTTCTAGCTAACATTAACCTTTTTGGTAGCTTTGTTTTTGTTGTTTTCTTGCTGGTTGTGCTGTTCATATAGGTTTATACGATAGGATAGAACCTTCGCGACGATTGGAAAAGAGCTTCGATTGATCTGAACAGAGCAAATTTATTGAAGTTAGTATGCATCAATCGAGATGGAGCCTCCACCTAAGGAGCAGCACAGTCAGCAAGGGGTGCAAAGAAACCCTAATGCATATCGATCTATGAGGGATCACATACACCCACCCAGGGTGAGTGCACCCTCATGCATAATTCCCCTTGCTGAGGAAGTGCCTGTGAGACCCTACCTAGTGCCCCTGCTCCCAACCTTTCATGGTATGGAGAATGAAAATCCATACACTCACATCAGGGAGTTTGAGGAAGTATGCCTGACTTTTTAAAGAAGGTCACAATTAGGCATGGGTTCTTTGAAGTTGAAGGCCTTCCATTAACCCTCATAGGCAATGGTGGCTTAATTCACTAAGACGAGAACCATTAGGGCGGAAGCGGAGGCGTAAATTTGAATTCTTAAAGAAATTCTTCCCAATGCACCTGAATAATAATTTGAAGAGACAAATCTACGTTGCGACCATGACAATGAAAGGTTACATCAATCTTTGGGAGGGTTCATGGAGACCATCAGTGCATGTCAACACCATGGGTTCGATACATGGATGCTTGTGAATCATTTTTATGATGGAATGTCCCCTGCCATAAAGCAACTGTTAAAGACCATGTGTGGAGGGGAATTCCTAAGCAAAAATCCGGATGAGGCCATGGATTTCCTCAACTATGTAGCTGAGACATCCAAGGCTTAGGATGAGCCAAACCCCAGGGAGGCAGATAGAATGAGACCCTCAGCAACCTAAAGGGGAGGCATCTATTCACTTGTAGAGGATGTGGAATTGAAGGCTAAGCTATCCATCTGACTAAGGAGGTGGATGGCGGAAGGAAAAAGGGTACATGATGTCGGGTGGTGACCGAAATCCACGACGAACCATGCATCGATTGCCAATCCGCGGTCACCCGGAAAACCTTGTCCAATTAGCTTCTCGAGTGGGATTTGATGCAAGCGGTAAACATAGTGAATTAAAGTAAGCCACCAACAAACCTCCATGGCAACACATATAGCCACATTGGAGGAACCGCCCAAATCTCTCTTGGAAGCCTCGACTCAGAGCATATGTTCCCCAGGAGCCTGACTTGATATGAGTCCATCTCTCGGCGGCGGGATACCCGCCTCATCTATCGAGACAAGACTATTGTAAATCTGAGCAAGGTGGTAGGTGAGTTTGTGAAGAGCGGGAATCGATGTGCGATTGGCCCGAGAATTGATCTTTTTATTAGGCACCACGAGCAAAGAAGATAGATGGGCTCCAAAGTTCTCAATCGGAAAATAGATAATATAGGCCATTCCATCACTAGGAATACTAATCTATTGGTACATGACAAGGAAGATTCCACCTTAGGCTTCATTGATCAATTCAGTGAGATAGGTTACACGTGATACACTTGAGTTGATGAGTAAAGCAATGGTCACTTTGTGGAGTGGCAAGCGGGTTGATCAGCGGTGCTAAACCGCTAAAGAGACCGAGAGAAGAGGAAGTGGAGCTTGAGCACATATTCATTAAAGAAGATTCAATGAGAAAAAGTATATCTCGTTTTTCCCCCGAGCACTAAGAGGCAAAAAGAAGGCATCTGAGCAAGTGGGCATCCTGGAAGTACTAAGGCAGGTGAAGGTCAACATTCCCCTCCTTAACATGATCAAACAAGTCCCTACCTATGCAAAATTCCTAAAGGACCTTTGCACAGTCAAAAAAGGGTTGGGCATTGTGAAACTGTGAGACGAGGCGAAGTGGGCTCCGTTATCGGTCTGCGGTAGTGAAATATAAAGGATCCGAGGATCACCCACCATTTCGGTCGACATTAGAGGACTTGTATAGATAAGGCCTTTGCTTGGATTTGGGAGCTAGTGTCAACCCTCTTGCCATACTCGATTGTACAAGCGATTAGGTTTGGGGGCTAAAGCCTGCAACATCCACACAGCAATATCCTTGAAGCGATCGATCGGTAAAAATTCCTAAAGGTATAGTTGAGGATGTTTTTGGTGAAGGTAGACAAATTTTATTACCGGTGGACCGTAGTTCGATCACGGAGCCCGGTGGCAAGGAGCACCTTAAGTTCCATCATACTTGGGAAGCCATTTTTGGCCACATCGTGCCATAATCAATTAACAGATGGTTGTCATCTGCGACACCTTTAGCAATATGACTTGGGAGCTTAATATTTTCACCTCAATTGTAGCTTCATCGGGAGAGGCTTGAAACGGGGAATCATATGAGGACTGCCTGATTGGCCCAAGTGCAGGAAAGTACAGTGCTCACAAACTGTAGGAGGAATTGATGAAGAACAGTGAAGCAATTGATGAAGAACTAACTGCATCGGGCCACTGGCCCAGCCTCCACCGATTCCCAACACCACTACAGATGATAAATGCTCAACACAAAGGGAGCCGAAAGCATGAAGCGTAACCGCAAGACACCTCACTGGCAGCGCGAAGGAGTTCCTCCGCCGACCCTCCATGAACCGTAAGGATTCCGATAGAGTGGTTTCCCTATAGCAAATTGTAGTGTCACCCAATTTTTGTTAGAGTTTTATTTTCTTTACTTTAAGTTTAATATGTAGTTTTACATAATTTTCTTAATTTTAGATTTGTTTTATGTGTAATTTTTCTCATTTTCAATTGCACATTCTCATAATTTTTGGTATTTTGTTTTTCAAGTGCAGCAGCTCCCCAGTCTCCCTTACTTTTTGTTTTCATTTTTATTGTCTTATATTATTTTATTTTGATTTTGTTAATTTTTCTTCTTAGATTTTCTACTTTTATTTAATTTTTTGTTTTTAGATTAATTCTTTATATTTTTCTGCAATTTTTCTTAATTTTATTTTATTATTTTTTGCGCTTTAGTGAAAAATTTTGAAGGTAAGATCAAGAATAAAGGAGCAAGGCAGAGTCAGTGGACAATTTCGCTAGAATATGAAAATTTCTAATAATAATGTAAATTTTCGTGAATTATATAGTGTAGTACTACACATAGCGAAATTTTGCTATGTAGCTTAAATTGCTTGCATCGATGTTCCCCTAGTATAAAATGAACAAAGGAACAAGGAAACAAAATTTTGTTTTTATTATTATTATTATTTTATTTTATTTTATTAAAAAAATTTATTATTATTATTATTTTATTTTTATTTTTATCAAAAAAAAAAATCGTTTATTTATTTATTTATTATTTATTTAAAAAAAAAAATCGCTATTACAGCTTAAAATTTCGCCATCTAAATGAATATTCACAGACTCCTCCTGCTTTGCCTCCCGATTTTGTTTTGAGCATAACTTATCATCCGAACCCGCTTTAGACGTTGCACCGCAAATCTTGGGAGTTTAGAATCTACCCAACCGTAAATAACACTTTTGAAATTTTTATGAAGGTGAAAGTTGCAAAATTCTCCAACTGGTCACTTTTTTCCTCTCTTTTCTTCTTCTAACTTGTTTATTTGAAGTCCAAACGGAGTGAATAAGGTGTCGATGGAAAGCTTGTGAAGTCTCCTATCCAACAACGATCACATCTCATCAAGGAGGTAACATCTCCTTCCTTAACTTTCCAACTGAGCCCCATTTACAATGATATTTGTTGTGGGGAGAGTTAAGAAGGGAAGTGGGATTTTGCAATTTATATTTCTTGTTATTATTTTCAAGCAAGCCTATTTTGTGATGTCTGGCTTGGCCGGTTTTCTTGCGGAAGTCGTTTATACTTACAACTTATTTTGTTCAAAAATCGCACCCATTTTTTCGTGTTTTGCCTAACTCCGTGGTTTGAAAAATTAAAACTTTGTCCACCCTCCTATTGATGTTAGATTGGTTCCATGCCTACGAGTGGATGATCACTTGAACTCTTGTTGCTGAATCTTTTCTTCCACCTTTAGCTAACCACATACCGTGCACATCAAGTTTCTCAATAGGTTTAAAACCGCCTACCTCCTAAACATTGTAAACCTACTCCTAGTTTTGTCAATTGCATAGGTTAAGGACTTCATGAAAAGAAGGCCAATGTGTCTTCAAAAATAAAAAGAAGTGAGAAAGAAAAAGAAAAGAAAAGAAAGAAGAAAATTGCAACGATTCATTTTGAAACCTGAAAGCACGGTCCGAGGGGTATATGGAGAAAGTCTTTAGCCCTAAGTGCTCCAAGCCAACCGGGGTTGAGCTACCGACTTAGTGCTCGCTACACATGGATGGGCAGTTTAAAGGTTGTAGGTGCTCGGGAGTTTCAATCATTCAGAGTCCAGGTGTAACCTCGAAGAGTTAGTGGCCGAAAGATCCTATGACTTGGTGCCTTAAGCCTTAATTGGTTGGGAGTCACCTGTGATCCCTCACATATGGACTTTGGTGAAGTCGAACCCTCAGCATTACACCCTACAACGCAAAAAGAGTCATGGAATAAAAGTGGGTCCTGATCTATTTAGGTTGGTTAAGATGCTAGGTCAGAGCAAAGAGCTGTGTCAGAGAGTGCATGCAGCGCCTTTATTGCTGAGAACTTATCAAACAAACACTTAGGTTTTGGTGGAAGTCCCCGGTTGATTCAATTGAGATGGAGGCTCTTTGATAATTCAATTTTCAGATGGCATTCATTCTCTCAAGATAGTTATTGAACAAGGCTTTGATGATTCTTACTTAGGGTTAGGCATTACTCATTCACAACCTTTTCGAAATAGCAATTTTGTTATTTTTGTATGCTCTCTCTTTCTTTCTTTATTTCATTGCCAAGGGACTAGCAATGTTTAGGTTGGGGGGTGTGATTAGAAGGGGTGGCCGGAAATCCTTTCAAGAAGCTAGTCCATGAAGGGTAGAGGGAAGTGATCCTTTCTTGTCACCTCATTTAATCTTTTGTAATCAATACACGCCCAAATTCCCATGGTGACTCCGTGGCATCTCCGCCTCCCTTTCATTATGCACTCCGTGGTTACCCCCGATTTCTTAGGCACAACCTGTGGTCGACTCACCTAAGTGTCGCCGATATGGGGTAAATGATACCAAATAGAAAGTAACCCTTAGACTTCTCGCTTGAACCACTTCCCCGCATATGAGGATTTAGGGTCTCCTCCGTGGTCGCCTTAATCGATTTTGCTTCCTCCTCCAAGTAGATGTGATGTAGGTGCAAACCACCGGGTCGAGCAATTTCAAATCGCGATTTTCCACCCAATACCGCTGTTTCCCGAGGATGCATAGTGTTATTTCGTGGAAGCACCGAGCAAGGAGGATGACAACTGGCACCGGCTCCTCTTCTTAGTAGACATATTTCAATTCCGCAGGCAAGGGTTTAAGGTCCATATTTCAGGGGTTCATCGGTTCCTTCCTCAATCAATAGCCACAGTAATTTCGCTTTTCTTCTCCAAAGCGTTCGCACAATATCTATGTCTGGCTTCCCGCCGCCCTTCAAAACAATCAACTAGTTCCTCAGTTAGCACATCCTGCATTTGCTGTTGGTCAGCTTGTTCTTCCAGAATTGTATCAATTATGCAGATGCCAGGCCATCTTCCACCTAAGCATGTGCTTTTACTTGCTGAAGATGTTGAGTTCTAATGTCATGTTTCCGAATGTGAGTCGCATAACCCATTTCTGCTAGCTGGATAATAGCATTAGAAGTGGCCAAGAATGGTCTCCTAGATGATGGGCACATAAGCCAAATTTACTACAGCTGGTTCATCAAGTACAACAAAATCTACCGACAGTAGAATTTGTCCACTCAGACAAACATCTTCCACTCGTACCCCTTTGGCATTCTTATATCTATCGCCAAGAGACAATGTGATGGAAGTGATTAGTGCCCAAAAAGTGCTATTTTGAACCCTATTTATTATAGGTTTTGAGTGCTTTTGTGTACTAATCATTCTAATTAACCCGATTTGCACATTGCTGTCCCTACTATTCTACGTATCGCATTTTGTGGCTATTTTTGTAGTTTGCAGAATTGCAGCCAAATCAGCCAGGTCGAATCCAATCATAACAAAGTCGGGTTGATTTCCATCAATTTCATATGGTTTTCTATCAATTTCAACAAGTCGAGAATGAAGAATATCAAAGCAAGAAGAAATGGAATAGTGCAGTGTGAATAGTAGCAGTAGGGAGCAATGGAACAGTAGCCAACAGTGATGAACAAGAGGAAAATTCGCTACATCCTGGAAAATTCGCTACATAGAGAATTTTTGCTACAATAGCGAAATTTCTCTATGTAGCCAAATTTTCTGCTTGTAGCGAAATTTTCAACTCTTCAAAACGGCCCCATTTTTGGTTAATTTCATTTATACCCTTGTAATAGCTTTTGTTTTGGTTTGTTTTTAACAACAAGTTAATTTCTCAAGCCTGGCACTATATATGCTCACCAAGTTCTAAGATCAATCACTTCGCAATAAATTTTGGGAGAAGCTACCTCTCCCGCTTTCCCGCTTTCTTCTGCTTCTTTCTTTCCCTTTCTTTCCATTTCCTTTCAAGTAAACTAAACACCCTCCGAGGATGACAACTCTGGAGGATGGTTACAAACCCTTCCTCCTGAAGTGGAAGGTCATTGGTGCAGATTCCAGTTACTGAGGTCCCCCCGCTTTTTCACGCAGGTACTCACTGCTGTCGTCTATGTTCTCCCTTTGACATTAGGTTTAGATCCCTTCGATTCATGTTGAATGGTCAATACTTGGTAATCTTTTAGTTCTCATTTGATGCTTATTACTAGATCTTGTGATGTTCATTAGTTACCATTTATTACCCATTGTAATGTGAGTCAAGGAGACTCGCTCACCGATCGAGAACATAAATGGCTGAATGCCATTTTCAAAAGGAAAATTTATGGTTTAGTTTTTAAAAGCTAAATGAAGATCCGGTTTAGAAATGACTATAGGTCATCCTCCCCAACGCGAGGAAATGGACCCGAGAACCTCTCAGTGACCTTTAGAACCTAAATCCAATAGCCTGACACTTTAAGGAGACTTCTTTTACATTTTATTTTATTTAAATTTCAGTTTTCCAACCATTACACCCCCTATTTTTATCAAAACCCCAAAATCCAAATTAAATTCACCAGTTTAAGCGCTTCACTGTTAGTCATTTGCATGAAGAAAACCCATCCTTGAGTTCAATCCTAGAGCCACTATACTGCAGTAGTTACGCTACGACAGTAGGAGTAGTTTAGGTATAAATACTGATCCTAACCCTATTTGCGGGCACGAATCAGGAAGTGGGCTTTAATTCTCCCAACCCGAGCTGTTTGTACATCGAATAAGGAAGCAGGTTTACACTGGCACCCAGGTCCAGTAGTGCTTTTTCTACACAAGTGCCTCAAATATTAACCGAGATGGTAGGACAACCCGGATCTTTATACTTCACTGGAGTTTTGCACTAGATGATGAAGATCGACTCTGTTCAACAAGAAGGCCTTCTTTGTCAACATTTCACTCTCTCTTTCACCGTGCACAAGTCCTTCAAAATTTGGGCATATGTGGGGACTTGTTTAATCATATCGCTGTGGATGTCGACTTTCACTTGCCTTAGCACTTCTAGTATTTCAGCCTGTCGATGTACTTTTCTTAGCTTTCGCTTGCGTAAAAGGCGGTGTGCTCTTTTTCACTATAGTTTCTTTAGTCACCACATCTTCTCGGTTCACCTCTTTGAACCTCCCGTCTTCTTCTCGTTGGTTTCTAATGGTTGTTTGGGCCTTACCACTTCTCAATGTGATAATCGCTTTCACTTCATCCATCTCGGGATTCGCCTACCAGAATAGCTCACTTCCATGCACCCCCTTGAATCGGGTAGTGTCTCGATGGAAATTTCCCTTTCTCGCGCCCCTACCGGCTGGTTAACCTTGAGATTGAATACCGCAGTTGTCATATTTGTGGGAGATCTCAGCCTCGTAGGTTATCTATCTTGTGAGGGTGCCTAATCGTGCCGATTCTCTGACAATGGCGTTCACGCCTTCTGCTCTCCACAAAGTTGCCTACCACTTTGCTCAAATTCATTATAGCTTGTTCAACTGGAGATGAGGATGGAGGTGGCAATGGTTGAGATGAGGAGCCATACTGTTGCTGCGCAGCAAGGGGTACATATGGTGGAGGCTTTGGCTTCCAGAAGAGGTTAGGATGGTTCCTTCAATTAGGGTTATAGGTGTTTCCATATGGGGCATTGGTTGAGGGCTTGTATTAACCCACAACATTGGCATGCTCTGCTATCATATCCCTTATTGAAGGAGCGGTTGGGCAATGCTCTCCTTGGTGCTTATTAGATTGGTAAGTGAAACAAGGATTGAGCAGTATGTATGCCTGGGCCATCAAGCCGACCTCATGGTGATTTCGCATTTCCAGCTCCTCCAACCTTCTAGTCAAGGTGGATAGCTTTGCCTTCATCTCCATGTCCTTTGTGATTTAGTACATGCCTCCCCTTAAGTTGGCTACAAGTCTCATCCTCTCTACCTCTCTGGGGTTGGGTTCATCCCATGCTTTGGATGTCTCAACCACATAGTTCAAGAAGTCCATGGCTTCCTCTGGGTGTTTTCTCATGAAGTCCCCTCCGCACATAGTCTCCAACAACTGCTTCATAGTAGGGGACATTCCATTATAGAAGTGATTAACTAGCATCCAAGTATCAAAGCCATGGTGAGGGCAGGCACTGATGATCTCTAGGTACCTTTCCCAGCATTGGTAGAATTTCTCATTTTCTGTATCGTGAAGTGGTGTAAATTTCCTCTTCGCACTATCGGGGTTTTATGGGTGTTGAAGAATTTCTTCAAAATTCTGCCTGCTATCTCCCCAATTCCTTATAGTTCTCGGCCTTAGAGAGTTGAGCCAAATATTAGCCTTGTCTTTCAAGGTTAAGGGGAAGGCTTTCAATTTCAACAATTCCATATTAGTTACGCCCTCCTTGAAAGTCATGCAAACTTCCTCAAACTCTCGGATGTGTGTGTATGGATTTTCACTTTCCATACCATGGAAAGTTGGGAGCAAGGGCACCGTGATAAATCGACATTCACATCCTCGTAGCTGCGTACAATATGAGGGTGCACTCACCCTTGGTGAGTGTATATGGTCCCTCATTGTTCTATATGAATTTAGGTTCCTTTAAACCCCCTATTGGCTCTACTGTTCCTCAAGTGGAGGGTCCATCTGGTTAGAGTTCAGGCTCACTTCACAACCCTATTCAAGTTCCCCATTAGTTGCATAATTTGCTAGGCAAGCAGCATGACAGGACAACCCAGACGGGCTCCCAGGTTAAAGGTTAACTAAAATAAAAATGAAGATTCTATGTATGGACAGTATAAAAATTAAATCAACCCAACAGTGAACTGCTAGGGGAAATAAAAGTAGAGACAAATAGGGGTTAGAATTCACCAACACTTGTGATGAGGATCACAATTTCAACAGCTTCTCACTTGCACTAAGGCACCATCCCTGACAACGGCGCCATTTGATTCGTGCCACAATAGGGTGTTCCAAAATCAACAATATTTATACCTAAATTCCTCCTCTTTGTGTGCGCATAGCTCTTTGGTATAAGCGACTCGAGGTCAAGACTCGGGGATGGGTTTTCGTGCAAAGTCTGGATTTAGGGTTTTAGTAAAAATGATTGTGATTGGTGGTTTAAGCTGAACAAAGAGTAGTGAATGGCAAAAGAACTCATGGAGCCACTTGGCTTGGGGTTCTGGGCGGCGAGAGGTCCTCGGATACTTTCCTCGCGTTGGGGAGGATGGCCTATAGTCATTTCCCAGCCGGATCTTCGTTAGCTATAAAGCGAACCTAGGGTTTCTCTTAAGATATAGCATTTATTGGTCATTCTTTCATGGTAGCGGTTCTTGGCCTAGCATAGAGGTAGTAAAAAGACAATCGCGAGCCTCAATGGATCCTTGCATCCAACCTAAAGCTGAAATCTTGGCCACATCAAAAAGTTTAAGAAACTTGGTGAATAGAAGCATAAATGACAATAACGCATGCGTTGAAAACGAGGAGAATAGTTTTACCTCATAACCTTGGCCCGATGGCGTGCTGGGATGAGGCGTTTAATGAAGCATCCTTGAGTTGTCATCCTCGAGTGTTTAGTAGATGAGAAGAAAGTAAGAAAATGAGAGAAAATCTGGCGGGAGAAATTTGAAAGCTTCAGCGCCAAAATTAATACATAGTGATCTCATCATCTTGTCTGAGCCTTGGTAGGGCTTATATAGTGCTCAAAGTCAAGGGAAATTACAAAATGTCTAAACTACCAACAACACATAAGGGGCAGTTTAGGAAAGAAGCATGAAAAGGTGGTCAGTGGTCAAAGTGGAGAAGCGATGATTCGCGGTACAACTGCGAGCTTGAAAAATTTCCATTAGCCAAGCGTCTTGAGAAGAATTTTCCGTCATGATTATTTTTTAGTATATGCGCCAGATTTTGAAATCTTGAAGCGACTTCAAAAGAATTTTGTTTGAGAGTGCATTCATGATGATTTTCAGTATATGCACTCAAGAAACTTTTTGAAATAACCAGACGACTTAAGAATAATTTTTTCGAGTGCATTCCGAATGATTTTCAGTATATGCACCCAAGAAAATTTTTGAAATAGCCAAACGACTTTAGAAGAATTTTTTTGAGAGCGCATTCATGAATATTTTCAATGTCTGCACCTAAAGAAATGTTCGAAAGGGCCAAACGTTTTCAAATTTTTTTTTAAGAAGCATATTTTCAAAATCTGCACCTCGGGAAATGTTTGAAATAGTTGAACGACTTTAAAGAAATTTGTTCAAGAGTGCATTTAGGGTGAATTTTAAATATGTACCTTAGAAAACATTCAAAAGGGCTAAACGACTTCAAAAGAATTTTTTTCGAAGGAGTATTTAGGATATCTTCATAAAATGAAACTTAGAAAATGTTCAAAATAGTCGAATGACTTCAAAAGAATTTTTTCGAGAGTGCATTCATGAATATGTTCTAGTGCTATTCTCAAGAAATTTTCAAAATAGCCAAACAACGTCAAATAATTTTTTCGAGAGTGCATTCAAGATTATCTTTCGAAAGAAAAATCAACACTCTGGAAAAGTTTTGAATGGCATCAAAGAAAGTTTTGATTTTTTGCATCAAGGAAGGAAATTTCACCCAAAATATTCTCCTTCAAGAAGAAATTTGCAATCAAGAACAACATTGTCAAGAAAATCATGGAAAGTTGTGATATTTTCATCAATAGAAATACATACTAGCAATCGCATGAGGGAGAAGAGTGGTGTTGTTGGCTCAAAGAGAACTAGCAGAGTCGTCAACAATTTCACTAGCAGCGACGCCATTGGCGGGATGAGTAGCGACAACGACAAGCGATGATTGATAGACGACGACAACAACAAAGATCTTCAATGACGGTTCGACAATCTTCGACGTGTAGCGGTCTTCGACAACAGCGTGGACTAGACGAGCGGCTCTATCGTCGTCGGAAGCAACAATGTCGGCTAGAGGGGCGGCAACGATGTTATCGTCTGCGGTAGCAATGGCGGTGCTGATGGTGTGAATGGAGAAGAAGGAAGATGAAGGAGGAAGGGTGAAGGGGTTTCCTTTTTCCAAACCAAAAAGGGTTAATTTTTCCTCTCTCCAAACCAAAAGGGGTTGTTTTGGAAAATGAAAATAGATTCTTTTGGGGAACAAAAGAAAATGATCCTGGGATGCTTAGAGAATAAGGTAGATGATTATTCTTTAGTGGTACAATATCCTTTAGTGGAGGAAAAATGAAGGTGGGAGGTTTGAACTTGAGAATGGAGGGAAATTTTTCTTTGGGAATCAATAGTTGTCTTCTCATTTGATCTGAATTGGCTCGTTCTAGCCGTTGGAACTCCACATCATAGGCTGAAAGCTGAATTTTGAGTCTCATGGTTGGAAACAAGCCCAGAAGAATATTTTGGGGCTTTAATGCATACAATATGGCTCTCGAGACCTTGACCACAATGTGTGGGGTGGGATTGTGCACCAAAATTAGAATTTGGCTGGTGAACTTGGAGTTGGGCTAGCCCGAACCCACATGGGCAAGTCTGAATAAGGGACTCGTCTATTTTAACAAGCCTATAGAAAAGTCTAGGGGTATTTATAAAATTTTAAAAAATTTTAGAAGTCAAACAAAGCTTTATCAGAAGTAGTACAAAGATGGGGCAGTTATTTGTAGACGTGGACTTTCCTTGAGGAACAAGACTCTATAATGGAGATAGGGATGAAATCTTTGAGGAACAAGACTCTCTACTTGAGACATGGATAAATTCTTGAGGAACAAATTTCCTTAATGGAATACATGGGCAGTATCTTCAGGAAGTAGAGAGAGTAAAGAAAATGGAGATTGGGTAGTAAGTCAAGACGTCTATAAAAGGAGAAGAAACAATCAAGAAAAAAAGGAACAAACAAATCAATCAATTGACTCAACATCAATCTACTTCAGTAAATCCTAGCTTTTCAATAAACTTTCATCAATTTCAGCACTTTATTTCCTAGTTTTAGCCAAGTTCTGTCAATTTCCCAGCACAGTGTTATTTCATTTCTTCATAGTGAAATCAAATAGTTTCCTTACCAATTCCATCATTCTATTTCCAAGTTTTATTCAAGTTTCCTGTCCGATTTTCTTGATATTATTTTGACGGTGAAATCGATGTTTGTAACAATTCTAGCATTATGTTTCCAAAAATAATATTTTCTTGACATTTAATCAGGAAATATTTCCATTTTAACACATTTTTCTACTTTGATTAAGGGGACATCAAGAACAGAATCGAGCCTATAAAGAGTTTGATTGAAGTTGATCTTAGTCATTTTAGTTTGGAAACACTTTAATTTCTTAACACAACTGCACACTTGTATTTTGTATTTGTGAAAATAAAAAAATCACCACAAGAGAACCAATTTCACCTAATTTTTCTTTAAAAGACTTTGCCTAGAAATCAAATGACTTTCTAATTATATATTGATGTCTTTGCTTTTCTTTCTTTGTTAGGTAAGTTACTTAGGCTTATATCAACTTGGATTGCATGTTGTGGGGGATGAATGTAGAAAACTCATTCTAATTTTCATTTATTATTATGTTTGATTCACTTCATAGTAATGAGAATAGTAATATAAAGTTCATTTTTCATTGAAAACTATACCCCATCCATGTTAGGATTTTGAGTGAATTCTAATACATGGCATTATGACATATATCTACGGGGATTTCTAGGAACCGGATTTCCGAACCAATTAATTAGACTATTGTCTTGGGTTGAGATTCAACTTTGTCTTTATGGTTAAATTTCTATTTAATATGACAGTGTGACAGTATGACAATGTGACCTATTTAACATGAATTTTGTGGGTATATTTAGCATTATATTAAAACTGAATGATTTTCTTTACTTGATTTTTTTAAACATAAATTTACATAATACTTTCCGTACGAGAGCAAATTTTCTTAACGTAAAAATATATTTAGTAATTCATCCATCTTTAGCACCTAATGTCTTTATTATCTTATCCTTTTTTATAAACTCATTATTGTCTTATCTCTATATCTTCTAGCATTATAAATCCAAATAAATTTAGATAACGATCTAGAAATAAAAAAGAATAAAAAAAAATTCTATTTATTTAATTTTCATAATGATTAATTAGAAAAAAGATACATGCTTGCAAATAAATAATGTTTATAAAAATTATATATTATTTCTTTCTTACACTACATGCATTCAGACTAAGAAGTATTTTAGATCTATTTTCAAGATCCATAGAATTATTAGTGAAAGTCACAACTCTCTCTCTCTCTCTCTTACATACATAGGAAGCTTTATATATAACATATATATATATATATATATATATATATATATATATATATATATATATATATATATATATATATATATATATATATATATATATATATACACGTTTGTATAAGTTATTTGAACACATTTTTATTTTTTTTAATATTTGTATTAGTTTTGATAAAGAAAAAGTTCTTTGAATACCTTTTTTTTTTTATGTTTTTTAATATTTGTATAAGTTTTGATAAAGAAAAACAACTTTAATATTTGTACTATTACTTTCCTTTTTAACATTAAAAAAATTTATATTACTTTTGATTGATTTATCATTCATCAACATTTTCTAATTTTATGTAGTAAATTGAAAATTTGTAATATAACTATCTGTTGGAACTCATGCGATTGAGTATTACAATTAATATTCAAAAAAATTATTAACGCTGTAATGTAATTGTATTACATCAACTTATCATAATGATGACTATATTTATAATTAACTAATCACACTTATACTAGGAATCTAATTTCTACCAAACCATAAATCCTACATTAAATAAAAGACCTAACAAAATAATAATTTCTAATTTAACTTTGTGTTGGATTACAATTTTAACAGCCTACCTTAATCCGAGCTTTAAAGTCAATCACAACAAACACCATCTTTAACTTGTCAAAAATATTTTCCTTCAATGGCTTGGTAAAAATGTTTGCAACTTGATCTTTTGATCTGCAAAACTCAATTATGATCTCTTTATCTTTCAAAAGTTCTCTGATATAATGAAACTCGATGCTTATTTGTTTGCTTTTACCACGAAAATTTGGATCCTTTGTTAATGTAATAGCAAATTTGTGATCACACAAAATCTTTGTAGGACCTTTTTGTTTATTCTTCAGTTCACTAAGTATCTAGTAGAGCCAAATTGTTGATTGACATGCTGCAAAAGTAATTTCCATGTATTCAACCTTCATTAGTTGATAATGCTACAACTGGTTGCTTCTTTGATGACCATGAGAATGCTCATGTTCCAAGGTAAAAGATATACCCAATAGTACTCTTTATAGTCTCTATATCAGCACCATGTCAGTTTATGTGTAACCCATTAAATTGAAGTTGTTTGAGTAAGGGAAGAAAATTCCACGATGACGAGTACCATTAATATACCTCAAAATTATTTTCAACACTTGTAAGGTGTTATTGATAAGATTTTTTTTTTCTTCCTTAAGTCGACTGTTAAGTCCCGACTCCATAAGTAATATCTAGTCTATTAGAAATCAAATAGTGAAGACTTCCTACTATACCCTTGAAATATATGGGATTTACAAATTCTCCAGTGTCTTACTTTTTCATCTTTAGTCCCTTTGCAATAGGAATATGAATTGTTGATGACAAGTCCATCTTAAAGCGTTTTAGTGTATTGCATCATATTTCTTGTGAGATAAAGCTACCATCATCTCATTGTTGGATTTCAATTCCAAAAAAATTAGTACAATAATCCTAAATTTGTCACCTAAAACAGTTGCTTCACGGCTTCCCTGAAATCTTAAAACATATGTTGACAATTTCCTGTGAAAATTAAATCATCTACATTGAGTCATACAAAAATTATAGCACCATTAGAATTTGATTTGATATAAAAGGTCTGCTCAAAAGGACTCCTTTGAAATCCATGTTTCTGTAGATAAGTATCAATTTGTATGTACCACGCACACAGTGTTTGTTTCAACCCATATAATGCCTTTTTGAGCTTGTAAACTTTCTTCTTTGTTCTTCCCTAAATACCCTGGTGGTTGTTTGATGAGTATCTTAAATACTCATTTTATCCCTATGCTTTAGTTAGTTTTCTAGTGTTTTTATGTTAAATAAGTGCCCTAATGTTCTAAAAGTTCACTCCTATGTCCGAGTCATCATTTGGTGGAATTGTACAAAATTGGTGGAAAAGCTTACTACAAAAACAACGGGAAGGCTACTGAATTTTGACATTTTCAGACATCATATGAAACCTGGCCATTGAATCCATATATGTATGGATTCACGCTAAAAGCTTCTTAAGTCCGTTTTTACCAAAATTGGAGTTCGAACAAAGAGAGATGTACAAGTTCCAAAACTTGAAGAAAATCGACCAAACATTACCAGCAGGGAAGGCTACTGTATTTTACGTTTTCATAAAACATGTGAGCTCATATTGCATCAAGTAATATATGGATAGATTCTATGACGAGATTTCCAAGCGGTACCAAGAGCAACCAAATCGGAGTTAGTATGACAGTTATGGCCTTACGAGTTGGGCCAACGAGGACTCACGGCAACATGACGTTGAGAACAACATCGCGACATTCTTTGCGGCGCATCGCGGCGTTCGAGAATTCGTTTTTGGGTCGATTTTAGCCATTTGAGCCATAATGGAGGGTTTTAAAGCTCAAACCCGAAGAAAGGGACGGGAGGCGGCTGGGGCTCGGAGAAGGACTTTGTCCACACTTTGGGACGGAGGGTTTGGGCTGTTGTTTAGGAGAAGATCATGAGATTTGTGGAAGAGAAATCAGGGACTCACCATCATTTTAGTTTCTTCCTCTTTTATCATGTTTTATCCTAAGTTTATGATGTATCAAACCCTACTATCATGCTTTAAATTCCTTAGATCTAGGGTTTGGTTGTGTATTGAACATGGTTGCATCTATTTGTTAATGTTCCGTTTTCTATTGTTTCTTTGTAGATACCTCTATTGATTCATACTTGGCTACTATTTACATATTGATTTTAAGCTAATCTCAATGTAGTGATGGTTCTTTGCAAGATCTGAGAAGGAGTAAAGAGCTGAACATAGATGAATCAACCCTAATTGCTTTGGTAGTGTGAAATTGCTCGGTGAATTAGGAGGCGTGTGAGACTTTGGATCTTAAAAGCATCTACAATGGCAGAGGGTTGAGTGAAGCAAAAGACCTAGTGTTAATTGGTAGGTTGTTCGACTTCGAGAGAGGCTTATAATCAAATTAGACAAGAGTCGCCTTATTTTTCATGAAACAATGGGAGTAAGCCTGACAGATCTAAGGATTGTCGATTGCACCAAGTACCCTAGGAATTTATAATCTCTTGGTTTCCCTTAGTTGCGAACTTCATTAGTTAGATTTAGAAATTTCATTGGTTGGTTCAAATTTTGTTTTACTATCACAATTGTTGATTGGATATTGAAGTATTATAATTTTGTCATAGCATCCCCATTTCCTGTGGATGATATCCGTACTTAGGTACGCTGTGTGACAAGCGTATACTTGCGTGGAATAGGCACTCTTTTTATATTTTACGCATAATTTTATATACACACTCACTAGCCTAACAAGTTTTGGCACCGTTCTTTGGGAAAATGGTGTTTTATGCTAATAAATATAAGTGCTTCTTTAATACTTGAACATTTTTTATATTTGTGTGGATTTGAGTTTTTGATACTTTTTGTTTTCTTTTTGCATAAATTTTCGGGTTAAAATCACAATGGATCTATCATCGAGTTGACAGCTCACCTTGACGACAACTAAGAATGCGACAATTGGGTGATGAGCATCAAGAAGAGTGACAACTCAATTGCGAGTCAGCAGCCATATGCATCGATGGATTATGCCGATATGGAGTACCCGTACTTGAGTCATAGTACGGATGGAGCCACCACCCAAACACCTCCTTGGAATACAAGCTATAACTCTTCCAATCTCCACAAGTCAAAGATCAAACCTAGAAGAAGCTATGGATGAATTAAGAAGAACTCAGCATTTACCATGCCATGACCTGAATTTTCAGATCAATGGATGAAATGGACTACTCTCAAGTTGGAGTTGCCTCGGTTTTTATCCAAATGAGATAAGTCAACCTCCCACATGAGAGAATGATAAAGTTAGAGGCGGCATTAGTGAAATGAAGAAAGGTTCATGCTAGATGTGACATCTCAAGTTCAATTCATGGAATTGACAAGAATTTGTCTCAAAATTCAGCATACACCATTCGAGTAGCTTGAAAGAAGATGGTAATGGCCACTTACGATACTCAACTTACATTTGAAAGAACAACCTACAAGAGAGGAGAGTATGCTGGTATAGAAGAACTAGTGGCAAATATATGAATGAAAAGAGAATGTAGCTACGATGTCCTTTGAAGGACAACATGAGAGTTCGCCATCCCACTCTTGGGGTGAATCTGAAAGAAGAAAGCTGGAACTCACTTGAGTAATGAAGGGCAGAAGCTTCAAAAGTGGAGGATGATGATGCGAAACTTGAAAGACTTAGTTGAAAAGGAGGAAAGAGTCAATTTCTCCGAAATCCTTATGAAAGGTAAAAAGGAGGTTGTAGAGACTTTTTCGGAGATGACTTTATGGGGTGAGATGCATGAAGGGTGAAAATGAAAACGATCCCAATTCCAGAAATTGGATAGGTACATCATTCACTTCAACAATGAGTGAGAGGAACCATTGTAAACAAAAAATTAAAAAATAGAAAATCAAAAAAATAATAAGATTGTGGAAGACTATGTGCTCAAGTTATTGATTGAGCACAACTATACATAACAGAAAGATGGGTAAGAAACACCGATAGTGGTTGGTAGAGTCTAAGTTGGACTGAAAAAGCGGATGACTCCTTGGGAAGCTGACCAAGCTTAAAATATTTTCTTTCTTTTTCTATTTCATAGTTAGTTTTTGAATTTTTAATAAATTTTCGTGCTTGATTTTGTTTTTCTGTCTATTTTTAGTTTTTAATTTCAGGAGTTTTGGATTCAAATATGGTTTGAGCTAAAGGTTGAAAGCTTGAAGTTGATAATTACAGGCAGCAAAGAACCAAAGAAACCATATTCAAGCATCCCTTTCTCATTTAGGACTTAAAGTCTAACCTCCCGAACACCTCTTTGTCTCTAAAGCGACACTGTGATGGAGCAACTTCGAGGCTTGATCAGCCACGAGAAGTACTCATTGCTCATTCTTGCTTTTGTTCATTGAGGACAATGTTCATTTCAAGTTCGAGGGTGGTCAAGAAATCATTAAAAAAAAAAATTTCCAAAATCCAACTTTTTATCTCCTTACATTTTAGTTAGTTACGGTTGTTAGTTATGTGTTCTTTATTTTATTTATTTTGTCTCCTTATGAGTGAGTTTGATGCCTTGTTGGCTAGTAGAAGGTCATTTTGAACTAACTATTCAAAATGTAGATGTAAAGAATAGGACCCTTAGGTTTATGATCTGGGGTGTGTACTTGCTTGGTATGGGTGACAACTAGTCACCTCCATTGTGCTACAAAAATGTTCTCAAAAGTCTATCACACCTTTGGTCTCCTTATACCTTGGTCGAACCTTTTCCTTGAATTCAACTAACCTTGGGGATTCTAGCCACCTAAGTGATGGGACACCTAATCAAAGAGGATTGCCATCAGAACTAACCCAAAAAAAAAAAATACAAAAACAATGAAAAAGTGAAAAAGAAAAAAGAAAAAAATTCAAAAATAGGCTTGTGAATTAGAATGATGGATCATCCAATCGAATCACAGGCATGATCTGAGGGCCTTTCAAGGCCTATGCCTAAATAGCCCAGCCAAAGTCATTGACTTCCTTGCCCTTCATGAGACAGAAGAAAATGGATCTCACAACCCTAGGGCCTTTGAGTTTGGTTGAGTGTTAGGGGTGAAGGTTGAAGAGGAATTTAATGCAGTGCCGCACTCCTTAAGCGGTGGGAGTCACCGGATCCCGCTCTGGAACACTCATCTAAAACTTCTTGGCTCTAGTTCTCCTTCACTTTTTAAGTATTTAGGAAATTTTTAGGTATTTTGGTATGACTAAAAAGGGTGCGTTCTTATCCTTTGTTAGTTAGCCTCTTCATAGGTGAGTTGAGCTTGGTCTTGGGACCTTGCTATACAACGAAGATGCATACTACTTCACCTACACTTAGTTTCCTTGAAGATCCTTTATGGACTTGGGGTTGGTTGTTTTGCTCCTTCATGCTTTGCTTTGCCAGTTTAAAGTTAAGTTCTAAATTTTGGTTGAAAGGCTAATATTTACTTTAAATTGTGTTCATATTGATTCTTCCATTTGGAATCATGTTATCATCTCATCTCATTATTTTTAGTTCATGTCATTTTCAATTTTGTTTGTTTTGAGTTGGTCTCTTGCTTGAGGACAGAGCAAGAATTTAGGACCCCAAGTGTGATGAGTGTGTCTTAAATGCTCCTTTTTATCTATGCTTTAGTTAGTTTTCTAGTGTTTTTATGTTAAATAGGAGTGCCCTAATGCTCTAAAAGTTCACTCATGTTCAATTCGTATTTGGTGGGGTAATGCTGAGTGGTGGAAAAGCTATTTATGAACAACAGGAGGCTACAGAATTTTGACATTTTCAGACATCATATGAGCTCTGTGCATCAATACATATATGTATGGTCTACACTTCAAACTTTCTGAGGATACCAAGAACACAAAATTGGAGTTCGAACAAAGTTATGCAAGTTCAAAACTTGAAAATCAATAAACATTACAGCACCTTCAACAGGATAGGCTACTGTATTTTGACGTTTTCATAAATATATGACTCATATTGCATCAAGTCATGTGGATAGATTCTACACTTCAGATCTTTCCAACGGTACCAAGAACACCCAAATCAGTTCGTATGACAAAGTTATGGCCTTCTACGAAGTTGGGCAACAAGGGGACTGCAGCAACGTCACTGACGTTGAGAACCAACGTCGCAGTTGCGATGAGGAAACATCCGACGTTGCTGCATGACGATCGCGACGTTATCCGGTTTTGGTCGATTTTAGCCCATTTTGACCATAATGGAGGGGTTTTAAAGCTCAAACACTACCTACCTACCATTCTTTGCTGCTACTGTGACCACCTGCCTGCCTGAAGGACGGGGGGGCGGCTAGGGCTGAGGAGAAGGGACTTTGTCCACACTTTGGGACCAAGGAGGAGGTTTGGAGCTGTTTTTGAAGATTTGGGAGAAGATCGTGAGATTTGTGGAAGAAAATCCGAGACTTGCCATCATTTGATCATTATAGTTTCTTCTTCCTCGTTTCACATGTTTTATCCGAAGTTTATGATGTATCAAACCTCTATCATGCTTTAAATTCTTAGATCTAGGGTTTTGGTTGTGTATTGAACATGGTTTATATTGTTTTCTTGTGAATGCACCTCCTATTGATTCATACTTGTTTCTATTTACATATTGATTCCCGCTAATCTCAATGTAGTGAGTGGTTCTTTGCAAGATGCGAAGAGTAAAAAGAACTAGACATAGATGAATCAACCTAATTAGCACGGTAGTGTGTGAAGTATGGTAATTAGGAGCGTGGCAGACTTGGATCTTAAAGCATCTCTAATGCTTGAGTTGGTGAGAAGCAAAGACCTGATGTTAGTTGGTAGGTTATTACGACCTCGAGGCTTATAATTATTAGACAAGAAATTGCGCCTTGGAAAGCATTTTCTAAGCGAAACAATAGGTAAATTTTGACTTAGATCTAAGGATTGTCCGGTGCACCAGGACCCTGAATTTGTAATCTCTTGGTTTCCCTTAGTTAGTGGATTAGATTTAGAAATTTCATTAGTTTAGTTTAAATTTTGTTTTACTATCACAATTGTTAGTTGGATATTAGAGAAGTATTATAATTTTGTCCTTAGCATCCCATTTTCCACAGAATCGATATCCGTGCCATTACTTTGTGCCGACAGCGTATGCTTGCGCGGAATGAGCCTCTTTTATATTTCTGCATAATTTTATATACACACTCACTAAACGCCTATCATTGTTCAACAAAAACCTATTCTTGAAATGTACCATTAAGAAATGCTGATTTCACATCCACTAGGCAAATTTTCCACTTTTTCCTGAGATGTAAGTGAAATTATAATGTGAATGATGATATCTAGTCTAGAAATTGGTGCAAAAACTTCCAAATAATCAATACATGGCTTATGCTTTTAGCCTTTTGCAACTACTCTTAGTTTAAATCCATCCACTGTACCATCTGGTTTATACTTTCTCTTATAAGCCCATTTAATACCAATAGGATTTTTTCCAACTGATATAGCAGTATGCTCCCATGAAGTATTCTTCTAATTGGATTGAATTTCTTCATTCATTGTTTGAATCCACATGTTATCGCTTGTTGTTTCTTCATATGAAATTGGATCACAATCTGCAGATAGAAAAAAAATTAATTTACTTTGTAATTTCGCTATCTTCCATGACTTCATTGTGCATTAGATGTGTAAGCATAGTATGAGAACGTTTTGGACGACCTTCTGATAACCACTAAAAAATGACATTTTTTTTTAGTTAACTTGTCCAAATTAAAAGCCTTTTTATATTGGGAACTCAAACTTAAGTGATTATACAGGTTGTTATGTCCCTAACCTGTTACTAATAGTTTTCTTCAGTACTGGTGTGCTTTTAGGCCTTTTTAGGTAATTGTATGGCTCTTGGAAATCATGGAACCAACAATGAGGACATCTCGAGATCTCTTGTGTAAGCTTAGAAGCTCTTGGAAGCAATTCAAATGAGTTGAGAACTTGATAGGATGATTGCAGGGGAAATGGTGGCTTGAAGAAGAAATTTGGGAGTTTTCGCACATCCCTCGTATTTCGCACATCCCCCGTATTTCGCACTGCCCCTATTGAGCAATGCAAAATTTTGCACCACAGGCCAAATAACAACCATTCTTCTTGATTCAAATGAGTTGAGACCTCGATAGCATGATTACTGCAGTGGTGTAGCGAAGAAGAAATGGGAGTTTTTCACACTACATCACATGTTCGCCTTTGCCCCTCTTCATGATAAAATTTACTTCCATGGCACAAATAGCAACCGTGCGCTTGATTTTCATTAGGTCGAGTGTGATTTAGCACCGCGTTCACTAAGAGGAGAATTGCCCTAGGCTCAAATAAGTTGACAATCTAACTGGAGTGTCTTATTATGTAATGTGATCGACTTAGGATCCTATTCACTTATCAAATAGGCATCCAAGATGTATTTTTCTTCCTTTAAATAGGGGCTGGATGTATAAAATGAAATATATCATCTCTTCCCTCATTGTTACTCGAATTACTCTTGTTTGAGAGAATTCTTGCTTTTCAATAAAATCTTTCAGTTCAGTTCCAGTTTTTTTATGTTTTAGCTTCATTATTCATCCATGGAAAGTACCGGCATCATCATGCGTGAATACCACTTTGTTTATGTCTCAGCTACATTATTCATCCATGGCAAGTACCGGCATCATCATGAGTGAGTAGAGAACCTATCTCGGGGTGAGTTGGATCCATTCCGCCCACCATGGTGATTAAAGGGGAGATATGCACTTCATACCAAAGATAATGTTGTAATTTCGGGTTAGAGGACTCTAGGTTGTGTGCAAACAGTTGGGGACACCCCGTAGGGGTGGCTATAGTCTAGGTTCCTCTATCTATCTTTGTAGGAGGCTCTCTTCCAGGTTACTCAAAATTCTTGATACTTAGCAAGTCAAGATAATTAGATGCGTGCATTTCATCCAGCATGCGCGAGAAATTGTTTCTTGTATGGAAACATGAAAGAGCCTAGTTGAGAACCTGTGAGGTCCCTTAAAAACCAATTATTATTTGCTTACCATACACCTAGAAATTGTACTTCATCTAAATATAATAAGAGGCACCTAGGTGGAATTCGAGGGACAACTATATTTTGATCTTTTCAGCAAACGACCAGGAACCACCCTTAATCTCCCTTTGATCCTCCCAAGGTGTGTGTGGTCTTGGTGAGACCAAACACATGGCATGTTTTTTATTAATTGAATACAAACCAACTCAATAAATCAACATACTCTCTTCTAGAAACCAATTTAATTTTCTATTTTTAAAAGCAAAGTAACTTAAAAGCAAGTGACCAAAGATTACATCTTAGAAAGAGAAAAAACTCATCCCAATGGATGACCATAGAGCCTGTTCGGTGTGAATTATATATGCATTTTGAGTGTGTTTTTCATGTATTTTTATAACTCAAATGCTTAATTCACATCCTTATTCAGCCATATTACACTAATCCCCCATTCTAAAATGTTTTGTAGAATATGAAGGAATATCAAGCAAAGTGATGAAAGAAATCAAGTGAAGAGGAAGTTGTTGAATTACAGCGACGACGAGGTTCGCCAAGGCGAAGAGGAAGCTTCACTAACATGAAGGAAGAACCATAGCTGAAAAGTAGAAGACCTCTCGGGTTCGCATAGGCTTAGGCCAACCTTCACCTAGGTGAAGAGGTTATCTAAGCCGAGGTTGAATCGATTACTACCCGAAATAGTCTTTATTTTACACCACTTGTGTCTGAAGTTTTGGCTTTTGTGTAGTAATCACCTAATCTTCCCAGGTTGGCAAAATTAAGGTCTAACTTTACTACTAATCACATTTATGGAAAAATTTTCGTTTTTCACAAGCTATTATGCCAAGTTGATTAAGTCGACTCTATGCGAAGAGTCGAGTTGAATTGTTGCGATTTAGAACGAGAAGAAGAGAGGCGAGAAATATGAGCCGCCAATTTTGCGGCGTTGCAATTTATCCGTTTTGACTTTTCATTGAGCAATTTTATAATTTTCAAATTACCCTTCATTTAATAATTAGGCGATTTATATATTTGTAATTTTTATCATTTGGGAGTAGTATATATGCTCCATTTTTCAGCATGTAGGGATAACTTCTTCATTAATACTAAAAGTTTTGGGCGAGAGCTTTGGCTCTTCCAGCTCTTTCTAATTCTCATTTTCCCCACACTTTCCACCCTTTCTCACTAGCCAAACACCCTCAGGGATGACAACTCGAGAGGATGAGTAGCTAGAACCTCTTTCTCCTTGAAGAAGGAGCTGCGGGCGAGATGAGGCGGCGGGGGTTCCATATTTTCAACGGTATCAACGCCGTTCTTGTTCTCCCTTTTAACTTTGAGTTTGATCCCTTTGAGTGACATTGAATGGTTATTACTTGGTAAGCTTTTGGGCTCATTGAATGCTTAATGTTAGATCCATTAATGTTCATTAGTTATCATTTATGAGCCATTAGACGGTGAGTCAAGGTGACTTGTGTTTTAACGACTAAGAGCACTAATGGCCAATGGATGCCATTTTTCAAAGTATAGTTATTAAGGGTTAATTTTTATAGCTAAATGAAGATCCAGTTAGGGAAATGACCATAGGTCATCCTCTAGCAGCGAGAAAAAAGACCTTGAAACCCTGGATTGCACGGGGAATCCCAGCTATGACCTAACACTTCAAGGAGTTCTATTTTACATTTTAACTTGTTTTATTTTTGTGAAGCCCCGGAAAATTCGAATTTCTGAAAAATGGTGAAATGGTAATTTCGGTCAAATCAGATTTTCACAGATCTCGGATGACCAGCAGGACATCTGGGTGAGTTCGATCTCGCGAAATCTAAGCCTTAGTCGAAATTCGGTTGAATTCATGACCGTGAGGATTACGTATTTCGAGAAATTGAACAAATTATCAAGCGACAAGTGGCATAAAGTCCACCACATGGATACATACAGTTAAGTAAAGTGTCTAGAGAAGTGGTCTTGCATGAGGATAAATGAGTGGATGCTAGGTGTCTTGGATAGGCTTTGCATGAGAAGAAAAGTGGGCATGAATGACATGTGGGATGCTATGTATCATGAGGAAGAAAGAGGTGTTCTACATAGTATTCTCCACCAAGGGGAAGGAAAAGGGGGAAAGAAAGAGGAAGAAAGAGATTTTTAGAGACTCCACATTCTCTCTAAATTTCCCAAAAAATCGAACCGCTTTCCGAGACAAGGAGGAAGAGTTCAACCTCACGGCAAGGGCTTCGCATAGAGACCGAGGTGGGGAGTTTTGACAAAAACTCCAAGAGGTGAATCTTCTCTAGTTTAGTTGCTCTCTACCCTAAGGGTTTGTATGAGGTGGTGTATTGTCTAAAGAGATATTTGGTTGCGTTTTGAACCATAGGAGGCTACCATAGTGTGATAGTGCGCGTGTAGGACCTTAGAATGAACTGGGTGGGAAGAAAGGGAATTTAGGGAGTGATTCCGCCTGTATATTGTAGCCACATCAATGAAATTGATGGTAGGCTTTTCAATTTTCGATTTGGACGCACGTTGAGTTATGGTCTTTTTACCAGGTCGGCTCCAGCTGGATCTGGTGGTCGGTCAGGCGGGTTCGGTCCATTAAGCCGGTTAGCCGAGTTGATTTTTGGGTAAGAAATAAAGGTAATTTGGAAGTGATTCCTTCTATTAAATTGTAGCCACATCAATTAACTTGATGTTAGGATTTTTAATTTCTCGATTTGGACCTTTGTAGACCACATTATGGTCTTTACTGCGTCAGCTAGATACACGATCCGGTCGATTCGGCGGTTGGGTCAACTAATGGGACGCCCGGTGATTTTGGTAGAAATAAAGGTAATTTAAGTGATTCCTTCCTAGTAAATTGTATTACATCAATGAAATTGATTTTAGGCTTTTCTCGATTTGGACCTCTTGTAGACCAAGTTATGGTGTTTTACCGATGTCATTTCGGCTAGATGCGGGTGGTCGATTCGGCCCGATTCAGACGACTAAGCGGACCGAGTTGATTTTTGGGAGTAAGAAATAAAGTAATTTGGAAAGTGATTCCTTCAAGTAAATTGTATCCACATAAATGAACTTGTTAGGCTTTTAGTACTGATTTGGACCTCACGTATCTTGAAGTTGTGGACTTTTAAAAGTCGTCAATTAGATCTGGTCGGGTCGATTCGACGATCGGTCAACTAGCGGACCTTGAGGATTGATTTTAGGTAAAAATAGAGGGAATTTGAAGTGATTCCTTCTAGTAAGTGTAGCACATCAATGAACTTGATGTTAGGCTTTTGAAATTCTCAATTAGGACCCACAGTAGACCAAGTTATGATCTTTTTATAAGATAGTCAAATGGAGAGGTCGGCCATAGGAGTCGTCCGAGCGAAGGTAATAAACCTCCTTCGTGAGTCGGCGGACCTCATGCGGCGAGGAGTCAGCGAACCTCATGCGGCCAGTCAACGAGACCTCGTCGGTGGTCGGCGGACCACCGTCCGGTAGGTCGAAGCGGCTATCGCCGCGAAGGTCGGCGAGACCTCTGCGGCGGTCGGCGACCTCATGCGGGGAGGCCGGACCTCATGCGGGAGGTGCCAGACCTCTGGCCGGAGGCCGCGGATTTATCGTTAGAAGGTCATGAGACCTCGTTAGCGGAAGATCGTGAGACCTCATGCGAAGAGATCATCCGGTCTGAAATTAGGCTCGTACGGGTTGACTGCGTATGACCTCAGCCCGGAAGGTCGCCGCTCCCGTCGAATTTGGTGTTCTTGAATATGGAAAGCCCCACGAGTCAAGAATCCATTCATATGCACACAAGGGTTGTGTAGGCGTCAGAATGGGTTGGGCCCGAGCTCAGCCAGGTCAGCTCAGCTCGTCGGTTCGGGTCGGTTCGTGCGGGTTGAATCGTATGACCTCTTGAGGAAGGTCATAACTCCGATCGAACTCCGTTTGGTGTTCTTGGACTCTATGAAGCCACGGTCAATAATCCATTCATATTCCTGAGGTTGTTGTGGGTGTCAGACTGGGAGTGTTAAATAAGTGGAGTCAAGTCGACTCGTCAGTTCGGGTCGATTCGTGCGAGTTTGACTCGTATGACCTCAACCCGGGGTCATAACTCCTTCGTCCGAGTGTTAACCGGACTCTATGGAAGTAGTCAAATTTTGTCCATGTATAATGAAGGAAGTAGGTGATCATAACCTTGCTGAAATATATGTTTTTGAACTAATGCGGGTTACTTAGTTTGTGTCGAAGTAAATGGTAAGGTTTAAACATGCCATTGCATTGTATGTTGTAGAACATTTATGTGAATTGGGAGTATCATGAGTTAGCCTAAGGAAGGATTTATGATATTATGGTTTAGTCATGGATGAATGCTAATGTGTTTGATATGATGTATATATATATTGGCATTAAATTATTGTGGAATTTATATGCTTGTGATGTATGCTTGCATGGTATGTTGACATGAGTAAAATAATACCCAGAATTATGTATGCACTTTAATATAAATGTCCAAAAAAAAAATGCATGGATGAACATGCATGAGTAAGTGTGCACATATAGTTCTCATTTTGTATGTAGCACTCATATATATATACAATTGGCATAATAGCATTGCACGTGCACGAAAACATCGCATGACATGGGTGTGAGTGCATGGTTGGGATCGGCACGGTGTTAGGTGTTTGATTCGTGCCACAGTAGGGTGAGCGGAATCAACAAAATTTATATTCCTAAATTCCTCCCCTCTTCTTGGTATTCATTGATATAGCGAGTCTAAAGATGAATTACAGGGGATGGGTTTCATTAGGAATGATTCGCATAAGTGTGAAAAGGTAAGGCTTTCTATTTGGATTTTTAGTTTGTTCCAAAGCGATTGATGGATTTGAAAACTGAATAAGCATAAGGCCCAGAAAGTGATGTAGAAAAGGTAACTTTGAAGATTTAGGTCACTAACTTATTAACATAGAAATGACAAGTCCTCGGGTTTTATCCTCGCATTATGACAAGCAACCTATGGTCAAGCCAAAACCCCGGATCACTTTGTTTAACTAGCAAGCCTAACCTAGAATCACTCTATTTGAGTCGACACGGAGTAACATGCATCTACATCCCATTTCGATTTAAAACCTAACATTTCAACATCATTTCGGTGGCTAAAACCTGATGCATCACAGCAATAAGTATACAACTTTGAATCCTAAAGCATGGTAAGTATTGTGTTGGAATTAATGACATTAAATGATATTCAACCTAGTTTGAGAAGATGGGAGCCATATGTCGTGCACAGCATTCGTGTGAGGACAACACATGCTTGCCTGACAAGCTAGCTGCCTTCTTGAAGAAAGAGCAGCCAAGCATCTCTTGAGTTGTCCTCAAGAGGGTGTTTGGTAGCCTAGAAATAAGGGAAAGAAGAAGAGAAAAGCAAAACCCTAAATGGTGCGGAAGATATTTACATAAAAATGAAAAATCCAAGATTTCTCTCCAGTCTTAGTTTACAAAAATATGAGGGTTTATATAGGCCACCCATTATGAAATTACAATAAAGCCTAACATTTTGGCAAAAAAGGGACAAGGGAGTAATACATACCAAAATAGAAGTGGTTTGCATTAATTGAAGGATGACAAAGGCGAATAATTTCGCTAGGCACAAAAAGTGCGCTAGATGGCCCGAATCACCAGAATAAGCGAAATTAGAAAATTTAAACTAGGCATTGGCAATTTCGCTAGCTAATGAAATTGCTAACAGTGAAATTTTAGGTGATAATGACCGGATTTTTAAGCTAGGAACGATGTGAGGTAAATCCTTGAGTCTGGCAATTCACCGATTTAATGGGATTATGAAATTTCGCAATCCGGTAATTTCGCAATCTTAGAATTCACGGAATTGCTGATCTTCCTTTGCATGACCTCATATCTTTCAACTTTTATCACTTCTCTTTCTTTGATTTTTGGTATGTTTGATGGTGATGAATGGGTTCAATCTTCATGGTTTAGCATATACGATATTGTTCTCAAAGTCACGCCAAAAACACATAAAACAACCAAAACCTCAGCGACACCAAGTGATACTAAGAAGACTTGAACACTTCAATTGGCATAATTGACATGATTAGTGCAAAAGCACTCAAAACACATCGATATAGGGCTCAAAATAGCACTTTGGGTACTGTCAGGTGTTCGATGGAGTGTCATGGGGTACATGGTGTAGTGTACAGTATGGTGTTGATTGGTGGACTAATTGGTAGGACAAAGTCCAAAAGTCCTAAGGTTTGAAAGAAATGAAAATAATATCCACCGTGTTTTGGGGTATGAGATGGGGTGATCCCCCTAGGGTGAAAGACCCCGAATGTTATTCATTTATTGGAGCATAGATCAGCGATGGGTTCGTGAAAATGTTGAAGCAGCGTCTGGCGTCAATGGTGAAAACAGAAAAAATCCGTGGCCTGAATATATGAACCGCAAAGAAATTTGATGGGAATCAAAAATGGACATTGGAGGTTTTTAATGGGTTACAAGCTTTTAAAAACAAAACTCTTGTTTTGGAAAATGGTCATACAATGGAACAAAATGGCGGTTGGTTTTCACACCTGTAGGTAGGTGTGAGGGGAGTCGATGGTATTTCGGGGATGTAGGCATGGACATTTCATGTAGTGACTTTCATGTAGGTATCTTACTTGAATGTGTGTTTGTTTACGATCATTGCATGTACCCTTAGGTGGGAGTAATCCTTGTAGGAGATTATTATCTTTGGGCTTTGCTCACCCCGTCGTGGGACCTCTTTTCGATTTACCTGAAGGCAGCTCCTCTAGGGCGTGAGTATGAAAGAAGAAGTAAGTTGTGGCCTTGAGAAGCGTTGTAAAATATATTAGAACAATGTGGTTTCATATATTTTGGTATGTAAAAGTTGTACATTAAGCTCTTGAATGAAAATAAAAATATATTTTGAAATTTGGGGCTTCACAAATTTCATTTTCTGACTGTTCCACCCCATTGTTTTTTATCAGACCTTAAAATCGAAAAGAATTCACCGATTTGACCTCCTTTGCAAATCATTTATGCGAAGAAAACCCATCCTGTGTTTCTGACCCTAGAGCCATTATCTTTGTATTAGCCGTGCTCTGATGGGAAGGAATTAGGTTTATAATTTTTTTTTTATTCCGGATACCCTATGGCACACGAATCAAAATCACTCTCAAGTTCGCCTAGGCGAACCTAAACCTTGCCTAGGCGAAGGGCCACTACATCAAGAGAAGAAACGTGTCTTCGCTTAGGCAAAGCTTAGTTCACTTAGGCGAAGAACAATGGGCTGGATAAGCAAACCTCGAGTTTTGAGCCCATCATTGGTCTATTTTCCAAAGCCTATAAATATATGTATTTTAGACTTGATGAGGGTTCAGTTTTTGAGGAAGAACACCCTCCTTAGGGTTTCTCCTCTCTTTTTCTTGAGCCACTTAAGGTTTTTTATTTTCTTTAGTTTTACTTTGTTTTAGGCGATTTTTTGAAGAACTAGCTACTAGAGGAGCTCTTACAAGCTAATAGACGAGATTTTGAGGCAATTTCACATCTCTCATTTGTTTTGTATCTCTAAACTTTACTCTCTTATTTAATCTTTCATTATTATGTTTATGTTAAACATGGTTTTGTTGGATTTCATGGTTGTAATGAGTGGCTAAACTCTCCTCTAGGATTGATTATTGAGGTTGATGCTTGATTTGTATATCTTTCAGAATGGTTTTGTGAATTTATTCTTATGTTGATGTTAGTTTGTGTAGTTGTTGTATTACTATGGTTTTGCCTAATTGATTTACGTTGGGGAGTGAGTTTAAGACCTGAATTCACCTGAGGTTTCCATAGTGACAGTTGGAAAAATACCATAGGCCTTGATCTTTGGTCCCAAAATGTATCTCAGCGACAAAATCAGCCTAACCTAGTCAAAAAAGAGTCCACAGATTAGGAATGCCTAGTACTAGATGGATTTCATTACAAGTAGCACCATCTCAACATTATGTGAGGATCGTATGGACCGAGAGGTGATCGATCCAAGCGTAGTCACAGGTGAATCCTATGGACCAGAGAAGGTGAAATAAGATTCCTAAGGAAAGCACTACCTTACAAAAGTACCATACTTAATGACCTGGAAGGACTAAAAGGAGAATAGGGAGTGGGTGTGAGAAATTGAGGGGAGACATGAAAGTGTAAACCTCATACTGGTTTCCTTGGACAAACACAAATATACTTTCATTAAATTGGCACGTCATGAATATAAATCATAATTTCATCAATGGATATAATCAGTCCTAGTATCCTTCCCCATAGCATTTCTTTAAAGTTAACCAATTTACTTGTGAATCTTATAAAATCAATTTTAGATTTGTTTTATTTTTAGTTTAGTTTAGGGAACTCATCTTTCACCCAAGTCATTGATTCACTCAAACAGTGAACGAGTTCACTAGCCGGGGTATTCAATCCTCACTAAAACCACACCTTCCCTGTGGGATCGATATCTAGACTTGTTAGTCCATTGTATTACTTGTGTCACCCATGCACTTGCGGGTTTTGGTTGATTTTACCAAACTTTTATATAATACAAAAACCACCGAACAAGTTTTTGGTGCCTTTGCTGGGGAAGGTACGGCTTGGTGTTTGGATTGATATTTTGGCAAAAGAGAAGTTTGTTAATTTGAGCAAAAGTTTTCTTTACATATTTTCTTTTTTATTTTATTTTTATTTAGTATGCTTCATTTTTTTTTTTGTATTTTTTTTTTCTTATAGGTGCTTCGCATAAATGAACAATTTATTGATAGATGAGCACCTATGCGCACTTGAGAAAAAGATGGATGCTCTCACAAACCTCATTAACCAACAAACTCAAAGAGCACCCAATTATTTCAGCTACGATGGAGGTCATTACTTTCAACCCCAACACATTATGCTGAGCCACTATCATTCGAGTTGGAGGACAAATGAGGATTTCTCTTATATAAGCCAAAATTTTCAATGTCAAGGAGGCTCAAGTTATAATAATCAAGAACAAATCCAGCAACCGTTTGATCAAGAGAAATTTTATACCTTATGGAATGAGATAAAAAATGAAGCCAAAATGAAAGATCGAGTCACCCATTCAGCTCCATGACAAATATAGAAAATCCAATTGGGCAACTAGCTTATGCATTAGAGGAGCACTATTTAAGGTCACTCCCAAGCGACATAAAGGATGAGGACAAATGAGTATGTAACTTTGTGCCTATGATTTTTAAGGAGGAAATCCAACCGACATTGGTTGAGGAGAAAAAGAATGAACTTGCTAATAAAGAAGAGCTATTAGTGGAAAAGAGGCAAGTTGAAAAGCACCATCAGAGAATAACAATGGAAAATGTTTTGGTTAGGATTGACAAGTTCAATTTCCTCATAGACTTTGTGACTTTGGGCATGGAAGAGGACCAACAAGTGTCGTCTATAGGAACACCTTCCAATGCCACAAGTCAAGCATGGATTGATGTAGAACATGGGGAGATGACCTTACTTGTTGGTAAGGAAAAAGTGAAGTTCAACCTCCATCGAAGCATACAATTTATGGATGAAGAAAAGATGACGTGCATGAGGATAGAGAGCTCATTTCTACATTTTGATGATCAAGCACCCAAGATCCTTCAAGAGGACACTCTTGAAGGATATAAATTTGAAGCCAACTCTTTCCCCACCAAAAAGCTGGCATATGAGCTTACATTGCCTATTATGAAGGTGGAGGAAGTCATCCTCACGAGCGTTGAGGATGAAGAAGGAGTATTGACCATAATGGATGAAGGGCCAAAGTGAAGATCTTGGACTTCCCCAATGAGTCTAGCTGGACTCTAAAAACGGAGCAGCTCTTGGGAGCTTGAGAAAAATAAGGATTTTTAGCCATCTAATTGCTTTTAATTGTTTTTGTTTAGTTATTTCTAGCATGTGTTGGATGTTGATTTTATTTTAAGTGTTTATTTGGTTTTTTCTTTTTCAGGGAATTGAAGTTGAATCATATTGAGGGAGTTTCATCAAGACCCACCACACCCGAGCCCAATGGTCACACTTGATCATCTAGGGGCGTCCTCTGTTCTTATATTTCATATGTCATGCATTGAGGACAATGCAGATTTTAAGTTTGGGGGTATTGAAGGAACTTCCCTTTGTTTTAGAATTTTCCAGCAGCTTAAATTATCCTATCTTTAGTGTTTTGTGTTTGTTGCTTTTGTGTTTTAGTTGCTTTTATGTGTGTTTAGTTTTTAGTTTTGGTTGAGCTTGTTTTGAGATAATTGTGATGTCTATGATAAATAATGATTGAACTTTCTTTCACATGAAGAAAATGAGAGATAGTTGAACATAAAGCATAATGGGTTGACCACATAAATGTAGACATATCCCCTTGTTCTTAATATCTTTAGCACATACCATTTACCATTGATGGTCAATTTTGCTTGGTTTAGAGAATAATTATGTGATCATAATTTTCTTGATCTCTAAACAACTCTAGAACTTGTTTGATTATTTCTTAGGGCGAAATCCTAGATACCACAACATTTAGGAGATGATTTAGGCCACCCTTAGACTGATTGTGCATTTCTAGCCAACCTTTATATGAACATATCTACAGTCAACCTTTTTAGAACCTAAAGAAGCCTCTTTCTTTGTGAACCAAGTATGCTTCTTACCCGTTTATGTATTCCTTCAATTGAAAACCTTATTTACCCATGGCATGTGTGATTGCCGATGCATTATGTTGAAGCTATGTGGGATTTGGTGATTGATTGAGGTTTATGAAAAAAAATAAATAAATAAAAGGTCGAGTAATTTTGGTTTCGTAGACTTCCTACCTTGAGTAAGTAAGTTTTTAGGGGTGTTCTACACCTAGTACCCTAAGGCCAATTGGTCTAGGAGCTATTGACCCAAAGCTCACTAAATGGGGTAGGTAGAAAGCTTAAGGGAACCAAACATTGCTCTACTCTTACACCTTATTTGTTGTTTTGTGAATAAAAAAGAGTTTTACGGAGCAAATTGAAGTATGAAAAGCAATAAGTTTAGGGGTGATGTAATGTTAGTGAAAGCCTAATGTGTTTGAGGAGATGGACAAAGTGAAAAAGTAATGTATGTCTTTAGGTAAATTTGAGCCGAAAAATTGACTTTCATCATGCCTTTGACCTAAGCCTTACATTACAAGCCTATTTAAGACCTTTTGATCCTAGTGTTGAGGGTATTCTACATTAGTGGAGAACGATATGAAAAATAAGCATATGGAATCTTTCATTTATTAAGAGATCCTTCATACACTCTTTCTTGCATAATTCCATCCGAACTGCAATTGACCAGAGAGGGGAAGACTACACACACACACTTGAGAACTTTGGTTTAGGTTATTCAACTCATGGTCAATCTATTGTTTCTTAAAAAGGCTATCTCAAAGTTTTCTTTGTGTTGTATGAAGGTCATATCCTTGAGGCAGTTTATCATATATTATCCCAATTTTATGCTCAACATTTTTGTTAGTTTTGAATAAGGAAAATGAGTTTTTTCTTTGCTTGAGGACAAGAAAAATGTTAAGTTTGGGGGTGTTGTTCGGTGTGGATTATATATGCATTTTAAGTGTGGTTTTCATGTATTTTTATAACTTAAATTCTTAATTCACATCCTTATTCTTCCATATTACACTAATCCTCCATTCTGCAATGTTTTACAAAATATGAAGGAAAATTAAGCAAAGTGATGGAAGAAATCAAGTGAAGAGGAAGTTGCTGATTTGCAGTGGCGACAAGGTTCGCCAAGGAGAAGAGGAATCTTCAATGACATTAAGACAGAACTAGAGTTGAAAAGCAGAAGACCTCTTGGGTTTTCCTAGGCTTAGGCCAACCTTCACTTAGGTGGAGAAGCGGCTAAGCAGGCGGGATAACACTACATCTTGAGAGCCACTCTGAGTTTGCTGGATGAACTAGCCCTCGCCTGGCGAGGAGCTACTGATGGGAAGACACGTGTCTTAAGCCTAGGCGGCTCGATTCGCCTAAGCAAGAGCGACAGTGATCAACCTCGAGTTTTGAGCTCATCATTAGCCCATTTTCCAAAGCCTATAAATATATGTATTTTAGACTTGATGAGGGTTCGATTTTTGAGGGAGAACACCCTCCTTAGGGTTTCTCCTCTCTTCTTCTTGAGCCACTTAGGGTTTTTTATTTTCTTTAGTTTTACTTTGTTTTTGGAGCTGATTTTGAAGAACTTGCTACTAGAGGAGCTCTTGCAACTGTAGAGCAGAGTTTAAGACGAATTTCATCTCTCATTTGTTTTGTATCTCTAAACTTTACTCTCTTATTTAGTATTTCATTATTATGTTTATTTTAAACATGGTTTTATTGGATTTCTTAGTTGTAATGAGTGGCTAAACTCTCCTCTAGGATTTATTATTGAGGTTGATGCTTGATTTGTATATCTTTCATAATGGTTTTGTGAATTTATTCTTGTGTTGATGTTAGTTGGTGTAGTTGTTTGATTACTATGGTTTTGTCTAATTGATTTATGTTGGGGATTGAGTTTAAGACCTAGTGCACAAAGGGTTTCCATAGTGAAAGTTGGAAAAATACCCTTAGGCCTTAATATTTACTCCCAAATGTATCTCAACTGACAAAATCAACCTAACCTAGTCAAAGAAGTCCATGGAATTAGGAATGCCTAATACTAGATGAATTTCATTAGGAGTAGCACCATCTCAGCATTATGTGAGGATCGTATGGACTGAGAGGTAATTGATCGTAGTCGAATTGAATCTATTGTATGGACCGAGAGGTGAGCAATAAGATTCCAGGAAAGCACTACCTTATAAAAGTACGGACTTAATGACTGGAAGGGTGAAAGGAGGAGTGGGTGTGAGAAATTGAGGGGAGACACGAAAGTGTAAACCTCATACCAATTTCCTTGGACAAACACAAATATATTTTCATTAAATCAACACTTCATGAATATAAATCATAATTGCATCAATGCACATAATCAGACCCAGTATCCTTCCCCATAGTATTTCTTTAAAATCAACCCATTTACTTGTGAATCTTATAAAATCAATTTTAGATTTTTTTTTGTTTTTAGTTTAGTTTAGGGAACTCATTTTTCACCCTAGTCATTAAGTCACTCAAATAGTGAACAATTTCGCTAGCCAGGGTACTCAATCCTCACTAAAACCACACATTCCTTGTGGGATCGATATCTAGACTTGTTAGTCCACTGTATTACTTGTGCGACCCGTGTGCTTGCAGATTTTGGTTGATTTTTACCAAACTTTTATATAATACAAAAATCACCGAATAGAGCCACTATACCTATAATAGTTGCTGGCTACTTGGGTTGTTACTAGGTTTTATAAATTTTTGTTCATTCCTTGAGCTCCTGATCTAACCACCCGACATAAGACGAATCACCTTGTGATTCAAACATCTTCCATATTTTTGTTTGCATAGGAGAACCTTTGATTGGAGGAGTGTTTAAAGTAGAAAGACTTATTGTAGAATCCTTCTCATCATCTTCTACAATGTCTTCTTCCATCACATCTCCTTTTTCTTCATTTTGTGTTTGAGTTCATGTTCAACACTCATTCTCATGTTCATGTTCATTTTGGATTGCATACTTTGTAACCTTTAGTTACATCACTATAACCAACAAAATACACTTCTCACTTTTGTCATAAAATTTTTCTGTGCTCTTTTGGTACATGGGAATATGTAATACACCCAAAAATTCATAGAAAGGAAACATTTGGCTTTTGACCACTCCATGCTTCCTCAGATGTTTTCCCAAAGACTAATTTGATAGGACACACGTCCAATAGAAACACTACATAAGTAACAACTTCTGCCCAGAAAGTCTTGGAAGAGAGTTGGCCTCAACATGCTTCTTGCCATTTTAACAATAGTTATTTTCTTCCTTTCGATTATACCATTTTGTTGAGGTGTATAACTAGCAGTTAACTAACAGTAAATACCATGACTTTTACAATAATTCTAAAACTCATTAGAAGTGAACTCTCCTCCTCTATCAAATCCCAATATCTTCATCTTGTAGCCACTTTGTCTTTCGATAAGACTCTTAAATTCTTTACATTTGTTAAAAGGTTCCAAATTTTCTTTTAATAAATAAATCAAAATTTCTCTAGTAAAATCATAAATAAATGTAAAATTATATTTGTTGTGACCGAGAGTTCTTACCTCATCGGGATGACATATATCTGTATGCACCAACTCCAAAGGTTGTTTGATCTTACCTCTATGTTGTTTCATGAGAAGACATCCTTCACATGCATGATTTCGAATATCAATAATCGGTAATCATGTTACCATGTTCTTATGCACTAACAACTTCAACCCACAAAAAATGAGGTGACCAAAACGAAGATGCCAAAGCCAATTTTTATCTTTCACCATTCCCTTCAAATTAAATAAAGTTTCCTTTTAAGGAAATATAGGAAACATCCTATCCTTTCTACACCTTTTTTATCACCTTCTTATTTTTATTTTTATCATTAAGGGGGCAAACTGTTAGTGATTGTCCTGAGGCAACAATGTAATTGTTATTACTTTCATATTTCAATAACAAAGAGGCATTTTGCATTACCATCTTATGTTTCTAATTTGGTAATTTATTTCATGAATAGTTGATTCCACTCATGGTCATCAATTGCATGACTTGATGGTAGAACCCTAGGTTTGACATGGAATACTATTCTAAATTATCCTTAGTCATTCATTATTGATGGAACAATAATGAATTAAGACTAGTATGGAGTGTGATTAATGAATTAAGACTAATATTAAGTCAACTCATAGGTACGTGTTAGTGAACATTGTAACGTGTTGGTAAACATTGTACTAGACCGACCCACTATGAGATTACTACATGGATTCCAAGTCATAAGTAATTCTCATCATAGTGATGTCTTCTTTTTTGTCCTTCGATCTGATGTTAGGTTCCATTTGTGTGTGCGCACTTTTATTTGCAAGTATACAGGCCTACATGTAATATAGTGGACTCAGAGAGTTCAGATATCGATCCCACAAGGAATGGACTGTAGTACTTAAATGACCAAGTGCCTAAACTAATCGAACTTCTCACTATTCGAACTAACTATTTTTCTGATGAGAATATAATCTAAACTACACTAAAACTAAACTAAAACAAGGGAAATTGGATTATGTGGAGATTTCCAAAGAAAATGAGATTTTTGAAGAAAAAAACTCAAGGTAAAAACACTAGGGTTGGTAGCTTCGATTAATGCAAGTAGTTCAAATTCATTAAGACCAAATGATGTGAATGTTTGCTTGTGTTTGCTCAAGGGAGATTGTTATGAGGTTGTCACTCTCGTGAATCACCTCAATGTCTCACTCTAAATCACCTATTCACCGCTAGGTTCTTCCAGGTGATTGAGTGCAATACTTTACTTCGGCAAATTTCCATTAGGTATCCTAATGGTCACCGCTAGTCCTTGCAATAGGAAAAACCCAAATTGTGCTAAATTTGATCACCGCTAGGTCCTTACAAATCTACCACAATGAGTAATTGATGCTTTTCCCTAATAAAATCCATTTAGTACAATCCATTTCTAATTTCCTAAACTTCTTTGATTAGACTAAGTTATTTTTATCAATTGAAATACATTTCGAAGACTTGGTTAAGACCTCGAGTCAAGTTCCAGCTATCACACTAGAAGCCCTAGGTCAAACTTTCCTAATCTAGTTCTCATACATAAATCCCAACACATTTCAATTAGATATAATCATAGTAATTTCAAACTGCATCAGCAAACAACAACACAAACAAACTTTCACAAAACCACTCTAGAAAATGTATAAACCATGCATTAATGTTTGCAACCAACCCTAGAGGATGGTTTAGCTCCTCATTAAAACCCTTATATAATCCAAAGTCATGATTTACAAACCAAAATTCCCTTCAAAGAAAGAAATAAGAACAAAATAGAGATATAAACTATCCTCGAATGAAGTGCTCTTAACTGTTCCAGCTTTTCACAAAAAATGTACATACAAAAAGTTATAAACACCCTCTACGAGTAAATTCTTCAAGCTAGCTCCAAATCCAAAAGGAATCAAACACAAAACTCAAAACCCCTAAGTTTATTCAAGCTAAGGGTGAGAGAAACCCTATAATTGGTGTTATCTCACCAAAATCGAACCCTTCCTTGTCTAAGAAACACCTATTTATAGTCTTGGGAAATAGGCCAATAAATGGGCCAAAAATGGCTGCAGAAAAAGTGGTCCATCGATGCCATGTCGTGGCATGAAGATCTCTCATGCCGTGATGTGACACAATGTTCATGCTAGGAATTCATCTCATGTCGAGACATGAAGATCTACCATGTCAGGACATGACATAATGTGTACTTATGTTAATCTTCTCATGATGTGACATGAAGATCTCTCATGTCGTGACATGACAGTGAGTTGGCTTCAGGAATTCTTTAGATGCATGATGTCACGACATGAAGAGAGCTCATGTTGCACATGGTAGTGACCTGATGTCGTGACATGAAGAGAGTCCATGTCGTGACATGGCAGTATGTAACCTTCAATCCTAGGGGGCCTCCATGTCGAGACATGAGCACTTCAACAGTAGTAGAAACTTCATTTCTTCATTTTCTTACCTCCTTTGCTTGAGTTTTCTTCCTTATCTGCAAAACCATGGTAAGGAGCGGATTTAGCCTACAATTAAGCTATATAGGTATGGATTTAACATGAAGAACTCTATAAATGTGTGAAATGAATGCTAAGAACTAGGTATAATTCACACCTAACAAATACCCCCAAACTTACCCTTTTGCTTGTCCTCAAGCAAAGAATAAGACCATTTCCCAAAATTTATTTACAAAACAGATGAAAATAAGTGAGCTTGATGAAGATAAAATTTGTGATGAATTGCCTTAGGGATTATACCTTCAAACAACATGGAGAAGACTTTGAGATAGCATTATGTCAATATAATAGATCGACCACAAGTCAAGCATATTTAAACCAAAGTTCCTTAGTGTGTGTGTGAAGTCTTTCCCCATTTGGCCAATTGCAATTTAGATGGAATTAGATGAACTAGAGTGGAATAAGGATCTCTTACTCTCAGGGTGTTCCCATGATGTTGAGGGCATAAGACTCCATAGGCTTGTTGGACATATCATTCTCCACCAATGTAGGCAATTCACAACTCTTAAGATAAAGTAGGTCTTCAATAGCTTGTAATGTATGGTTGAGGTAAAGGGTAGCTGAGTAGGTCATTTTAGATTTGTATTTACCCAACACATAAATATTTCCTTTTTCTCAATGCTTTCTTTCCATCCTTTAACAAATTGAGTTTTTACACAATTGATTCCATCTTAGCCTCCCCCAAACTTAATTCTTTACATCTTTTCCATCACATCACCCCAAACTTGTTTGATTTTCACCTTCTTTTCAAGATGACCAAGAATCTTTATTCTTTTACTTTTATGATTTTTTTTTCACACCCAACTTTCTTAATAGCACAACCACTTCAACCAAACTCTCAATTCACACTACATATCTTCACGTGATATTACATTGAAAACAACATGTTAAAGGTCAACAAGGTTCTTTGATTGGAGGATACTCAATAAAAGGTGGTAAGGTGCTCATTCTTGGTTTTTCTAGAAAGAAAATGGCTAATATTGTAACACTTAAAATAATTCCTATATAATTTTGATAATAATTCTTTATTATATATTTCGGTATGAATCGAAATAAACTTGGGTTTTTCCTGAGAAAACTCGATAAATTGTGAAATGTGAATGAATATGTGAGCATATGATTAAATATATGCTAAATGAGAAATTGATTGAACCTTAAAATAAACCTATGTAAAAAGAGTAAATTCTAATTGGTAAAAGGGGGACCTAAGGGTCAAGAATAGAATAAGCTTAAATGCTAAACTGAATTAAATGATAAATGAAAGTGAAATGAAGACCAAAAAGTAGAAAAATGAGAAATGGAAATTGTGTGTAAGCCAAACATGGCCTTACACTTAAAATGAGGAATAAGACTAAATGTGGTCTTAGAAGAGCACATTTGTGCATTTGTGCCAAAAACGTTTTTGAGAGCAAGTGTGGGAGAAAGCTAGGGTTTTGCAAGAAGAAGTGATTTTGGTGGGAGATCATTCCTATTTCTTGTTTCCAAGTGATCAAGGAGGAAGAAGGAAGCTAGGGCAAAGGGATTTAAGGTAAGAATCAAACCCTAGATTTCTTTAAATGATGTTTGGGTTAGAAAAACCCTAATCCATCCATGGTTTCATATTTGGCATTGGTTTGTGATTAAGACAAGACGCACGAGCGATTCACATGATTTCTTTTGGGATTTTGAGGATTTAGGAGGAAATCGTAAAAAGAGGAAAACTGGAAAATCCGGGCTGTATCCAAGCTCTACGTCAAGTAGCCGTAGGGAACCCACGCCCCGGCGGACCCGCACCATTGCTAGCATGGACAACCTCACCGCGCAAGAAGGCTAAGGTGCCTAAAATTTATACCCTACACCAGCAGCAGAGCAACGCTACGCCGCAGCGTAGCTACTATTCACAACGAGCCATTTTCGGATTTTTGTTTCCAAACACCTCATATTCGTACACCAATAGTTTAAAGACCCTAATAAATGATTAATGGGGATTCAAATAAGGATAAAACTAAATGAAAAACATACCGTACCTCGCCACCTCGGCGAAGCTTCACTTCTCCTTGGCGATATTCGTTAAGTGTGGGTAGTGCTAGTTTACTAAATGTGATGTGTGTGGATTTTATTAGCTGGATGTGAGGATCACTCAAACTTAGACCGAGATTGATTCGTGAAGGGGCAAACAGAAAGAGATAGATTGGTTTGTTCTACCATCTCCCATTCTCGCTTTCAAGATTTGGAAATGTTTTTTTTCTAAAAGTTAGTATAAGTGTTTTCTGTTTTATTATTGATTTGTTTTAATTGATTTAAGGCAATTGATTGTGAAATGTTTTCTTATGAAAATTGCATAAGTATTGAAAATTAATTGTTTATACAAATTTACATATTGTACTGTATTTTGCTATAAAGGATTTGAACGCCCTTAATAGATTGTTAACCGTTTTATTCGAATTAAGGATAGATTTGGTTATAAATGATTTATTGCATATGAAAGTGTATATTTAGAATGATCAATGAACCTTAAATGATTGTATATGAAATAAGTATATGTATTGCATTAACATTGATCATCCAAAAATATTTGAAAGTTTTGTTTAGCAAAATTGCATGATTCGACTTAAACAGAAATAGAAGAATGGAATTGTATAGAACCACTAAGCATGAAAATGTTTAGCGTATTGTTTTTACCAATGCGCAGGTACCGAGTGATAGGCAGTGATTGAAAGCGGATCCAAGGTCGAGGAGCTCAGATTCATTCAGAAAGTTCATGAGTATGCTCCGTCACATGCATCATCACCTATATTTTGAAAGCATGACATTGTTTTAAAAACAAAAGGAGTTCAACTCCAAAATTATTTTTGCACCTATATCTAAATACGATTTTGGATATTATGTTGTAAACAGCACAAAATGCCATTTTTAGTTAAATTCATATTTTGTAAAGGAATTGTATTGAATTTGTAAATGTTTATGGGCTTGCCCCAAACTAAAATCGCTTCTGCAAAGATTTTCTAACTGAAGTGTAACACTTCCACGTGTTTTTGATAAAGTGATATAGTGGTATCAGAGCATCCCAGATCCGGTTTAGACTCGCCAATTGGGTCGGGCCGGAAATGGGTGCTACACTTAAAGTGTTATTAGAGCATCCCAGATCTGGTTTAGACCCACCAATCAGTCGCTTCGAAGTGTGCTACAAATATGGCTCACTCTGCAATCGTGGCTCACCGCACATATGGTTAGCTAAAGGCCATAATCGATCCAAGGATGGCCTATATCATTTCATAATCATTGTGTTGCCTATGATTTCTCCTCAAATGATAATTGAACAAGTTCTAGAGTCTTTAGAGATCAACTAGAATGGTCGTCACCTAATTATTTTCTAAACCAAGCAATATTGACTATCAAGGGTACATTTAAACTTGTGCTCAAATTGATAAGAACTTTTGTCTAAATATTCAACTATAAGGTCAAACCATTATGCTTTAAGTTCATTTATCTCTCATTTTCTTCATGTGAATGAAAAGTTCAATCAATATTCATCATAGGCACCATATCAAAATTAAATAAAAAATGACCTAAAAACTGAAAACATATAAAAGCAACTAAAGCATACAAGAAACTAAAGGAAAATATTAAAAACAAGACAATTGAAGCTAGAAAATATTTAAAACAAAGGGACACCCCCCAAACTTAAAGCATGCATTGTCCTCAATGTATGAAATATGAAAGGTAAGAATAGAGGACTCCTCTGGATGATCAAGTGTGATCATTGGGCTCGGTTGAGGTGGGTCTTGCTAAAACTCCCTCACTCACTAAGAATCAGCTTCAATGACATGAAAAACACAAACAAAAACCAAATAAAAACCAAAAACAAGTTCAACATGAAAAACATACTAAAATAACTAAAAGAAACTTTTTCTAGTAAATGGATAGAAACTCTTTTACTCAGATGGGTTGCCTCCTAAGAAGTCGCCTCGCTTTTATACCCAACTAGACTCCTTTTCTTGAGAAGTCCGAGAGCTTTGAGTTGGCCTTTCATCCCTTATGGCTAATACTCCCTCATCATCCTCATCGCTAATACTTCCTCATCATCCTCATCGCTAATACTTTCTCATCATCCTCATCGCTCATGAGGATGAGCTTCTCAACCTCTGTACTATGCGATGTAAGCTCAAATGCCAACTTCAGCGGAGATGCGAGTCGACCTCTAATCAAAATCTTTCAATAGTATCCTCTTGAAATATTATAGGTGCATGCTCTGTAAATAATGGAAGTGAGCTCTCTATCTTCATGCACATCTTCTTTTCCCTATCTGTGAGTGGCATTATTTGGTGGAGGTCGAACTTCACTTTCTTCTCACCAGTAAGAAAGGCCATTTCCCCATGTTTAGCATTAATCCATACTTGACTTATGGAAATGGAAGGTTTTCCTATAGGTGAGACTTTTTGGTCATTTTCCATGCCCAAAGCCAAAAAAAAATCAATGGGAAATTCTGAACTTGTCGACCCTAACTAAAAACATTTTCAATTGTTATCCTCGATGTTGCTCTTCAACTCGCGTGATCTTTTTAAATGCAATGGCTTTTCCTCAATAGCAAGCTCCTCGTCTCCTTCTTCTCAACTAATTTCAGGCTCAAAAAGTTCCTCCTCAAGGCTCAAAGTTACGCCTTTCAACTCCCCAGAGGTCATCATTCTTTATGTCACTTGGGAGTTGTCTTGAAGATTGTTCCTTCATAGCTTTTGCTAGTTCCCTAACTTGTATTGCCAATCTATCCATGGTATCACACATGTCAGTAGCTTGGTTAATAAAATTGGTGTCCATGTTGGCTTCCACATTGGCTTCCATGTTTGGCAACCACTTTTCTAAAGCATCATTTTCATTCTTAGTTTCTTCCAACAAGGCAAGAAATTGCTCCTCAAAAGACAATTGCCTAATTGTTCTGGATAATTGGAACTTGAACCTTCATGACTTTGCATACTGATTTCCATAAGAGAAATCCTCATATGTCCTCCAACCCGAATGATAGTAGTTTGGCATATTGTTGTGGGGTTGAAAGAAGTAACCCTCATTGTTGTTGAAATAATGCTCATCTTCAAAATCATAAGCTTGTTGGTTCATAGAGGCTTGTGCTTGTATCATAAAATGATTCTTCCTAGTTAATTTCTGGTCAGGCGAGTGGAAAGTTGATTCTGAGAGATGTACAGGAGCTCATCTATCGCTTCATTAGGCATTATGCTCAACACCTTCAATAACAATACAAAATATAAAAAAATGGAGTAAACTAGCTACAAATAAGAAAAAGAAACAAAATTTGGCAGCAAGATTTTCTTTCATCAAAAACATGTTGATCAATCAAGCATTGCCACTTCTAAGAACGGCAACCAAAACTTGCTAAGTTCTATTTGTGCGTGCACATCCTTTATCCGCAAGTATACAAATCCTACAAGTGATATAGTGGACTCGAGAGTCCTGATAACACCTTAATGTGGGATCAAGGAGTGCTCGCCGAATGACCGCATCCCCAACTAATCAAACTTCTCACTATTTTTCTGATGAGAGTATAATCTAAACTACACTAAAACTAAACTAAAACAAGGGAAATTGGATTATGTGGAGATTTCCAAAGAAAATGAGATTTTTGAAGAATAATACTCAAGGTAAAAATACTAGGGTTGGTAGCTTCGATTAATGCAAGTAGTTCATAATCATTAAGAGCAAATAATGTGTATGTCTACTTGTGTTTGCTCAAGGGAGATTGTTATGAGGTTATCACTCTCGTGAATCACCGCAATTTCTCACACTAAATCACTCTAGGTTCTTCTAGGCAATTGAGTGCAATACTTTTCTAAGGCAAATTTCCCTTAGGTATCCTAATGGTCACTGCTAGGTCATTGTAATAGGAAAAACCCAAATTGTGCTAAATTTGATCACCGCTAGGTCCTTACAAATCTAGCATAATTCATAATTGATGCTTTTCCCTAATAAAATCCATTTAGTTACTAAGAATTGCTAATTTCCTAAGCTTCTTTGATTATGCTAAGTTAATTTTACCAAATGATATACATTTCGAAGACTTGGTCAAGACTCGGGCCAAGTTCCAGCTATCACTCTAGAAGCCCTAGGTCAAACTTTCCTAATCTAGGTTTCAAACACAAATCCCAACACATTTCAATTAGATAAAATCATAGTAATTCCAAAACCACATCAACAAACATCAACACAAACAAACTTTCACAAAGCCATTCTAGAAAATATATAAACCAGGCATTAATGTTTGTAACCAACCCTGGAGGATGGTTTAGTTCCTCATTACAACCCTCATATCATCCAAAATCATGATTTACAAACCAAAATAAAGAAATACATGAGTAAAGAACAAGGTTAGAGATAGAAAATTATCTGAAATGAAGTGCTCTCCAATTGGTTATAGGCTCTAAACACCCTCTATGGTCACATTCTTCAAGCTAGCTTCAAATCCAAAAGGAATCAAACACAAAAACTCAATACCCCTAAGTTTATTCTAGTTAAGGGTGAGAGAAACCCTAGAATGGGTGTTCTCTCACCAAGATTGAACCCTTTCCTTGTTTAAGAAACACCTATTTATAGAACTGGGAAATGGGCCAAAACTACGCGAAAAAGTGGTCCATTGACTCCATTCTTCAACATACGACATAATGTTCATAGGAATTGCCTTCATGTCGTGTGACATAAGATTCACCATGTCACGACAAAGATCTACCAATGTTCGCAGCACGACACGTGTGCTTTTGATAATCTTCCTCATGTCGCAGTAACCTGAAGATCTCTCATGTCGCAAAAGGACATGACGCTGAGTCAAGCTTCAGTGAATTCTTTCGTGATGCACATGTCGCAACATGAAAAGAGCTCATGTCGTGACATGGCAATGACTTGATGTCGTGACATGAAGAGAGTCCATGTCGTGACATGGAAGTATGAAACCTTCAATCCTAGGGGGCGCCTCCATGTCTCGACTTGGGCACTTCAACAGCAGTAGAAACTTCATTTCTTCATTTTCTTACCTCATTTGCTCGGGCTTTCATCTTTATATGCAAAACCAAAGTAAGGAGAGGATTTAGCTTGCAATTGAGCTATATATGTGAATTTAGCATGAAGAACTCCATAAATGTGTTAAATAAATGCTATGAACTGTATAATTCACACCTAACACTCCGATACCACAATGGGTCCCTACATGAGAGCCTCCTATGCTCTTGGGACACACGGTTCGAACATCATCCATGCAGAATATGATGGTAATATAGACTATAGTTGCGCGATAGAATAAATCATGCAAAGGGACATGAGATGAAAGTGATTTGTCCCTCTTTTGTAGAGAGATATCCATGGCCCTCGACCATGTGAGGATCGGAAAATGCATGATCATACTTAAATAAATTAATTAGGGTTATTAATGTCATTCTAGATTAGGTTATGTCACCATAGACAGCCACCCAATTTAGCGGTCAGAAATTACCTTTCTATATCACTATGATTTGTGTGCTCGACATAGGTTTTAAGCTCACTACCAACTTTATGTGGACCTATAGGGTCACACACTTAGAATGGTTTGGAAACCAAGCCTTGGGCTTAAAATTGGTATTTAAACCCAAGAGATCCCCTCGTGGGTCATTCATTCACGTTTGAGAGGTGGTTAGGATTCTGGTGAGTCAACTTGCATGCTAGCACATTCGCTTCTCTCGAGGTTTCCAAGAGGCTTGTTCGTGTGGATAACTATAGAGGGTGCGAACGCTCCTGCTACATCTTTCGGTCCGACAAGAAAGGCTTCACGCACAAACGAGGCTTCAAAGGAAGGATCCTTTTCGATGCAAATAAGTATTTTTCATCCTTAAATCAAGCCTTAATCGATCGCATGATCCTTGAATGGGTTATGAGGCGTGATTTTTTTTTCTTGTTTTTTCGTTGCTTACTGTTTGCTCTATCGCCCTAGAAACCCATAACTCCACTAGCGATACTAATAATATGTCCTTTTTCTCGTTAGCTGTCCCATACTCAACAAATTCCAAAAGATTTTGGATGGGGAAGGTTCACATCTACTATTATAAATATTGCAAGTATCATCTTTGGAATATATTTTTAATATTACCTGTTTTTATGATCGTAAACTTTGATTTATGCCTGCAAAATTTTTCCCACCGAACCGATTCATCTAATTGTGAAACAATTCTTTGTTATTTCACATGTGATTGTTTCATTCTTGTATCAAGATACTGGGCGTCACCATTGTTGGTCTACATTCGATGTTGCTATGTTGTAGGCTACCTCAAATTTTTTGCTCGACCTTGGTGATGTTTTCTTGCTCGTCTTGTTCATTCCATAATTTTGTTCAACATTCTGACTTATAGTGCCTATACTTTTTGCATTTGAAACATTGTATGTGTGACTTGTCTTTAGGCATGAAAGTGTTACCCCTTCCTTAAGATTGATTTGTTTACCTCTACCATGATCACGACCTCTCGCACCTTGTTGGCTTCTTCACCATGACTCCAGTAGTAGATCCTTTCTTGTTTGCAAGGCTTTTGCTCGCTGAATTTGTAGCTGATCTTCTCCTGTTTCATTCATTGTTCCCAGTGTACACGCACAAACTCATCGATCCTTCTACCATTATGAAAGCCAGCCCAAATCTCCAATTACTCAGTAGAACAAACAGATATAAATGATCATGAGAAATCGCTCTTAATGTTCTCCAATATTTTCTGATAGTAAGCTTTTTTCACCTTTATTCCAAGATTCGTTCACAATGATTTGTACTTGGGATCAAAAATATAATCTCGAGATAGATTTAGACTCATTCATTCAAGGTGATACTTTGAATTCACCTCTTAACGTTTGCAACTTCATCCACTTTGACACGATCATCACTTTTGTATAATTTTTTGTAGAGTAACCAAAGCTTTTTTTTCCATTCTATATGCTATTATTAGATTTTCTTAATTCATGAACTCATCTACTGTTTGAATATTGCAAAAGGGCTCTTCAATCTTTCTTGTAGTTCTTTTTAATGGCTCCTTTTGCTCCTTGGCAGTAGAAAGTGCCTCCCTGAACTCTTGAATCCTCCTGTAATCACTTGATATAACCAGCCTATTCAATAAATCCCCAAAAAATCTTTAAGATCTCTGTGCTCCAAACACACATTTGAATGCATCCCAATTATCAAAATTCTTACCTTGTGAATTTTGGAGTTGAGGATGAATGAAAATTCCTCCTCATTAGTGGTAGCCAAGGCGCCACTCCTGCCCAACAAGATTGCAACTTCTTTGTGATTCCCACACGTTTCCTGGTGTCCTTCCTCTGATGTGGTATTCCATCTTCCCTAATCTTTGCTCTAATACCACTTTTGTTGGAAACCATTCGATTGAGTATTGACTCAATAATCTAAAAAGATTATTAATGTCGCACTGGAACCATATTACATCAATCTCGTGCCAAAGTATCAACCAATCATAGATGACCATATTTATAATAAACTAAATCATTATATGCAAGGGAACTGAATTCCCTACCAAACCATAAATCATATTTAATATAAAAGACCTAACTAAATAACAATTTATAATTTGATTTTGATTCGGATTACAATTTCAACAGTATCAACATATGTTACATAATAACTTAAAATATGTCCATAAATAATTTTGGGGAAGTTAATTATGTCATCTAAATATGCTTGACAACACGTTCCTTTGAAAATTTGCATGTTTCACATGATTTAAAAATCACTTTCAAAAATTTTAATTTATTTAAAGTGATAATTAAATTAGTACTTGATAAATACTATTTCTAAAATTTATATTTTTATATTATAATATATTATTAAAAAAATTATATTTAAAATATATATATATTCAAATATGAAAAAAGAAAAGCATTTTTAATAAAGTGATGTTACTACAAAAGATTGTTTGTCCAGAATCACTACATACAAAATGGAGGAAAAAAGGGTAGATTGCCATCAATGTGTCATTCATGTTGCAAGAATTGGCCAAATAAATAAAGCTCTATCAATTACCCCCAAAACCATGGAACTGGTATATGCCCCTAAGGCAGCTTTGAGTGTGGGCCAATTGATAATCATACATTCTATTTGACTATGAATTAATTTTCAACACTGGATTTCAAGGCTAGAGTCAGCTACGTTGTCCCATCAACCTTTGCCTTTTCCTCTCATTTCATTTTCCTAGCCCTTTGTTTGGTTCTAGAGAAAGGTCTAAAGTTTTGGATGTGTCCAGAGAAATGGACTTTTCCAAAACACCTACCTAAGAAAGAAAAAAAGAAAGTCGTTATTATATTGCAAATTTCATGACACGCTTGGAGTCGTTTACTGTTTCCATCATTTTTTTCACATCCACATTGACTTTAGGGTGTGGAATCACTTTTCCAGTTGGCTCCTTAATTATCAGTGTAATTTTAAAAAAGTTATATAAGAAGACAAGTTTATGGATGTAACAATGGGAATTAAGAGTAGGCATTCATCATAATTTGCTAAATTAAAATACCTTAATCAACTTGAATCTAATTTTACCAATATAATGGACTCATAATTAAAAATATTTAACTTATTCTGGCTGATCAACTTTATCTTATTTTTACAAATTTGGAAAATTAACCTTGATTAGTAAGATAAAGTAGGTGGCATGAAACAATCGATTTATATTTAGTAAGATTGATTGGAATTAAAACTGTTCACAATGGTCTTTCAAATTCTTATTATTATAGCATAGTTTTAAACCCTAGTGCGACACCTTTAAAAAAAATAATAATAAATAAAAATACTTAGTGCGACATTGAGATAATAGCAAAAAGAAAAACAAAGAAAAAGTAAACAAATCTATTTTTCCAACACATAAGATAAGAGATACCTTTGATAAATTTTCTTGAACTTGTTCTAGGAACAAACAAAATAATGTTATTTTATATAATAATATACTACAATAAAATTCTTTTCTGACGAAAATAAAGTCTTAACTTCAATCTTTTTTATACATGATTTATTTTATTCTCCAAATGCACACCAGCAGCACTCAGGTAACACTTCAAAGCTTTCTCTCGCAATTTTTCTTTTCTTCTTTAAAAGCTTAATTATGTGTCATCACAAGCTCTTTATCTCTTAATAAAAAATGAAATCAAACACCGTCCCAATATATAACGAATGGAATCTCCTAATGATTTATTTTCATTTCTTTTATTCACTTTTTGGTAAAACTACTAAAGATTTGTGGGATGTTGCTATAGAGATTTATATTTGACCATGATAACAATATGACTGGATTTTTGTTAATGAAAAATCTCCCAACGTAAGCAAGATACATACTTTATTTATAGAACATCTTGGAAGTTGAGAAGCATGAGATAGAAGTTTTCCTTTATTGCATCCTATTATTAGATGGGAAGTGATTCCATGATTTATTCATCATTTACTAGTAATATATACATGAAGCGTGCTACATTATATCGTGTTTGTAAAGACATAAAATAATGCTAGATTACGAAAGAGAATATTGTAATTGATGATGTTTTTTCAACCTAACCTGGCTACCGAGCATGCTAGATTTGTTGGGCCTACCCGTCGACTGGATGCTCCGCCCTCTCGCAAAACAAGAAACAAAAGGATCGGGCCTAGGCTCGCCTCGTTGCCTCTCCAATGCCTAAGTTAGCTCTTTCCGGTGGGAGAGAAGACTTTGGATCGCCTCAGGAATGAAGTTTTTTGCGTACCTTTCCACCACAATGACTAGTATTTAGGTGGGTGACTTCTTCCGCAATTTGATGGTGATACCTGACTCTCCTTCTTATTGGATGGGGATTTTCCCCTTATCGCTTGTCAATTAATAAGGGATACTTAGAAAGGAAAGTTATCGGAACTATTCTACTTCCCTTATCGCGAGATCTCGACCGGTTTCGATGTGGATATGGGCTCTTTGGCAAGCCACGCCCCTCGAGGGATGAACTGGTCCCGGTTGGCCCGAGTCGTGGGCCTGACCGCTTTACCGGGCTCCGGCGAGGCTATCCTTTAATCCCGCTCTCGGACTCGAGGGTGGGCCTCGCGCGCCTATTTTTTAAACCCCGCTGCTTGCCCCCACCCTCGTTACGCCGAAAGTGTGGCAAGGGTCGTATCAAGCCGGATTGGGTGCGATTTCGTGGTTGCTCAGGCCGTGCCTGATTAGGCCTACCCTCACCAAATGTCCGTGCGGTAATGATGACTTTTCGATTTTCGCCTTTATTTCCCTCTTAGTTCTTCCAGCTTTCTTCAAGAACATCCTCTCGACCTGCTAGCATTGCGTTCCCTAATATTGAAGCTTTTTCCTTCTCTACGAGTTCGAGCTTTTTTTTTTTTTTGTTTTTGCAACTTGTCTAATCATTGTTCAGAACTTCTTTTGGTGTCTTGTAATACCTTGCTTGGGGTGGTCCCTTTCGTTATGTTCCTGTGGACTGCATGCTGTCTTTTCCCTTCTTCGTCTTTCTTCAAGAGGTGTCATGGTATGCTGGGTGGCTATCTTGGTTAGTTTTTGTCCAGCTTCGTGTATTCTCATGGGTCCGGGTCGTTCCTCTTCTTTGCGTATAAGGGGTGGCTCCTCTACGGAGTCTGGTTCAGGGCGGACGGATGGTGAGTCTAATCAAGCTTGTACTACTAAGCACTTCGAGATGTCCTGTGGAACCTCCTTCCCTCCAAAGGCAAGGATAAAATTGATGAGATTAAACACTCTAGCTGTTGGTCCGAAGTCCGAGGTCTACTGTGGTGTGAACACTCGCAGGCCCTAGCAGAAGGTGTCCTTATTTGGGGAAATCTTCGCAAGACGCTATAGGCCCTCGTTTGCGTTCATGTTCGTCTTCCAACGACACCTCCTATGTCGCTCAAGTGCCCAAGATGGTGTGCTTTTTCGAGAGATGGCCTTAAGAATGGCCTCCGTTTTCCTCTGCATCCCTTTATGAAAAGGGTTTTACATCATTTCAACGTCCCGCCTCTTCTCATTTTCGCCCAACTTCCGTACCGTTTGGCCGTTAGTTGTCTCAGTGGAGGTGTTGGGCTCGTGTTCCCAAAGCATAGCCGCTTCCTGGACTCCTTCGGGGCATGAAGGAAGCCGCGAGGGCTTTCTTTAGCCAGCTCCTCCCAGTTTCTGCCACAATGTCAGAACCCCACTCCAGCCTCCCGCAAGCCAGGCGGCAGTCGTTCAGCACTTTTTTGTCGTTGGCCGCAGGGGAGTAGCATAATCCCACTAACCATGAAGACACACTCATGCTCCTTGGCCAAGCTTCGACCACTCCCGAGAATCTTTGTGAGCTTTGCTTTGTTTTAGTTTGGTTTGGCCTTCACAGATTATAGGGTATCCCTAACTTTGCATTAGTTGCATTGGTTGACCTTAGCCCTAAAGACAGGGAGATGAAGCGGAAGTTGGCCAAGTGTCTTCTCATGGCTTAATCCGAATGCTCAAGCCTGACATTCCGGTCTTCAAAGTTCAAGTCTCCCGACCTTCTACTCTGCTGGCCTTCTCATTCACATCCATATGTTGGCTTGCTCTACCTAACAGAGGCCCCGCTATGTCAAGCCCACTAAGGAGAGCTTCAAGCTCGTGTGAGACGCTTGTCCAGAGGCCCCGGGCGTGAAGTGACGCCCCTAGACTCTGGAGAAGCACCATCCGGCCTCCGTGCCCCGAGGTCGGGACGTTTTTCATCACCCCCGCCCATGTCCACGTGGGCATTACCCTCTCCGCCGAAGTGTCAAGAGCGGCTGCCCGCAGCCCCGCCCGCCTCCGCCGCAGCCGCCAAAGATCTCCTAGGGAGTGGCTACAAGTCTCCGCTGAGGTTGCGCCTATCTCACCTGAGTCTCCTCGCTGCAGAGCGCCGAGCGCCGAGCCTCCTTCGCACAGCTAAGACTCTCGGGAGGGAGCCGCCGGGCACCGGAGATATGATTCCTTGCTCTCCAATGCAGAGTTTGCTGCTAGCGCGAACTCATCCATCCCTCGTGGATTCGATCTCAAGAGGCCTGATGCCCCGCCCGGCTGGAGGAGGCTCGCTCTATCACCTGGTGCGGGTCACCTCCTTAAGTTCCCTTATCTTTATTCATTCGTCTTTATCTCGGGTTTTGAGCTGTGCATTGACTCTAAGGCTAGTGTATTAAGGTGCGGCTACCCATCTGGGCAGTTTGGCTAAAAGGCCACCGAACGAGGGTCGTGCCAAAGCCGCCAGAGCCTACAAAGCTAAAGTGGCTTCTCTTACTCAGCCGGCCGAGCCGTGAGCCTCGCATGCAAAATATGACGGCGGAATCCCATGCAGCTCAACTCCGACCGAGGCATACTACTGAGCAGGCGCGGCCAAGAGAGAGAGAAGAGAAGGCTCGAGAAGGCTTAAGAGCTTCCAGAGACAGTTTCTCCCGGAGGCCAGTGGATGGCCGCAGATCGCCGCACGAGATGCGGGTAAATGTGACGGGTCGCATCACCCGTAATGAGTTGCGTAAATAAAGAGCTGCAAACTCGCCTGCACGAGGTGCTGTAGTCGTGGAAGAGCTTGCCTCCAAGAGATGTGAGATGCGCATAAAGTCGCCGCTAGACCGAAACGCCAATCGCTAAGCCTGCGGGTCGAGCTTTATTAAACGGTCGACCAATGAGTCTCATGCGCTAAGTTAGGACTTTATATAGTGGAAGCTCCTGTGGTTCGGGAGGACTGAGCGATAGCAAGTTTGAGGGACGAGGCCTCGCACTCTGGTCCCGGGTGGTCATTTCCAGACAGGAGGGAGCCAGGTTAACGCCCACCCGGCTCGACCTAAATTCTTGATATTCCCAGTGGACAAGGATGCGCAAGAGTCCTCACGATTGCTCAGACGCCGCCGGACGAGGTCCCGGGCCCTCTTCACTCCTACTCCTAACCCTCGCGCCCGACGGTCCGAGCCTCCTTGCAATTTCACATGTTGCCAACTCGGGCTTTGAACTCGGATATATAACGCCGCCCCCGTCGGATACTTAACAATGAACACCCCAATTTTTCTATCTCTCGCTTTTACCAATAATCGTTCCTTTGCGGTCGCCTGTCTGGCGCCGACCGCTCCCCGGGTTACAAGGCTCAATCGAGATGCCGAGGTCTTGAAACCGAGCAAACCGAGGCCTCGCGGCTAACGCACTGGAAATAACCAGCTTTCGCTTCATAAGGCCTTAGTCGGGCTGCGGCCGAGCTCGCGGAAAGTCGAGCCGCTGAGGCCTGGGTGGGCGATTCGTCTGAGTCGAACTGCCTCAGACTACAAGGCCTTAATTGAGTAGCCGAGCTCAAAGCCGAGATGATGAGGCTCAGGCTAATCCGGCCCGAGCTAAACTCGGCTCCTAGGCCAAGGCCTTAGTCGAGCAAATGAGCTACCTAGGCTCCATGGGCTAGGGCCCCGGCCAAGGCCTTAGTTGGAGCGCTTTGAGCTCTAAAAGCCCAGCCGCCTGTTCGCGGGGCTGATCTCCGCTTGAGCCAATCGCCTGCCAAGGCTCAGCCATCGGGCCGAGTTTCTGAAAGCCGAAATGCTGAGGCCCGCCACAGCCTAAGTCGAATCCAGCTCTAGGGCCAAGGCCTTAGCTAAGGCTTGAGTCGCCGAGCCGCGAAATGGCGGGCTAATCTGGGCCTGAGCTAAACCGTGGCCCCGGGCCGCGCCTTAGCCGAGGTCAGCCTGGTCGTTGAGCCGCTAGGGCCTGTATGAACCCGCCTGAAGCAACCGCTTCGGGCTGAAGGCCTAGCTGAGAAGAGCCTCTGAAGGCCAGCTGCCAGGCCCAGCTAACGCCCAAGTTGAATCGTTCTAGCTATACGTCTTACCTGGCAAATGAGCTCAAAGCCAGTCGCCAGGTCTGTGGGCCGATCTTCCTAAGCCTTTAACTCAGCCCCGGCCGGCATTCAGCTGAGCAACACCATCCCCGAATGTTGAGTCAGTTATGCCCGTGGATGATCTCGCCTGAGCCGGAACCCCGCCTCGGCTATAAGGCCTGTTGAGCAATTTTCGAGCCTAAATGCTGAGCCGCTGGTCTGGCGAGACTACCGAAATAACTCGCTCCGGCCAAGGGCCTCGAGCTGGCAGCTGTTCTTGAATGCTGAAATAAGTATACCAGGCTAATGTGCCTGAACAACCGCCCCGGGCAACAAGGCCCTGAGTCGGTAGCCAGCCTTTGTGCTCGAGCCGTTGAGGCCTGCGATCCGCCCGAAACGAACCGCCCCGGGCTGCTGCCAAGGCCTAGCTGGGAGCGCTTAAGCTCGGAAAACTGGCTCGCCGCCCGCGGCTAATGCCCGTTTCAACGCTACGTGGGCTATATGGCCTTTGCTGCAGGCCAGCCTAACCACATTGCGCGCGAGCCACAAGCCAGCCGAACTGCCCCGTAAGCATAAGGCCTTAGCAGCGCTTGAGCGCCTGAACGCTGTCGTGGGTCTGTAAGACCGTCGAGCTAAATCGGCTTCGCAAGGCCTTAGTTGAGCAACAAATGAGCTCTCAATGCCGAGCTATTAAGGCTCAGGCTAATTCGCTTTAGCCGGGACTGCCCCGGCTACATGACCTTAGCTGAGCAGGCTGAGCCGTTGAAAACCGAGCCGGGCCTAGGCCGATGCCTTCCCAGCGCTAAGTTCAGAACCGAGCCGGGCCTGGCTGGGCGCCGAGATCTTCCCTGAGCCGCGGCCTGCAGAACCGAGCCGCTGGGCTCTCGGGCGCCGAGGCCTCCCGAGCTTTAAGCTTTGCAACCGGCTACGTGGCTATATGGCCGACATTTGACTTCCTTCTTGAAAGGCGGGCCATTTACGCGGCTTTACCGAGAATTGAACAGACAGCGACTTCCCAGCGCCTAGCTTCCTTACAAATGTTGTAATTCTCCGTGATGGTGTTCATGCTTCGAACCTTCTTCCATTGTGTTTAATTGGAATCCGCGCATGATGAAGTGCGTCAATACTGCCATTGCAGGAGGTCTTCCCGGAGATCGGAGTTGTCGCTTTGCTCATACCTTCTTCTCGTAGAGGCTGTGTTTTCCGCCCTCGTGGGAGTTATAAGATCTCTAATCAAGGCTCTGACGACTGAGTCGGGGTATAGGAATGATCCGGAGGGGACGGTGTACTCAAGAAAAACTTTTAGTATCGCTCTCTCCATTTTTCCTCTTTTCTTATCTTCTTTCCCTTCTCCCTTTCTTTCCTTCTTCCTTCTCCTTTTCCTCCCGCTCTACTCCCTCTTCTTCTTCCTTTCCCTTTCTTAAGATTTTTTTTTTGAGGGAGCTGCCTGTATTGTTCACTCCCGAGATGTAAGGGATGTCGCTACTAATGTAACTTCAATCAATTGTATCTTCTTTGAAATAAAGAACAATCTTTTTTTTTTTTTTTTTTTTTTTTTGAAGCATGAATTTTCGTATTATGAGGTGTGGAATTTTCTGTAATTTTCCGCCAGAATACTTCGCTTTTCTTTTACCGGCAGGCTGGTTTTGATTCATAAGGATATCAAACAAAGTAACTGCAACAATGCATCGTTATCTAAAACTGATGGTACTTTATTAAATATTACAATCCATGTATTGATATAATTGCTGAGGTGCTCAACAGTTCAAGAGTGAGGTAGAATTCTTCCTTCTTCCGTTTGGAGTTCGGGTTGCTGTGTCGGACCACGCGTGACACGAGGCAAGGGCCTTCCTGGCTAAATCCTAACTTTCCATGTGTAGGATCTTCACAGCGTGTTTTTAAATCTGCAGGCTCTGCCACTATAACTTTGCCAACTTTCTGGCCATAGTACTGTCAGTTTTCCCCCTTGGTGCTCTTCACCCGCCAAGAACCCGCCCTCTCTCTCTCCTCCCTCCTCCTCCTCTCTCCATGCTTTTCTTCATCTAGGAGGTTTCAGGTTTCTAAGCAGATCCTTCAGGTTCTACACTGCCAATTCAACTTTAGGATTTTAATCCGACAGTGGGCTACCGCCTAAGTACAAAGGCTGTTGAACGGGTCTCCCGAGTTGTCGACTCGCTGGGAGAAGGTTCCAGACATGCCCATAACACCCTGTAGGTATTCTACCGCATTTGCCTTTAGACCTTCCAACTTAGCTTGCTGCCGCTTTAAGGGTTCTCACGGTGACTTATGTCATCTACTGGATCGTGGATGAGCCGGGGGACGAGTAGTAGCTTTATGATTCCTTTGTCAGACAAATCCCTGAATTCGTGATTGTCAATTGTTTCCAATGGTTCATACCGGCTTCCTGACACAAAACCTCGCATGGCGGAACTCACAAACTAAGGCGTGACTTTATTCTCGTGATAGTAGCCAAGGGCCTGGCTTCGCCCATTTGGTGAAATAATCCACCGGCTACGACGATAAATCGCATCGCCCCTTCCGATGGGGCAGGGTCCCAACCCCCATCGTCGGAAGCGCCAAGGGCTCAGAATCGACGCCGCGACTCGAACGGAGGCTGAGATTTCCGGCGTGCTCCCGACAAACCGTGATTTCTAACTAGTTATGCTGGCGCCTTCCGCGAGCATTGTAATAATAGTGTACCTTGCCTCAAGACTTTCCCGCTTACCCGAGTCTGGCGTGATTTAAGAAGGTTTTTGCAATTCCTACTGAAGATGTAGCTGGCACCCTGCAATGCACTTGAGGATGGGTGTGAAAAACCTCGCTTTATAAAGTGGCCCCCAACGAATAGAGAGGAGCCCGCACCTCGTCCTAAGCTTAGATGCCTCCTTCTGGTCTGCCACAGTCCCTTCCGTCTGGGTGAACCAAACAATCCATCTAGTCTGACCGATGCGACGTGAGAGATCTCACTGCTGGAAATCTACTGAGGGCGGAAAGGCACTCACAGGTGGCCGCCCATTGAGGTCTCTTGGGAAGCCGCTGCCGCTTCTAAGGCATCCGCCTCGCGAATTTTCTCGCCTCAGACAGGTCCGATCCTAACCCTCACGAACTTCTTATAAGCACTCGCACCTTCTCGAGGTATGTAGATCATTTTTTTCAATTCTCTAGCCTTCGTAGAGTCTCTATTTGTTCACGCCACCGGGAGTCGCATACGTCTAGTTGATCAACTTCCTTGAATGGGCGAGGTTAAGCGGCCAGTTCCTGAGGCAGAATCTGACTGACCTTTACCTTTTTTTTTTTTTTTCGTAAAATGGTGGGCCCAAGTCTTATAATCGAATCAAAATCTCATATCTCCAAAGATAATGAAAATAAAACACCACTGGTGGTGTTTATTAATAAAAACATATACATACGCTCGAGTCCCATTTACATATACAAAATCGTGACTTCTTACATTTACCAATTAGAGCGCTGGAACTCATATGTAGTAATCCCTTACAAAGTAGCTCAAGACTATGCGTAAGTTTTCTGACGCTCTCTCGTACCTACACGGATTGAAAAACCACAAGCCTACGCTATGTTATATGACTTATACAGAACACATGCACTATTACTCATTTATAGGGAGCATATAACATAAATATATATGCAGTAATATATATCAAAAATTTTCATCAATTTATACAGCAGCTTATACGCATATTCGTACTTATAGCGAACGTATATTTGTTCAAATCTCTCACAAGACATACGTCAGGTCAATGATATGTATTCCGTATCTCCCAAATGACATATATATCAGATCGACTTATAATGCGTTCCTAACTTATAATTATTCAGATCTCCCAAAAGACATCTACTTGAACTTATGTCAGACTAATACTTATCCAGATCTCTCGTAGGAGTTATAGAGCTTAAACCTTTACTGAGGTACCCGTAGATACTACAGAACTTATACTTGTAATTTCACTTATACTATCACAAGAAAGATATCCTGCCTGCTGCCATGTACTGTATTAGGAGCTTATTCTTGTATTTTGGATCTTATACTTGTATTGTGAGCATATACTTGTCTTACTTGATCTTATACTTGTATTATTGAGCTGGTCTATATTTTGATCTTATAATTTGTATTACGGAGATATACTTGCCTTTTGGATCTATACTTGTATTACAGAGCTATCTGGTCAGATCTTACATTGGTATGATGAGCATATACTTGTCTTAATATCTTTATACTGTATCACAGCTTATTCATGTATTTAGGATCTTATACTTGTATTACGAGGCTTATTCTTATGCGAAGGTACCCGTAGGTTCTACAGTCAGAGCGGAGCTAAATTCCTTTCTCTCTTATTGTTCATTATTCAAATTTACATGGTTTATGCTCCATGGCTTTATTATACACTTAAGAACATATGGTACCTAAGGGTACACAAGATACGGCAGATGTATGCTACGCATACCGGGTCTTATTCATGTACTTTGCAAAGTGTATTCATCAACGTCTACATTAATTACATATCTATAGTCGCCTACCTAAACTCCGAACCATGAATGAGATGGACACAAGACACCAAGAACCCGAAGGTATGGTACAAGATCGAATCCTGATACGTGCCTCCCACATACCGTAAGTGTCGTGAAAGAATTCAGCGAGTTTGCCAAAGCACCGATCAGCCGTCGCCAGTAAATGGCGCCACAGCGTAGATGCCGCGACCGATCGAACGCGTAGTCTCGCCCCACGTGAATAAGGTCACGTGAGCACCAGCGTGAGTGCCAAAGCACCGATCAGAACGTGCCTACCCATGTAACAAAAGTGCCAAAGCACTAGCAAGAGTGCCGAAGCACAGATCAAAACGTCCACTCATTCATTCTTTGGTCCTAGGTAGTCATACTATCATATGTATTTACAACCATAACCATTCCTAACGCGTATTCTGCCTTCGTATCAGTTATGTGGACTACTCAGGTCTTATCTATCCGCAGCCTTCTAATCGCTATCACTTATTCATTTATGTACTTCATATCATTTGTTATCTTTCCTGGTTATATGATAATAATCATATATGAATATAAATCCACATTATGTGTTCATGATATATCAGCTTTCATGTTCATGTTCATGTTTCGGGCCAAGTTTCATATCCATATCATATTCAGGCCACGAACACATCTATACATATTGCATTTCTTATATTTTTCCTGCTTTCATGTCAAAGGTTGCATTTGCACTTTGTACAATATGGCACTGCTAAGTTCATACATCATTCATGTATTCTGCTCTCTATGAATCTACTTTACTTAGAAATTAACTATCTAAACTCAAGCAGGCATTTTCATACAAACTAGCTTCATTGCCCATATTACACTAGGGACAATTTTGAAATACTCATTTTCAGGGGTCTTAACTCCATACCCGACACTTGTTCTTTGTACCTTGAAGCTATGTGCTAAGGGTTTCTCACCTAGAATCACCCAAATCGATACCCAAACTAGATATGCTGTGAAACAACTGTGAGACTTACCTTATGTTCAAACAGAATCAAATTTGTTTTAACGATAGCCCCACTGTGAGTGATTTTCTGGGCCAAATGGGGTCAAAATTTGAAGATACCTATTTCATGTAGATTTGTTCTCCTTGAAGTCTAGTTTAACCAGCCCAATTAATCACCAAATCGGAGAGAAACACTCAAAGAGACAAACTCAACGCTGTCTAAATAATGATTAAAATAATGAATCTTTGGTACCTAAGTATCAAGAGACCAAAACCAATATGGTACTGGTACCACACTATTTGGTACCGGTACCAAACCTCAAAAATGCCCATAAATGGTGGTTTTCTCCCCATTTTTGCTATGATGGACCCAACCAACCCAATAATACATACACATCAAAACCATCTATTCATCTCAGAGCTTCATCTACTAAATCATCTTTCAATACTTATCTTACTTCAAAACCTTTCATGAATTACTCCCAAAACAATCCCGATATGGGTCATAACCTATACATAAACCAAAACATAAAGATTAGTTAGGGTTTGTTCTAAACCCAAACTCCATTACTTGCAATTAAACCATGAATCCAACCTCAAAGGGAGGATTCCATATTTTCTTGTACCATTTAGGGTTTTACCAACCCTACTTTCAAGAAATCTAGGGTTGGGATGAAATCCTAACAAAACCCTAGGTTTGAAAACCATAGAAATCCCTACCATGGTCCAATTATACATATTCCATACAAAAATCCAAAGATCCATACCTTAAATTTGGCTTCTTCTTCTTTCTTCTTTCTTTCTTTCTTCTCTCTTCTTTCTTCTCCTTCCCTTGTCTATTCTTCCTTCTTCTTTCTCTGCGCTTGTTCTCCCTAAAATGAGACCCAATTTGGTCTTAAATCAAAGATCTCTCAGCCATGCTTGGCTCCCAAAAAACCCATTTTTGGGGTTAAGTTTCATTTTATTTCACTTTAGTCCTGTTCCTCTCTCTTTGCAACCGTTAGGTATATTTCTATTTTAACCCTTTGCCTTGATACACTCGGTCTATCATTTTATTTCCGAAAATCATCATCTTTAATATACCCTAAACAAATCCGAAACTGCTAGGGTATATTTAAAGCCAGATAGTCACTAAGACACAATATACTCGCCTCATGTTAGAGGTCGGAACCCAAATCTTAGCGCATACTCAATATCTATTCCATCCGAGAGTGTCAAAATTAGACCGGTATTTTGCCACTTTGAGCACATACCATCACTTTGACAAATTTCCAAACAAGAGGCTGGACGCCACTTTGTAGCTTTGCAAGCTCTGCTGAGGTGAATTTGGCGATGAAGTCTCAGACTGTCTTTATTGTCAGTTTGGCGACTGTTGCCGAACTGGCCACTTTATGACCCACTTCATCAATCTTCCGAGGTCCCTTTGCTCAAGGAAGACTGCTTCATTGATATTCTATCGGGATTTCATGGTATGAGTCAGAAGTAAGTGCGCGGAGTTTTCTGGCCGCGCCGCCAATGCTGGGATTAATTTCTCCATCTTTGGGTACTCTCCGCCTCTCGAGCCTCCTACCACAGTAGACCGGCCAGCCAGACTCTATCTTTGTCTCGACCGTGACGGCGCCGGGCTGAAACTGGGAACGGCCGGGTAGGAGTAAGGAGCCTCCCGTATGGGACTTACCAGAATGGGGTATCTGCACAGTTTTAACGCTGTGAATGCTTCTTTACAGTGTGCACCCTATTGGAAAGCTTTTTTTAGAACCTAGAAGAAGGGCTGATACTTATCGCTGGCCTCTGACATAAAAACTGGCTTAACAGAAACTATTCTTCGCTTAGGCGCAGACTTCTTTTATGTTTGATGGCGACAAGATGTCGAAAGGCACACAACTTTTATATCTTGTTCTTAGCTTGCCTCTATTCCTGTTGTTGACTATAAAGCCTAAGGTTTTCCAAACAAGATCTGGTGCTTACTTCTATTTGATTCAACCTCCGCGCTGTACTCTTTTCAGATCCGGGAATGCCTCGGCCAGGTGAGCTATATGGAGCTCGGCCATAGTTGATTTTACTAACATGTCGTCTATATATACCTTCATAGATGTCCCTATTTGCTTCGGAACATCCTCGCTCACCAACCTCCGTAGGTAGCTCGCGCTTTTAGTCCAAAGGGCATTACCCACAACAATAGGTTCCCCGCCCAAAGGACAAACGAGGTCTTCTAGTCGTTTGATAATGTTGATATGGTCAGAAATGGAGAAAGCATCCATGAAGCCGAGAGTTCACATGGCCTGCCATGCCTACCAGTGATCGAACCGAGGTAAGAGGAAGCTCGCTCGGGGCATGCTCGATTGACGCCGTGAAATCCGACGCAGTCACGATTTCCACGCATTTTTGACGAAAGTACGACGCTGGCCAACAATCCGCAGACTCCACTCATCATTCCACTCATGAGCCACCTCCTCATTAATCACTGGCCTTTCTGGCAAAACTTTCTTTTGCCAACCACTGAAGTGATGGAATTGATGCTTAGTTTGTGGTATTTGCCACTGGCTCAACCCCTCCTGCAAGGTCCTCCCGTTCCAGCCACGAAAAACATCCTTGTTCGCCATAGCTTACAAGGGGGCTTCTGAGGTCTTTCGCTAGCTTGGAACCAACGTAGGCGAGGTGTTGAGGGTGGTCGTCCAGTTGTATGGGCTCCAACTCTTCCGAGGGCTCAGCCGAGGTCGACCTTGTCTCGCATGTCGAAGTTCGCCCACGATAATCGGGTCGACCGCTTTGCTTCATTAATGCCGAGTAAAGATTCCCCGCCACGCGCTAGTCTCCTCGAACTATCTACCCGCTTTGTGGTGGGAACTTGATCACCATGTGATGTTTTAAGGGATTTCATGGCGCGAGAGCCCTCCGCCAATAACACGTTTTTAAGTCGGAGGGGCATCTACTATGAGAAATCTTACCGTCAAGTATCGTCGAGTCTGGGTCTCCCCAAAGTGAGCACTAATCAGACAACTCAAAGGGGCACTTTTTCCAGAGAATCCTCGCAGTGGGTATATTGACTGTTCCGTACTTTCTCTCCTTCGATGCCCATCTTGTCAAAAGCTGATGTAAAGATGATGTCGGCCGAGCTCCCATTGCCTTCCATGCCATGACCCATCGATTACTTTGTTAGCCACAACTCCAGCCTTATCACCAAAGGGCCCCGCTGGGTGGGTGTTGACATCCTCCGTGTCCGAACCGAGAAGGTTATGGTAGTGTCCAGTCGAGGGAGTTTGGACACTGCTTGCACCTCTAAGATCTCTCCTTACTTGATACTACGCAAATGAGCCTTCCTGGCTGAGCTAGACTTCCCACCCCCTCGCAACTTCCCAGATCACATGATCCTGCACGCGGCTGATCAGCCCCACCTTCTGAGGTAAGATTTCCATCCCACCTTCAGAGGCTATGTAGCAAACGAAGATACTCCTCGTCGAATCATGTCTGGCTTCCTTCTTTGTCAGATAAATCTTAACTACGTTCGATGCCCGTGGTCCCTATGAAACTCACAAAGATTCCGTGTTATTCTTGCTAGGGTCCGACCTCATCCGGGATGGCCATCTTAGAAAATCTCAGTACTCACCGTGCAAGACCCGTGATACTGTGGCTGTGTGTGAACTCGAGGTGAAATCGCCGCCGATCTCAGTTGAGGTGGTCCTAAAACTTCTAACACTCCTCGCCTGGGATCGCTCTCCGTCCCTTCCCGTTCTCTTCTCGGTCTTTGTCTCCTTGGGCCGTCTCAGCTTATGTCGGGCCTCCCGCTCTTGTGGGTTGAAAGCCTCTTATACAGGCTTCACGCATCTTCTCTGATTTGATGGTGTCTCAACATGTTTACCAAGACTGATAAAACATTTGCTCTTGATCACTAATCAAATAATGACGCGTGATACAACTCACCGGAATGATCCATTTTATTGTTCGCGCTGAACTGACAGACCTGCGCCCATGGTCGTTTATGAGCGCGAAAAGAACGCTTCTAAAATCATTCTGGCAGTGGAGGATTAGTTTTACTGCGAGAGTTTAAAAGAGTGATAGATTGATTATTCGTGGTTTCACAACCGCCAGCACATACCTCGCTGATATACGCCCAGATCGCACAACTGATGTTCACAATCGATCCTCAATTATGGTACATGATGATCAGACGGATCCGATCGTCCCATTCAATGATTTGATTTAGATCCCAACTCGTTAGTGGGAAAGGGCACTCTCTGTTATAATATGATCTCGCCATTGTCGGAACCAGAGTTCAGAGCCCAACCTACACACTCTTCCATATCAGCTTCCGCGAGCGCCTTGATCCCGCCCACGACGTCCTGATCTGTTCTGCTATGCCAAACATCATTTTCCTGATATCTTCCCCCAGCACGTCGCCACACCCCAGGTATGGTCATACCCCGCCTGTTTCGACGCCCCTGGAGGCGAGCGTGTGGTCGTTTTCCGGCGGTACTGTGTTCTTCTGAATATCGAACTCCGGTTTTCAATCATCTGTGAGTTGCTCTTAACCCTTATCAAGCTGCACAGAGACGGAGTGCCTTCATCTCGCTTCAGGTTATCGCGGTATAGTTTCCACGCACCTGGCCAGGAGGGTCTGGCCGTCCACCTGGCCGGCCGGTCTCAGATCCGAGATGGCGTTGCTCTTAGCGCTGGAAGTTCCGCCGACATTAGTCACTAAGAGGTCAACTTATTTATAAAGGAACCGGCTGCTCCTGACGGGCGCCTAAACCACGATGCCTTTTCAACCTGAATCGGCCGGAGCGTACCGGATTTGGTCAGCCTACTGGCTGACTGGATGCCGAGCTCCTCCGCAAAAAACAAAGATAAAAAGATCACTGGTCGCCACTCCCGATGCCCCAACCACTCTTTCCGGTGGCAGAAGATTAACGCCTTAGGAATGAAGTTTTGCGCACTTTCGTCAATGGTGGCCGCATTATAAATGGGTGACTTTCTCCCAATTTGATGGTGATACCGACTTCTTATTGATGAGGGATTTTCTTTCCCATCGCCCGCTTCGACACAAGATAATTAGAGTAGTTACGGGGAATTATTCTACTTCCCCGGCCATAAGATCTGCCCGGCGATAGATATGGGCTCTTTCGGGGCGTCATGTGCCCCAGAGGATGAATGGGCTCTGCCAGCCTCAAGGCTGTGGGCTGTGCCGCTTTACTCAGGGCCTACTTTATAAGTCTCCCTTTAACTCGCTTCTGACTTGGGGAGGGCCCGCGCTTATTTTAAACCCATCAATTGAGCTCCCATCTGCAGAGTCTGAGAAGGTCTTAGCACAGAGCCTGAGCTCTGGTCACACAGAGGGTCTTAGCGCCCTGAGCTCGCAGATTTCACAAAGCTTAACAAATTAGAGGCGCTCAGACTAGTAGCCTACCTGATAGGAGGGTCTGAAGCCCCTGAGCCCAGAATGGGCCATGCAGCTAATAACTAGAAGGCCTTACGCCTCAAGAGCATAGTAGCCTCGCCTTGCGAGCTTAAGATCAGAAGGGGCTCCTGAAGCACTCCAAGAGCCCCATGAGTCCAAAGCCAGAGCTGAGAAGGCCTCAAATGTGGTGGTCTGCAGAACACTTGGTGCAGCTTATCAGCCTTAGAAGGCCCTGGCCGCCTGGGGAGTCCACTACCGCCAGTATTTATCACTTGCAGCATCTCCCAAACGCCCCAAGATCTGTAGCTTAGCTTCATGACAACCACTAGTACTCAGACCAAGATCTTAGCTCAAAGGCATTTGAGGCCCCAAACAAGAGCCCAAAGATTAATTCTATAGCTTGGCTTCAGAGCTTTAATCAGGAGCCCATAGTCACTGCGCAGAGCTTAATAGCTCAGAAGGCCTCGCTCCAGAGCCCTCAGAGCTATAGTCAGAGCTAACACCTCGTAGTGCCTTAGCAACAAGAGCCCAATGTAAATGGCAGGCAGCTTAACAAATGTGGAAGCCCTCATGCTCAAGTAGAGTCATAATACCACTATGAAGTGAATGTATCAGAAGGCCCGCCACCAGTGGAGCCTGACAGTACGCTTGCGTGAGCTCGTGAAGGCCTCAACGCCTAGGATCCCTGTGAGCTCGCCTGCGTGAGCGTAACAACTCGGGAATGCCTTAGCGCCCAGAGCCTAGCGTACCGCTTTGCGAGCTTAACAAATTAGGAAGGCCTCGCGCCTCAGAGCCCCATGAGTCGCGCAGAGCTTATGCCTTAGAAAATTTAGCCCACAAGCCCTATAGCTCGCTTTGTAGAGCTTAACAATGACAATGGTTTATCAGTAGTCACTTTTCTTGCCTTAATTACAAAAAGCATACTAATAGCCTGGTAATTTTTAGCTCTGGGCTTTGGGGCTGTAACACTTTACGTACTAGAACCAAGCATCCTCAATCTCTGTGTGGAAACAATATTAATCAACAACTTCTAAGATATCAGCAAAAACAACATAATACACTCTCGCCACGCCCGCTTTAGCCAAAGGCTCGGGGGGCAACTGATGGGGTTTAAAATAACAGCGCAAGCCCGCAGAATGATTGTTTCAAAACGCGCCATGATCAAGAAGGGGTCTAGTACTAAAAGCTGGGCCCTTTGATGACATCCTCCAAATATGCCCCAAAACAAGGGGGCCCAATCTGTCCCTTCAAAAGGCTGGTAATGAATTCAATTTGCATTAAAGGGAAAAGACCAATCACCACTAGAAAATCAGAACATTTGCAATATTAGTTTCATTAATTGTCCCTTATTAATCGGTTAATAATAAGGAACGAAAATCTCTCACCCAATGGGAGGAATATCGTATCATCATCCATCTGAGTTATCTATCCTATTAATCGTTAATTACTAAGAAAGAAAAACTTCAACTAATGGAGAGGGATGAGTTCATCATCATCCAATCCAGGAAATTTATTTATGATCATCCATTATAAATACCGTGCCACCATCGGGTGAAGGTACCAAACCATACTAAAACTCATTCCCTATAATATATTCTCCCAGTATTTGTACTTAGGCATCGAGAGGCAACAGATAAACCCCACTGATCCTTTTCGTTACTGCAAAAGAAGTCCAACATTAAGGTCACGGACCCGCTCAGCAATTGCCAACGTCAAACAGCCCGCTGAAAAGCATCACGCACTGGGGTTTACATAAGGAAAACTATATCAATGGTTTTAATTCAATATACAAAGAACCATAATGGTTTGATGGTAGGTAAGACGCCATATGGGCAGAATGTCTTTCCTTATATGGATTACAATAATATTCATCACATCTGATCAGGATTCATTTTTAAACAGATGAATAGAGATCTTGATATAATAAAATTATTCAAATACATGAAAAACTGTGGAGTTGTTTATTGTAGATTTGACTGAAATCTAAACAGTTCATATATGATGCGTACTAATCAAATGGTAGATACATCTCAGGAAAATTTAATAAATTTAACAAGATTCGTTCCACCTAATATAGTTCGTTTATTAATCTATTAGTAGAAACATCACGTACATCAAGACAATGTAAGAAATGTGGAAGATTGAGAGAGAAAGAAAGATACAAATTATGTCAAACCAGCAAACACCAAGTTGGCTCATGGCTCATGATGTTAACGCTGGAGATGATTTGATCGTCAGATTGTTAGTCTTATTTTCAATTTAATTTTGGTTTCACTTCTATTATTTACATGATAATCCATTGTTGCTTGGTTCAGGGATGGGAGCAGTTAGTGGTTACGCGTGTACAAAATATTACCAGTTTCATCGTGAAGTGTCACGCCCACAAGTAAGAAAGTGGTTTTCAATTTAAAATCGTATTTGGATCCCATAAAGAGGTTTTTGTCGAGGACTAAGCACCTCATCTATCAGATTTTCACTATTTAAGCGACAAAATGAATCGAGTAAAAAACCAAAACAAAAATTAGCCAAACAAAAAAAGAAAAGGGAATTAATGACAAAGATCTGTTCATAGAACGATTATCCCAAAGAAATAACTCAAGAAAAGGTTCCTAGGGTCGGTTTTTTCCATTGATGCATATTGATTCATGTTCATTATGCAAACTGTTTAACCAATTAATTGTGCTTTGTCCTAGAGAGTGCATGAGGCTCACCGTGACTCTCTCAATTTCTCAGCACAATCCATTATTATAATCTATCCATTTATTTAAAATGACACTTCTTCTAAGGCAATAATTCCTCTAAAGTGTCCACATTATCACCACCAAATCCATACAATTTCGCAGATAATGCTAAACTAATAATTTTCCCACAATAAATCCATTTAGTACGATACTCACTTTTAACCTCTTTGATGTTAATATCACCACACTGAATTATGAAAAACAAATGTCAGACCTGGGTTCCAACTGTTGGAAACCCCAGATAAAACATTCATAAAAAATCTGGTACTAATTGATTCTCATAAAAAGCAATTAAAAGAAACCATAATAGTCCAAGAATTTAACATTAACATCAAGATAGTATAAATTCACAAAATCTGTTCTTAAAAATTACATAAATCAAGCATCAATTTACAACCAACCCTAGAGAGGATGATTAACCACCTGTCCCACAAATCCATCAATATCATGTCTATTACAAAAAATAAAAAAATAAAGAAGGAGACGGCAAGAGTTAAGGTTAGGATACAAGATTAAGATGAGAAATCCCCACTTGCTTTAGATTGCAAGAGCTCTTAATGTCGGATCTTCAAAACTGCCCAAATCAAAGTAAAATGCTCGGGAACCCTAATTTGGTTCAAGAAGAAGTGAGAACCCTAATTGGGAGTGTTTCTTCTAAAACTGAACCCTAAAATCTTTTTGTAAAGAATTTATATCCCTAGAAAATTCTGGGCCAAAACCCACAAATGAGTTTTAAGCTTCAATTTCTTCATGTCGCAATACGGAAAGGTTTCATGTCGGACATGATCGCATGTCAAAGCAACACGACGCTGCTGCCGACGCCGCAACAATGGGCCGATGCCGATGTCGAGATATCACTAGATTACATCCAACAGGAAATATCATCATGTTGTAATAGAGGAGTATGATGTCGCATTACTTGTGGCTTGTATAAAAATCCTTAATTTCTTCCAATTTTGCTCCATTTGCTTGTATTTCATTCCAAAAGTGATAAGCAAAAGAAGAATTTAGAATTGATTGAACAGATAAAGGTGTGGTAGCATCAATAGCTTATTTAGGCATGAATACCATGGTTAAATGCTAACTTAATTCACCCTAATGAACCGGCCTAAAACATAAATTAATTTTTAAGGAGTTTAGCAATGACGGAAAGAGGGCTAAAAATACACATAATTTTTTCACTCTGATCACCATGCCATTAAAGACGAAGTAGATATGAGGAGATTGCAAAGTTTGCAGTTTCATGGAAGCAAGCTTCGCCAGTTATGCAGATGGTCAGTTGGCTAAATTAACTTCTCCTAGAGCAGTATATATAGTTACACTGAGACTTGACTATCTTAGTTCACCTCGAACTTTCGCACTGCCAATTCCGAACGCCGAATTCATTGAAAACTCAAGTCGAGAGCAGCCATGTTAGGGAGCTCGATAAGATACAGTGAAGAACAACTAGATCTCTACTACATTGTGAAGACCTTACGACTTGATGCATCGTGGTTCGATGGGGATAAATGTGATAATTGGATCTATAAATTGACAAATTCTTTTCACTTCTCTGTGGATCCGCGGTAGCTTGCAGTAGTGCATTCCATCTAGATTACAAACCCTTCCATCTGATACATGTGGGCAGGAATGCAAAGGCTATTCATGATTAAGATAAAAAAATTTGTGCCTCCATTTTTTGTGACATCATATCTCTGAGGACACTAGTTGAAGCTGTGCCAGCAATAGTCTTCTGAAGTCTTCTTCAGAAGCAATAAAATCAAAAGTGATTGATTTTTTCTGTTGTAAACTGTCTGCCACTTTTGGGAATCTTCTCCTCTTGCATATTCTATTTACTTCCAGTCTGTTATGTGAAAAAAACTGTTGGTCACATTACCATGGCTTAACATCAACATAGTATCAGAGCCTTTAGCTTCACATGTCTCAACTCACTACTTCCTATCCAAATTCTTCCTTCATCATTCCTTTAACTTTTCCACCTTTAAATGACACGGCTAGATCAGTCAAATGATAATTTCTGGCGCTCTCAAATTCTTCCTGCTATAATTGAAGATCCACAAAATTCTTCACAAACAATCTCCAATCTAGAGCTGAGAACCTTGAATCGGTTAGATCAATGGCTCATGAGTTGACTATTTTCATCTCTTATTGAACCAATGCTTGGTCATGTTCTTCACTGTAAATCCTTTGCACAAGTTTGGTATGTTCTTTAGTAATAATTATTTGCCACTAAGTCCACAGCAAGACTCTACACCATGTTTCGCCTTCAATCTACCAAAAGCAATGCTATGACCATGAAGAATACCTGTTGAAGTTCAAGTCCCTTTTGCTTACTCCTTAATTGTAGTTGCCAGGCCATCACTTGATGAGGAACTTGTTCTCTATGATCATTGAGGTCTTGGTCCTGAGGGTACGGTCACTAGTCGTTCACCTCTGCTACTCCAAATACTGTTACTATTCCGAGCTTTAGTATATGCTCAAAACACATGAGATGCGCCTTGAAAACATTTTTGACGCCCTTCCTGTAGTGCCATGACTGAAGTCTATAATCTCACAAAGTAATTTAAGCCAGAATCAGAACACATTTGGATCTATTCCTTCGGTCTTTTCTAATCTCCTTCTTGTACTTGTTTATCTCCCTCTGTGGTCCACATATGCAGCTTGTTTTTGGTCTTCGAGGGGGCAGACAGGGTTCTCAGGGCTGTCATGCCAGATTTGTGCCGACTCAGGCCACCTGTGGGCGTTAAAAATGTTTTCTAACGATTTGACTAAGCTTTCGCTAAGGTCCCACAATTTGACGTCTCACCTTGTACAGAACTCACTCCTTAGCAACTAAGCATCTCAAGCCTACCTTGCAACTCCTCTACTCTTGACTGACACCTCTTCTGCGTTCCTGGACAGTGGTACACTAACACAGCCAGTGATAATTCCATGATCTCCAATACTGAATACAAAGAACTGGTGGGAAACTTGGTGCTGGCAATGGGCAGCACCTTCCTGTCTCTCATTTGGGATACTTTTCTTTACCTTCTTATCGACTCCTGCTTTGCAAACATTTGCTCTTATTCCTCCGTTACTAAGAATCTGATCAGCATCTCTAAATTGACCTCTGATAATGATTTGTATTTTTAATTTAATTCATCCTCTTGTTATGTCAAGGACAAGTTTTCGAAGGAGATCCTTCTCATAGACACCTTATGTAATGGCTTATATCACCTGGACCTCTCCTCCCCCTCTTCGAGCTCACCTGCTTCCTCCACTACCACTGACAGGCACTTCTAACTTGTTGCTAGTGCTGCCTGTGCTGAAACGTCTCCTGTGTGTTCTCTTGTAAAACTCAAAGTAGACACCCCCGTGGCACAATAGGTTTGCCACCCCACTCCAATGTATTACATCAAGTTATTAAACAACTTCTGTTGCAGTTCCTTAAACACTGTGCCTCGTTTCTATGAAGCATGTCAGTTTGGTAACAGCATCAAATCACTTTTCCTTCCTCTTCTCTAAAAACTACTCACAACCATTTCAACTTATTACCTCTGATGTTTGGGACCAATCCTCTCATTTATCACTTGATGGTTACATATTTTTCTCATTTGTTGATGATTTCAGCCAAGTTTTGTGTGGATTTTTCCTCTCAAGTTATAGTCAGAGGTCCCTTTCCTTGTATTTCATTTTATTCGCTATGTTGAACAACAATATAACACATACATCAAGTGTAATGTCTGATTGGTGTGGGGAATACTGCACAACTTTTCCCTCCCTTCAGTCTAT